>OX344722.1:89854430-90454430 GCA_947034835.1 Ballota nigra | reverse complement strand
GGTACATACTTTGGATTCTTCATAAGTGATCTGATGTTTTTGTAGTTCTACTTATTTAACATGGTTGAGAGTGGATTATATTGATCTGTCTGTCTTGCTGGTTGTTGCCTGTGGCATGTTGCAAATAGTAGAATGAGATGTATAATATTTTAACTACTCCTGACATCACCAATTTGCATGTTTACTTATAGCTGATTATTTATTTTATTATACTGAGTTTCACAGAATCAGGTCCGCTCAACAAGTTCCTTTCTTTTGATTAATCTGTTAAGTGCTTTATAGATTTCAAATGCTAACATTTGAGAGCTTTGGTTTTTGGGAGTATAACATGGTTGTCTTTGCTCTCTTGGTGGCAGGGTTGAGATTGTTTTCTATTTATAAAGTTTATCATGGGGTACTAATGTATTATTGAGTGGATTCCAGATGTTGCTGCCATTTTTGAGGGCTAGAACATATATTAGATTTCAAGCTGTTCCAGTTGATTCACATTTTATTTGTCTTGGCCCTTAATTTTATTTTGACTTCCTGAGATTATCTCACATTCTCTATTAATTACTTATGGTACATCAATTTTTTTTTTCTCCCCCATAAAACATTTGTCGATGGCATATATCACAGGTAGTCTTTTGATAGGTTTAGCTGCTTGTTTGAACATTGTAGAAGATTAAAAGATTGATTTTCAGTTTAATGAAAAAGTTTACACATATAGACTGCTACTAGAGGAGGTCGCGAGGTGTGGGATTACCTTGCGTACCTGTTTCTTTCTAGCTTACTTTTCTGTATCTAGACTACAAAAAAGCTCATCTCACCCCCTTTTGTGTGTTTATGGAAACCCTTGTTCAGTCTCTCCATCGATCAATTGGATGTTGATTTTGAGTCTTCGACCTTGATGGTCTCTCCCCTTTGTATGATTACCTGTGACATAACATTAGACCCTTGTGATGCACTTCTACTTTTGATACTTGTATAAAGAGTTTCTGTAATTGTGGTGTGTTACTTTTTGTCTCCTTCATTGAATCCTTTTCATTTCTCTGCATAATATAATAAATTTTTGTATTTTAGATGTTCATTGGAGATGGAGCTAAGCTTGTCCGTGATGCTTTTCAACTCGCTAAAGAGAAATCCCCTTGCATCATTTTTATTGATGAGATAGATGCTATTGGTACAAAACGTTTTGACAGGTAGAGGCATACTTGCCTGTGCAGTTTACATTGCTTTCGTACTCCCCTACATTTTTCTAAAAATTAATTACCTGTCAATTCTTATTCTATTAAGGTTTCTGACGCTATATGCTTATAATACATGATTTGTTCTTATACAGTGAAGTTAGTGGGGATAGAGAAGTACAACGGACTATGCTGGAACTTCTCAATCAGCTTGATGGTTTTAGTAGCGATGAAAGGATAAAGGTTTTTCTCTACTTCTTTATTTATCACTTTTGGTACTTTCTTTTCCTGTCATTTTCAGGGAGGTCTCGTTTGAATTATGAGGATAGTTTTGGAATAAATGTTGAGGTTGAATGGATATTGTGTTGCCCATCAATCGGGACAAATGTGGGATTTGTTTGAAGCTGTATGATTCATCCTTTATCAAGGGTAAAGAACGTGCAGCGAGTAATATTCTTATGGTCTTCTACTGCATGAATTTTCTTTTATGTATTACTAAATACTAAGTTGTTATGATACTGAATGGTGGAATGCATCTACATCTCTTTTACTTAATGCTGTCATTTCAACATTGTGTATGCACCCTAATTAATCCCGCATTGTTTATACTATTATGTGCACGAATTCTGTTTTTTTCCTATCTCATAATTCTGTTATTGTGTCTGACACTCGTTCCTATATTCAGGTAATAGCAGCAACAAACCGAGCCGATATCTTAGACCCTGCATTGATGCGGTCTGGTCGATTGGATCGTAAAATTGAATTTCCCCATCCTACTGAGGAAGCCAGGGCTCGCATTTTGCAGGTATATCTTATAATTTTGGATCTATGTACCTCTCCTTTTAATTTGGAGGAATACTTGGGTGCACAAGCTGCACCGTGCAAATAGTGAATTAATATCGTTCAATGAAAACAACTACTCCCTCCATTCCAAACTTAACTTCTATTTTATTGTTTGTCACTCTACACTAAATCGAGTTAACTAATAAATGTGAATTAGTATGTGTAAAGTATTACCAAGAAATTTAAGTATACTAGTGTTGGGTAGATATAATTGTAAAAAACAATATTGATATATTGTCATTTATGGGAATATCGATTGAGCAAGGAGAGGTAGTTTTGGTAAGTAGTATTTAAGTTTGGGACAGAGAGAGTAATATTGTTCAGTAAAAATAACTAATACTGACAAACTAATATCTTTTAGTAAAATAATTAATACCCCCTCTGTCCACCAAATCTATTCCCACTTTTTTTTCCTCGTATGTCCACCTAATCTATTCTCATACCCTTTATGGAACAATTACTTTATTTTCACCCTTTACACTACCACTTAATACTCAAATGTCAGATTTACACTTACAAATAATATTTTATTCATAAATGGACCCCACAATACCCTTACTTTATCTACCTATTCCTTACTTGTGCCCAAAAAGTGTGGGATTAAATTTCATGGACGGAGGGAGTACCATTTAAAAGTGCATTTAAGTTGCGCAGTGCAACTAGTGCATATAAGTATTTGTCTTTAATTTGTTGATTATGGCTTGTCTGAAAGTGGGTTTCAAATCACACATATCTGTTTGATCTGGATAACAAGGCTTTGTAAGTGTGTGCTACTGATAATTTATTACCGCAGATCCATTCCAGGAAGATGAATGTTCATCCAGATGTCAACTTTGAGGAACTTGCCCGCTCAACAGATGACTTCAATGGGGCTCAACTTAAAGCTGTTTGTGTAGAAGCAGGCATGTTAGCTCTTCGCCGTGATGCCACTGAGGTCAGTATTTGTGTTTGTATCTGAGGACCTGTGAGTTCACTTATCCATGCTGTCAAATAATGTGGTTGCCTAGAGTATGATATTACGAACCTTACTTGTGTTTATTCTTCCAGTTTACTTGATTGTTGCTATAGATGATGGTCAAGAACTGATGCGCCAAAAATTTGTTCATCTAAGTGGTGGTAGTGAATTTAATTTGAGAATACGTTGATGTTGGGTTAGGATTAATTAACATGATCTCATAATGGTTATACTCAGGACTTAGGTGGAAGCACTCTGAAGTTTGATACTTGGGGACTGATATGGCCTTGAATTAATACATAAATATACATCACAAAGTAATCCAAGATTTTACATCTTGACTTCCGAGGCTTCTGCATTTACACCTATATATTATATACTATTTGCCTTAGCTGATCCTTAAGAAAGGCTTCCAGAGCTTATTATGTTACCGACTTTAATTTGACCAAAGGAAATGAAGAGCCCATGTAAGTGTTTGAAGTTGTGATAACAAGGCTCCAATTTTACGGATGGTGAAGGCCTAAATTACATGAAAAATGTGAATGGACAGATGAAGGCCAAGATAAGTGTATGCAAATGATGGAGTTAAGGAAGTAAAATACTCAATAACGATAACACGAAAAACAATTCCCATCCCAAGCCAAAACGGCCGCCAATTCTATTATTCTGATGATAATTCCAGAATTAACCTAATAATAATGTACTTATAGTCTTGCGAAAGCCCATGGGCCCAAAACATAACTGAAATAATAAAAGTAATTAATTAAGAAAATAAGCTGGAATAAATAATGCAAATAAACTGGAATAAATAACTCGATCACTTCTCGTTCTTCTTCGGACGCCGCTTATATACAACAAGAGGTGTATCAGCAAAGACAGCATGCCTTTTGTCTTGGTTATTCATTTAATGTGTAGAAATGTTGAGACCACAAATTCTCATTAACTAGTTATCTTGCCTAAATACTCAAATAATCATGTCAATTCTTTCTAGCCTATAACTATTTTCAAGAACATTTCTCTTTGCTTAATATTTAGGAGGTGCTTGGTTATGAACTCTTCAATGGTAATGGGAATGAGATTGAAAATTAGTGTAGTTGTGATGGTTAATGAGAACAAAATCACTACCTCCCCTCCTAAATAAGGTAATCACTAGTTCACTACTACATTTTGATTACCTTATTCTCTTCCTACAATCCTCCTCCTCAATCACTCCCCCATTCCTCCACCAACAACCATTTGTTGTCCACTTCTATTCCAAATTTGGGGCATGACACTATCAATGGAGTCACAATTGTAACAAGTCTTCACCTAATATATCATTTTTGTTATGGGGGCATAAATGAAAAATAATTTTCATTCCCATTACCATTGAGGAATTGCTGACCAAGCGCCCCCTTATTTGGATGTTGTAAGTAATAAAATTGTTTTTAATCCTTTGAAACATGACTTGTGCAGCGTCTCTTCGCTTGTATATTATAAAATCTAGTGATGCAAGTGAAGCATAATTTAATGGATTGGCTTGATTTATCAGGTGAACCACGAGGATTTTAACGAAGGTATAATCCAAGTCCAAGCGAAAAAGAAGTCCAGCTTGAATTACTATGCATAGACTTCAAGCTCCGAAGCTGTAGTGAGTTTGGGTTGAGCACTTTGTTGCTTCGAAGCACACGAGAGTTTGAAGTAAACCCTAATTCTGTAATTTAGCTGTCGAATTTGAGCTTATTCCATGCAAATTATAGCTGGGTAAAATTGCATCCAAATGTTTATTACTCATGTACTGCTGTTAAAGAATGTAGGATGCGGTGTTTTTTAGTCTGTAATTTTCTCTGCATGTTCTACATTTTGGTGGTGATGTGTTGTCAACCCGAATCAACCCAAATCCGGTTAATTGGCTTGATTTGATGTGAATTCGGGCTAATTTGGTTTTAATTTGTGTAACACCCTCAAAATTATTAAAAGTTAATTATTCTATATATGCATTGAAGTTTGAAAATTATAGAGTTTAAATATATATATATACATATAGTATATTTTTATAATATGAGTAATAGTTATATGATATATGAACAGATTAATTAGTTTACACTTTACTTTATCCCCAAGTACTATCAAAATTGATTTTTGACTTGAGTCCTCAAATTGTTATTTTTTATCTGTTTTAAAATCAAACGTCTGAATCCCAAAATTTTCTCAAATGAAATTCTTTCTCAATTTTTCTATATTTTAGACGTCCCTTCTCAAAAAATTCCCTTATGTTTTTCATTTCAATTGTTTAAAAAAAATTAATAATAATGTGAGACTCTCTTGCGAAATATTTCACATCTTATTATAATATATTTTCAAACCTCTCAAAGATGATGTGTCAACACCACCTTATTCTAAAGATGATGTGACGTGTCTCAAATCTTTCTATTTTGAAATACTGCGCTCTCATTAAAAGTTGGTTTAAGTTTTGATCTCAACCATTCATTTTATATCATTACATCTAAACCATTAATTTGTAACTAAGGTTAATATAATTATTCATCATTTTCATTCTCCCATAAACCGTCTCTCTCACATTGGATCTCCCTCACACCACCACACTCTTCTTCGATGTTTTTCAGAGCGCCGCTTCCGCCCCCTCTTCAATTAGCGCGGACCAGCAACTTATACCAGATTATAATTTTCTCACCGCCGCTTGCCATGTCCACGCCGCCTCATTTCCAAAATCTTTCAAAGGTTAGGATTTTATTTTAATTCACGAATTTTTGCGATATTATCTTCGGTATAAAGTTTTCTCTGTGCATTAAGTTGTTCCTTCGCGTAGCCCAGCGTCGTCTCGCTGCTCTATTACAGTCGGCCTGCTTAGCCCAGCGCCGTCGTTCCTCCGCCTAACCCAGCGCCTTCTTTCCTCCGGCCAAGGTAAACTCCCGATCCTCTTGCACATATGTGTTTCTCTATTCACAGAATCAATTTGGTACAAACACTACACATATAGAACAAATGTTTAATAATATCACAAAATTATCGGTGTTTCACTCCACTAATCCGGAAAAAATTCAATTCAACTTGGAATTCAGCCGCCGCCGGCATGGTGGTGGAAAGTATATGTTAAATGTATGAGAGTGAATTCGAATTAAAAAAAAAAAAGGACACTAAGTTTCTTACTTAGATATTTTTGGAATTTTTTTTTTTTTTTTGCAAAATATTTATATATGCTAATTTTGTTGGAGGATACTGAAATATTTTGCAAAAGATATTGTCACGTTGGATAATAGATTGTAATATTATTATTTTTTTGACAATATTTTACTAGCCAAAATATATTGTCACTCAAATAACATATTATTCACAAAAAATTGTGCCATGAAATACAATATCTTACCATGTATAATACAATAATAGATATTTTTGGAATTTATTTTTGCAGAATATTTATATATGCTAATTTTGTAGGAGGATTTTGAAGTATTTTGCAAAAGATATTGTCACGTAAACGTTAGGAATCTTGCCATCCAATACCATATCTTACCACGAATAATAGATTGTAACATTTTTTTACAAGATTTTACTACCTAAAAGACATTGTCACTGGAATAGCATATTATTTCCAAAAAATATTGCCATGAAATACAATATCTTACCATGTATAATACAATAATATATATTTTTGGAATTTATATTTGTAGAATATTTATATATGTTAATTTTGTAGGAGGATATTGAAATATTTTGCAAAAGATATTGTCACGTAAAAGATGGTAAAATTCTCATATATCATATCATAGCATGGATAATAAATTGTAACATTAATTTTTTTTGGGACAATATTTTGCTAGCTAAAATATGTTGTCACTGAAATAGCATATTATTCCCAAAAAATCTTGCCATGAAATACAATATCTTACCATGTATAATACAATAATAGATATTTTTGGAATTTTTTTTTTTTTGTAGAACATTTATATATGCTAATTTTGTAGGAGGATATTGAAATATTTTGCAAAAGACATTGTCACGTAAAAGATGGCAAGATTCCCAATACCATATCTTACCATGGATACTAGATTGTAAAATTAATTTTTTTTGACAAGATTTTACTGCCTAAAAGATATTGTCACTGAAATAGCATATTATTCCCAAAAATATTGCCATAAATACAATATCTTACCATGTATTATACAATAATAAATATTTTTGGAATTTATTTTTGCAGAATATTTATATATGCTAATTTTGTAGGAGGATATTGAAATATTTTGCAAAAGATATTGTCACGTAAAAGATGGCAAGATTCTCAAAGAATCTTGTCATCCAATATCATATCTTACCATGGATAACAAATTGTAACATTAATTTTTTTTTGTATAAGATTTTACTACCCAAAAGATATTGTCACTGAAATAGCATTATTCCTAAAAAAATTTGTCATGATATACAATATCTTACCATGTACAATACTATGTCACATAAGGTTAACAATTTTTTTATATAAAATACATGTATACATGAAATGTTTAGGAGAAAATTGAATTCTTTTAAATAATTCAAATTGTCGCTTAAATGTAATTCTTAGGGTTTGATTTTTCCATTATAAATACCTACAAAATTGAATTTGAAACTATAAAATATAGATATTATTTTTTAGTAGGATTTCAAAAAATTTCAACAATTTCAATTTTTTAACTCTTTTTTCGTTTTTTTTCCGCAAAATATCTGTAAATGTGAAATGTCCAGGTGGAAAAAAAAAAAAATTGGCGCCTAAGGGTCAATTCTTATTGTTGAATTGTGTATTATAAATACCAATACATTAATCAATTGTTCTCACACAAACTTCTATACAATATTTTATTTTAATTATGACATCATTTTTGTCAAATGTTACCTTTAGATTTGTAGGATTCTATTTTTAGAGTTGAACTTTTAAGAAAATTGGGCATGCAAGTATACAAAAATTGTAATTTTAAGAAATATTGTGTTATACTAATTTGAGATTAAATGTGTGAATTAGTTAATGTTTTTCAAATTTTATATTTATTCATGAGTATTTATTATTATTTGTTGAATTATAATTATAATTTTAAAATTATATCAAAATTACAAGATATTTTTTAAAAAATTAATATTTATAATTTGAAATAATAATAACAAATATTTTTTTCAGTCCGCGAAATTCGCGGGGGTACGTACTAGTGTAGAATATATTAAAAATGAACAAATATTAAAAAAAAATTGTGATTTGCTTCCAGGTTGTGCTACTATATGAGCAAATGTGTATTACTATAAGCCTCCGCATGGTAGGTATTCATAATTTAAGAGAGTATGAATTTAGTAGTGATTTCATGTATTTCATTGCTTGGTATATCATACTGTAAAAAACTGTATTAATTTATGAAATTTTCAAAGTTACTTGGTGGGGAATAATAAAAATGGTATAAAATATAAAAATATGGTAAAAATTTGAAAATGACTTATTTGTCCTTCCTCCATCTTTTTTGTTCGAGAAAGGTAGGGGTATGAATGAAAATATATATTGTGCAAGTAGTATAAAAATTGTAAGAGGGTTTGGGCCTTATAAATTTTGTCAAGCTGAACAGTGTCTTGGGCTTATTATGGCCTGTTATTTTACCGGGTCACAATATTAAATTTGGATCCTGCATAAAATAATAAGCCCAACCAAGCAATTTTTTGGTTGGATAAAATTTGCTAGTATGGGCCTTTTATGGGGTAATAAGCCCAACCAAGTGAAGCATAAGGGAAAATGTGTGTTACTAGTCCTTAAAAATAATTTTTTGTACTTTAAAATAACTATAAGGATAAATATGTGTTCTTTTAATTTATTCTTTCATCCCTTTAACTCTAGATCTATTGTTTCATATATTAACACACATTTGCTCCAACATTAACGCACATTTACTCTAACATTAACACAAAATTTCAGTAACACACATTTACTCTAATATGTTACATTTGCTCTAATATTAACACACTTCATTCCAATGATAACACACATTTGTAGTAACGTACATTTACTCTTGTTGTGGCGTTATAATTCATATATAGACGAGGACCCCGCCAGGGATTTACATGGGACGAACCTTGTCCCACCAGACACGACATGGTCCAACTCATCAGAGTAGCAAGACCTCGAAGAGTCAACATTGGACCTCGTCATGGTAACAGAACATCTGCTAAGTCAAGCAGCGCGACTGAACCTTGTCATGGTATATGTACAACCTCGACATGACGGTCTTGTATCGACATGATACCTCGACATATCAAGCAGTTGGGCCCAAAGCCTCGGCAACCTTGCAATCGTCGATGTCGTCAAGCGAGTAGGGATAGGTACAGGACATAGTCAACGTCGGCATCTCAACATCGACGAGGTGAAGCCACATACTTACTCTTATCCAATAAGATCTGTGTCAGACGCTTCGTCATGCAATCATTCTTCTTTAGGACAACGAATAGTGAATCAGCGGCAACCCAGTTAACAGGTCATACTTTAGGTACTAAATTCTTGGATTTGGGGAGAAAGTACACATAACTTTACACTTTTCATCATTATAATGAGTCGATCCACCAACCCAAGGGGATTCGGTGTAGCCTTGAAACTATGATCAATCCAAACATTAAATGCTTAGGTTGCCTGAGACATTTAGGGCAGCCAAATGGCATATCCTTGGGCTATAAATACAGTCTTCATGACATTTAATAAAAAAAATAAAAACATTAAAGTTCAAGTCTACACATAAACTTGACAACTCTCTTTACATTTATTGTTCTTGCTCTTCATTTATTATCATCATAATTAGAGCAATAAATGCATACAACACCCACAATTTTTAGTTGTTAGTCGTTCCTAAAGCCACATTCAAACCCTAATTTTTCTAGATTATTCGGTTAACAACAATTGACGCTAGAAGAAGGGTGAACAACCTTTAAATCACGATGAAAAATCTCGAAAACCAACACTAGGTCTTCGGCATTATCCTTCTCCAGCGAGGGTCATCCCGTCCGAGGGGGAAGGCAGCGCAAATATGCCCACATCTCCCTGATGGGTAGATAGAGCGCCGTATCTCGACACATGAACGTCTCGGCCCTAAGGTCACATTACAGATGGAGTCCAGCCAGGGGGCAATGATTGCGGCGCTCTAAAAATGCCTAAGTTGGATGGAGAATAAAATAGAGGCTAAGGACTCGTCATCCAAGCAGTCTACCTTGGGGAACGAACCTCTCTTGCTCGACATTGAGCACGCCCAAGTGCAAACCAAAGTCACTCCCCCTCAAACCCCTTTTTACGGGCCAATGCACATCTGACACCACGAAGTGTCATCAATTCCCTTTAACTTTGGGGGAGTTGGCCCACAAGGTGTACGTCAACCTGCCCTCATGACTTTAATCGAAAATACTAGCTATACTAGTAGCTTCCCCGCAAGAGTACGAGTTCACAGTAGTATTGGCAAGTATAGAGACCAAGTATTATCGAACCCAAGGGAAGGTATGTATGCGAATAGATCCCTGAAGATCTACGCGTCGTAGTTAATATGAGTGTATGTTTGGGGATTTTTCAAAGAATTAAATCTAAACTAGAGTAAACTAATTAAACTAAAGAACGAAAGAAACGAATTAACAAAGGTTTGTATTCAAATAAGTGATGGTGATGCTCAGGATAGGAATCCCTACGTATACTAACGGAGCAGGTAAATAATCAGAATAACCGTGACGCGTAAGAAATAACCTAAGTTAAAGATTGTAAGATGAAAGCTCAAGAATTAAAACCCTAATACTTTATCTTAACAATCGACTTCACTAATCCACTAACAAGTTAATAGATTGTGCTTAATTAACAAGACCCTAATTTAACTAATGGTGATGTGGCCGTCCTCCATAACTAAACTGGTAGATTAATCAACCCCTTCTAAACCCTCTAATTAAGTCTACTAATTGTTAAAGAGTGATAAGGTCGTCCTCTCTCGAACACTTTTCGAACTAAATTCAAAGGTAAAGTTAAGATTGATTTTAAGAATTCATTAATTAAGAGAATTAAAACCTAACATCACGAATTACCCTAATTACGTACCCACAACCTACTTCTACGAGTTCATCCTACTTCAAGCATGCAAGGGTTTTAGCTAGACATGGTTTTTACGAAAACAAGAATAATTGAATAAGTAATGAACATGAACATAATGATTAAAACAAATAAACTATCAAACATAAACTAGGGTTGAAAGAAAATTAATGCTAAGAACTGAATTTAAATTAAGAAAACTAAGTCTCAATGTATTAACGAATAAAGGTCTTAAGAAACGAAATTAAAAAGCAAAATCGTACTATGAATTCGTAAAGAAAACCTCAAAATGTAAATCTCAAGCTTGCTCGTCTCCTCTTCTCCAAAAACTAACTCTAAAAGTAATAAGGTATCAAGTGGTGTGTGTTGGTGTGTGTAAAAACGTGCTCCTACGGGGTATAAATAGGCAACGGGTCGAATCGGAAGTTAATGGGCCAAAAATCACGTACTCTCGTGCACTGCTCGTGCACTTGTGCACGAGCTCACCTCCGTCGTGCGCTCCAATTCTTCCAGAGAGCTAAAAGTGCTCGACCTCCTTTGCTCGTGCACTAGTGCACGACCCGCGTCTACTCGTGCCCCTGCACGAGTGCTCGTGCACTAGGTGCACGAGTTGCACCTTCTCGAGCGCTATACACGACTGCTCGTGCACTATGTGCACGAGTGCTCCTTGCTTGTGCACTTCAATGATACTTTTTTTCCCTCGAACTAATACTTTTCGTATTTCTTCGATATCTTCTCATCCGGGCGTCCGTTTGAGTCGATTCAAAGTCCTACGAACTTCTCTTTTCGCCCTCTATCCATCTATGAGTATCAAAGAGACAAATTCATTAGTTTATGAAAATGATACTCAAATGATTCTAAATACTCATATAAATAAATCAAAACAAGGGCATTTCGAGTGACGAATCATGACAATTTCACGCCTAATCACCTCACACTCCATCCAAAACTTTGTCGACCTAAGAGAAAATTTTGTCACTTACTTCGTGGCCAAAATCACCAGACCTGAAGGCCGACACAGGTTGATGAACATCAAGCAAGCGATGATGAGTCCAATGAAGTTTACATCGACCCTATCGACGAGATCGTCCTCACTGGCTAGCCCATCGGCAACAAGCTCGCACTCCACTCCACTCTCAACAACTTTGCCGCCCTCTCTCCCATATTCCGACATATCTCTAAACGTCTCCCCGTCACCAAAGCCGAGTTCTAAGGCAGGACGAGAGAGATGATTTGCCACTAGAAGCTTCTGGCACAAAGAATGGGGAAGCCCAAAGAGGAGACAAATGAAGAGGCTAAGATAAAAGCCTCCCCCCAACAAAGAAGGAATCAATCCAATGCCCGTAAGGTGCGCATCGGGAACGTTAAAAAAATTGAGAATGAGACGGACGAGCAACTCTTCCAATTACTCAAAAGTACCCCGATGTATGTCTTCAACGTCATCCAACACTTCAACATGCTGAAAAAGCTAAAGGTTATCCACCACAAGAGAAGGGTGGATAGAGCGAAATAGTGTGCCTTCCACGATGGGCCTGGGCACAACACGAGCGAGTGCTAAAATCTCCTTCGCCAATTGTGGAAGTTGTTCGAATAAGGAAAACTAAACGACTTCGTCAAGAAGTCGGCACCTCGTCAGGCCGAGTAAAACCATGGGCCGCTTTGTCCTCAGAGGCCTCAAGTGGCCCAACAAGCTTCACATGTGGCCCACGTAGAGGATAGTGACGATGAGGACGGCGAAGATGATGTTCACCCAATCCGAACGGGGGGACAAGTGAACACTCTGCAGGGGAACCCTGGGCGACCTAGTTCTGGTCTCGATGATATCGAACTACAAACGAAAGGCAAGCTCAAGGCTTTCGGGAATGACCACATCATCACCCCTCTGGAGCCAACCATTTCCAAGACTTACATGATCACATTCACTAATACCGATCAGGAAGGGGTCCAATGCCCAAATAATGACGCTCTCATCAACTCCACCAAGATCCTCGGCATTACCGTGGATCGCATCTTAGTGGACAATGGTTGTTTTTGCAACATTATCTTCAAGTTAGTCCTCGACCAAATGGGGAGTTTTACAAGCTTCATCAAAGCATTCGACACCATCCTAAAGGGTTTCGGGGACATGACCGTCCAAGCCTATGGGAGGATCAAACTGTCGGTGGAGATCATCGGCCATGAAAAAGAAGATGTAAAAATCACTAGGCAGCGAGATTTTGTAATATTCCACCAGGCGAACATGTATAACTGCTGTCTAGGCCGTCATTTTCTAGAAACTTTTGAGGCAATTGCCTCGTCCTACTTTTACTGTATGAAGTTCCCTACTACGGAGGGCCTAGTAAGGACAAAAAATAGCAAGAAAATATTTGAACTACTCGTGCTCCATTTTATACTCCGCACCTAGTTTTCACATTCTTGTAACCGCTGAAGGGCGAGACCTCGACGCTGAACAAGAGCTTCTGGTTGAGAAACACACAGAAGAAAACAACATGTAGGTCTACCTCGTCAAGACGATTGTTGACGACATGGAGCCCAGAATAGGCTTCAAGTCTACTATAATCGATCTCGATCCACGAGGCGAGTTCAAGGATCCGAGGGGAATGAGAAAAATAGTCTCCATAGATGAACTTAGGTGTCTTTATGGAATCGTCTCGACCGGGACTAGAAGTGACCATCGGATCCGAGATCCTATCGAAAATAAAAGTCGAGATTATCAACTTCCTTAAGAATAACATTGACGTCTTTGTGTAATCACACCAAGACATGGTCGGCAACGACCCAAAGCATGTCTACCACCACTTAAAAATCGATCCAAAGAAGAATCTAGTCCAGTAAAAGAGGAGGAAGTTCGGCCCAGAGAAGTACGAGGTTTTAACCGTCAAGGTCAAGAAGTTACTCGACAACAAGCATATTGAACAAGGCAAGGATGAACCACAACGGGTCTCCAATGCCGTGCTCGTCAAGAAGACGAATGACTCTTGGAGGTTATGCATAGATTTCACAGATCTGAATGTAACATGCCAAAAAAATTATTTTCTAATGCCTTACATTGACCACTTGGTGGACAATACGACCGACCACAAGATGATGTCCTTCATGGACGTCTTCGTCTGCTACCATCAAATCCCAATGGCAAAAGAGGACATCAAGCATATCTCATTCCACACTGACAAAAATATATTTTATTGGCTAAGGATGTCGTTCAGCCTTAAAAATGTCGTAGCGACGTTGTTGGAATTTAGAGGCACGTAAACATGCGCAGCGGAAATATCGTTCACCAACAATGAACAACTATTGCATAATTAAAATACGAGATATCTTAACCAAGAAATCTTACAACGCTTCGTACGGGGAATCCCCAACTACGGTATCCACGCAATAGCTATTCACCGATCCGCACTGGGGTGCCAGCGTTGAATCTCGAGACGAACTTGCTAGGAAAACTCGAACAAGAAATTTTATGGATAAATTATATTTCTTATGTATTTCTGAATTCCCATAGGACACATATTTATAGGGATTATCTTAGCTTAATTTCTAAGCAAGATAATATGCTTGGCCCACAAAATATAATCTCTACGGATTATATTTCCCTAGATATGTTCCTACGAATAATATATTTACCATATCTATTATTCTTGTATAATAATATTCCAAATATTATTATTGGGATTTCATATTTAATTAAATCCAATTTAATTAAATAATAATAATAATTAACCAACTATAATCGGCGAACTGTCATTGCTTGTTGTGTGACCCATAGGCCATCGTATATTGAGCGATTAGTCAAACTAACGGTCTTAATTGAACCCTAGACAATAAATCAGACATTCTCAATATACGAGGTACATTGCAAGGAAATCTGCAACTACCTGTAATATTGTAGGCTATTGTGATATCTTCCATTCATTCACGAATACTCGATTAAGACTTGAACATGATGAAGTGTCTATTCAACTAACTTAATCATATTATCTCGAATCACTAATTGATCGCTCACGTCGCACTTGGGCACAAAGTCCAAGTCGACTTGCATCAGCCGATGTCTTAGATCCAATTATGATGAGAAGACGAGTATTATCTCTTAAATCCACAATGAGGAATGAATCATATTCTTGGCTCAACTACCACGCACATGCACTTCGTGATGAACCCAATCCATGCTATATCTACCATTGGAGGGTGAAAGCGTTGGTCATGGTCAAAATTTATCACTCCACACATGTGGTGCATATTGACCTCAAGTTTGAGGAGTATCGCATCGCTCCCACTAACCGAGACACCCGTAGACACATTATGTGGAATCACATCAAATAGTTTCTCGGATGGGTATACCAATACCCTCTAAGGTATTTGTGCATCCATTATGAGATACCTAGTATCTTGTAGTAAGTGAGTTCTTACTACACTCTCTCCATAGAGTATAATGTAGACCGCACACCAATCTTCATTGCATCATCAATATCCCATTCTAGATGATCCTTGATCGGGGCTATTTGAGAATCGTACTTCGGTCATCTGAGTTCTCACTCACTCACTCAATGATAGTATCGATTCAAGGGAACACAAATATGAATAATGCAAACAATCAACCATAATATTCAAATAAGTGCAAAGCCATATATTTAATATTAAATCAATCAATAATATTAAACCATAAACTAAATATCATCTTAGACTAACACTAACAATCTCCCACTTGGACTAGAGCCAATCACGTACATGTCTGACCCCTATACCATCAAAATGTATAGTGTGTACATAAACACTCAAATCCTTGGTGAATGGGTCAGCCAAATTATCATATGTGGGAATGCGTTCTAACTCTATTTCCTTATTAGCGATCATCTCTCTTATCAAGTGATAACGCCTCAGTACATGCTTGTTTCTGTTGTTGGATCTCGATTCATTTACTTGAGCAACTGCACCAGTGTTGTCACAATACAATTTTGTTGGACTTCTGGCACTCGGAACTACCCCTAGTTCAGTTAAGAACTGTTTTATCCAGACAGTTTCTGCTGCAACTATGTACTCAACCTCAGTTGTTGAATCTGCGGTTATCTCTTGCTTGGAACTATTCCAACACACCGCACCTCCATTGAGAATGAAGACGTATCCTGACTGTGATTTGTAATCATCACAGTCGGACTGGAAACTTGCATCAGCGTAGCCCGTGACGACTGACTCTGATTGCCCACCATAGATAAGAAAATGTTCTTTAGTATGTTTAAGGTACTTTAAAATATTCTTGACAGCAATCCAGTGAGGCTCACCTGGATTCTGTTGGTATCTACCCGTGATGCTGACAGCGTAGGCCACGTCCGGCCTGGTACAAGTCATGGCATACATGATGGATCCAATTGCAGATGCATATGGAACATCCTTCATGTGCTCGATATCAGCTTCGCTAGAAGTACAATCCTTCTTCGACAGCTTTATCCCATGATTTGTAGGTTTTAGATTCAAATCGTTTGCCCGCTCTATCATCATCCACCCTTCTTACATTTCGTGTTGTTTAAGTTCGGTTTAAAGATCATCAATCAATTACGTGTGATTGGTTACCACCGTAAATGGTAAATCGAGGGTTCGGATTATGAACTTGTAAATGTGAAAGTCGAAATCGTAATTAATTTCGTATGTGTATACGTTTAGGTGTGTTAGTGTGTGTTTTGGGAGTGTTTACAAATTTGAACTTGTATTTCTTAAGCTGGAGAACAACTATTTATAGAGACTAGCAAGCATGAGGTGTATATGACTTTTGGTCTCCCTAGCCTGCATGCTTGACAAGTGTCCTTTGACCGCAGTTTGACCTTATCTAAGCTGAGTCTTAGTTACAAAGTCTTCTTTGATCTTATCTCGGACTTCATTGTTGTTCACCCAGGTCGGCTTAGTTGATCCAGGATGGTTTTTTCATAAAAGTTGTTCGCCTTTTGAGGTTATGGCTCAGAAGTTGTTCGCATTTGTGTTTTACACAGTTTGGCTTTGGGTTCTTGGTCCTTTGTTCGTCGATATACACCTCTTAGACTGGTAGATGTACCACATTTTGTCAATGTTGCTCGTCATCAGTGACTCAGCAGAACGTTCATTTCTGGTCATGGGCCTTAAAACCTGTTCGCCGATAAACTGTTCGTCGTTGTAGTTGTTCGTCAATTTATACACTCCCTGGATTGGTTTGTGCACCCCAGCTTGATTCTCTTTGATTTGAAGTTGGTTCTTCATAATCCTTTTCAAGGCTTTAATCCTTGTTCGCCCATTATTGATTTATGTTCGCCTATCAACAATTGCCCCCTATCCTGACTACATGTTGCTCCAGACGAGCAACTTTATGGCGAGCAACTGTAGTTTGGATATTATATCAGTGAGGATTTGGACGATCATCATTGAATTAGGCGATCAACTTTGGGTTCATCGTTTCGTCTTCCCAAGATCTGGGGGATGTACGAGGATGACGTGGGCGGTATGATTGCGCGCCGCCGCGCGCGAGCAATCCCGAGGTCACGCGCTCAGGGATTTGCACGCCAGTCCTTTAACTTTCTTTTATGTTCGAAAGAGACCCCGTTTTTTCTCAATTTGGCCCATATTTTGTTGTAAATTGCACCTCGTACCCCATTTTTTGCTTGGGGTATAAATAGAAGGGGAAACAAATATTTTCCCACTTTTTCATTCTTTGCTACAGTGCTCCGGCGACTTCTTCCATTTTCGGCGATCTCGAGCTCTCCGGCGTCTGTTTCTCCAGTGTTTGGCCTCCAATTTTGAAGTAAGGTAGGTATCTTCTTATTCCTCTTATTTTTTCTCTCTTTCTTTAACACATTTGCGCCTCCGCCGCCGTTTGGGACCTTGCATCGTCGTCTTCTCCGGGGATTCGCCGCCGTCTGGTTTTCCTCTTCCTTCTTCCTTCCATGTCTTCCCAATCAAGCAATAAATCCGAGGAAACTCTTGATCCCCTCTTCCCTATCGTGGCACACAAAAATCAACCCCCCTTTGAAGTCTCTTCGGCCTCGGATTCCCACGTAGACTCCGTTGTTCGATCGGTAGAAGACACGGGTGCTCGCCCGTCAGGGAGAGAGGTGGTGGTCGCTGCGAACAGAGATTCCGACGAGGGCTCCTCGACCAGTGCTGAATCGGAGGAGGATCCCGAATTTGACGAACTCACTCGAGAGTTTCTGGAAGGGATAGGGTTCCCATCACCAAAAATGTTGGAAAATGAAATTCCAGTCGGAGTTGCTCGGCCCTTTGAATGGCGAGCATATGCTGAGGAGCATGCGAACAACTTTGCTCGCCCACAAAGAGAAGTGATGGATTTGGTGAAGTCCGAATTCCAGGCGAGCAAAATTAAAAGTGTTATTCACGAAGATGAGTTGGACTCGATCCGGGAGACCTACAAGATTCCCTATGATATTCATATGTGGGCTCCTCGGAGGAAAGAAAGAGTTGATCGCCCCCCTCCAGGATGTACGGCGATCAATATTCACACCTTGATCGCCGGATTAAAACTGCCTCTTCCACCAGTTGTTGGTCATTTTCTAGAGGCGACCAACCTTGCCATCACCCAAATTACTCAAATTGGGTGGATGAATTTGCTGGGGTCGATGTGTTTGTTCGCCCTGGAGGGGTACATTGACCGCATCACCGCTGAGGAGATCAACTACCTCATGACCATCACAAAGTGCCCCCTAGGAGAGGAAGGTTATTATTACCTCAAAGCCAGAACTGGATTGAAAATGGTGGAAGGGGTGCCGAACAAAATCCGTGACTGGAAGCAGCACTTCTTTTTCATCGGGGGTGATTGGCGAGCATCTTTTGGTCCACACGGTGGTGATGGGCGAATAAACTCCCCCGCCGCTTATGGAAAATTTAAGCGTAAGTTTACTTCTTGCTCATCCTCGGACTGTATTATTCTAATTTAACTTTTCTTGCTTGTCTGCAGGTCCTCGACTACCAAAGTGGAATTCGGAAGAAGAGGAGATTGGCTCCAAATTCTTGTTCACTTCCTGCTTGGTCGGCCTTCGCAATAAAGCGGAGAGGACTATCGAGTACCTGCGCGATAGGAACTGCCTGAGAGCTGCTCGCCTGCTTACATACCCCCACCACTTGGAAGCTCAAGCTGCGGTGCCCCCATGTACGCAAATTTCTAACTCCTAATATAAACTTTGCTCGTCATTTGACTTCCCCAACTTGCTCGTCTAACTCTTTTTTTTAGCCGAGTAAGTCACTGTTGCTGTTCCCCCCTGCTTTGCTCTCTTAGAACAAAGAGTCTTTGAGATGGCGCCTCCGAAAGGTCGAAAAAGGAAAGGTGACCCGCCGACCAAAATGCTGGGAATGACAAACAAAGCCGAAAGAGCCAAAGTTCCTCGGCGGCACCTTCTGGCCATGCTCGGCCAACTTCTTCGATTTCTCCTCCTCATGGGGGAAACATTTAAAGAAGGCGGATGGGACTCCACTGGCCCAGGATGTCCCCTGTGGTGGCAAGGGGAAGGAAAAGGTGGGCCAGAGTCATGCTCGCCACGAGGGCGATGCTGTTCGCCACTCCTCCATCGAGCCTGCAGAGAAAATAGGCAAAGTGGGCAGGGATTCCACTCCTGTCCGCGGCCCTGAGGACCTCACCCATCTGGGCTGGGATGATCGGAAATTCAAAGAGTAATTCTAACCCTGCCTTTGCCGAGCAAGATTCACTTTTTTTTATTATTTATTTTTTCCTAAGTGTTATTTGCTTTCTTGTTCGCAGATACCGTGCCGACGATCATCCGGGGCAAACAAGCGCTGTCCACCAGTACGCTTGTTCGAAGACTCCCGTCAATATAAGGGAGATTCCCGGCGACCATGTTCGCAGAGCGACAGAGCTGGTCGCCCGAGCCTGGACACGCCCTCTGGACAAGGCTGTCTTCCAACAAGGGCTGGCGGACAATGTTCATCTGTCTATGATGCTTCATGCCAACGGCCTTGTCACTGCTCAAAGGGCAATGGCCCAGATTGCCGAGCAAGAAGAAGCTGCTCGCCGCTATGCCAGTACTGCTCGGCAACTCACAGAGGAGAAGGACGGCCTCATTAGCCAATACGAGGCCAAACTTGCTCGTCTCAATAACCAGATCAATGTTTACATTGATACTGAGAAGAAACACCTTGAAGAAATTTAGGGTCTATCTGGTGAATTGAGAGGCAAAGAGGCCATGCTCGGTGAGGGGGAGAAAAGGTTGTCCGCGGCCGAACAAGAGATCGCCGAGCTCAAAGCAGAAAATGCTCGTCTTCGAGAGACGAAAGCCAACCTCTTCACACGCGAGAAACTTGAAGACGAAGTTCAGGCTCGGACTGGCCCCATTTCTAACCTTGGGTATATTTGCGCCTACGCGGATAGCATCCGCACGGCCGATGCCTATGATTACAAGGACTTGGTAGAAGAAATGGGTAAAGACCTGTCCGAGTTTATCGAACATTATCCGCCGCCGAACAACATTGAGATCCAGCTGGCGGACGTGGTTGAATTGGGGGTCAAGATTGATAAACTTGACCCTAGCATCGTTGTTACCCATCCTCCTCCCCAAGTTAACGAGGACGAGCAAGAGGAGGAGTCGGCCGCTGCTGACGAGCAAGCTGCTAAAGAGGCGGAGGAGAAAGCAGCTGAAGACCTGGCCCGAGATATGATCGTTGAACCTCCCGTCGATCAAATCCAAGACCCTCCTCCCGCCGAGCAACAATAGATATAGGACTTAGTTTTTTTCTTTTCTTTTTCTTTGCAGTAGTTGTTCGCTCATTGCCTTTTGTTTAATGGAATGTCTTTCTTATGTTCGCTCATTTTCTTTATATGTTAATTGCCTTTACATTTTTTGTCAATAACTTTGCAATTATAACATATAGTGTTGGGCTTTTGTTCGAATTGAACTTTGCCTTTAATGGAATCAGGGTTTAGCCTTAGGTTCTGTCCATTTTGAAAAACGAACAACCTTTAAGTGGCTTTGGTCCTCAAAATGGACTTGTACCTCGAGCTTTTGGACTTTTCCTTTTTGACGAACAACTACTATATTTACATTATGAAAAATTTACAAGTATTGTAAGACTGCTCGCCACTACCAAATATAATCTGACAAACAACTTTGAACACTAACTAAAACATGCTCGCTTATAATATTTTTGCCGAGCAACTCTGTCTATAAATAAAAGATGAAACAGCACTAAACTATACAGTGTGCCAAACAACTTTAAATTCCTATACTTGGCAAAATTTCAAAAAATTAGGCAAGTTTTTGGTGGTCTGCCTTACTTGGTTCACTAGCCCCCTCAAGACATTTTGTTGGGATATGTTTTAGTTTTGATGATTTTCCAAAACAACATGTAATAGGTTTGAAAGCAGTCAGGATAGTATTCTTTGTTTCAGGTCAGGCTAGGTTAGTTTTTAAGTAGAATAGGTTGTTCAGTTGAGGGGGAACTCTGCAACACAGCCTGAGAATATCAAGACAACACCAAGAAGAACTGACTGAAGCCATGCCAGAAACCTGAACCAGAAGAAGAGCCCGAAGGATGTCCCACTGAGTGTAAACCAGGCTGATCTAAGCTAAGTCAGGTGGACCACTCAGTGAAGAGCATGATCAGGAGGATCAGTGCTGCACCAAGTAGGCCCTGAAAGAGTCAGGCTACTGTGGTCAGGGAAGTTTGTCATTCAGCCTTATGACAAACTTCTTGGAAATGATCTTCAAACAGTCTCTGAAGGACAACCACACTGAAGACGTTCAGTCCACTGAAGATCATTAGTCAGTGAAGGAGGAAGCTACCTAAAGTCAGTAGGTCTTAGTCAAACCCACTGAGTCAAAGATCCGTGAATCCAGGCCACGTGGACCAATCAGCACGAGGCAGCAACTCTGACACTGACAAAGGCCGAATTCCAAGAAAAGTGGTTGAAACCATTAAATGTTGGATTCAAATGTATCTTCCCTCCAACGGATACATTTGAATCCCCATTATAAATACAAGCTCATAGCTTCATTGTAAGAGTGTGTAAAATAGAAAAAAAAAACACCTATAAGCTGTGAGGGTGTGTTAGTTGTTAGGGAGTCATAAGGAAGTGTTACACACCCACGACACTGACCTTTAGGGTTATCACTTATATTCATTGAGTGTCAAGCTTGTAACTCTTAGCTTAGAGAGGTTTTTCTAATCTTAGCTTTAAGGCTAACACATTGTAAAGGAAAACCTCACCTAGTTGGAGAAAACCAAACCAAACTAAACCCTTTCAGAAGATTGTTAGGTTTGTAGTGAGGTGAGGAGTGGCAGCCCAGGGAGTGGCGTGAGTCCAGTTGTAAGTGCACCTTGGCACATTAAAAACAAGAATCCCAAGTAGTGGATTTCCTGTTAAATCAGGCCGTGGATGTAAGAGCTTGAGTCTCTGAACCACGTTAAACTAAGCGTTGTTTATTTGTCTAAGCACTTGCTAATTACTTGTAGTGTATGCTCTCTGAGTGTACTTGGAAAGTTTGTAAAGAAGATTAGCTAAGTATTTTAGTCAGGGAGAACCAATCTCACTGACAAGCTTAGGCTAGCACTCGAGAGTTCAGTCTCTCGAGTCACTGCCTTGTTAAGAGCCTGAGCTCACAAGTCAGTTTGGACTAACTTGAGTGCTCTGACTCTTAGCAACGCAGTGACTTGAGTATTCCGTCACTGAACTCAGTCAGGGTGCAAGCTGTGTTTTATAACGCACTCGAGAGTTCAGCATCTCAAGCCACTGTCCTTGCTCAGAGCATGAGCCTCCAAGCCTTCTCACTGACTTGGTAGCTCAGCCTCTGAGCAGAGCAGTGACTTGAGTATTTCTCACTCTTGCTGAACTCCCTGAGGAATGGTTTTTAAAAAAAAAAAAAATTGCTCCTGAATTCCCATTTTGCCCTTTGAAAACGGGACCATCACATTTGTTCGCCCAATTAAGAACTTGTTCGTCTCATTGATAGTACTTCTTCAGATGTACAGCATTCCAGGAGTATTGGGCCGGCTTGCCTTCCATATCTTCGATATCATATACACCATTAACGAATTTTTCCGTTATACGATACGGGCCCTCCCAAGTTGGTCCCAATACACCTGGAGGTTGGGCGAGCAACTTTCTTAGAACCATATCTCCAACTCTGAATTCCCTGATTTTAACATGGGAATTATAATAGCGTTCTGCTCGCTGCTTATAGGTAGCATTTTTTAGCTCGGCATTCAGTCTTTTTTCTTCGAGCAAATCCATTTCAGTAGCTAGAGCAGAGTTGTTCGCCTGCTCGTCAAAGTTGGTCGTCCGGTATGTGTTAGTCTTTAACTCGATTGGTATTACAGCCTCCATTCCGAAAGCCATTGCAAAAGGTATTTCTCCGGTGCTTGACCTGGGAGAAACTCTGTATGCCCATAAGACTTCCGGAAGCTCTGTAGACCAACTGCTTTTGCTCTCTGCTAGCCGTACTTTTAACGTATGCTTGATAATTTTGTTTACGGCTTCGACTTGTCCATTCGACTGGGGATGATAGGGTGTAGAATAATGTTTCTTGATTCTCCACTTTGTACAAAAATCTCTCAACTCTTTTCCATCAAACTGCGGACCATTGTCTATCACGATGGTTTGTGGAACTCCAAAACGACAGACAATGTTCTTCCAAATGAAGTTGATCATTTTCTGTTGCATGATTTTCAACATGGCCTCTGCTTCTGCCCATTTTGTATAGTAGTCGACTGCCACAACGGCAAATCGAACTCCTCCAACTCCCGCCGGGAAGGGACCAATAATATCCATCCCCCATCTTGCAAATGGCCACGGGCTATAAACTGATACAAGCTGTTGAGCCGGGGTATGAATGTTTGGTGCAAAAATCTGGCACTGGTGGCAAGTCATTGCTTTCTTGATTGCATCCTGACGTAAAGTTGGCCAATAATATAGCATTGTCTGATAGTTTTGTATGCTAAGGCTTGCCCCCCAGTATGATTTCCGCATACTCCGGCATGTATTTCTTCGAGTATTGCTCGTCCTTGCCCCCTAGTCAAACATTTGAGAAGTGGGATTGATATTCCCCTTTTGTAAAGCTGCTCGCCCACCAGTGTATATCTGGCGGCTTGCTTTGTTAACTTGGCGGATTCAAAAGGGTTGTTTGGTTTTTCCCCACTTTTCAAATATTTGACTATGTTTGTTCTCCAGTCTTCTTCTTCACTTGCTTGTTCATCAAGTTGGTTGACATTATAACTTCTTGTTGATGGATCATTCATCTTTGTAATTATAATGTCTGCCAACTCTGCTGGTCCCTCGCTAGTTGCTAGTCGGGCCAACGCATCTGCTTGTGTGTTGCTTGTCCTAGGAATTTGTTCAATGAAGACTTGTTCTAACAAGGACATCAGGTAAGCAACAATTCGCTGATATTCGATCATGTGATTGTCTTTTGCCTCGTATTCACCTCGGACTTGATTCACAATCAATTGTGAGTCGCCAAATATTTGTAACCGTCTAACACCTACTGCAAGAGATAGGTGGAGACCAGCAATAAGAGCCTCGTACTCAGCTTCGTTGTTGGTTGCCATGAAACCAAATCTGATTGCCGAGAAGAATACTTGTCTGTCTGGACTGATTAGAACTACTCCTGCCCCCGAGGCTATGTTGGTTGAAGATCCGTCAACGTAAAGATGCCAGGGGTGATCAAGTCCTCTCGTCGGATCTGGTGGGAAGGTTAGTTCGACAATAAAGTCGGCTAACGCTTGCCCTTTGATCGCTGTTCGAGGAGCATATGTCACTCCGAATTGGCTAATCTCTAGTGACCACTTTAATAGACGACCAGCTGTGTCGGGGCGATGGAGAATTTGTCTGAGTGGGAAAGTTGTTAGCACTTCAACTTGATGATCAAAGAAGTATGGTCGTAACTTCCTCACGCTCATGACAAGTGCATATGCCAGTTTCTCAGTTGGAGAGTATTTGATCTCCGCGTCGTGTAAAGCTTGACTGACGTAGTAGATAGGTTGATGAAATTTGTCGTCTTCTCGCACCAGAACAGAGCTGATGGCTACTTCTGACGCTGCTAAGTATAAATATAGCTTTTCTCCCGGGACTGGTTTTGATAGGATTTTAACATCTCCTAGATATTCTTTGAGTTGGTCGAACGCCTTCTGACAGTTGTTAGTCCATGTGAACTGTCCTTTCTTGATGGCTTCAAAGAATGGACAGCATTTGTCCCCCGACCTGGATATGAACCGATTCAATGCTGCTAGGCATCCCGTAAGCCTTTGCACTTCCTTTATTGAACGTGGAGGTTGCATATCCACGATTGCTTTAACTTTTGCTGGATTGGCTTCAATCCCTCGTTGACTAACAAGATGGCCCAGGAATTTTCCTGAATGAACTCCGAAACTGCTCTTCTTCGGATTCAGCTTCATGTTGTAGTGTCGAAGGATTTCGAACACCTGGGTCAAATGTTGAAGATGGTCTTCTCTTCAGGGGCTTTTGACTACGATATCGTCTACATAGACTTCTACCGTATCTCCGATTTGTTCGTCGAACATCTTGTTCACCAACCTCTAGTATGTTGCTCCAGCGTTGATGAGGCCGAAAGGCATTCTTTTCCAACACAACAAGTTTTTGTTCGTATAAAATGCTGTGTTCTCCTGATCGTCTGGATGCATTGGAATTTGATGGTACCCGGCAAAGGCATCCATGAATGTTAGCATTTCATGACCTGCAGTGCTGTCCACCAACTGGTCAATGTGAGGGAGTGGAAAATTGTCTTTTGGGCATGCTGCATTCAGATCTGTAAAGTCTATGCATAGCCTCCAAGTCCCGTTTGGTTTCCTCACAAGGACTGGGTTTGCTACCCATTGTGGGCAGAGTGCCTGTCGGATCAAGTCGTTGTCTAGCAACTTTTTTACTTCTTCGTTCAAAGCTTGATACTTGTCTGGGCCATATTTTCTTCGTTTTTTATGGATTAGCCTTTTTGCTTGATTGATGTTGAGCCTATGGCAAGCATATTTTGGATCTATCCCCACCATGTCTGCATGAGACCAAGCAAAAACATCTAGATTTTTGTTGAGGAACTCTTTCATTCGGGATCTGTAAGGCTCAGGGAGCTCAGATCCTATGTACAATTCGAGATCCAGGTTTTCAGGATTAACATTGAACGCCTCCAGCTCTTCAACTGGAGTTGCTCATCGTTTTTGTCCCTTCCACCGAGGATCAAGTATTGGTCCCTCAGAGTTGAAATCATTTCCGATGTTCATTGGCTCTGCCCCCAGGCGGGGATCTAGGTCATCTGTTGGCCCTGATTCGTTGTTGTTAGTCAACACCTGGCCCTCCAAGCCATCAGATGAATGTTGCTCGTCACCACCCCTTTGTTGTTCGTCAGGATGATGTTCCTCCCTGGTGGTAATGAGTTGTTCGTCCAACACCTGTTCGTCAAGATGTTGTTCGTCAGTGTCCACGTGGTCTTCCTCTATGTCCATCATGTTCTCCAGTATTGATGGTTCATCAGCAGGATAGCTAGTTGTGGCTTCCATCATGGATACTGATACATATTTGGCCTGCAACTGTAAGAGACATTCCCTGGCCTTTCTTTGATCTCCTTTGATTGTACCTGCTCCACTTGCTGTTGGAAATTTCAAACAATAGTGGTAAGTGGAACACGCAGCTTTGAATTCATTTAAAAAGGGTCGACCAAGAAACCCGTTGTAAGTTGAATCCTGGTCTACAACCAAGAAGTCAACCATCCTTGTAATATTTTTCTCGGGTTCGTTGGCCGTTACAAGTTGTACTGCTAAAATAACTATTCCTAATGGGTCCGTTACAGCATTCCCGAAGCCTATTATTCTGTGAGTTGTATCCCGGATATAGCCCGAATAATCTCCAAGATGATCGAGCGTCTTTTTGAATAAGAAGTTGGTGTAGGCTCCGGTGTCCACCAACAATTTGTGGACTCGTGTTCCCATAATCTTTGCGCAGATTATGAGCGAATCGTTATGTGGAGTCAATATTCCTTCTAAGTCGCTTTCGGTGAAGGTCAATTCCGCTGTCTGCATGATAGATGGTTTGACCCCCATTTCTTGGACTTGATCGATTGCTCGTAACTCAGCTTTTCTTTTTCGGTTGGAGATTGGTGGTCGTCCATCAGAACATCCTCCTACGGGACCTGCAGGTTCCATCATATATAAATCTTCCAAAGGACGAGTAGGAATAGCAGGAACTGGTCACGCCGGTTTATTGTTCTTCTGAGGTTGATCATCCTCGTCTTCAGAGTTGTTCTCTCGGACTCTCTTCCCGGGTTGTCTTTTAACAAAGTCAGAGAGCTTTCCGTCCTCGTAGAAACGCCAGAGCTGCTTGACCAAATCTCTACATTCACTCGTAAAGTGCCCCACACTTTGATGGTAGGCACAATACTTGTTAGGGTTGAGTTTACCAGTATCTTGGCGAATTTTTTACGGGGAGGGGAGAGCAACTCCTTATCCTTCACATTTTCATAAACAGTGTCAACTGACACTGTTAGTACTTGATTCAACTTTTCCTTGAGCTATGTCCCTTCAGTAAATGCCTTCATGTTTTTAGGGACTCGATAGTTTGTTACGCCAGGTTTCTTGTTATTCTCCTTGGGATCAACTTTGTTCTCCCCCAAGTTTGATTGCAAGGCCTCGTGCATGGAAACGAATATGCCGGCTTGATTTCGAAATTCGGCATAACTTCTTGGGCACTTCAGACGTACCTCCTTCCATAGTTTTGATCCTTTTTTCAACCCGGCCATAACGGCAACAATTTTCGTGTCCTCGCTGACGGGTTCACCTTCCAACAGTACCTTGTCGAACCTTTCCATGAATGCTCGATCTGACTCGTCGTCATTTTGTTTTAGGTCAGACAATCGATGTTTCTGAGATAAGTACGACCCCGCCGTTGAGAAATAAGAGAGGAACTCTCGACTTAGTTGAGTGAATGAATGGATAGATGCTGGGGGCATTGCCGAAAACCACTTATGTACCCGATCCCCTAAAGTTAAGGGAAAGTTTCGGCATTGAGTGGCGTCGCTGGCCCCCACCGAGATCATATAATCTGAATACTTTGTTAGATGAACTCTGGGATCAGCAACACCGTCATATTGTATGCTTGCCGGGAACTGGACCTTCTTCTGAATCGGGGCTTTCAGAATGACAGGTGATAATGGTGAGGATGGCAAACTGGTCGTCCCCACTCCTCTTTGTTGGTCCAGCTGTCCCT
Organism: Ballota nigra; assembly: GCA_947034835.1. Taxonomy (NCBI): domain Eukaryota; kingdom Viridiplantae; phylum Streptophyta; class Magnoliopsida; order Lamiales; family Lamiaceae; genus Ballota; species Ballota nigra. The sequence continues at coordinate 90,426,222 of OX344722.1, read as the reverse complement.
GCATACTCTCCACTACCCTTCTTAAACTTGATAGCTCATCCAAAGATGCCCCCTGACTCGGAGGCTGTTCGGCGAGCAAAGGTACTAACCTTTCTGCTCGTCGCAGTCCCTCACTTGGAGTGGGTAAATCCTGGAGCTGTTTTCTAGGGTTGCTCGCCGCATTTGGCCCTAGACGCCTGAAGGCAGATTGAGAGAGTCTCTCATGAACCGATGGGCGTGGTTGCTCAAACGTTGCTCGCCCACGCTCAGCTTCCTGGCGAGCAACTTTCTCTTGCAGTTGGGGTTGGCCAAGTCTGTCCTGGGCACTAGAACGGGTAGTTCCCTAGCTTGACATAGTTGTTCGCCCGCGAGCAGATTCAGCCTGACCCTCTCTCAGTTCGACCATCTTTGCTTTGCCTTTATCCCGCCTGACCTGGGCACTGTTCACCTCGTGTTGTTCGCCCCTGGTTGACCTAGCCCTAACAACTTCTACGGCTTTGTCTTTAGGCCTCACTTATGAAGGCCTATTTTGATCTTGCTGTTTCTGTAGTGCCTGGAGAGCAGCAATGGTTTTGGCTAATTCGTTAGGGTTGTTCGCCAGGGCTTCCATTTCAGGTGGGAGATTATGGGTTACGGCCATATGCTGCGATCTGTTCGCATGTCTGGGATTGCGATCTTGATGGTCGGCCGATGAAGCTCGAGTAGGAGATGGTCTCCTTGACAAGCGTGATCCTTGTGTTTCCTTGGATTGAGGCATTCTGAATTAATTTGTCTTAATTCTTACGATGAAGAACACCAAGAACACCTTTGCTTGAAACTTCAAATATTTCTTGAGGTTTCCTTTGAATCTTCAAGTTTTCAACTTGAAGTTCTTGAGTAATCACACTAAACCGAAGGTTCGAACCCTCCTTCTAGTGCCAAAATTGTTGGTGATCAATTTTTATCGGATGGATTAGTGACTGTTTAAGTTCGGTTTAAAGATCATCAATCAATTACGTGTGATTGGTTACCACCGTAAATGGTAAATTGAGGGTTCGGATTATGAACTTGTAAATGTGAAAGTCGAAATCGTAATTAATTTCGTATGTGTATACGTTTAGGTGTGTTAGTGTGTGTTTTGGGAGTGTTTACGAATTTGAACTTGTATTTCTTAAGCTGGAGAACAACTATTTATAGAGACTAGCAAGCATGAGGTGTCTATGACTTTTGGTCTCCCTAGCCTGCATGCTTGACAAGTGTCCTTTGACCACAGTTTGACCTTATCTAAGCTGAGTCTTAGTTACAAAGTCTTCTTTGATCTTATCTCGGACTTCATTGTTGTTCACCCAGGTCGGCTTAGTTGATCCAGGATGATTTTTTTCATAAAAGTTGTTCGCCTTTTGAGGTTATGGCTCAGAAGTTGTTCGCCTTTGTGTTTTACACAGTTTGGCTTTGGGTTCTTGGTCCTTTGTTCGTAGACATACACCTCTTAGACTGGTAGATGTACCACCTTTTGTCAATGTTGCTCGTCATCAGTGACTCAGCAGAACGTTCATTTCTGGTCTTGGGCCTTAAAACCTGTTCGCCGATAAACTGTTCGTCGTTGTAGTTGTTCGTCAATTTATACACTCCCTGGATTGGTTTGTGCACCCCAGCTTGATTCTCTTTGATTTGGAGTTGGTTCTTCATAATCCTTTTCAAGGCTTTAATCCTTGTTCGCCCATTATTGATTTATGTTCGCCTATCTACACGTGTGACCCCTAACTTCTCTTCTTATTTGAAAATCTTTGATTTTCTCTCCCGAGTTTAGAGCATTAATTTCATTTATTGAGTTGAGAGCCTTTTGTTTTCTCTCGTGAGTTGAGAGCCTTGATTTTGTTCATCTTCATGTTGTCTTGAAGTCTATTTTTGGCGATAAGTTTTTTGATAATGTAAATCTCGAAATTTAAATCAGGGATATGAGCATTGACTGAGTAGCGAGAGTGGTAGATTGAAGGCTAGGACAAACAACTATAGAGAGTGGTGATGCAAGTGAAGATACAATGAAAATGGGTTGTAAAGATATATTAAGGCAACATAGTAATTGCATAATTTGTCGTGTTCGTTAGCTAATTATTTGGCTCATCGTCTTGCTATGGCGTTAGGATTATTTCCAAGTCCTTATTATTGGGTCGAACATCCAACTGATGTGGATGACCTTCTCGATAATTATTGTTCTTTCATAATGGGGCTAGACGACCTCCTCCGACCCAATTTCTGCAAACTCGGTGGCCCTAAACATTGAAGACCTAGGTGCCGCCTAGTCGGCCCTAGACGACCGTAGTCGATCCTATGATGTTTGATTATACAAAAAAATATAAAATATTGTGATTTTACTAAAAAAAAATCTCTAGTCGCCGCCTAGACGGCCAAAAAACGCAGAATTACCGATTTCCGACTTTTGCATCCTTGCTTTTATTTATTAATGTATAAAATATCTTTCGTTTAGAAATAAAAAACATATAAGTTTAAAATTATTATTTTTTAAATATAAAGTATTAAGGGGGTGCTTTGTTAGACCATCTCCAACAACTCTTTATTTTAGAGAACTACATGAGTGTCCCACGTACTAAGCGGGATTTTTGTAAAAAAATTGATTATGCATTATAATGCAATATATATACAATAATATAATAAATTTGTTCACTATAAAATTAACATATTATATTATGTAATAAATATATTCAAATATAATGTCATATGTTAAATATACAGTTAAGTCAATATGATATCGAACTATTACATTCGATTTGAGATAAAAAAAAATTATTCAAATAATTAGAAAATTTGGTGCACAATGTTTTCTAGATAATAAAAATTCGTCAATTACATATTAAAATTATTAGATTTTTTAATTCAACTAATCATATAATCGATAAAAAATTAAAATTATTTAATATACTTAATTTCATTTTTTTTAAACAAATTAGGATTTTCTAAATTGAAAATCCTCAAATATAGTGAGACCATAAAAAAATTAGTTAATTAAACATTAAAGTTTGGAAATATACATTTTTTTGTCCTTTAACTTTGGTTGACTTTAGTTTTCGTCCTCTTAACTTTGAAATATTTAATTTCATCCTATAACTTACAAAAAAAATGTGTATTTTGTCTTGTTACCCGTTACACTGGGCAACTCTTTAGATAAATCTGATGTGACACCAATTGTTTGTAAGTAATAGGATGAAATTAAAAAATATCACGTCAAATTTACCGGAAGAGTTACTTTGTATAATAGGTAACAGGATAAAAAACACAAATTTTGCAAGTTATAGGACAAATCAAAAATCAAAAATCAAAAGTCATTAGGATGAAAACCAATGTCAATCAAAGTTAAAGGGAAAAAAATGCACTTTCCCTTAAAGTTTCATATAATTAGAGTTTTAAATTTAATTTTTCATTTCAATTTAATTTGTTTTATAGACTCAAGTTATATATGATAAATATTCCAATTTTGTACACATTTATATTTTAGCTTAATTGGTTAACATTATAAATTGTACTCATGTGGTCCAAGGTTTACATAAGCATGCATGTCACGTAAGCAGAATTAACCATAAGACGATACATATGTGAAAATAACCACATAACGACACATAAGAAGAATCAACTCCTTATTAGTATAATAGAAAATTTGGCAACAAATAGAGAATAATTGTATCATCCCAACAACTAAATAAAGGATTAAAGATAGAAGATGTTAGTACATTCTCTATATTTGAAGAATGAGGAAGGATATAGAGAATGAGTATGAAGGATGTATTTATTTATAAAAATGTTTTTTTTTTCAATTATTAAAATCATGTTGTTCCATTTAATTAATTAGAGTGTTAATGTTTTTTGTTATATTTTAAATTTTTACGCCCAATTTTTTTTTAATAAATTTCTAATATTTAGAATTTAATCCTTAAATTATGAGATGATGACTCACACGAAGTAAATATTATATAATTTGAAAATGAAAGACTACAACAATTACTAAATGTTGGTCCCACTAGTTAGATTAATTGCGGAAGCTTAAGTTAAATGTCTTAACAAATTCTTTCACAAGAGCACAAAAAACCAATAAGAAAATAAGTAAATGAAAGCAGTAAATAACACCGGATATATAGTGGTTCGGATCTGAATATCCTACGTCCACTCTCCCTTTTATCCAAGGGGTCTCACTAACAACCAACTCACTGGAATTGGAAAGTACCAGTTCCTTCTTACAAACTCTTTAGATTTGACTTCAATCTAAAGATCAACAGCCTCCAACCTTATCTGGTAGATAAACAGGTTGAGGTTTCAACAACTCCTTAAGAGTAGATATATATAATGAACAATAAGAGTGCTAAGAGTGAATATCAAAAGCTTGGATGGACTTATGCGCGTATGGAGTCTCTCTAGAGCTTTTTCTTGAACTGCACTCTTGTATTTATAGAGGGGATTAGGAAATAGCCGTTGGAGGGCTAATCCAATCAGATCCTCTATTTAAGGAAGCCTCAATCAATCAATTTCCTAATTGATTGATTGGGTTGGTGGGATCCTTGGATTGATTATCTTCATATACTTTCCAATCTTGATCTTGTTGACTTGATTTGAATCACCAACGGTCAATAGCTTCCTCTGCCTAACTCTGATTCTCTCCAGAGAAGGCAAGACCAGACACCAGGCAACCTCGGTGTCTTCTGGTCCAAATCTGGTGAACAACCAGAATACTCAGTAGAATCAGGGGATCAAACTGAGCATCTTTTGTTCCACCAGACTCGTCTGGTCCGGACTCGTCTGGTCTGGGGAAGGTCCTCTGCCTCTGGTCAGATCTCATCTGGTGAAGTCCTCTGGTGGGGTCTTCTGGAGACTCTTCTGGTGAAGTCTTCTGGTCTGGCAGTTCCCCCTAGATTAAGTCATAATCTAGATCATCATCTGGCTAATAGGTCTAGATGGTCCTATTACATCTTCTGGTTTGTTTTAACTCATCAAAACTAACAACTTTTATCCTAACACTAAACACCCAACATACTAGAATATAGATGAAAACATAAATAACATACCCCTACAATTAAAACAAATAAACTTAGTATCAAATAATTGAGTTAATTATATAATTATATAAATTTTCAATTATTTAAATTCTTTAATTTAATAAAAAAAATAAAAATAGGCATTTTAATGATACATAGTACCTATTATTGTAGATGATTTGTGAAATAGAGTACTTCATACTCTATTTTAGAGGATACCATATACTAAAATTAGGAAAATGCTTGGAGATGCCCTTAGAAAATTTTCAATGAGAATGAGATAAAATTTATTGTAATGCGTTTATAAGAACAATATTATTACCTAATCACTAACCATTTTTATTATATTTTTCCCCTTCTACATTTATCTTCCTGTTTTAGGATATAGAGAAATAAAGAGAAGAACATAAGAACACAGATTTGTTGACCCAGTTCGTCAGGAATGACTACGTCTGGGGGCGTACCAAGCCAGAAGATAATTCACTATTCTTGTGTATGAGATCCCTTTATATGGGTTACAATCTAGGGTTTTAGATGAGTACATAGAATATAATGAAATGACCATATTGCCCTCCATCAGTTACTTGTTGATGAAGACACACTAATATATTTTCCTTCAATACTCTCCCTTGTGCCGAATTAAAAGTGTGGATGGTGTTTGAATGTTATTTCGCTAAAACTTGACAAATATCAAAAATCCAATAAGAAATAAATCTTGATCTAAGGGAAAAAGATTTACAGTGCACCTATGTTGAAACACCCCCCGAAGTCTACACCTTTCACATGATACGTACATCTATCAAGTGATTTTAGAAAGTCTACACATCTCAATTCTTTAAGATGTTTCTCAAAGATTGCCTTGGAAAATAATTATATAAATAGACCAGCCTCGTTTGCTTTAGAGTTTGAATCTTGAGAAAAACTTATTGTTGCTGGTTAGAGAAGACTTCAGTGAATATATGCTTCATATTATCACCTTTGATGTAGCCCAATTTCAGCTACTGAACATAAGAAACTTGTTCTTCATATATACATGTGGTCTCTCCAGTGGTGAACTCTAGTCACTGCTTTTTTGAACATGTGTGGTGATAGATCTCTATCAAATATACTTACAAACTTCTTCATGTAAGACAATGATCTCTAAATTGTTCGAAGAGGTATCTATAAGAGTTTAATTAGTTGATCTCCAAGATATCATTGTGTTTTCCATGGTAAATTATAACCATTTTGGGAACACTTTATGTAAATCAGAAATATACAAAACCAAAATTTACATCATTTGGTGTATAAGTGTTGGGGTAGCTTCAATATTTCCTTAAGGTCCACAATTCCACTTGTGGTCCCCTTCAATGTTTACTATAATGAATATTAGACCCTTGTATATGAGTTTCCTTTAAGTATCAGATTACATTCCTGATACCATTCCAATGACATTGCGTCAGTTCTAGATGAAATCTAGATAACAAGTTCATTGAGAAAGTAATATATGGTCCAGTGTATTGAGCTAAGTACAATAATGCGCATGTTTCACTTAAGTAGGGAATTTCATCTCCCAATAGCTCTTTGTCATCTTCCTTCAGACGAAATGGATATATCCTTAAATTCTAAATTTCGACCAATCATGGGAGTGCTAATCAGCTGCATTTTGTCCATGTTAATTTGTCTGAACATCTTCTGGACATATGTAAACTGGTGGATAAGTATTCCACAAACTCAATGTTCTAGTATAAAGTCTAGACAAAACTGAGTTTTCCCAAGATCCTTTATCTCAAAACCGGATTTAAAATATTCATGGTCCTATTATTTCATTAAGAGTATCTATTATGTTCATCCATCAACATAAATAATTGCAATTATTTTCTTTATGAATGCATAGGGTCACTATTCATCGTTCTTATAACCTATCCCAATCAAGTAGTCACTTAGACGGGTATACCACTTCCACCCGATTGTTTCAATCAATAAAATGAGTGTTTCAATCTAATTGCAAACACACTCCGTGGTTTAAAGTCACTTAATTTGGGTAATAGATGTCATCAGACACTTATATATCTCTAAATTAAGATCCCTATAGAGATATGTCATAACGACATTCATTAGCTGCATCTCCAATCCTTCGGAAACTAACTAAGTGATGGGATATTATGACGTCCATTACTGGAGTTTGTCTCCTCATACTCAATCCAGAGCGTTGTGAGAAATCTTACGCTATTTTAAGACAAGTTTTATATGTCAAGACCTTATATTTCTCATTACGCTTTATGACAAAGACTTAATTATGTTCTACAGGCTTTACACTTGGTCGGGCTAGCACTACCGGACTAAATACCTGTCTCTTTGTCAGAGAATTAAATTCTACTTGGATTGCTTTTGTTCATTTAGGCCAATATGCTCTTGGTTGACACTCTGCAACCGAGCGTGGTTCGATATTATTGTGCTCTATACTTTCTTGAGCAATAATATAAATAAATACATCATCAATCTGCGTGCAATGTCTATCCATCGACTTATATGCACTCTTATAATTTTATAGAGATTTTTCATTCTTTGGAATCATATCAAACATCGGAGCGTCCTCTAGTAATGATTCATGGACATAAGTTTAATCAAAGATAATCTCGTGAGATGTATTCTCAACATTGATGATCAATGTGTTAGATTATGCCACACCTACCATTTCTTCCTTTAAGCAGGTGTCAATCGAACCAGGTGACTTCCCCAATTTCCTTTTGGGAGTCACGGCCTCAACCACACCTCCACCAAGTGTGGTTACAACACCTTTCCAGCGGTATTGTGCCATTTATTGGGGACTTCTAACCTTACAGGCAAATTTGCAGCTGGTATATGAGACCTAGTCACTTTAGCAAAATCAATAAACGCATTAGGCATCGAATATGCTACGTTATGAATATAAATGATTCATTTTACTTCACTTTCACATTGTGAAGTTCAGGGATCAAATGAGATAGAGTGGGGATGGACACGATACTTCCTGTCGTTCCCTTAGAAAATCCTTTTTCTTATTTCCCCCTAACGACGGGAAGAATGTCTCATTAAAGTGACAATCCGCAAATCTAGCGGTAAGTAGGTCGCCTGTTAAGGGTTCTACATTGCGGATAATTTTTGGGAATTCATATCCAACATAAATACTTAATCATTTCTGGAAACCCATTTTTAGTGTGTTGTGGGTACGCAATAGACACATATATTGCACAACCAAATATGTGTAGATATAAAATGTCAGATTTATATCCAGTTACCAACTGGTACACATAAACTGGCTGGTCATTTAGTAGGTTTGAAATGAATAAGTAAAGTTGCATGCAATATTGCATAACCCCAAGTAGAGATTGACATGTTGGTGCACATAACCAGTGTCATAACCACCATTACTTTCTTTTAATGGTGACCTCTGCGAGACCATTTCGTGTAGCACATGGGGTACTGGATGCGCTACATCAATCCCAATAGATATGCAATAATCATCAAATGCTTCTGATGTAAACTATCTTGATAGCGTAATCAGTGTGGTAAGCCCTAAAATGTATAATTTGTGCTAAGAGTTTTACATGCAATTTTTTTTTGTGGAGAGTAAAGCAACATGTGACCATTATGTCAAAGTATAATCCAGAACCATAAATTACTTGAATGGTCCGCATTCTGGATGAATTGGTCCACAAATATCATAATTTATCCTTTATAAGAATGAAATATTTAGTTTTGAATCTTTAACATAAACAGGTCTCAATGTTACTTTTGCTAAAGATCTGGCTTTACAAAATGAGTGATGCGCCTTTGATATTTGTAAGACAAAGTAAGATGTAGATAGTGTATATGGTACTTGATTAGGCGTGAAAATTGTCATGATTCGTCACTCGAAATGCCCTTGTTTTGATTGATTTATATAAGTATTTAGAGTCATTTGAGTATCATTTTCATAAACTAATGAATTTGTCTCTTTGATGCTCATAGATGGATAGAGAATGAAAAGAGGAGTTCGTAGGACTTTGAATCGACTCAAACGGACGCCCGGATGAGAAGATATCGAAGAAATACGAAAAGTATTAGTTCGAGGAAGCAAAAGTATCATTGGAGTGCACAAGCAAGGAGCAATCGTGCACATAGTGGACGAGCAGTCGTGTATAGCGCTCGAGAAGGTGCCACTCGTGCACCTAGTGCACGAGCACTCGTGCAGTGCGCACGAGCTCTCGCGGCTCGTGCACTAGTGCACGAGTAAGGGAAGGTCGTGCAGTTTTTGCTCTCGATAAGAATTGGAGCGCTCGAGTGGTGATGAGCTCGTGCACTAATGCACGAGCAATGCACGAGCGTACGTGAATTTTGGCCCATTAACTCCTGATTCGACCCGTTGCCTATTTATACCCCTTCAGATCACGTTTTTACAGACTACAACTGATTAGAACCACGAAAGACCACCACTTACCACTTGATACCGGATTACTTTTAGAGTTAGTTTTTGGAGAAGAGAAGACGAGCAAGCTTTACTTTACGTTTAATCGAGGTTTTAGTACGAATTCTTAGTTTGTTTTCGTTTCTTAGTTTCTTTTCATTAGTTTGATTACGTTAAACACTTTAAACTCCATTTTTATTAATTAAATTTATGTTCTTTGCAAGTATTTCTTTAAACCCTAGTTTATGTTTGATCTTTTATTCGTTCAAATCATTATGTTTATGTTCGTCACTTCTTCTATTGCTTTTATTATTGTCAAAACCATGTCCGACTAAAACCCTTGCATGCTTAGGGTAGGATGAACTCGTAGAAGTAGGTTGTGGGTATGTAATTAGGGTAATTCGTGACATTAGGTTTTAATTCTCTTAATTAATGAATTCTTAAAATCAATCTTGATTTTATTCTTGAATTTTGTTCGAAAAGTGTTAGAGAGAGGATGACCGTATCACTCTTTAACAACGAGTAGACTTAATGAGAGGGTTTAGAAAGGGTTAATTAATCTACCGGTTTATCTAAGGAGGACGACCGCATCACCTTAGTTTAAATTAGGGTCTCGTTAATTAAGCACGATCTATTAATTTGTTAGTGGATTAGTGAAGTCGATTGCGAGGATAAAGTATTAGGGTTTTAAATCTTGAGCTTTCGTCTTGCAATCTTTTACTTAGGTTATTTCTTGCGCATCACGATTATCTTGATTATGTACTTGCTCCGTTAGTATACGTATGGATTTCTATCCTGAGCATCACCATTACTTATTTGAAAACACAACTTCATTTATTTGTTTCTTTCGTTATTTAATTTAATCATTTTATTTTAGTTGCTTTTAATTAATTTTCCAAAAATCCAAAAACATACACTCATATTAACTACGACGCGTAGATCATCAGGGATCTATTCGCATACATACCTTCCCTTGGGTTCGATAATACTTGGTCCCTATACTTGCCAATACTACTGTGATCACATACTCTTGTGGAAAAACTACTAGTAGAAAGCTAGTATTTTCGGTTCAAGTCAATGGCGCCGTTGCCGGGGAAGGCGATGTATGTTCATTGAGTAGGACTTGGAGATAGTTTAGTAGTTAGTAGTGAGTGTTTTTATTTTTATTTTGAGTTTAGTATTTCTCTATTGTAGTCTGGTGCGTTTGATCTTTCTTGTTGAGTACTCAGGTTTATGAAAACACGCTCACAAGGTGCTACGCGCGAAGAGAGATTACAGTTGGATCCTGAGACAATAGCAAGAAGAAACCGAGCCTTCTTAAGAAGGATGAACGTTGTCGGAGGAGAGAACAAGAACATGAACATGGACATCTCTAATGAGTTGGATGATGCTGCGAACGAGTTTAATCAGGTAGTGGACCGAGTTGACGGCACTGGAGTGAGTGGTAGCCAGAATCAAGTTCCGTTAGGTTAGGAGATAGCAGAGCCTAAACCCGGGTACACAGAACATGAACAATCTTGCTCATAACCTTGTCCAACATCCTCAAAACAACCCTGCATACCCACTGAACAACTTCCCACAACATAACTTACCTTATCCATACCCATACCCACCATATCCATATCCACCATACCCGTATCCTCTACCTCCTGTTTATAACCAACCACCAGCTTATCAATCACCACCACCCCAACAAGTACCCGTACCACCTGCTAATCCTCAGCACGTTTCTCAGAACGTGGATCAGAACATGGCTATTAGAGAAAGATTCACGGCACAACCGCAGAGGTACTATGATGGAGTGACATTGCCCCCTGTAGAGGCAAATAACTTCTCGATTTCCCCAGGAGTTCTTAAGCTGCTTACCGAGAATCAATTCAAGGGAGAGGTTGGGAAGGAGAATCCTCATACTCATTTGAGGAGTTTTCTGATGATCGCATCCACATTTAATTATAACGGCATGTCTGAAGATGCCAAGAGGCTTAGGCTGTTCCCATTCTCTTTGACGGGAATAGCCAAGGAGTGGTACGATAACACGCTCCCACGGGGAGGTGTAACCACATGGGCCGAGCTCGAGCGTCTGTTCCTCGAGCGATTCTACCCTCCATCGAGAACCATTAAAGCAAGGATGGAGATCTCTTCCTTCCGCCAGAAGCAAGAAGAAGACTTACGTCAAGCGTGGGAGAGATACTCCAACATGTTGATTGAGTGCCCGCAGCATGGGTACAATGAGGGAGATATCATGGCATTCTTCTATAGTGGAGCCAGCAAGGATGGCCAAGCCCATCTAGATGCATGTGCCAGTGGAGCTTTTCTGAACCAAGGGATAGTGAGATGTAGAGAAATCGTCGACAACATTGTCACGAATGCCGGGGCATGGAATGAGGATCCAGAATTTTAGAGAGTTTGTAAGTTGGAGGAGAATGAGGGTACGAGGAAGCTGTTGATGACAATGATGGAGAAAATCAGTAACCTCGAGATGGGGCAGAATCTGGTTGGAGGGAGTGTAGCAGTGAGCGAGAAAGTAGACCCACCCACAAGTCAGCAAGAAGAGGCCAACTTTATGGAAAGGCCTAACTATCCACAAGGGGGGTATCCACAAGGTGGAAATCAGTTTGGAAGGCCTTCTTATGGCCAACCATTTGTACCTCCAGGACCACATCCACCTCAAAATCAATGGAGGAACACACAAGGATATCAAGGAGGACAACAGCCTCCTCAAAACACATGGAGAAAGAATGAGAACTTCTCGTATGCCAATCCGAAGGCCGGAATCACAGTTCCTCCAGGTGTTAACCCAGGTTCAAAACCTCCTGGCGGAGAAGGCGGTACCTCAACTAAGGAGATGTTGAGAGCTATCCTTCAGAAGGTGGAGGAAGGCAGCAAGAGATTGTCCTCTTTGGAGTATGACGTTAAAGAGTTGCATAAGAAAGGTGATCAGCGTGATCAAGAACTCCAGAAGAGAGATGTAGAGCTGAATCGAATTCAGCAAGAGAACAATAGGCGGTTCACTTCGATAGAGTTTCAGATGAGCCAGATCGTAAAATCATTGGGTAGAGAGCCGGGGAAGTATCCTTCTATGCCGGAGGGAAACCCGAAAGAGCATTGCAAGGCGATCCAGCTTAGAAGTGGGACCAACTATGAGGGTCCTCAGATGCCTGCTAATTTTGAGACGCCCAAAGGAGAGGTGGAGATAGAAGGAAAAGAGTCTGAGGCAGATAGAGATGAGATTGAGGAGATGAGAGTTGAGAAAGGGGTTGAGGGTGAAAGCATTCAGAAGAGTAAAGATATGGATGAGAGCAAATAGCCTGAAGAGGAAGGCATTGAGAAGATTGAGAGAGTTCCTAAGTGGAAGAAGGCAAAGAAAGCAAGGGAGAAAGTGAAAGAGACCGAGCGTGATGAATGAGGGCTACCCAAATCGGTGATACCAGCCCCGTATCCACAACGCTTCATGAAAAAGAAGCTTGATGAGAAATTCGCTAAATTCCTTGATGTTTTTAAGAAATTGAATATTAATATTCCTTTTTATGATGCTTTGGAACAGATGCCGAATTATGCCAAGTTCCTGAAGGATTTAATTGCGAAGAGACGACGAGTAGATGAGCCCAAGTTGGTGCAGCTGAACCATGAGGTGAGTGCATTAGTGTACAAAGCGCTTCCACCGAAGTTGAAGGATCCCGGGAGTTTCACGATCTTATGTGATATCGGGAATGGAGTTAAGAAGGGAGCATTGTGCGACCTTGGGGCGAGTATCAATCTTATGCCCTTGTCGTTATTCAAGAAGTTGGAGGGTGGAGAACTTCAACCGACAATGATGACACTTCAACTTGCCGACCGGTTTATTACTCGACCTCAAGGTGTGGTTGAAGACGTCCTCGTGAAGGTTGGGGATCACATATTTCCAGCCGACTTTGTAGTGCTTGACATGGAGGAAGATGAGCATGTTCCATTGATCTTGGGAAGACCATTTTTAGCAACGGCCGGGATGGTGCTAGATGTGGCAAATGGGAAGATCACGTTGAAAGTTGACGATCAAGAGATAAAGATTTCCCTATATGAGGCCATGAAACACCCGAAGGAGGATGAGAGTTGTTATTGCATGGATGCAATTGATCCTCGTGTTGAAGACACACCTCCTATCTCTAATCTTTCTCATATTCATGATTTCGTTAGTCCTTCACTTGATGATTTAACCCATGAGTAGTATGATCTTGATTATTTTGATAGGGATAAAGGGAGGAAGATGAAGGATGAAGAAGTGAAAAAGGTGGACGTGGTCCAGTTGGAAGGGAAATGAGGAGTTAAGAAGAAAAAGTCCAAGCGCAAGAAATTGCTTAGTAAGACTCCTCCAGATAAAGGTGAGAAGAAGTTGAGACCCCCACCACTTAAGGTGGAGAAGGAAGCAAAGGAGCTCATGATAGATGGGAATGAAGGAAAGAAAGCCAACCACCACTCTTATGAGAGTAAGGGAGGTAATTTTGTATATCATGTCCCATAAGCTCCTTTGAGCTTGGTCCGGCATGAGGACCTTAAAAATAGCGCTGAATGGGAGGCAACTCATTTTTATTTGTTTTTCATTATTTTTATGTTATTAGGGTGTGTTTTTGAATCATAAGTTTTAACCTCGTACTTGAGAGTTTTATTTTGTAGGCTTGTCTCGAGAGAGTAGAGGAATCATGGAGTTATCCAAAAGGGAGGAACTCAAGCAAGGGAGTATGCTGTGTTGTTAAGAGAAACTGGATTGTTTGGATGAGGTAACCCACAACCCCAAACTTAGACCTCTTCACAAGGTTGAAGTTTGGGGGGTTGGAGTTTTTTATATGCTTTATTGTTACATTGCACAGGCGCACACGTCTCTTTGAGTTGAATTTGGTTATTTGAGTCTTGAGATGCTCCTTGAGCTGATAATGTTTTGAGATGCTACTACATATTTCATGCCTATCAATCATCTTATGCTTGTTGATTGCTATATTTGAGTATTTGATGAGTAGAGTTAAGTTGTAAGGTTGAGTTAGGAATTATTTTGTGTGAGTGATTGAGTTAGAGTGGATTTGAGAAAGAACTAGTATGCTTGCGAGTTTTCCTTTTGAGTACTTGTGTGATGAGAGTGAGAGTTCACTAGGACTAGCATGGATGTGAAAGCCGTGAGATTTGAGCCTTTTGAGATTTTGATGCATAAAATAATCTCTTCGTTTGTGAGAGGATCGTCAACTTAGAGGATGCTAGAACTTGTGTGTGCTCTTGCTTCTTGATTATGTCTAGTATGATATGCCGAATGTGATCTTAGGTCATCTTTGATTTGAATGAGTCACTTAGCCTAAATTTTCCTTACCAATGACATTTGTCCCTTGTTAGCCCCTTTGAGCCTAAAGCCTATTTCATTTGCTAGCACATTTAAACATTATTCCAAGTTCTTAAGCCTTTTTGTCCCAATTTGAGTGAAGAATAGGAAAAGTGTGAATAGCGCTCGAGAAGGTGCCACTCGTACACCTAGTGCACGAGCACTCGTGCAGTGCGCACAAGCTGTCGCGGCTCGTGCACTAGTGCACGAGTAAGGGAAGGTCGTGCAGTTTTTGCTCTCGGTAAGAATTGGAGCACTCGAGTGGTGATGAGCTCGTGCACTAGTGCACGAGCAATGCACGAGCGTACGTGAATTTTGGTCCATTAACTCTCGATTCGACCCGTTGCCTATTTATACCCCTTCGGAGCACGTTTTTACAGACTACAACTGATTAGAACCACGAAAGACCACCACTTACCACTTAATACCGGATTACTTTTAGAGTTAGTTTTTTGGAGAAGAGGAGACGAGCAAGCTTTACTTTAAGTTTAATCGAGGTTTTAGTACGAATTCTTAGTTTATTTTCATTTCTTAGTTTCTTTTCATTAGTTCGATTACGTTAAACACTTTGAACTCCATTTTTATTAATTAAATTTCAGTTCTTTGCAAGTATTTCTTTAAACCCTAGTTTATGTTTGATCTTTTATTCGTTCAAATCATTATGTTTATGTTCGTCACTTCTTCTATTGCTTTTATTATTGTCAAACCCATGTCCGGCTAAAACCCTTGCATGCTTAGGGTAGGATGAACTCGTAGAAGTAGGTTGTGGGTATGTAATTAGGGTAATTCATGACATTAGGTTTTAATTCGAAAAGTGTTAGAGAGAGGATGACCGTATCACTCTTTAACAATGAGTAGACTTAATGAGATGGTTTAGAAAAGGGTTAATTAATCTACCGGTTTATCTAAGGAGGACGACCGTATCACCTTAGTTTAAATTAGGGTCTCGTTAATTAAGCACAATCTACTAATTCGTTAGTGGATTAGTGAATTCGATTGCTAGGATAAAGTATTAGGGTTTTAAATCTTGAGCTTTCGTCTTGCAATCTTTTACTTAGGTTATTTCTTGTGCGTCACGATTATCTTGATTATGTACTTGCCCCGTTAGTATACGTAGGGATTTCTATCCTGAGCATCACCATTACTTATTTGAAAACACAACTTCGTTTATTCGTTTCTTTCGTTATTTAATTTAATCAGTTTATTTTAGTTGCTTTTAATTAATTTTCCAAAAATCCAAAAACATACACTCATATTAACTACGACGCGTAGATCATCAGGGATCTATTCACATACATACCTTCCCTTGGGTTCGATAATACTTGGTCCTTATACTTGCCAATACTACTGTGATCCCATACTCTTGTGGGGAAACTACTAGTAGAAAGCTAGTATTTTCGAGTATTTTTGTTGGTGTAGGCTTGTTTCGTGTGGCTTAATATGAGCAAGTGAGCCTAAGGAAAGTAATTCATGAAGATGGAGATGTTTCGAGTAGTAAAACATTCGATTGATGGAGTGAGGTAAACCGAACCCCAAACATAGACCTCTTGGCGAAGTCGAAGTTTGGGGGGGTGATGTTTCTTTTCGCTCGTTACTTTGCATTGACAGTGATTTAAGTTCATAAGAATTTAGTGTACTTACTTGTACGTACTTGTTCTTTTCAAACTTTGTTATTGCCTAGCAAGAACAAAGTTTGGGGGGTGTGTATTCGTACTTCGAGTTCGTACACGAAATTCTAATAAAAAATTGGTCAAATTTTTCAAAAATATCGATGCATGAGGGTAGTGGGATTGAATTAAGTGAGAGAGCTTAAGTTCAACTTGAATGGAATGGTGATTTGCACGTTTGGAAGAGACCCCAACTCCTCGGTCGAATGAGCGACCTGGCTTAAATCGAAGAGTTCTCAGATTAGTTCATGTTTTGGATGAGTGTTATGATTGTTCGAGTTTGGGCCGTTGGGAAATTTTGAGTTTTGAACGTCGAAAATTGAAGTTGAAATTTGGAGCCGCTCGAGCACCCCAAATTATACTGAAGATTTTCGCCGCTCGAGCAGCTCGAGCGCGATCGCTCGAGCACCTGTGTCATTCGAGCTCCATGCTCGAGCGCGACCGCTCGAGCGGGTCTGCTCGAGCGGATCGTGGGTTTTGCCCGAATTTGAGCCCCCTCTATAATACCCATTTCCACACATTTTCACACACACTCAAAGGGGCTATTTGGGCGAATTTCAGCTACCTTCGAACGATTTTCATATTTTCTCACAATTTTGCCCGATTTCTTCACAAATTCTCCTTAAATCTTCAAGCAAGGTACGTAATTTCTAACTTTTGTCATTCAATTCGTAGTTTAAGCTTGAATTTGGCATGAGTTTAGCATATGAACTAGGGTTCATGAATGAGTTCGAAATTGTGGGGAATTTTTACAAAAACTTGTTGATTCTTGATTCCTTGTTGATGAATGTTTATAATATGCTATGGGTTTACTTGTCTTACTTTCAATTTTGGAATTGCATGAGTAGAATGGGTGAATTTCTAGAGTGAGAAAGTAGGAATTTGAGAAAAGGAAATGGGGTTTGCATGTTGAGAAGGAATTCTTGTGAATTGAGATTGAATTGAGCATGAATAGGTTTGAATTGAGTCTTGAGCATGTAAATTACACAATTTGGGTAATGTTACTTCATGATAGACTTGAATGTGGGCATTAGTGAGTTGAGATTGATGAATTGATTGTTAACTACTTGAGAACTTGGGAATGAAAGCATGAGACTTGGAATTGAGTGAACTCAAGTTGAGATTGAATGTGAATGAATTGAACTTTATGCTACTTGAGATTTTTTTTGGAATTGCTTTGAATCATGTAGAATGCCCAGAATAGAATTGAAATAATTTGTGTTTTGCTTAGGTACAATGGCTCCTAAGAAGAATGGGGACCGAGTGTTGAGCATTGCTGAATTGGAAGAAGTCACGAATGATCTTAGGAGGAGGAGTCTGCTGCCCTCGAGATGGAATAATCTGAACTACGAGGGAAGTTGGAGGTACATTGCGTATCGATGGAGCTTGATAACCGGGAAGGTAGAGAAAACCCGGAGACCCGTCGTTAGTTTCATGAGAGACTTGGGGATCGAAGAGGAGATTAGAAGATTTTTCAGAAGAAATAATATGACGGAGTTTTTCAAGATGTTGCTGTACATGGAGACGAATGCCGACTTTGTGGAACAGTTCCTCGCCGCAGTCGAGAAGACGGACGAGAACTCATTCAAGTTTAAGTATGTGAATGATTGGCAGTACTGCGAGGTTGGAGCTGTCAACCTCGCACTTGGGCTTCCAGCTTTGTCCAGACCCAACCGTGTATCGAAGTCATACAAGGCGAATTCGTTCTGGAAAGACATCACGGGCGGAATGGCCGGGGACTATAAAGGTCAGAATGCACGAGCGTACGTGAATTTTGGCCCATTAACTCCCGATTCGACCCGTTGCCTATTTATACCCCTTCGGAGCACGTTTTTACAGACTACCACTGATTAGAACCACGACGACATACACCACTTGATACCTTAGTACTTTTAGAGTTAGTTTTCGACGAGCAAGCTTGAGATTCACGTTTTTGAGGTTTTCTTTATGAATTCATAGTACGATTTTGCTTTTTAATTTCGTTTCTTAAGACCTTTGTTCGTTATTACTTTGAGACTTAGTTTTCTTAATTTAAATTCAGTTCTTAGCATTAATTTTCTTTCAACCCTAGTTTATGTTTGATAATTTATTGTTTTAATCATTATGTTTATGTTCGTAAATTCTTCAATTGTTCTTGTTTACGTAAAAACCATGTCTAGCTAAAACCCTTGCATGCTTAGGGTAGGATGAACTCGTAGAAGTAGGTTGTGGGTATGTAATTAGGGTAATTCGTGACGTTAGGTTTTAATTCTCTTAATTAATGAATTCTTAAAATCAATCTTGACTTTATTCTGGAATTTTGTTCGAAAAGTGTTAGAGAGAGGACGACCGTATCACTCTTTAATAATGAGTAGACTTAATGAGAGGGTTTAGAAAGAGTTAATTAATCTACCGGTTTATCTAAGGAGGACGGCCGCATCACTATTAGTTAAATTAGGGTCTATTTAATTAAGCACAATCTATTAATTCGTTAGTGGATTAGTGAAGTCGATTGTTAGGATAAAGTATTAGGGTTTTAAATCTTGAGCTTTCGTCTTGCAATCTTTTACTTAGGTTATTTCTTGCGCGTCACGGTTATCTTGATTATGTACCTGCTCCGTTAGTATACGTAGGGATTCCTATCCTAAGCATCACCATCACTTATTTGAATACAAACCTTAGTTAATTCGTTTCTTTCGTTCTTAGTTTAATTAGTTTGTTTTAGTTTAGACTTAATTCTTTGAAAAAAATCCAAAAACATACATTCATATTAGCTACGACGCGTAGATCTTCAGGGATCTATTCGCATGCATACCTTCCCTTGGGTTCGATAATACTTGGTCCCTATACTTGCCAATACTACTGTGATCCCATACTCTTGTGGGGTAACTTCTAGTAAAAGCTAGTAAAGTTAGGTTCAAGTTAGTACTTCAGAAAACAAAGATTGCGGCAAAATAGCAACATGATCGATATCATGCATTGTATCGAATTTTCATATCATTTTAAATTTCACTCACAAAAGAAGAAGGATGTCCATATCAGACCTTCAATATATAGATCATCATGTCAAAGCCTGTATAAATCAATGTCACATAGTTCATCATTGGTGACAACATATGATTCAAGAACAATAATGGGTTGTTTTCCACTAGATTGACTTCTCAATTTATCTAAGATGTGTTTTCTTTCACATTCATTAGATAAATATAAAATTTCATTCTCACTATGTGTGTATAAATAATAATATTGGTACATGTATCTTTAAAACTTAACAAGGTTCTATTAGCTCTTGATGCATATAAAACTTTTTTTTATTTTAATAAGTGTATTGTTAGACATCAAGAATTTGGCAGTTCTTCACCCTTTTTAAGAAATCTCATATTCTGCTGAGTTTCAATTTGAGTTGAATGATTTACTTTTCATTCAATACCTTATCACTTTACATCGTGATAATGTTATTTTTGAACCATGTATACTAATGTACGTGTATAATAAAATTCAAATAATTCAGTACTTTGAATAAATTTCAAATTTATTAATGAACCACATCATTAAAAGTAAGATCTCATATAGTCGGTCTAATTAACTTTAAGACCAAAATATCTGACCAAATAAATTGAGTCATTATGCCTGAACAACATTCTTGAAAAATAAGAAAATTATAAATAGATCAATCAAAGCCAGGAGTATTTATTAATTGTGCAAAGTCCTTGTTGCCATTGAAGCAAGCAATTATGAAGTAAAATTTGAGGGATATTCCTCATATTCCATATAATGAGCATCTTGTTCTTTAGATTCTCCATAACCATATAGTTGGATGCTATGTTGTGCTTGAGTCAAAATTTGATACGGTATCATCATGACCGTTAGGAGTACCATACCTCCTTTACGTCTTCCAGTGGGAGAGCCACCACTATCCAACGTGGTATATCATTCCCATGTTCGTGTGGATTGGTACGTCATGCCCCATTTTCTTTTGGGTTCTTTCCATTGTTCCATTAACCAAAATTAACCTCGAGAATTTTCTTTATCTCAAAGGCTAGTAATTATCGTTCAAAAGAATGTCATGTGTCTCAACCACTTACAGCATGTTAATCAACTTAGTGAGAAAATGAAGAATTTTTTCTTTATATTTTATCATCTTCTGTGATTTTCTTTTCACAGAAAGTAAAGCGTGATTTAAATCACAACATATCCTTATGAAAATTCGTGACCTTCATTTAGTTAAGTAAGTGAATTTCATTTCACTGAATCGACAGTTCTGAAATTAAAGATGTTTCTAAAACATAGTTTTAGAATCTACCACAGTCCTTTGGGTGTTATAAATAAAATATACTTTCAACATAAAATGGGGTCTGATATGTTGCCTAAAAAAATATTAGGGCATTTGATTTTGATCTTGTTAGACGGTTCTTTGTCTTTTGACCATTAGATGGTTTGATTGTGAAAATAGGATCCTTCCACAAGAAGGTTATTTCCCGTAATTGAAATCTAATGATGGTACTCACTTCCTTTTGAGTCCAATATTTTATAAACGAGTGAGAATTAATTTTGCAAGAGTAGTAATATACAATTGTTTTTTTTCCAAGAATAGCGTGAATTAGATTTTGAGACCATGTGTCGCATATTCTTTCGATGCTTTGTGAATATACTTTATCACATTGATTTACACTTATATGTATAATCCATTAAATTTATTTATCATGGAGATATTGAATAACGAACATGTATACATACAAATAAAGTATATATATCACTGATGACATTAATATAAAAAAACAAGTCATCAAATTCTTCACTGTGAATTTAGGTGAACCACACGAGTCACCAATTAATTAATAATAGGCAAACAAGGATTTTTCACGTAAATCCTAATTTTTACAGCAAATAATTCACAAGTCTTTGCTACGACAAGCACTATCAATTGCTGATTTTTTATTTTATTTTTTTATTTTTAGAAAAATTATGTCTCTTCATCAGAGTGGAACCCTACTGTAAGGATTTCTAAATGTCTCTACTTTTTTATTTTATAGACGGTGACAATTCCACCGTATTAGGCACATCTCCAGCGAGCAGAGCAATCAAATAAGTACAGTAGCCAATATCGAGTTCAAGATAAAACTCAGCATAAAATTGGGTTAGCCAAAAATAAATTGCAGCTAAATTTTAAGGGAGTTGTTTCTCATTTCTTTCCGCTGATCTTAGACATGTCTTTAGTGAGTAGATTAATCGTACAGATACAATAATTAGTATCGAGTCCAAAAAAATATAACTCCAACCAAAAACAGGTTAGTGAAAAATTTAATAGTGTCACTAATCCAAAATAGCTGCTCTAGCACAATACTCACTTGATGCTAGAGTTACTAAAACTTTCTCAAACGTATACTGATGTCATCAAATTTAACATCTACAATAGAATAAATGTATGCTCCATGGAATTCTTTTATCATAGGTTTACAAAAGCAAAAATATGAATTTTCACAAAAATCATATAATTTCTACAGCAAAGTTAAAGGGATATACTCCTAAACCATGTAAAGAAATATATATTCATGAGAGATTAATTATGTTGGCACATTGTCACATCAATCTATACTTTAATATAGAGGAAACGAGGTTCGCTTATGTGGCACCTTTGTTTTCTCTAGCTTTGTCAATCCTTTCATCCTCCTTTGTTCATGTTTATATTTTTGATCTTGACCGTTGATTTTTATCTGAATTATCTCGTCCACTTATTTTGGACCATATCTTCTATAAAATGCCTAGCCTCTCTTGTCGTGTTTCCTCATCATTGGTCGTTTGACATTTTTTTCCTTTGTTCCGGCGGGTTGTTGGAATTTTTTTTCTGGTTATTTGTGCAGCGTTCGGAGGACTGCATTCTGTTGTTTCTTTGGATATTTTTGCCGTTCATTGATTACTCGGGCTGTTGATTATGGCGGAGTTCTCCATAGTTTTATAGTTTGTATTGTAGATTATTGTCTTTTTTTTATTCGACGGGTGTTATATCGAAGTGTGGATGTATGATGATGTAAACTTTTAGAATAGGCGATTCATTGTAGTGTTGGTATTCGTTGTATTTGGCGAATGTACTCCTTCACTGATTATTATAAGATCATTCGTGTTCGTTCATGATATTTTTTACTCATTTGTTCGTATTGAAATAATTTGTTTGATTTTTATATTGTGCGATGTGTGTTGATTGTTCGTTTGATGTATCATGCATTTTGGTTCGTGAACGAACTCTGCAGTTCCTGATCAGACCGCAATTGCTAATCTGAGATTTCCAGTATGATGGATTGAAACTCTGAATTTGGCATTATCATGAAAATTTAGAACAAGATTTTCGATTTAAAAGTCATTACAACAGCGGGAATCTGAAATTTCCAATATGATGGATTGAAACTCTGAATTTGGCATTAGCATGAAAATTTAGAACAAGATTTTCAATTTAAAAGTCATTACAGCAACGTGACCTTTGGTTTCTAGCTTCTCTTAAGCATAGGTATTCTAAACTTACATTCTGTACTCTATTTCGTAAACCGTTGGGCAACCCAGAAACTAGCGTGCTTCGGTACGGGATTATCGTGTCCTCGGGAAAAACTCCCATGTAAAGAAAACTAGGATTCAGATGAATTGGCAGCTCTTTACAGCTTATTTACCAAGTTTTTGTTTTGTTGTCTGAGGATGGAGAACTTAGTATAGTTGGGCTTGATATGTGGTGATCGTGGTATTGCCTTTGGTGTTTTATTCTCTTTGTTTGCGTGGTATTTGTGCGTGGAGGTCTCATGTATTTGTGGTCAATGTCAATGGTGTTGGTAGGTATCAATGACAGTAAGTTCGTTGTGCGTATTGATGTCTATGGTATTGGTGTCTCATTTTATTCCAATTATTGCGCATACTATCGACATTACAAGGTGTTATTCTATATTTGGGCTAATGTACGTTTCAGAATTTATTGTTGATATTAAAAGGTTAATTTATTACAGTTAATGCATTCATTTTGATTGGATATTCATCGGACTTGCCATGGAACTTTTTGTGGTATTTGCCTTACTACTGGGTCACTTTCCTAAATCTACCCTTACAATTCGTAATTTATTTTACATCGGTATTAAAATTGGAACTGAACCGTCCACTATCGTCTTTAATTGGGTTTTAATAGGAACGAGAAATTTGTCCTACGTTCGCATGTCTTGCCATATTAGACACCAATGTTAATTTTTGGGACTATATTGACCTATCGCACGTGGTGAAAGGCATTGGGAATTATGATAGTGGTAGTATGGTGTACAAATTATTAGGAAGGATTGAGATATATTGTCCAAAATTATTTATAATTGTGTTCCAGTATCTAATTAAAAAAATGAAACATTTTTTGCGGGAATGAAAATTGTATATTAGTTGTATAATGGTTAAAAATTAGAAACGTACAGGTTAAGTCTTTGGAATTTTCCATGGTTGAAATACAAAAATAACCAAATTCAATAACTAAAAATACAGATTAATCAAAGTGTTAAACTTGTTGCAAGTCATAGATCGGAATGGAAATGATATATGCAAGTGTTTCGATTATATTATTCCGAGGACTCGAATAAATATCACGTGTTAATTTTTTTTAAAATTTAATTGAAACCCGCGAATTTCACAGGGATAGAATTCACATATTAAAAAGTTTATTTAAAGATAGAACAAATTGTTTCTTATTTTTTTTTATTTCTAAATCTTGCTTTTCTAAAATATATTGGTTATAAGAGAATTTTTTTTTTTATTTTCTAACACTACCTTATAATTGTTTGTAAAAATAGGACACTATCTTTGCGGGCTTACAAAATTGAGAAAATATATTTACAAACTTGCAAAAAAAAAAAAAAAATTGTTTCTTGCTTATATGAGTTAATTTAATTATAAATTATAAGGTATGATTTAATGTATACAATTTAATTCATAGTTCAGACAATATTGACGATAAATTAGAAACATGGTTAACCTCATCTTGATATTACGTGCTTTAACATTAAAATATTAGTATTGAGAGTATATTTTGGAATTAAATTATTTCATATATGAACCACTTTATTATTATTTTTAGATACACTTTACTTTAATCAATTAGTGTTCTTTAAATTAAAATTAATACTCTTCGTTACCATCAATTAAATTGACTATAACCAAAAAATTGTTATTTAGGACACTATTTTTATGAGTGTATGTTCAATTAGGACACTAATTTTACGAGCTTGCAAGATTAAGATAATATCTTTACGAACTTGCAAAATTAGGACAATATCTTTACAAACTTGCAAAACTAGGACACTCTTTTTTATTTTGTCCCTTTTAGACCAAATTTTATAAAATATGGATCAAATAAAGTCCGATTACGACATGCCAAAAAATATTGATACATTTTCCAAAAATAAATAATCAATAATTAGATAACCTAATTAATAAAAACATATTTATATGGCGTTCTTAAAAATAAATCTAATATTTTTTTTATTGAAACCCGCATTGACATTTTTATACAAATATTTAGTACACAAATGAGCCGGTATTAATATAATGATTAAACACCCAATTACATCTTTATATAGTTTTAGTGAGCTAATATGTCACCCACAATAAAATAAATTTGACATATGATATACAATCAAACATATTTCTACAATAGATGTTTTGATAATGTTTGCAATTAAAGATGCGTATCTTTATCTTAGAAGTGTAAAAAAATTGTTGATTAAAAAAACTTGTATTGAAGCCCGCGAAATTTCGCGGAGATAATACTAGTGTGGTATACTGATCTAACTAATCCCAATAAATTGAAATCTTTATCATCACAGTAAATTAACATTGATCACTGTGAGTAAGCATCGACTTGCAACAGTGAACCTAATTTCTGAAAAATATTGCCCCAAACAAGCAAAGCAATCTATGAAACAATATCTATTAATCCATAAAATAATACGAAATCGCATACCGCATGAATCAACAAGAGATGTTCCTGAGCAGAAATATGAGTTTGTGCCGTGAGCTGCAGTTCCATTTCCAACGAAATCTTCAATCCTCGAATAAATTCTTTGATTTCCATATCGAACGTTCCCGCGAATAAATTTAAAGGGGGCTGCAAGATTCTAAAATTTAATAGGTAGAGTATTGGTGCTGATAACGTGTTTTAGGATATAGAGGAATAAAGAGAAGAACATAAGAACACAGATTTGTTGACCCAATTCGTCAGGAATGATTACGTCTGGGGGCGTACCAAGCCAGGAGATAATTTACTATTTCATGTATATGAGATCCCTTTATATGTGTTACAATATAGGGTTTTAGATGAGTACATATTAAATAATGAAATGACCATATTGTCCTCCATCAGTTACTTGTTGATGAAGACACACTAATATAATTATTCCCCTATTTTACAACCAACAATTATTTGTTGTTCGTTTCTATTCTAAAATTAATAAAAAATACTTGCAACACAATCACATTTAAGACAATCCTTCTCCCAACATGTTATTTTTATTAAAGAATATAAATAAAAAATAATTTTTTATTACCATTAATGTTGAATTTGAATCCAGCATCCCCAAAATATTTAACCAAAAGTAATTCCACATTCTTTTGTTTCACTGCAGTAAAAAAAAAAAAAAAAAAAAATCAACAAAAAATTGACTATAAGCGCAAGCATGTTGCAGGTATTCTGCACACGCGGCCATTTCTAGTGGGTCTTTCGCTAACTCTGTTGTCAAGTTCGAACATTTTTGCCCTGGAAGGTTCAAATTTGTGATAATGGCGGATTCTGAAACCCTAGCTGCTACTCAAACCTCTGGTATAGAAGAAGACACAAATGGAAACGAAGAGCAGTCCATGCCGGACGCTCAAAAACCTAGTGAAGGATCGGATTCCGAGTCCGAGTCCGAGTCCGACTCAGAGGATGAAGCTCAGGCGAAGGCACAAGTTGATGCACTAGAAATAGAACTATTCAATAACCCATCAAATTACGATTCACATGTCCAGGTTAATATAATCTCCTTGCACGAATTTATAACTTATTTATATTTGTGGAGAACAACAGATAAATTGAATATGCTTCTTAGGGAAGGTTCTGTGTATCTGAACCAACCTTATTTCGGTGGGAATGTTTTCATATCTTTGTCTCTGTGATGGATGAAACTGGTTTCGTGCTTTACTCTTCAGAATTTGATTATATTAACTTCCTATAATTACTAAGAAAATTAACGTTCAAGCGGCTGTTGTGTTTTTACCATGATATATAGCTGCAGCTGAAAAAATCTGCATTTAAGTCGATTGAGGCTCTAGCTGGGAAAAGGTTTAGTGGAGATGTTATAATGGCCAATACATAAATATACACATATAGAAGAATTTATATAGCATTTTAAGTAAAAGCACAATATATACAAAGGCGCACACACACATACATGGTTTTTGTTTTTTCTTCTCATATATATACATATATATATACATAGAGAGAGAGAGATGTATGCTCGTGTACTAATACACAGGATAACACACTCACATAAGTATATATATGACCTTGTTCCTTTGGGTTGTAAGATTCCCACTCATGATCAAAGCCTTGGTAGAAGTTGACTTCTTTGCAAGTAAATATCTACATTTTGTTTTGGTACTTACCTTAGCCATGGAAGCCCAGCTCGATGCTTGTGCTCCTTTTCTTTCTTCTAATTAATAGTTTATCCCTGGAGTTGCATAATAGCCATAAATATACATTTTTCCACTGACATGATTTTGTCTTATCCATTGTTTTGTTAATTTAAGATTTGATGTATGTATCTTCTGATTTTTGGTATAAATTTATTTTTATGTTCTTTTTCTTGAAGTATATTAAAATGATGCGGAAGCAAGGGGACTTAGAAAAGCTGAGACAAGCTAGGGAAGCAATGAGTTCATTATTTCCATTGAGTCCTGAAATGTGGCGGGAATGGGCTAAAGATGAAACTACCGTTAGCTCTGGGTGAGTTTCTTATATGTTTTTTGTCTTTTGTTACTTGTTATCTGTGTGTGTTAACATATGTTCTGCCCTACATTTACATAGTTGAAGCAATGTGTTTTCACATTGATAACTTTGTTTCGTCACTCTGATCATTTTTTTTTTTGTTGAGAGTTTCATGGGTTTCCTTCATATTTATTAGTTATAAGCTACAGAAATAGAAGACTGTAACAATTTGCATTACTGTATTACAACTCAACAAATAGATTGAATTTTTTGCAATAGGTTTTACTGTCGATCCAATTCTAACTGTTCAAAAGTTTTGGCATATTTAATCATTGTATTGATCTTTGTTGCATCTTATTAGACATATTGTACCTGATATAGTTTGGTTTTTAACTCCCTGACTTCCATGGTGGTGGTTATATTTGTTTTCCGCACTGTCAATGCAAAATGTAGGATCAGGATACATAGGGTGGTTTATCTTCGGATTTTACAGAGTAAAGCCAAAAGTGGAGTCTGTTTAAAGAATAGGATTGGAGGAAACATCAAGTTTTAAATTGTAAACGCGTGTAGTTAATTATATGAATATATGTTTAGTAAGTTATGACTTCATGCAGCTGATAATGTTGTGTAAGGTGAAGACTGATGGTGGATACTGATGGAATCATGGAAATAATGAACCTGATCTTTATATGTCATGAAGTCCCTCAATTAAAGAAACTGCATTCTGAGACCAAATTTTCAAATTTTAAAAAAAAACTACCCATTTGGAAAATGCTCACTTGCAAACTCATTGGTGTAAAAGCTATTGAAGTTTTGTTAATATTGATTGTAGGACATGCATGCTGCTGCTGATGTGCT
Organism: Ballota nigra; assembly: GCA_947034835.1. Lineage (NCBI taxonomy): Eukaryota > Viridiplantae > Streptophyta > Magnoliopsida > Lamiales > Lamiaceae > Ballota > Ballota nigra. The sequence goes on along the minus strand of OX344722.1, from coordinate 90,397,994 downwards.
AATGCAGCTTTAGTTAGATTTGTGGTTATCAAGTACTTCCTGATAAATAATAGCTAGGTTCCTAGATTCCCAATGTGGATATTATCGGCGTGCCTTCCTTATGGGTTGTAAGCATATTACGCTGATGTTCCCCATTGCACCTGTTTTTGGCTTTGTTATATTACCACATCTTCGTTAGACGCTAATATCATTGTACTCCGCGTTTAGATAATAAGATTGTTCATGCTAAGAATATGATAGAATTTGCATGTACTCCATTTCTTGACTACTAACATGTGGTCAAGTTTACATATCATCTATTTATGATGAGAATTGCATAAAAAAGCATGCTAAACTTATCCTCTCCTATACAATGTTTAGAGTCTTCAGACCAAGGTAGTCACAAGCGCTTGCCTTAGTGTTTAAGCGGCCAAAGCGGAGCGTGAATTCATGTAACCGCTTCCATTCCTTCGTAGGCGGAGCGTTTTGAGTGAAGCGCAGGCTTCAAACGCTTTTTTCTAATGTTTAAAGCAGTGATCTTAACCGCCTTAATAGAGATCCCATGCTTTTAAAAGCCAAAGTAGATATAATACATAAAACAAATAGTAGTAAGTATTTGGCACATCAGATTAGCAGGAGTTCCCTAGAAAAATAAATGCCAAAGGCAGGGATTCACTACTTCACTTTTTTGTTTAAAAATTAGAAAATTAATGATGTGTTTCACATTTGGAATTATGAAGTATCTAATGCTAAACTTTTATATTACTCACTTTGTCCCATGTATATAACTATATAGATTACTTAATGTTGTTATTGGTGCATATGATATTATCTTATTTAATATATTAATGTTTTTGGAGTTGTGTGCGTCACTTCAATGAAGCGTGCTCTTTTTTTTTGCTTTGCGCTTAAAGTGTTAGGGAGTTTTTTTGTTTTGATTGCGCTTTTCGCTTTTGACTACCTTGCTTCAGACTTATATTTATCGGAATCAAGTCTTAAGTTATATGTTATTGGACATGTCGTTGCCTTATAATTTATAACGTGGAAATGCCAACTTATTTGTACTCCTGTTCTTTTTTTTTTTATTTCTTTTGCAGAGTGGAAGCATTATCCAAAGTTGAAAAGCTGTATGAACGCGGAATATCTGAGTATCTGGTTGGTTGTTGCCCATTATTTCTAAAAATGATAACATATCTGATAATATCATTATCTCTGTTTCGTTCAGCAATCTGATTAGCTTCTGTTTAAAGGTCAAATATCTTCCATTCCATACATGCTTCCTTGGATGGTAATGACAAGCTTCAAAGTGTATCTCTTAGCAGCATTTATGCTGAATGTAGTTTAGAATTGTACCAATTCATGTTAGTAGTTGTGAACTCAGACTGAGTTTTCCTAGTAAGTTTTAAATAAGTGCCATCAAAACGGTGAAATTTGACAACTTCTCTGAGATTCAGGCTATTCAAGGTTGGTTTATATCTTTCAACTTTCAAGCTTACCTTTGACAACCCTCTCCTGGAGGTGAGGTTGAAGCGATACCGTGCCTGAGGATTTGATCATTGGTCAGGAATGTATAAGCACAATTTTGTTATCATGCAATTTTCCATTCTTCTGCTATCCCGCTGCTTTTGTTAATTTGTTCCCTTATCACTTAGGGAAGAGAGAGGCTTACTTTTAGTCTTTAGAGAACAATCACTACCACAATGAATTGAAAATGATGTGTTTGGACTTTAGATCAATCAGAATCGTCTCTCAGGATGCATAATTACCTCAAAAGTCCAAAACACACATACACATATCCTCAGAGTTGAGATCTTATGAAAGTTTAACATTTAGTCTAGAGCCTATTTTAGCTTAGGGTGTCAAAGCACAAAACCTAGTTTATCCAAATCGAGTGAATGAATTATTTGAAGGATAATGTAAAAATGCAGGTGTATCAGCTATTGATATCCTGTCACTGCAGACAGAAAAGTTTTACTGATGTATCTTTGTGCAGTCTGTTGATCTTTGGTGTGACTACTTAAATTTTGTCCAAGAATATGATCCATCTGTCCGTGAATGTTCTGCTGCGGGCATCTCAAAAACAAGGAACCTCTTTGAGCGCGCCATAACTGCTGCTGGCTTGCATGTTGCTGAAGGTCACCGTATATGGGAACTGTACAGAGATTTCGAACAAGCTATTTATTTCTCCATTACAGAAACTGACTCGGGGGTTAGAAATTCTGATTTCCTTTCCTATTTCTTGTTTATACTTTTTGAAACATATGACTTTCATTCTGTGTATGATTTTTGTGTCAGAGCTTTTGTGGGTGGAATTCCAGTTGCATAATATTGTGCTAGCCGCTAGGGATGTGCCTGTGGCCCTGTGGTGTTTAGCATGACAAGCATTTTTTTCGTTTTCCTTTTATCTTGTTTTTTTCCATGTGGCAACTGATTGGAAAACTAGGGTGATACCTTAGGCTGGGTTTGCAAAAGCTTGTCGTAGTTCTGTGATTGTTGACAGTGCTCTGATTTATTAGGGCAGAAAAAATGAGACAAATAAATTAGAAAGTTACTTTCTTTATGAATCACCCTTCTTTATGAATTACCCTTCTTAGAAAAAATGAGACAAATAAATTAGAAAGTTACTTTCTTCTTATACCACAGCTTCATGGGTGATTGCTTCTAGTCGCACAAGGCTATAATGCTTCATTTTATATGTATTCATTTATTTGTGTATATCTTATTAAGTTTGCAAATAGTAGAAAACCTGTGATTCTGAACTAATTTTTAGATATACAAAGTGGAAAAAGGAAAGCAATTTCATGATATGGCTATAGGGAGGAAAAGGATAAGAGTACGAAATCAGTATATGATCTTACATCTTCGTAGCATCACATTTTTCTTGTATGGGGCATGGTTTTGCTTGTATGATTCTTTTTGGATATATATACGAGACTGGTTATGTTGGATAGAGGTCTAGACCTGCGTAGATATTAGACCTGGCTTACCTAAAGTTTGAGGCTATGCTTCTCTGTATGAGGTCCAATTTATCTCTTGCATTTAAGCGTTTATTAGTATCATTGGCATTAGTGTTATTGAGCTTTGCTTACATGGATATTTTTTAAAAATTAATCGTCTCATTTGCTGTTAATGTGCTTTACAAGACTGATATATGAGGTTATAGCATGCTTTGTTGATATTTTGGTTCTGGTTTGGTGTTTGTCATGCCATGTTGCTTTTATATGCAGATCGCTGTTTTGGACGTATTTGTAACATATTGCTCATGTTCCTATGGTTGATCCCCTGATGGTGGTTTGGATAATGTATTCATCTGTCTATACTTCTTTCTTTAATTGCTTATAAATTCTAAAGTACTGGCCTGAATAGTTATTTCCAATACATCTGGATCTCTATCTTGTTTGGAAGGAGGACAAGTGCACGAGTCTCCTATATATCCGTTTAATGTGGCTCTGAGAAAAGAGTGTCAGGGCATCCACTTATTTAGAGTAAAAGAGAATAAAGTCTCACAACTTGTTGTAGCAGTCCATATCTACAGTCAGGAGTGTGGCACTTTGACATGAAAAATTGCATATTAGAACATATTGTTATGGTGGATGCCCTGTCCTCACATTATACCACTTGTCTACACTGCCACCTCACTTTTTCTGATAGACCACTGATCAATGTTGGGAAGAGCGAGGTCAATGCATTTATGATAGACTAGTTTTCTATTCTTATTTGTAGGGTTAGCTTCATGTGATATAGATTCAATTCTAGTATAAATTTTTATAATTAGCTGTTGGCATGAAACTAATTCATTTTTTGGTCACAAGCGTCCCATGAATTTATGATTTAACAGTTACTCTGCTATATTAACCCCAAGGCTTTTGATTTAATTTTACACTGTGTTGGTGCTTATATATTCATCAATTGTTTCAGCTGTTTTTTTGTTAACCTGAGTAGAATAGTATTTTATTTCTTGTCAATTACTACCGCTTTTAAGTTTCTGAAGTTGATATTGGCTGCTAATTTGAAGGCTAAAGAAAAGCAGACCCAGCACATAAGAAGATTGTTTCATCGTCAGTTGTCTATTCCCCTTGCTGATCTAAAATCAACCCATGTTGCTTACACGGAGTGGGAAGCTGATCATGGGAGTACCAATGATGTTAACAATGTTGTCTCAGCATACCAGAAGGCACTGGAGACGTTGAATGACCGTGCTCATCTTGAAGAAAAAATTTCCAAGAAGAATGCTGACTCTGAAAAACTTCAAGAATTCATGGTAATTTCAATATAACATTCATCATTCTGGCTATATGCAGCAACTAGGCAATAGAATCTCCTCTAATAACAAAAAGTAAGAGTTATTAATTATTTAAATAAACTAAACTCATTGTTGAAAACACAAGTTTGGTTAAGGTGTAGGTTAACATAATGGAAATTCTATTGGAGAATTATAGTGCCAATGCCAAAGGTGATATGAGGTGCAAAATTATAACTATGTTAGACTTAAGTGTTTTCTCGAGGAATGTACTTTTATGACTTGAATACTTCTTAGTTGTTCTTTACGTGATATGTGTTGCACCAATCTCAGGAGGAAAATAATTTAACAATGTGCTGTCTTATAAATTTATTATTAATATATTTTGGCCATCGTATCTCTTGCATTTTACGTTTTATTTAGAAATTGATTGTTAGATTCTCTCCTTTTTTTTTCTGATAGTAAACAAAATTTGATTTCTTTAAAAAAAAGTTACAATGGACGAGAGATCCCTCAACACAATACAATCAGCCCAATTACAAAATTAAAAGGCAAAGCTCCAACTTCTAACTAAGTCAGACACAAGACAGCCTTTAAAACACCATATGACTACAAATACAGAGCAACTCTAACCTTAACCTACCCTTCACATCATCTAATGATTCTTTAGTGGTCTCAAACAGTCTCTTGTTCCCAAATAGACCAAAGAACTCCCGGGACTATTATCCTCCAAAAACTTTTACTTTTATTTTTTTATTTAGAGAACCCCCCAAATTGACTTAAAAAAAGTCCACAGCAGCCTGAGGATAAACCCATTATAAGCCCAACTCTCCAATCATCCTACTCCATAGTTGATGAGCAAAGGAGCAATGTACGAACAAATGATCAAGATCCTCCAATCACCCTACTATACTGTCAGATTCTGATCATGTAACAGCCAGCTCTCATCATTGTCAAAAGATGCATGATATCAAACACCTAATTATATACATAAAAATGTTTACTTCTAGAAGTTACAACTTGCAGCATACTTCTGTAAAAGGTTATCAATATTTTTTGTGCATTTGCAGACCTACTTGAAATTTGAGCTCTCATCCGGAGATCCAGCCCGCATACAGGTTTTATATGAACGGGCTGTAGCAGAATTTCCTATATCAACTGATCTGTGGCTTGACTATACACAGTATCTGGATAAAACATTCAAGGTTCTGTACTTCATTATGTGTCTTGTCCTTCTTTTATCCCTCTATTTATGTTGTCTTAAGTTTGCATAATCACATTCATAACTGTTGTACTGCAGACTGCCAGAATTGTGAGGGATGCTTATTACAGGGCAACAAGGAACTGTCCCTGGGTAGGAGAGTTGTGGGTTCGTTACTTACTCTCCCTGGAACGAAGTCGTGCTCCTGAGGAAGAATTATCAAATGTATGTTTTTACATTTTTACTCCATACCTTCTTTGAAATGTCCAACAGATTGATGTTTCTTTTGGTTGTCCTTGTCTTAAACTTATTTTTAATGTACAATACTGATAATTGCATATCTGGTGCATTGTTTCAATACGGCCAGTTCACTGTTATTGTTTTAATCTAAAGAGCTGAGTTACTGCATTGGAATACTAAATTTTTCTCACACAACAAAGCAAAAGTGAAGAGTCATGCATGTTTTTACTCTTGATTTGCATCCTTTTCCTTTTGACAGTCAATTGCTTAATCTGATTTTGTTATTAAAGTCTATTTGGAGTGTCTGCTATATACATATAGAAACCACCCTTATGCACTTTTTCTTATGTCCTATGACCTTACTTGCACAATTCGCTTCCTAACGGATGGTGTAACATTTTGTTGCATTCATGATTAGTACCAACATACTGGGCAAGACTTTTCCTGCTACACATGATGTGATACTGATTCCACCTCACATAGTTTTTTTTGATTTAACGATGCATCTTTTTTTTTTTTGCTTTTACTATCCATAAATATCCCACTTCTCATTATTTCAGGTATTTGAGAAATCGCTGCTATGCACTTTTTCAAGTTTTGATGAGGTACAAGGGTGAACGATACATCTTCATGTCATTAATGACTGTTAATTACATTTTTATCATGTGACACCTATGAATCACTTCTATAGATTTTTTGAAAGGGTAAGCGATTAATATGCACTTCTAGTTTCATGCATGCAATTCTTAAAGACTGTAGTTCCCAAACAAAGTTGAAACTTGTTTGCCCATTTCTCTTCTTCGTAAATTTCTGATTCGACACACATTTTCTGTTTCAGTATTTAAATATATTTCTCACTAGAGTGGATGGGTTAAGGCGGAGATTGTCTGCTTCTACGGCTGTGGAGGATGGCATGGATTATGCAGTTTTAAAGGACATTTTTCAGGTTTTAACACTGTACAGTTATGAACTTTCTTGTGTTATGACCTACCATTTTCCTTTGTTTCATGTTGTCATTTATAAATCTGCTACAGTTTTTATTTGCCTATTTCTTTGGCACAAGTGGAGTTAATTATTTGGCGAAACACGATTGTTTGTTTTCAGCTTGTTGCATTTTTTTGGTGTTTTAGCTGATTGATGAAACAATCTGAAAGTTAGGTCTTAGTTTCTATAGCCTTGAAGTGGATTGATACTGATCCTCCTAACCACTGGAATCCTTGCAACTTCTCAAGGAAAATTATGCTCTTATTGAGTTGATGCTTTAGTTCATTAAATACTGTTGGCTGATAATAAGTGCTTTGCGACATTAATCCTTGATTACTACATTACAAGGATCTCATTAAGTTATACTCTTACTTTTGTGATAAGCATCAATTAGCATTGTAATTACTTTTATTTTTCTGCACTACCGAATTCTTTCTGGGGACTGGGAGAGTATCCAAAATTATCTACAATCTATGATGATCTTGGCTTCTAATCTTCACCCAGTCCCAAGAAAGATTTTGGTAGTGCAGAGAAATAAAAGTAATTGCAAATTGGTTGTGTGCTCAAAGCAAATTGGTTGTGTGCCGACCCCCTGAGTCTCTATTGCTTTGAGTAGTATTTTGCAGTTTACTTGTGTGTGCAAAATATTGGCCTGTATGTAATTTTGTTTTCTACTTAGCCAGGTTCCCCTAATCTATGTGATTGTATGGTTCTGTTTTGTTCTTGAGTTAAATATTATTCTGGTAGTTAGGAACAGTGTAACACTTTGTTTTCAGTGTATATCCATAACTTTTATTTTTGGGTTTTAGCGTGCATCCGATTATATGTCCTCGCACCTCAACAACACAGACAGTTTACTTGGGATGCATAGTTACTGGGCTCGTTTAGTGTTGAAATTTGGAAAAGATCTGACAGCAGCTCGTGGGGTCTGGGAGAGTTTGCTTAAAATTTGGTAAGCCCTCCCTTCTCTTTCCAGTTTTGGTTGGTTAACAGGGATGATTGATTCTTATAACATAGAATTATTGTATTTCTTTTGATGTTCATTTCCAGTGGATCTATGCTTGAAGCTTGGCAAGCTTATATCGCTTGGGAGATCGAGATGGGCAATATAAAAGAAGCCAGATCCCTTTATAAGAGGTGCTACAGTAAGAGATTCCCAGGGACAGGCTCCGAGGTATATTGTCATGTAGTTCTATTTGTCTTGTTTATTTTGAAGGGGACTCAACCTTGAACCATTGCAAAACCATGAGATCACTTGAAAAAAGAAAATAAAAAATGCTAACCCTGAGACAATTCTAAAGAGGCCTTTAAGTTGAATGTTGTCCATCTAGTAGTATAGTTCACCTTTTTGGGTTTGTTTTTCCTCAGCTTGCTGATAGCGAGTTTTTTTAGATTTCATTTTTCTGGGTGGGGAAGGGGTTGGACTAATGGAGAGTTCTTCTCAAAGTTTGGACTTTGGACTTACCCTGGATGAACAACTAAGTTGGGTTCCATCTTATTGCTGCTTTTGGGTTCATAAAGGTTCTTTTATCACTTTTAGGAAGGTGTGGATAGGGAGAGTATGCTTCTGGAACATCAGTAATTCTTGGAAATGACAAACGGTGATCATTCGCAGCCAATATCACACTTGTTATCCATCTATGGACATGTTTATTTAATTCTTGTAGACAGGAGGAACAGTGTGAGAAATTTATAATAAGAGCCACTTTTACTATTAATTTTTTAATGATGCAGTTTATTCTATAGGTTTAGCGAGTAAATTGCGAGCTTGTTTGACAGGTAGAAGAATTGGAGGGTTGAGTTGTAATAGACGATAGAAATGCACTTACATGGAAATAATTGTGCTCTTTTAGTAATAAAGCTAACTAAATGGTGAATAGATAGAATTGGTACAAGCCCAGAGAAGGTTATGCTCTAATAATATTTTGGCCTTATGATTGTTGTCTACAATTTAGTTATATTTGCCTTATCTAGTTGTTTGGCAGCTTTAGTGGAGTCGGTGAAATGCAATTATAACACTTCTGAAGTATTATTTCACCATTAAAATGTGTCAAACTCTATACCCTGTAGAAAGGACCTAAATGTGATGTTCAATTTGGTGTCAAGCTATTCTTTCTTGTCATTCAGTTTCAGAAAAAAAGAGGTTTGTGAGCTTTCAGGGCAACATAATCTATTTTTTTTTTCCAGTATGGGCAGTGCTATTGCATCCATTCTAAGAATATATTGGGTGGCTCCACTCATAAACAATACGCCCGCCCTTTTAGCCCAATGAAGCATTTTCAATGTTATAGTTTGTTTTGCTGCAACCTTGAGAAGAGTGGCCTCAGTTTGCTATTTTACAATCAGCGCAATTTTTGGAACCACTTGATATTATATTTGACCTTTGGAGCGATGGTTGGAATAAAACTACTGAGATATACATTGGAACATTTTCCATAATGAGACCCTTAGCTGGTTTATATACAGAAACACATATATTGCAGGCTTTTCAGTGAGCCTCAGCTGTTAAATGGAGGATTTAGCATGAAAGAATAGTTATAACTAGCTTGCTCTATGGCATGATATGGTAATGATGCTGGTGGGGTGGGTTTGCGACACAACAACTCGGTTTTTATTTTGATATTCATTCATTCATTCATTCATAAGGGTTTGCAACACGACTAAATAGTTAATTAAACATTAAGGGGGCACTTGTTTCGAGTTCTTCAATAAGAATGAAAATGATTTTTTTTTCCTTCCGCACCCTCGGATATGTTATATGAATGATTGATTGTCTCCATGGTGTTACATCACTAGTGTAGTAGTGTTGTGTTCGAATTTTGGAAAAAAAAATGAGAGAAGGTTGTTGGGTTGGCATAGGGGGGAATGATTGATGAGGATGATTATAAGAAAGGAGAAAGATAATCAAATGGGGTAATGATTACCATATTTAAGGGGGAAATAGTGTTGTGGATCCTCTTTTATTCTCATTAACCACTATAATTACCATATATTTATTCTCATTCCGATTCCCATTGAAGAATTTCCAAACCATGCGCCACCTAAGAATTGACGTTTCTGTTTGAGAGCTGAGATCTTAGGAAGGCTTCTTCGGAAGAAGAATTATAGTTTACATATTTGGGCAATGTAAATGATTAATCCTATAGCTTTAAAAACCAACTTATATAATCGAAATATGATGGCATTATTGGATAAACAATAATAGAAATTTAGGCTTTTTTAGGAGATATATGTAGTAGATATGAGAGATTGAAGACAAACTGGAAAAAATGGTTTTGATTTCTGTTTGGATGAATGCCTCACCAGACTCGATGGAGTCTTAAGCCTCATCAAACTTGAATGATTCTTACTTGGTTCTTAAAGTCCTCTTCATCTTGTTTAATAAAATGTGATACTTTGGATTAGATGATACCTTCCTTCCCTAAAAAACAGAATCATTCAGGACATTATTCATGCGTGGGTGCGCTTTGAGAGAGAACATGGTTCACTTGAAGACTTTGATATTGCTGTTCAAAAGGTACTTATTTCTCTTTATGTGAATATAGTTTTCCTCCTTACCTCCTGCTTATTATTTTTCGGATTAAATTTTGAGCCCAATAATTTCTATAATTTTTTTATTTTTTTTATGTAGTTCTAGGTCATGCTTGCTAGAAATGTCATTATTTGTTTGGTGTCTTGCTGACTGCTGCCTTTATTCACAAGAGCAGTGGTTTACTCTTGAATCTGTCTGTGTCTCCTGAATGTATAAGTGGATACAAATTCTTGTGCAAAAATAATAGAAATGTAAATTAATTCACAATTTAGAACAGAACCATTACAGTGAATAACGTTTAAAAAAATAAGAGTTTGTTCAATTAAAATTTTAATTTATTATTTTGTCCACTACTTAAATTTTTTGGATCTACTGATATTTGTCTGTATATTCCATCCTGTAGCAGTTTTTATGTCTACGTTTATCTACTTCTATTTTCTTGTTCCTTTTGTGATTTTTCCTGTATATTTTGTGATTTTTATTATCTTTTGGAAATATATCACTAAAACCCGATGGAACTTTCCAGCCAAAGCTATGTTGTGAATGAGAATGAATGTGTGTTTGTTTTCTTTGCTGTTTGCATTTTGATGATGAAAATGAAGATTTAATTTAATTTTTTTTGTTTAAATTATGCAAGTTTGCAGTATGTAATTTGCTAGAATTTAACCTTCAGCAGTTCTAGCTCGTCTATAAATTGTTCAAGGCAATTATAGTTGTTCTAGCTACATGTCTTATGGTTCTTTATTTTTTGGGTAGACTTGCAAGCTTCATGAGCTCTTTGGGTAGACATTTGCATTAGGCTTGGGTTGTCCCCTGAAGTGCTGATGTGAGCACATGTTTTTTGGTTTAATTTGACTTTGAGTGTATAAAGAAACTGTCATTAATAATGATCTTGGAATACTTGCAATGTGGACGTTCAGGCTCTTCTCCTTGTTTGGAGAGGGTTCTGAATCTGAGTTATTTTTGCTATTTGTAGTTTTTTCCAGATTACATTTTCCAATCCTATATCCCATGTCCAAATTGTTGCAGGTGGCTCCTCGTCTCCAAGAGTTGCAACTATTTAGGTTGCAGCAGGAGAGCAAAAATATTATTCAGGCTACACACGAGAGAGAGAATTCCTCCAAGAAAAGTGCTCATGAAAAGAGAAAACCAACTTCGAATTCAATAGAACAGGCTCCAGCAGCTAAGCGACGCAAAAATACGGCTCAAAACGTAATTACAACAACTGAATATGATAATCGTCAAGCAAAGCAATCAACTGAAGCCAATGAAAGTGCTGAATTAGATAAAAACAAAGCAGAACGTGGTAGCAGCCAGGAAATAAAGGACAAGTCCTCTAAAAAATCTGTGCAATTTGATGATCAATGCACTGCCTTCATTTCCAATATAAACCTCCAGGCATGTCTTCTGTCTCTATCGCTTTCCTTTGTGATTGTTTGTCACTGAAAAATGGATAACCACTCATTTGTAATTCATGCAGGCCAGTGCTAGTGATCTGCGTAATTTCTTTTCTGATGTTGGTGGAGTTGTTGATGTCAGGATATTGAAGGACAAGTTCACGGGAAAATCAAGAGTAAGTTCCATAGACATTGTACTCACCTTGGCTAGTCAAGTTGGCAAAGAGTTAAACTGCGCAAATAAATGCAGTTTTACCGGTTCAAGAGGAATAAAGTATTTTTGAACTGCCTGATCCCCTAAAGATGGTGTTACGATCCCACATCGGATCCACAAGTAATTGTGGATGGGTATATAAGTGGGAGCCGATCCTTAAATTTTGACCATGGTTTTGGGTTAAGTTAGGGCTCCCTAGCTTATATTCCTAACAGATAGTTTCCCATTAAAAAATGAAAATGTGTGTTTCTGTCTACACGTGAGACGTTTTGCTGGAAGTTCAATGCTGAATATTTAATTGTATTTTTTAATTTATATAGTGGTTTCAGCCAAGTGATAACATCTTCTTGCCCTGATTTTTAAGCTCTTTCACTAGTAGATCATTCCTTTGTTTTTTGGTTGTAAATAACTCCATATATCCGACCCCATAGTCATTTTAGTGCAGTACTGACCCTATTTCCATTGTCGCTCTTAATCTTAGCTAGAATAAGAATCTTTGTTATTACTCCGCCCCTCTCGATAGTTGGGAATTTTTTTTGGAGATCAATCAAAGACTTGTACAGGTGGTTTATATGAAATAGTCAACTGCCTGTTGCAAACCCTTTTTTCATTATGGTCAACTTGTATTTGCATGTACACCAATGGATTTTCTAAAGCTAGTTTTACGATGTTATTAATACCTGTTTCTTGTTAAAGGGATTAGCATATGTGGAATTCTCGGATGATGAACATCTTGCTGCGGCTGTGAAGAAGAACAAGAAGAACTTTCTTGGCAGGAAATTAAGCATTTTGAAGTCAAACCCTAAAGACAGGAATAAAGGAGTTGCTGGACGTAGCACTAAATCAGAGCACAGTAAGTTGCTTTACTAGCTACTCTCTCCATCCACAAAAACTATGCCTATTTGTTTTGGACAGATTTTAAGAAAAGAAAATAAAGTTAGGGTATTTTGGGGTATTTTACGATTAAGTTATGAATTAAGTGATTGTTTGTGAGTATAACATCAATGACTGGATTAAGTAAGTAATGGTTGGATGGTAAAGAAAAAAAGATTGTTGACAAAAACAGAATAGACACACTTTTGGTGGACAGAGGGAGCATTTTTTTTACAAAGCAGATCTCTTGTTTTCTTGAGTGTTGCTTGACTTTATTTTACAGTTTTTTTTTTTTTTTCTAAAATTAATCTGGTTCAGGATATCTCAGCATAAAATTATGCTATTAGGAATCTGATCTTAATAAATAATTCATATCCAAGGATATCCATGAGCCGAGCGCAATGAATTACTGCTCCGGTATCATATCAGTGGTTGCTGTCAAATGCTGTGTGTATTTCACTAGGTAGTTATAAGTTATAAGCTGCTGTCGTCGTATGAAATAATCCTAAAACAAGTTTATTCGGTGTAGACTTGACGAGAATGGTTAAATGTAGAAGCCATGTTCCTAATACATGCCCTTGCTAGATCGTTCTTGGCATATGTGTCGCCCTTATTACTCACTAATAATCCTCGACATTTACGAAGCAGTTGTTTGAGGGACAGCATTCACTGAGAGGGCTGATCCTCTACACTGCTGATGTGTAGTGTAGGTCCTCATCTAAAGATGGGGGCGTTGTAGTTGAGCTTCCTTATAATGTGGCATTGACACCTCAGCTGTGGGTACATTATTTATGCTCACGGTGGGTAAGGGGTCATTTCCCTTATTGTGAAGAAAGACAATTTGTTTTAGTTACTAGTCTTATAAGCTCATTATTAGTGTTATTTATATGGCCCCCTTATTTTTCATTTCATTTCAATAATAGCATTTTATTAGTCGTTACTAGTGTTAATTATATGTGATGCATGCTTATGTCGTGTGAATTTTTGCATACTATCAAAGGGAAGAAATTCTGAAAAGATCCAAAGTTTAATATTTCACTGGCCCAAACTTAATTGCTACTTTAGTGTTTATACATTTAAATTGAATTGGGTTTAATTTATAAATGGAATTAATATGTGTATAGTAATAACATGTAATAATATACTAGTGTAGAAATGATATAATTGTAAAAAACAATGTTGTTTTATTGTCATATATTGAAATATCGATTAAGTAAGGAGAGAAGTAGCTTTTGGTAAGTAGCAATTAAGTATGATCTTAATTTTAGAAATTTCTCAATTTGGGTTCATTTACTTTTTCTCAAATCAACGCAGGACACAAATGATCACTTTTCATTTCAAGTCATACTAGCTGACCATAAAAAACCATGGTGAAAAATTATCTTCGTTAACATGACTTGAATTGGAGGTGGATGTTATTTCTTGATCCGTTCTTGTATGACTTGACTTGATAAATGAATTTTGTGGCAAATTTTGAATTTGCTGAACCAATCATGTTTCCATAATTTTCTACATTTAAAGTATGGTGCTTATTGTTGACTGGTGTTGCATCTCCAATTGTCAGGTGATGCGGCTAAACAAATAAACAAAATGGATTCAGACGAGGAGGTTCCGAAAGAAAGAAGAGAATCTCAACCACAATCTTCCAGCTCGAAAGCAGATGTCCAGCTGAAGGGGAAGAACACGTTTGCAGTACCAAGAAATGTGAAGCCACTGGGTTGGAGAAAACCCGAAGGACCCCAGAAACAAGAAGAGGAGGACGAAAACCCCAAATCTAACGACGAGTTTAGGAAGATGTTTCTGAAAAAATGAAGCTCAAATAATGAAGAAACCTACAATGCCTATGTGCGACTTAGTCTTTGGCCTCTTTCCTACATGTGCCAAATAAGGACAACAAATGTTGCTCCAAATATCATATCATACTTGTTAGTGTTTGCTAACTGATACTATGCTATGTCTCCTGACTGGTGTGTAGCTACGTTTTGTTGTCAAGATCTAAAACATCATTTTCCTTTAGATATGTGAGACGGTTAATGGTATTTTTGGATCCTTGATTGTAAAGGGCATAATTAGCACATCTCGTGATTGCTTCTCGACGATCAATAATCATCAATTAGTTAAAGATGAAAATAAGAAGTATTAATAAGTGAAAATATCATCAATTAGTTAAAAGATGAAATATGAGAAGGATTAATATGTGAAAATATACTTAGGTGGCTTTTGGTTAAAATTCTTTAATAGTAATGGTAATAAAAATTTATTTTTCATTTATGTTTCCGTAATAAAATGATATGTTGAGAGAAAGATTGTTCCAAACTTCTAATGGTGGTTGCACTACTAGTGTTATACTTCAATTTTAGAATAGAAGTAGATAAGTAATTGTTGTTGGTTGATGAATAAAAGAGTGATTGAAGAGAATAATTGCAGGAGGGAAGTAGATAATTAAAATGAGGTAGTAATTACTTTATTTTTCTCCCTC
Source organism: Ballota nigra (assembly GCA_947034835.1). NCBI lineage: Eukaryota > Viridiplantae > Streptophyta > Magnoliopsida > Lamiales > Lamiaceae > Ballota > Ballota nigra. The sequence goes on along the minus strand of OX344722.1, from coordinate 90,382,855 downwards.
TGTCCCACAAAAGGGAAATTTGGTTTTAGGTTTAATTATTAAAAAATGCCACCCAACATTTCCTTTTGTAAAAATGCCACTAAAGAGGTCGCATAGAGGTTGCATAGGGGTTGCACAAGGGTTAAATATAACATTTAAAAAGGAAAAAAAAATTGGATGATATTTTCCAAAATGCAAACAAAAAAGTGGCATTTTGCTAGACTTTCAGAATTTCTTATAGTGGGATTTTACGGAGTTTACAGAATATTAATATAATATGTGATGTAGTATAATTAATGTGACTGAAGAGATATAATAAAGTGAAATGTGAGGATAATGAAAAGTAAAATGAGTTAAACAATAATGTAAATAAAATGAAGTATAAAGATAATTATTTGATGGGGTGAAATCATTTGATTTCTAAAAATGGAATGAGAAGTTTTTGGTGGAAGCCCCACAATGGAGAGATGTGAAGTTTCTGGTGGGATAGTAGGAGTAATATTTTAAAGAAGATCCCTAACCGTATTTTAATGGAATATATTTCCACAAATATTTATATAAAATACTTCTTGAATCAAGGATCCATGACATACGTTCAAATAGAGAAATTGTAGATCCTAAGTGAGGCCAAACAAATTTTCCAAAAAAAATCTCACAGAGGCAACACATAGAATCTAGCTCCTATGTCTGTGCGTGTTACTATAAGGGCGAACATGTGTTGCTGCAAGCGAATATGTGTGATTGCATGGACAAGAAACACATGCTTGTCCTTACAGAAACAAATATTTATCCCATATGAACGCAAGTGTGTTATTGTATAGAGAAATATGTGTTGCTACATGAGTAAAATGAGTACTAATGTGAAAAAAAAAACACTCTACATTTAAAGAGATGAAGAACAAATAAGACACATTTGTTCTTATAGTAACACATGGACAAATATTTTGTAAGTACTAGTAACATATACTTGCCCTTATAATAGGACTAGAATTCAATATTGAATCAAAGATTTCAACATTAGTTTTCACATGAAATAACATTCATCAACTATTGCAATTTTTCATCACCCTTTAGTCCTTTACTTCACATTGATCCATCTTTGCAAAAGAGTGTATCGTAGTTGTGAGCTTCGTGTCATGTGGTTACTCAACGTGAAAGAAGACATCGTAGTAGCAAATTGTGTGCTTTATAGTTACTTAATAACTTAATACATCTTAATGTGCATTTTCTTAATTTTTCTGCATTTAAGAAGTATGAGTTCCTTTATTTTACACAACATCTTGATTCATATCTATTTTACAGTGTAACATTTAATGAAGAAAAGGTTAAACCAACAAAATTACACAACTTAACTCTAATGTTGTTACATATACTACAACATTAGTGTTAGAAAAATCTTTATTAGACTTTGATGAGGCAAATACCAAGATATGCATAGAAAATATAGCCCCCTCCCCCATATCATTAATTGTACAGCTGTAGAGAGCTTGAAGATAGTGGCAAGTCTCATTATTAAATTATCTGCAGATTACAGTTTGTCTTCATCTGATTATGTCCTTTAATAATGCAACTTAACCACTACTTCAAATAGCTGCAAATAGTTTACTTCTGAAAACAAAGTGTTGAAACAAACCCCCTCCAGTAGATAGAATTTAAAAAACAATTTAAATAGAGGATGAGAGGTAGAGAAGATAGAAAAATGACGAACCAACTTTAAGCATCCAATACTTTCAAAGCTATATCAAAGTCATCTTCTGAAACAACTACTTAAGCCTAAGGTCTAAATTCTTCAGTGCTATTTCACTTTGTTGGAGATCACTTTCATTATAATATTTTTTACATGTAGAGAGCTATCTGAGTGAGGCTAGGATTGAGTGATCCTTTAATTTGACTTCATCAACCTAATCCTAAACTTCATAGAGGTTGATATTGATGGGAGCATTATCCTTGTCAAGTCCTTCAAGACACTGCCAAATAATTTTTCGATTTGCTTTCAAAGAGTCGTGATCAACTTTTAACTTCTCCCGACTTACTTTCAAATTCTCCACAAGAGGTTTAAGAGACTCAACATGTGTTTCATGTCATTCAATCTTGCTCTGAACCTCTCATCTCAAGCAGTCTCTGTTTCAATCAGTGTTTCTTTAAAGTGTTTTAATAGAGACTCTTTTAGAAGTTCAACTTCCTCCTTTGCCATCTTCTAAGCTGCAGTTTCGACCATCAATTTTAGAGCCTCTTGCTCAACTTCCTATCTTGCCTCGAAAGCCTTTTGTACAACTTCCTTGGCCATAATCTTCGAACTCTTTCCCAAGTTTCTATTTTTCTTCTGAGAATTTCGGTTCTTCCCTTTGCTTCATTTCATGTTGAATGTGTGCTAAGCTCCTCAGGGATCGATACAAAATTCTAATCCCAACCTCTTGGTCTTGGAGCATCCCACCGTGCAATTTCAGGATTTCCTAGCTGCTTTTAAGACATACAACCATCCGATTCTTCAATATTTTGAGGCCTCTCTGAAAGATTGCATGAGTATTTTTTTAAAGAGTATTGTCAATAATGTCGAAACATTCTAGACAACACATATACAATGGAAGACTTAAAAACACTTTTGCAAATGGATTCAAAACTTTACATAGACTAAATTAATCCATATGTGTCTCATGACGAAACTTCACTATAATGAATAGTGATAAGATCTAAAACAAGAATAAGTGTTGAGTTTACACCACCAAAAACCCTATCTATATGTATGAAATAACTAACCTTCAATTAGGCCTAACACACACTATAAATAGATACCATTATTGAGAAGAATGTTGGAGCATTCAACCAAGGTAAAGGAAAGACAACCAACCTATTAACCTAAATATGCTAAGTACTCGATATATCAATACTTGTTTGCATTAACTTGTTGCATTCCATGCATCTTATATTTATAAGCAACATGAATAATGTATTTCCAAAATCAAGGATCGATTTTCCATGATCCAAACAGTTCTCCACTAACTCATTCAAGCTTGGTAACCATCCATGTTGATTCTTAACTTCTCACTCTTTAATGTTGCAATCGCTTGACATTAAGAACAAATTTTGATGTTTCCTAAATTGTTGTGACATTCTTTACAACATCAACACGACATTAACAATCTCTCCCAATTTGACATTCCTACTACAATACACCTGATGTTGAACATGCAATAATATGTGTTAAAATAGAACTAGAAAATTAACACGAATTCAATGACATCTCATTGTTAAGACAAATGAAAGATTAAAACATAGTTTCTCTAAGCACAAACCTGAGGTGCTTAGGCACAAAAAAAAAAAAAAAAACATAAAGTAAACAACTAAAATTAAAACCTAACAACTATTGTTAAAAAACATCAAATATAAAATCCAAAAACTAGAACAATACAATCAAGGAAAAAAATATTTAGAAAGCAAGGAAAATGATTCAACTGAATATGATCAGTTGTATCTTTAAAGATCTACATAGACTCCTCCTTACACCATTCTCCCCTTGGGTTGCTCATCAACAAGCAACCACCACCCGAACAACTTCAACTCCAACAACTTCATCAGGAACTTCTTCAAGAACAATTCCTCCATTTTATCTACCATGTCCATTCAGATCATCTTCATTCTCAACATCTTGACCATCTTGATCACCACCAACATCTAAATCTATTCCCCCTGTTGGAGTAGATAACAAGTTTTCACAAAATCGTTTCTGGATATGCGAATCTTCTACAACGCTCTTCAAGTTAGTAATTATACCCAACAGAGTTTCAATTTTTTTGACAATATAGTCAGAAGATAAATTAAAAGAGGTTACTGACTCATCCTAAAGAATGTTGGCACAAATGTTGCCAACATTTAGAGCAACATTAAGAGAAATAGGTTGGGATAGCACAAGTTCATTAGCAACTGATTGAGCATGAGCATTTGGGCCAGGTAATGGTATATCAACTACTCTTGGACTAGTTCGTAGCACATGAGGGATGCTAACTCTAGGAATGTAGCTGCTTATAGTTTCCTCTTCATGATTTATGTCAAATTTGTTATCCTCTAGAGATTATAAATCAAGTTAGGATAAGAAAATAATTATCTTTAAGAAAAATCATCAGTACATGGTAACACATTATTGAAGATATTTAGTCCAAAATCAAATTGATTTAAGTGTCCAATCTTGTACAAAAGAATAGCTTATTCCTCAGTAACCATAACTGCATTTGTATAAGGTAACAAATTATTAATTATACACAACAAACTTATGTAACATAGAATATAAGCTTGTTAATTTTGAAGCATTCAGTCTATTTTTCCATAAATCAATTTGTCCACCAGTTAGCACAATCATGCCATAATCTAAGTCCTCAATCACAGGTTCAACCATAGATCTAGTTCTTAATTTTCAGTTGATCAACTTAAGTGTAAACATGATTTATTTTTTACCTTTAAACCATACATTTCCACAGTGTCTAGATTTTGTTTTCCCAAGATGTTCTTTAAATTGGCATATAACTCATAAATCTTTTAAACATGTAAGAAGTAGAAAACCTTAATGCATGCAACAAAGACCTTTCATTCAGAAAATTTATCAGATTCATGTCTCCAGAGTTAGACATCTTAATAATTCTTTCATTAACTAATAATCTAGTAAGAGTTTTCCTATAATTCCTACTCCTAATTCCATAAAAATCACTATCCTTAGTTGGCTCGAAACCACAAGATTGTTCAGAGAATATATCATCATCATGCTCAGACTGTTATGCTTCTTCAAGAACAAGAGAATCTTGGAATGTTGCCATTGGATAGGCAACATTCGGTAACATCGACCCTTTTGTTCTTTCTTTTTGACCTCTATTCACCACGAGCAACAACTTCAGCTATAGGAATATTTATCTCAGAATCAGAGCCTAGAACATCTTTAGGTTTACTTTGAACAACTTCACGAACCTCTTCTTTTTATGTTTTCTCGGATCACTATCAAAGGCTTAAATTGGTTTTGAGGCTACACCATAATCTGAATTTTTTTCTTTCTCTTCTCAGCATAATCAACTTTTTTTTTACCATGGTTTTGTACGATCTTTTTTTATTTTTTCCTTTCCATTTTGGGCTTGGCTTTCTCTTTCTTCGAACAACTTTTCAGTTTCTCCCTTTAATTTTTTGAACCTGTTCATTTTCATACTTTTCTTCACCCATCTCAACATCTTGGCGTTGAATTTCAGTAGGAGTGGTAGGAACTTAAGAGGATAAGGAAGGATTTTGATAAATTTTTCTGAAGCTAAGGTAAATCAAGTTCTTCATCTCTAAGGATTATTTTGGGATACTTAGTATTTAGGCTATGATCATGATAGGCTTGGAGAATGATATCAAATGATGAATGAAAATCAAACTTGATAGTCATTGGAGTTGGATTGAGATATGGTTGATTTGCTTAGGCATTTTCTGAAACATCTTGGGTCTGAATTTTAGAAGAAAAAGAATTAGGATTTTCAAAGGTTTGTTCCATCAGATTTGGATTTTCAAAAGGAATTTCATAGGAAATTGGATTTTCATGAACAGTGGAGGTGGGATTTTGATGAATTTCGACGGTAGGGTTTATAGGAACAATGTGCGAAGGAGAAATGTGTTAACTAACTTAAGGAAGTTACACCAAAATTGAACCAATGGTGATGGAGGGAGACCCTGGCAGAGAAGCGCCAACATTCGCAATGTTCTGGAAATCAGTATTCAATAACATGAAAACAAGTAAATAAAGCGGGTTTTAACATTCTATGGAAGATGGTGAGGGATTTTTGGGCAATTGAGAGTGAGATGAAGCTGAAGAGTCAGCCAAAATTGTCATCTTTACACCCGAAATAATAAAAATAAATTAAAAAATAAAAAGGAAAAAGATGTAGAGAAAAATGGAAAACATAACTCTTCAGCTTTTGTGATACTATAAAATATTACAAAATGTATTTGTGTTATAGGTGATTTTAATTCAGTAAGAAGAGCCTCAGAAAGGGTGGGGAGAAGAGTCGAATCATGCATGAATGATGTAAAGGCTTTTGATGAGTTCATTAGAGATTCGAGACTAATTGATCTACCACTGCATGGAAGATTCTTCACTTGGTATCGTCCGGACGGATCTTGTAAGAGCAGAATAGATCATTTTAAATCAATAACGAGTGGTTATCGTGTTGGTCGGAAGCTGCCCAGAAAGGTTTTAAGGAGTTTGTTGTTGATAAATGGTCGAGCTACGAGATTGAAGAATGTGGAGGTTTTGTAACAAAAGAAAAATTGAAGAAACTAAAGGCAGACTTGAAGACTTGGAATAAAATTTATTTTGGTTCGATAGACAGAAAGATTGAGGAGAGTAGAGAAGAAATCTTAAAGCTGGATGTAATCGATGAAGCATTGGGTTTAGAAGTCCATGAGATTTTAAGAAGAAATGAAGTAAGAGCACTTTATTTAGGGACATCAGGAAAAAAGAAAGTCTTCTTTAACAGAAAGCGAGAGTTAAATAGATAAAAGAAGGTGATGATAACTCGAGATTCTTTCACAGATGCATCAATAAAAGGCGCACAAATAATGAGATTACTGGTATTTCAATTGATTTTTCTTGGAGAGAAGTGGTAGTGGAAGTGAAGCAAGGTATATTTGAGTTCCTTAAAAGACACTACAACTCGGATATTGTGGAGAGACCAAGTTCGTGCCCAGATTTTACAAATCGAAGAATATCAGCTGAAGATAACGAGATGCTCACATCCCCCTTTTCAGAAGTTGAATTTTGCGAGGCAATTCAGTCTTGTGATTGCTCTAAGAGCCCAGGTCCAAATGGGTTTAATTTTAAGTTTAAGAAAGAATTATGAGAGATAGTAAAAGAGGACTTGATAAGGTTGATGGGGCGATTTTTTACATTAGAAACTGGTGAAGGGTATCAACCCATCATTTATAGTTTTGATTCCGAAAAAGGAGGAGGCAATAGAGCTAAGCGATTTTAGACCCGTCTCTCTCATCGGAAGAGTTCACATAATTATCTCAAAGCTCCTTTCAAGAAGACAGAGCAGAGTTTTAGAATCCATAATTTCGGACCAACAGTCAGCATTTATTGGAGGCAGACAAACTCTTGACAGCGTTGTTGTACTTAATGAAACCAATGAGAACGTCAAGAGAAGAAAGAAGAATTGTGTCCTTTTTAAGATAGACTTTGCCAAGGCATACGATTCGATTGATTGGGGGTTCTTGAATTTAATCATGAAGATATTTGGCTTCAATAGAAAATGGATCAGAAGGATGATGAAATGTATTTCAAAAGCTCACGCTTCGGTGCTAGTCAATGGCTGCCTAACAACGGAATTCAAATTAGAAAAGGGTTTAAGACAAGGAGATCCATTGTCCCATTTTCTATTTTTACTAGCAGCGGAAGGAATAAATATCATGTTATCCAAGGCGGTTGATTAAGATATTTTTCGTCCGATTGAAGTGGGGAAGGATAAGATTCTAATTTCTCATTTGCAATTTGCCAACGACATGATTTTTGTGGGTAAAGCATTGACTGAAAATATTTGGTTTCTAAAAGGCTTTCTTCTCAACATTGAATTTGTCTCGGGATTAAGAATTAATAGGGAGAAATGCTCCTTAGTTGGGTTGAATGTGGAGAACAACAACATTCATGAATATGCTTCAATTTTGGGATGTTGAGTGGGAGTCCTGCCATTCAAATACTTGGGAGTTAAAGTGGGAACTACACATACTTGAGTGGATGATTGGGATTATGCTATACAGAAAATTAAGAACCGTATAAAAAGGTGGGAAGGTCAGAAAATTTCTATTGGAGGAACGATAACTCTACTCAATGCGGTGTTATCTTCTCAGCCTGTTTATCTATTCTTTACCTACCGAGCCCCGAAAGCTGTGATTCGAGAGATTGAGAGCTTGCAATGGAATTTCTTATGGGGGAAGTGCGAGTGAGAGAAAAACTTTATGGATAAAATGGAGCATAATTTGTAAACCAAAACATGTTGGGGGTCTTGGGGTAAAGGATTTGGAGTGCTTTAATAAAGCACTTTTGGGTAAATGAGTTTGAAAATTTTATAGAGAGAGAGATAGTCTTTGGGCCCGGGTGGTGAAGTCTTGATGGGGGGAGTCTTGGGGGTTGGGTTTAAGAAGTGAAGAGTCGGGAAGGGTAGTTAGTCCTTCGGGATGGTGGGGAGAAGTGTTGAAAACAGTGGGGGGGGGGGGGGGAGGACGAGATGGTCAGCTGGTTGGAGGACTACGGAAAGTGGTGGGGAATGTGTTGAATACTTTCTTTTGGGAAGAGGTTTGGGTGGGGGAAATGACTCTTAAATCCAAATTTTCTAGATTGTACAATTTATGTCTGAATAAATGGGTTAGAGTGGGTGAGCCAGGGGAAGTGAGGGAAGGGGAGTGAGTGTGGCAGTGGAGAAGAATGTTGGTTAATAGAGAGTTAAATATGCTAAATGAAATGATATTGCTAATTAATGCTCATACTTTGAAGCAGGAAATTGATGATTCTTGGCGGTGGAAAAACATAACATTAGGGGAGTACACTTCAAAAGAGGCACACAATTGACTACTTCAACTCAAAGGCAGAGTACGTGATGTTGGATTTTAGAGTCACGAACACCATGTTCGGTGCAGCGGAAGATAACGATTCACCAACAATGAATCTGCATATAGTTGTATAACATAAAACAAAAGGATAAATAACGATATATAAATCCTTACAACGATTTGTACATGGAATCCTCAACTATGGTATCTACGTAACGACTTTCTACCAACCCGCACCGATATGCCTGTTGGTGAACGAATCTAATCGTAAGGATTAGTGGCTGTTTTAATCCGTTTTTACGTCACCAATCAATAACGTGTGATTGATTACCACCGTAAATGGTAAATCGAGGTTCGGATTATGGAATTGGACATACGAAAATCGAAATTGAACTAATTTCGTATGTGTGCGTGTTTAGGTGTAATAATGTGTGTTTTGGGAGTGTTTATGAATTTGAACTTGTATTTCATAGCTGGAGAACAACTATTTATAGAGACTAGCAAGCATGAGGTGTCCAAGACTCTTGGTCTCCCTAGCCTGCATGATTGACATGTGTCCCTTTGATCTTATCTAAGCTGAATCTTAGTTACAAAGTCTTCTTTGGTCTTATCTCGGACTCATTGTTGTTCGCCTAGGTCGGCTTGATTGATCTTGTTGATTCTCCAACTGAAAGTTGTTCGCCTCTTGAGGTTGTACTTTGGAAGTTGCTCGCCTTATGGCTTTGTTCAGCTTGGCTTTGGGATCTTTGTCCTTTGTTCACTTGTACACACCTCCTTGGCTGTTTGTTGTATCATAGTTTGACCAAGTTGTTCGTCATTGATGACTTCACAGTTGGCTCATTCTTGGTCTCGGGTCTTAATACCTGTTCGCCCATTAGTTGTTCGTCGGGGGAGTTGTTCGTCACTTTATACACCTCTCAGATTGGTAGATGCACCCCAATGTTGACTATCTTTGTTTAAGCCCGTAACTCTTGTTCGCTTCATGCTGGATGATGTTCGCCTATCAACAATTGCCCCCTATCCTGATTAGATGTTGCATCAGACGAGCAACTTTGTGGCGAGCAACTGTAGTTAGGATATTGTTCTGGTCAAGACTTGGACGAACATCATCTTTGTGACGAGCAACATCGTGATAACCGTTTCGTCTTCCCATGATCTGGGGAGATCACGAAGATGACGCCAGCGCAATGATTGCGCGCCGTTCACGCGCGAGCAGCCCCAAGGCCACGCGCCCCTATAATTGATTATAGGTCCTTCAACTTCTAGTTTAGCTCGGAATTTACCCCGTCTTCTCTCAATTGAGTCCCTGAATTTTTGGAAAATTATGCCTTGGACCCCGCTTTTATTTGAGGTATAAATAGTGGGGAAACTGAAATTTTTCCCACTTTTCCCCCTCTTGATACAGTGCTCCGGCGAATCTTTCCTTCCTCTGGCGATTTCGAGCTTTCCGGCGTCCGTTCCTCAGTATTTGGCCTCAAATTTCAATTCTCAGGTAGTTACTCTTCTTCTTCTATCTTTTTCTTTACTTCTTTTCTCTCGAAAACACCATCGCCGCCGTGTGGGTTCGAGCACCACCGTCTTCTCCGGGAAAGCGCCGCCGCCTGCAACTCTTTCTACTGCCGCTTGGATTTCTCTTCCTCTCCTATGTCTTCGCACTCGAGCAATAAAACTGAGGAGACCCTAGATCCCCTTTTTCCCATTGTTGCTCGCGATCTAGAGCCAGTTGAAGTTTCTTCAGCGTCGAACGCTCACGTGGACTCCGTTGTTCGCTCTGTGGAGGACGCCGGTGCGGGCCCATCTGGGAGAGAACTAATAGTTGCGGCGAACAACAATTTGGACGAAAGTTCTTCGTCTTCTGCCGAATCTGGAGATCCAGATCTTAACGAACTCTCTCGCGAATTCCTGGAGAGTATTAACTTCCCATCCCCAAAGATGCGAGAGAATGAGATCCCAGTTGGGGTTGCTCGACTATTCGAATGGCGAACATATGCTGAAAGGTATGCGAACAGCTTTCCCCATCCCCAGAGAGAAATAATGGATAAGGTGAAAACTGGGTACCAGGCGAGCAAGATAAAAAGTGTTGTTCGCGAAGATGAACTGGACTCTATCCGGGAGGAATACAAAATCCCATATGATATTCACCTGTGGGCCCCTCGGAGAAAGGAAAGAGCTGATCGCCCACCCCCAGGATGTACGGCGATCAACCTTCACACCTTGATTGCCGGATTAAAGTTACCTCTTCCACCCGTTGTTGGTCGATTCCTGGAGGCGACCAACTTGGCCATCACCCAAATTACTCCAATTGGGTGGATGAATCTTTTAGGCTCCATGTGCTTGTTCGCCTTGGAGGGGTATGTTGATCGGATCACTGCGGAAGAGATCAACTACCTGATGACAATCACAAACTGCCCCCAAGGAGAAGAAGGCTATCACTATCTCAAGGCCAGGACTGGGTTGAAAATGGTGGAAGAGGTGCCGAACAAGATTCGTGACTGGAAGCAACATTTCTTCTGGATTGGGGGTGATTGGCGAGCATCTTCTGGTCCACACGGCGGCCCTGGACGAATAAATTCTCCAACAGCCTATGGAAAACTGAAACGTAAGTCTATTTTTGCTCGCCTTTGGGCTAAGTCGTTCTAATTTAACTTTTCTTGTCTGTTCGCAGGCCCTCGTCTACCCAAGTGGGATTCGGAAGAGGAGGAGTTGAGCTCCGAGTTTTTATTTACTTCGTGCTTGGTCGGCCTCCGCAACAGGGCAGATAGGACTATTGACTATCTTTGCCGAACAAGGTGTCAAAGAGCTGCTCGCCTTTTGACTTACCCTCACCACCTGGAGGCTCAGGCTGAGGTGCCCCCAGGTATGAAATTTTTTGACTTCTAGCTCAAGTCTTGTTCGTCGTTAACTTGTTTAGCTTGCTCGTCTAATTCTAACTTTTTTTTTTTAGCCGAACAAGTGACAGTTGCCGTTCCTCCCTCATACACCCTCCTTGAGCAAAGGGTTCTCGAAATGGCGCCGCCACGAGGGAAGAAAAGGAGAGGGGACCCCCCACAAAAGATGCTCGCCATGACGAACAAGCCCGAGGGGGCTAAAGTTCCAAGGCAGGCTGCTCCCCCAGTCCAAATCCGGTCCCCTCCCGTTTCCCCCCCTCATGGGGGGAAACGTTTAAAGAAAACTGATGGGACTCCCTTGTCCCACGATGTCCCCGACAAGGGAAAAGAGAAGGTGGGTTCGAGCCATGCTCGCCCAGAAGGGGATGTACGCCGCTCCTCCGTCGAGCTCACGGAGAGGTCTGGCAAGGCGAGCAAGGACATAGGCTCCCCCAGAGGCCCAGAGGACAATACATATCTAGGCCGGGATGAGCGAAAATTCTCTGAGTAAGTTCTCACTCTCTTACCGAATAAGTTTTTCCTTTGCCAAATTTTCCAAGTATTGATCCTCTTTTTGTTCGCAGATACCGGCCCAACGATTACCCAGGGCGAGCAGACCTGATTCACCAGTTTTCCTGCTCTAGGACTCCGATGAGCTTCCGTGATATTACGGACGACCATGTTCGCCGAGCAACTGAAATTGTTGCTCGTGCATGGTCGCGGCCGTTGAACAAAGCTGTCCTCGCCCAGGGTCCCATTGATAATTTTCACCTATCAATGGTTCAAGCTGCCAACTCCCTTGTTTCTGCTCAAAGGGGGATGGCTCAGGTTGCCGAGCTAGAGGAGACTGCTCGTCACCACGCCGCTTCCATTCGCCAGTTTACCAAGGAGAAGGAGAAAGTGGTGAATAATTTCAATGGCCAAATTGCTCGCCTAAAGGATCAGTTAAAGCTGGCTGATGACCTGGAGAAGAAGCGCATTGAAGACTATCAGCTTGTCTCTGGCGAGCTTAAAGATACAAAGGCCGAGCTACTCTCCTCTAAGACTGCGCTGGATGAAGAGAGGAAGAAGAGAGAAGGAGCAGAAGAAGAAATTGCTCGACTGAAGAAGCAAATGTCCGAGATGCTTTCTAGGGAAGAGGCCGAGCAAGAATTTCAAACTCGGAGCGGGCCTATCTCAAACTTGGGTTATATCTGCGCCTACGCGGACAGCATTCGCACGGCCGATGCTTATGACTTCAAGGATCTAGTTGAAGAGATGAGCAAAGATCTAAATGAATTCTTGGAGCATTATCCTCCGCCAAACAATATCGAGATTCAGCTGGCGGATTTGGCAGTACTAGGGGTTAAACTTGACAAACTTGACCCTAGTATTTCCATTACTCATCCTCCGCCTCCAACTGATGAAGGCGAGCAAGAGGAAGAGGTGGCCGTGGCTGACGAGCAAAACACAAAAGAGGCTGAGGATAAGGCTGCTGAAGATTTGGCTCGTGAGATGATCGTCGAACCCCCTGCCGAGCAAGCTCAAAATCTTCCCCCCGCCGAGCAACAATAGTTTCTAGGACTTAGCTCTTTGTCTTTTCCAGACTATTTTTTTGTAATAGTTGTTCGTCTCTTTTTTGTAGTACTTGTAATGGCTGCTTCCAGCTTGTACTATTTTTTTTTTTTGGGCTTAAAGCCTTTCTTTAATGGATGCCTTTCTTTTGTTCGCTCATTTTCTTATATATGTTAATTTCCTTTACATTTCTGTCAATGCCTTTACAATTATAACATATAGTGTTGGGCTTTTGTTCGAATTGAACTTTGCCTTTAGTGGAATCAGGGTTCAGCCTTAGGTTCTGTTCATTTTTAAAAAACGAACAACCTTTAAGTGGCTTTGGTCCTTAGGTTCTGTTCATTTATAAAACGAACAACCTTTAAATGGACTTGTACCTCGAGCTTTTGGACTTTTCCTTTTTGACGAACAACTATTATATTTACATTGGGAAATAATTACAAGTGTTGTAAGACTGTCCATCACTATCATATACAATCTGACGAACAGCTTTAAACACAAACTAAAACTTGCTCGCTTATAATATTTTTTGCCGAGCAACTCTATCTATAAAACCAAAAGCACTAGCACCAGACTATACAATGTGCCGAGCAACTTTTGAATCTATACTTAGGAAAATTTAAAAAATTAGGCAAGTTTTTAGCCTTTTAACCTTCCTTCAACTCATACGCATCCCTTGCCCCCCAAGACATTTGTTCGCCTAACTTTATTGATAGTACTTCTTTAGATGTACAGCATTCCAGGAGTATTGGGCCGGCTTGCCCTCCATGTCCTCAATATCGTATACGCCATTGACGTATTTTTCTGTTATACGATACGGGCCCTCCCAAGTTGGTCCCAATACACCTGGAGGTTGGGCGAGCAACTTTCTTAGAACCAAATCTCCAACTCTGAATTCCCTAAGTTTAACATGGGAATTGTAGTAGCGTTCTGCTCGCTGCTTGTATGTGGCATTTTTTAACTCCGCATTTAATCTTTTTTCTTCGAGCAAATCCATTTCTGCAGCCAAAGCAGAGTTGTTCGCCTGTTCATCAAAGTTGGTCGTCCTGTATGTAGTGGCCTTTAACTCAATTGGTATTACAGCCTCTGTCCCGAAAGCCATTGCAAAGGGTGTTTCTCCGGTGCTTGACCTGGGAGAAACTCTGTATGCCCATAAGACTTCCGGAAGTTCTGTAGACCAACTGCTTTTGCTCTCTGCCAGTCGCACTTTTAATGTATGCTTTATGATTTTATTCACAGCTTCAACTTGTCCATTCGACTGGGGGTGATAAGGTGTGGAATAATGCTTCTTGATCCCCCACTTCGTACAGAATTCTCTCAACTCTTGTCCATCAAACTGTGGACCATTGTCTGTCACAATTGCTTGTGGAACTCCAAAATGACAGACAATGTTCTTCCAAATAAAGTTGATCATCTTCTGCTGTGTGATGTTCACCATGGCCTCTGCTTCCGCCCATTTAGTGTAATAATCGACTGCCACGACGGCGAATCGAACATTTCCAACTCCAGCCGGGAAAGGACCAATGATGTCCATCCCCCATCTTGCAAAAGGCCATGGGCTGTATACAGATACAAGTTCCTGAGCCGAGGTGTGGATGCCTGGGGCAAAAATCTGACATTGATGGCAAGTCTTGGCTTTTTTGATTGCGTCCTGACGTAAAGTCGGCCAATAATAGCCTTGTCTGATTGTCTTGTATGCCAAAGCTTGCCCCCCAGTATGATTTCCACATACTCCAGCATGTATTTCTTCGAGTACCGCCTGCCCTTGCCCCCTAGGCAAACATTTGAGAAGTGGAATTGATATTCCCCTTTTGAAGAGTTGCTCGCCCACCAGAGTATATCTGGCAGCTCGCTTTATTAGCTTGGCAGCTTCAAAAGGATTGTTTGGTTTTTTCCCACTTTTCAAGTATTTGACTATACTTGTTCTCCAGTCTTCTTCCTCACTGGTCTGATCGTCGAGTTGGTTGACATTATAGCTTACTGTTGATGGATCTTTCATCTTTGTGACTATAATATCTGCCAACTCTACGGGGCCTTCACTTGTTGCTAGTCGGGCAAGTGCGTCTGCTTGAGTGTTGCTCGTCCTTGAAATTTGCTGTATGAAAACTTGCTGCAACATGGACATTAGGTGTGCAACAATCCGTTGATATTCGATCATGTGATCATCTTTTGCCTCGTATTCACCTCGGACTTGGTTCACGATCAATTGTGAGTCGCCAAATATTTGCAAGCGTCTGACACCAACTGCGAGAGATAGGTGGAGACCAGCAATAAGAGCTTCATACTCAGCTTCGTTATTGGTTGCCATGAAAACCAAATCTGATCGCCGAGGTGAATACTTGTCTGTCTGGGCTAATTAAAACTACTCCTGCCCCCGAGGCTATATTAGTTGATGATCCATCCACATAGAGATGCCAAGGATGATGAAGTCCTCTCGTCGGATCTGGTGGGAAAGTTAGTTCGACTATAAAGTCGGCTAATGCTTGCCCTTTGATTGCTGTTCGAGGAGCATAGGTCACCCCGAATTGGCTAATCTCCAGTGACCATCTTAAGAGACGACCTGCAGTGTCGGGGCGATGGAGAATTTGCATGAGCGGGAAAGTTGTTAGAACTTCGACTTGATGGTCAAAGAAGTATGGTCGTAACTTTCTCACGCTCATAACCAAAGCATACGCCAGCTTTTCGGTTGGAGCATATTTGATCTCTGCTTCATGCAAAGCCTGGCTGACGTAATATATAGGTTGGTGGAATTTGCCGTCTTCGCGCACCAAAACAGAGCTGATGGCAACTTCTAATGCGGCTAAGTATAGAAAGAGCTTTTCTCCTGGGATTGGTTTTGATAGGATTTTGACATCTCCCAGGTAGTCTTTAAGTTGATCGAAGGCCGCTTGGCAGTTGTTAGTCCATGCAAACTTTCCTTTTTTGACGGCCTCGAAGAATGGACGGCACTTGTCCCCCGACCTGGATATGAACCGGTTCAATGCTGCTAGGCACCCGGTGAGTCTTTGCACTTCTTTCACCGAACGTGGTGGTTGCATATCCATGATGGCTTTAACTTTTGAAGGGTTGGCCTCAATTCTCCGCTGGCTAACAAGATGACCCAAGAATTTCCCTGAGTGAACTCCAAAGCTGCTTTTCTTTGGATTCAACTTCATGTTATAGTGTCGAAGAATTTCGAACACTTGAGTCAGATGTTGAAGATGGTCTTCCTTCTTGGGACTTTTGACTACGATATCGTCTACATAGACTTCAACCGTGTCTCCAATTTGTTGATCAAACATCTTGTTCACCAGTCTTTGATACGTTGCTCCGGCATTTATGAGGCCAAACGGCATTCTTTTCCAACACAGCAAATTTTTGTTTGTATAAAACGCCGTGTTCTCTTGATCATCTGGATGCATAGGAATTTGATGATACCCGGCGAAAGCATCCATAAATGTCAACATCTCGTGACCTGCAGTACTGTCCACCAATTGATCGATATGTGGGAGAGGAAAATTGTCCTTCGGGCATGCTGCATTCAGATCTGTAAAATCTATGCATAGCCTCCAGGTCCCATTTGGTTTCCTCACGAGTACTGGGTTTGCTACCCATTGTGGACAGAGTGCTTGTCGAATGAGATCGTTGTCTAGCAACTTCTTAACTTCTTCATTCAAGGCTTGGTATTTGTCTGGGCCGTACTTCCTTCGCTTTTGATGGACGGGCTTTCTTGCTTGATTTATGTTCAGCTTGTGGCAAGCATGTTTCGGATCTATCCCCATCATATCTGCGTGAGACCAAGCAAAGACATCTAGATTCCTGGTGAGGAACTCTTTCATTCGGGATCTGTAAGGCTCTGGGAGCTCAGATCCTATGAATAATTCAAGATCTTCGTTGTCGGGATTAACTTTGAACGCCTCCAGCTCTTCGACTGGAGTTGCTCATCGTTTTTGTCCCTTCCAACGGGGATCAAGTATGGGTTCCTCAGGGTTGGAATCATTTTCGATGTTCATGGGCTCTGCCCCCAGGCGGGGTTCTAGATCATCAGTTGGCTCCGTCCCATTGTTGTTCGTTTGTACTTGGCCCTCCAAGTCCCCCACTGAAGGTTGTTCGTCATCACCTCTTTGTTGTTCGTCGGATGGAGGTTCCTCGCAGGTGGTAACGAGTTGTTCGTCCAACACTTGCTCGTTCAAGTGTTGTTCGTCCGTATCCATGTGGTCGTCTATGTCCATCATATTGTTTAGTATTGATGGTTCGTCGACGGGATAACTTGTTGCTTCCATCATGGATATTTGTACAAATTTTGCTCGTAGCTGTTGAATGCATTCTCGTGCTCTCCGTTGGTCTCCTTTAATTGTGCCCGCTCCACTGGCTGTTGGAAATTTCAAACAATAGTGGTAAGTGGAACACGCAGCTTTAAATTCATTAAGAAAAGGTCGGCCAAGAAACCCGTTATAGGTCGACTCCTGGTCTACAACCAAGAAATCTACCATTCTTGTTATATTTCTTTCGGGTTCATTGGCCGTTACAAGTTGTACAGCTAATATTACAATTCCCAACGGGGTTGTCACAGCATTCCCGAAGCCTATGATTCTGTGTGTTGTATTCCGAACATAACCCGAATAATCTCCCAGATTATCGAGGGTCTTCTTGAATAAGATGTTTGTGTAGGCTCCGGTGTCCACCAACAATCTGTGGACCCTGGTCCCCATAATCTTTGCGCAGATTACGAGCGAATCATTGTGTGGAGTTAAGACGCCTTCAAGGTCTTTTCGGTGAAGGTCAATTCCGCCGTTTGCATGATGGACGGCTTAACTCCCATTTCTTGTACTTGACCAATTGCTCGTAGCTCCGCTTTCCTCTTCCGATTAGAGTCGGGTGGTTGTCCATCAAAACACCCTCCCGCGGGACCTGCGGGTTCCATCATGAACAGATCTTCTAAAGGTTGAGCTGGCATACTGGGAACTGGTCGCCCGGGTTTGTTGTTTCTCTGAGGTTGACCATCCTCTTCGTCTTCTGAGTTGTTCTCCCGGGCTCTTTTCCCAGGTTGCCTTTTGACGAAATCGGAGAGCTTTCCCTCCTCATAAAATCGCCAGAGTTGCTTAAGCAAATCTCTACACTCACTTGTAAAATGCCCCACACTTTGATGGTAGGCACAATACTTGTTTGGGTTGAGTTTGCCAGTATCCTGACGGATTTTACGTGGTGGGGAGAGCAACTCTTTCTCCTTTACGCTCTCATACACAGTATCAACTGATACTGTCAATACTTGGTTCAATTTTTCCTTCAAATCCGATCCTTCGGTGAACGCTTTCATATTTTTTGGGACCCTGTAGCTTGTCCCGACGGGCTTTTTGTTATTCTCCTTAGGATCAGCCTTGTTCTCCCCCAAATTTGTTTGTAGGGCCTCGTGCATGGAAACGAAAATGCCAGCTTGGTTTCTGAACTCGGCATAAGTCTTTGGGCACTTTAGACGTACCTCCTTCCATAACTTCGACCCTTTTTTCAATCCGGCCATCACAGCGACAATTTTTGTATCTTCGCTTACCGGTTCTCCTTCTAGCAAAACTTTATCGAATCTTTCCATAAACGCCCGGTCAGTTTCATCATCATTTTGTCTCAAATCCGACAGTCGGTATTTTTGGGAAAGATACGACCCCGCCGTAGAAAAGTGAGAAAAAAATTCTCGACTTAGTTGGACGAACGAGTGGATTGATGCCGGCGGCATTGATGAAAACTACTTGTGAACCCGATCGCCCAATGTTAAAGGAAAATTCCGGCATTGAGTGGCATCCCTGGCCCCTACGGAGACCATGTAGTCCGTATACTTCGTTAAGTGGACCCGGGGGTCGGCGATGCCTTCATATTGAATGCAAGCCGGAAATTGAATTTTTTTCTGTATCGGGGCCTTCAAAATGTGAGCTGCCAAAGGTGAGGATGGCATGCTAGTCGTTCCCATCCCCCTCTGTTGGTCTAGTTGCCCCTGCATGTTCTCTACAGCCCTTCTTAGGCTTGATAATTCATCAAGAGATGCCCCCTGACTTGGAGGCTGTTCGGCGAGCAAAGGCATTAACCTTTCTGCTCGTCGCAGTCCCTCGCTTGGAGTGGGCACTTCCTGGGCTTGCCTCCTAAGGTTGTTCGCCGCATTTGGCCCAAGGCGCCTAAAGGCTTACTGGGAGAGTCTTTCATGGACTGATGGGCGAGGCTGTTCAAAAGTTGCTCGCCCATCTTCTGCTCCCCGGCGAGCAGTTTCCCGTTGCTGGGGTTGGCTAAGTCTGTCCTGGGCACTGGAACGTGTTGTTCCATGGCTAGACATAGTTATTCGTTCGCGACCAGACTCAGCCTGTACTTCTCTTTGGTCGACCACCTTGGCCTTTCCCTTATTCCGTCTGACTTGGGTACTATCAACCTCTCGCTGTTCGCCCCTAGTAGTCCTGGGTCTAACAACCTCTAGGGACTTGTCCCTTGGCCTTGCTTGTGTTGGCCTAACCTGCTCTTGTTGCCTCTGGAGGGCCTGGAGAGCAGCTATGGTTTTGGCCAACTCGTTGGGGTTGTTCGCCAAAGCCTCCATCTCAGGGGGGAGGTTATGTATTATAGCTGTATGCTGTGACCTATTCGCATGTCTCGGGTCACGGTCCTGGTGGTCGGCTGACGTGGCTCGGGTCTGAGATGCTCTCTTCGACAAACGTGATCCTTGGGTCTCTTTAGATTGAGGCATTTCAATTTAAATTATTTCTTAATTTTAAAATTGAAGAACACCAAGAACACCAAGAACACTTTTGTTTGTATCTTCAAATATTTCTTGAGATTTCCTATTAATCTTCAAGTCTTCAACT
The DNA here is from genome assembly GCA_947034835.1 of Ballota nigra. Lineage (NCBI taxonomy): Eukaryota > Viridiplantae > Streptophyta > Magnoliopsida > Lamiales > Lamiaceae > Ballota > Ballota nigra. The sequence continues at coordinate 90,363,081 of OX344722.1, read as the reverse complement.
TGAAGTTCTTGAGTAATCACACTAAACCGAAGGTTCGAACCCCTCCTTCTAGCGCCAAATTGTTGGTGAACGAATCTAATCGTAAGGATTAGTGGCTGTTTTAATCCGTTTTTACATCACCAATCAATAACGTGTGATTGATTACCACCGTAAATGGTAAATCGAGGTTCGGATTATGGAATTGGACATACGAAAATCGAAATTGAACTAATTTCGTATGTGTGCGCGTTTAGGTGTAATAATGTGTGTTTTGGGAGTGTTTATGAATTTGAACTTGTATTTCATAGCTGGAGAACAACTATTTATAGAGACTAGCAAGCATGAGGTGTCCAAGACTCTTGGTCTCCCTAGCCTGCATGATTGACATGTGTCCCTTTGATCTTATCTAAGCTGAATCTTAGTTACAAAGTCTTCTTTGGTCTTATCTCGGACTCATTGTTGTTCGCCTAGGTCGGCTTGATTGATCTTGTTGATTCTCCAACTGAAAGTTGTTCGCCTCTTGAGGTTGTACTTTGGAAGTTGCTCGCCTTATGGCTTTGTTCAGCTTGGCTTTGGGATCTTTGTCCTTTGTTCACTTGTACACACCTCCTTGGCTGTTTGTTGTATCATAGTTTGACCAAGTTGTTCGTCATTGATGACTTCACAGTTGGCTCATTCTTGGTCTCGGGTCTTAATACCTGTTCGCCCATTAGTTGTTCGTCGGGGGAGTTGTTCGTCACTTTATACACCTCTCAGATTGGTAGATGCACCCCAATGTTGACTATCTTTGTTTAAGCCCGTAACTCTTGTTCGCTTCATGCTGGATGATGTTCGCCTATCAACAATGCCAACATTGAATCTCGAGATGAATTTGCTAGGAAAATTTCGACTGGAGATTTTATGGAAAAATTATATTTCTTGTGTATTTTCGGAATTTCCATAGGAAACATATTTATAGGGATTAACTTGGCTTAATTCCTAAGCAAGATATCGGGCCTAACCCGTAATATAATCTCTACGGATTATATTTCCCTAGATATGTTCCTACGAATAATATCTTTACAATATCTATTATTCTTGTATAATAATATTCCAAATATTATTATTGGGATTTCATATTTAATTCCAAATATAATTATTATTATATTCTCCATAAATTAAATATTATATCCAATACAATATTTAATCAACCAACTATAATTGGTAAATTGCCATTACTTGTTGTGTGACCCATAAGCCCTCGTATATCGAGCAATTAGTCAAACTAACGGTCTTAATTGAACCCTAGATAATAAATCAGACATTCTCAATATACGAGGTACGTTGCGAGGAAATCTGCAACTACCTGTAATATTGTAGGCTATTGTGATATCTTCCTTTCATTCACGAATACTCGATTAAGCCTTGAACATGATGAAGTGTCTATTTAAATAACTTAATCATATTATCTCCAATCACTAATTGATCAAGTATATCACACTTAGCCACAAGGTCTAAGTTGATGTGCGTCGGCCGACGACTTAGATCCAATTATGATGAGAAGACGAGTATTCTCTCTAAATCCACATTGAGGAATGAATCCTATTCTTGGCTCAACTACCACACACATGCATTTCATGATGAACCCAATCCATGCCATATCTACCCGTGGAAGGGTGCAAGCGTCGATCATGGTCAAAGTTCACCACTCCACACATGTCGTGCGTATTGACCTCAAGTCAGAGGAGTATCACATCGCTCCCACTAACCGAGACACCCGTAGACACATTATGTGGAATTACATCAAACGGTTTCTCAGATGGGTATACCAATACCCTCTAAGGTATCTGTGCATCCATCATGAGATACCTGGTATCTCGTAGTAAGTGAGATCTTACTACACTCTCTAAGAGTATGATGCAGATCACACACCAATCTCAATTGCATCATCAATATCCCATTCTTGATGATTCTTGATCGGGGTTATTTGAAAATCATACTTAAGTCATCTGAGTTCTCACTCACTCAATGATAGTAGTGATTCATGGGAACACAAATAAGAATATATGCAAACAATCAAACATTATATTCAGATAAGTGTAACACCATTCATTTAATATTAAACCAATAATAATATTAAACAAAATCTGAATATTATCTTAGTATTATGTCCTTTCGATGGATTGTCTCTAGGACACTAACACTAACAATCTCCCACTTGGATTAGAGCCAATCACCTACATGTCTAACCTCTAGACCATCAAATGTCTAGTGTGTACATAAACAGTGAAAAGGATTCGCAAGATTATCCTTTATGGGAAATGTTTTAATTTAATTTCTCCTATCGATATGATCTCTCGGATCAAATGATAATGCCTCGGTACAAGCTTATTTCTATTATCAGATCTCGGTTTCTTTTCTCATGCAATTGCACCAATGTTGTCACAATATAACTCTATTTGACAACTGACACTCGGAAATACCCCTAGTTCTCTCAAGAACCTTAAAATCCAGAAAACCTCAAAGGCTTCTGATACAACAATGTACTTAGCTTCGGTTGTTGAATCTGCGGTCAGATCTTGCTTGGAACTATTCCAACTTACCGCCTCATCATTGAGATTGAAAATATAATTTGACTGTGATTTGTAATCTTCACAGTCTGACTGGAAACTCGCATCAGCATATCCCGTGACGACTAGCTCTGACTGCCTTCCATAGATAAGAACATGTTCTCTAGTACGCCTGAGGTACTTCATAACATTCTTGACAGCAATCCGGTGAGACTTACCTGGATTCTGCTGGTATGTACCAGTGATGTTGACAGCATAGGCCACATCTGGCCTCGTGCAAGTCATGGCGTACATGATGGAACCCAACTGCAGATGCATATGGAACATCCTTCATGTGCTCGACATCAGCTTCGCTAGAAGGACAATCCTTCTTCGACAGCTTTATCCTATAATTTGCCGGTAGAGATCCTCTCTTAGAGTTCTCTATCACAAAATGCTTCAACACCTTATCTACGTAGGTGGATTGTGACAACCCTACCATCTTCTTGGATCTATCCCTATGGATCTTGATCCCTAAGATGTAGCATGCCTCACCAAGATCCTTCATCATGAAGGTCTTTGATAACCAATCTTTCACGGACTGCATTGGCGGGATGTTATTTCCTGTAATCAATATGCCATTGACATATACGACTATAAAGACAATAATCTTACCCATGCATTTACGAAAAATGCAAGAATCTTCCAAATTTCAGATGAAGTTAAAAGATTTGACAGCTTCATCAAATTTGATATTCCAACTCCTAGAAGCTTGCTTCAATCCATAGATGGATCGTTTAAGCTTGCACACAAGATTAGATTTTGGCTCAGATATAAAACCCTCCGGTTGAGTCACAAACACTTCCTTATCAATGTTACCATTGAGAAAAGCTATTTTGACATCCATCTACCAAAACTCATAATCGTGGTGTGCTGCAATCGCAAGTAAAATTCGAATGGAATTGATCTCAGCAACTGGCGAGAAAGTCTCATCATAGTCAATACCTCGTGTCGACTATAACCTTTCGCCACCAACCTATCTTTATAGGTTTGTACTTTGCCATTTGCATCAGTCTTATGCCTGAAGACTCACTTGCAATCTATGGGTCTAACCCTTTTATTTTGGTAACTCAATTAAGTCCTAGACTTTAAATGGTGTACATCGAGTCCATCTCAGATTTCATGGCTTCATGCCACTTCTCTGAGTCAACATCTAATGTTGCTTCAGTATAAGTTCTAGATTCATCTTTATCCGGAACCTCCACGTCATCATGTTCCTCCATGAGGAAACCATAATACCTAGTGATTGGATTACGAATCCTAGTCGACTTACGGAGTTGTGGTTGTGCAGGCTGTACATTCTGATCGTGAAAATTTTGTGGTGCAGCGACTTCATCGTTGACCGGAGAGTCCTCAAGAGCGATATTTTCATATGTCTCTTGGGCGGGAGCTTGAACTATGTTATTCTCATTCAGCCCACTTGGAGGTTGTTGCGAAGGCAATGCAACTCCAATTACGCTCCCACTGGCTGAAAGAGGATCACCTAGTGAATAACTTCCACCATGAGAGTCGCTGAATGCTCCCACTGATTCTTTGTCATGTTGCTTTTACAAATCACCAGTTTCTATGTTAATTCGTGGTTCTTGAATTCTCTTCAAGTTCTATCTTCTTACGGCTTTGTTCCTTAAAGACGTACTCATCTTCTAGGAACTTAGCTTGCCTAGAAACAATCACTGTTTGTTTCTCCAGTAGATAGAAGTGACACCCTCTTGTCTCCTTAGGATATCCCATAAAATAACCATTTTCACCTTTGGACAGAATCCTATTCAGAATGTAGATTGAGCTTTGTAATGCGTATCCCCATAAGAATGTTGGAAGAGAAGAAAAACTCATCATAGACCTTACCATGTCAAACAAGGTTCGGTTTCTCTTTTCGGACACTCCGTTCATCTGAGGTGTTCCAGAAGGAGTCCATTGTGACTGGATCCCATGAAGCTTCAAGTAGTCCATGAATTCATGGCTAAGGTATTCACCTCCTCGATCCGATCGAAGAGTCTTTATACTCTTACCAAGTTGTTTCTCTACTTCTGCCTTGTACCCCTTGAACTTCTCATACGATTCGGATTTGTGTTTCATAAGATACACGTATCCGTACCTTGAGTAATCGTCGATAAAGGTGATGAAGTAGTCAAATTGACCCCTAGCTAGAGTGGGCAATGATCCACAAACAACGATGCGAATCAACTCTAAAACTTCTTTGGCACGCACCCCTTTCCCGGAAAAGGGTTTATTGATCATCTTGCCCATAAGACAAGATTCACAATTACCATAAGACTCTAAGTCAAATGAGGTTAAGTAGTCAAACTTTCTCAACCTTGCGATTCTTTTCTCTTTTGCATGATCAAATCCACAATGCCACAAGCAAGTCGGGTTTCATGATTACTAAACTTGAGTCATCCTACTTTGTATATTAAGAACATCATGTCCATAACTCAACAAATGCCTAGCAGTTTGAACTATTAGTGAGCATGTTTATCTTAATAACAACTATACTTGTTCTAGCAACTAAAACACCTTGTGTTTTTCTTCTCGCTTGCTAGAACCTTACAGTTCTTCTTCCAATGCCCCTTTCTATTGCAGTGGGGCATACATCCTTATCAAACCGCTCTTACTTTTGAACTCCACCTTTTGCCTTCAGGAAGTTGGGCTTGGATCCCTCTTAGCCTTACTCATTCGCTTCTTCTCGCCTTTCGGGTCAGAAGAAGTAGAAGCACTCACCATGACCACGGGCTTTTCCTTAGCAGTGGAAGACTAAAAAGTCTTCAGCATGTTATGAGGCTCCGGAATTATCGCTTCCGTCTTCTTCATATTAAATTTACTACGAAACTAGAATATGAATTGGGGAGCGACTTGAGGATAGCACATGAGGTGAAATCTTCCCTCCTTTCGCTAATCGACATCTAAACAGATCTCTCATCACTTCATAAATCTCAAACGAGATCTAGAATCAAAGAGATCCTTTCAGACGCTTAAGCATCTCGAAGGGATCCATTTTCTCATATTTCCTTGTAATTCGGGAGTCATGCCGAGCAATCATAACATAGAGCCTGGGAAGCATCATCTTAATGCTTCTTTTGAGCTGTAACGTCAAACGCTGCAGCCTCAACTGAACTAGCCTCAGGGGTAAAGGGATTATCGTGTCTAACACATACTCAATCTCTTCTTGCCTTAGCACCAAACACACGTTTCAGTGCCAGTCTAGAAAATTTGGCCCTGCCAATTTGTTCGTTTCCAGAATATTTTTCAATGACAAGTTATTCATTTCAACAATTTTAGAGAAATAAACTAAAACGGGAATTAAACACATAATTTCTATGATCAATATTCAGCAATCAAAATAAACATGACCTTTTAATTTATTTTGTCTCCATTATTTTTACATACTCAACAACCTCATCGGAAGAGTACGAATTTATATCTAATATAAATTGTAATGGACTAGGATCCACATTCCTACTATTACAATGACTGCTTGGGCTGAACAATGCAACAACAGAACTGGTAGGTCTCTAAACCAATTGCCTCACGCAATTCCTAGTTGATTGAACCTAGTTCAATCGGATGTCACCTAATTCTCGTTTCCCTGCTTGGGCTGGTGAAATAGAACTAAGTTGGTTTACAACCATTAAGTGACGACAAACACGTCCCTATAAAAGTCCCGTTAGATGTTGATCCGAGCAAAAGACTTGGGCCTTAAATACTCATTGGAGCGAAATCTCTGGTTTACTTTTAATTTTAATGGAAGACATCTTTCAATTTAATGAAAAAACCATATTTTAATGAGGAACATTTTTAAAGGCGGGGTATTAATTGCTTAATCGAGATCCAACATGATAACTACGTCACATTTGAGCAATTATTGGGCGCCGTCTACCCAAACATGACATGTGCGGACAAACATATACAGGGCGCCGTCTACCTAAACAAATAATACGATCCGACAAATATTGGGTGCCGCCTACCCAAATAAGTTAATGCGGGCTATATAACTAATAATGTAAATATCGATTCACATAAGCAGTTATACAAGTGGGGAGCAACTAATCAAGTTCTCATGCTTTATTTTAAAAATTAAATTTTACATAAATAAAGCATATATTAAATATTTAGCACATAAATCAAATAATCATGCAAAATATCTAATAACACGTAAATCAAATAAACGTGCTTAAAAATTAATTATCCGTAGGTAAAATATTGCTAAAATTAGAAATATCAACAAGTTCCAAGCCTTTGATCAATTTCTAAAGTGATTTTAAAATTATTTTGCCCATTGTTATTAATAGATTAAATTTATCATCAATTTGGTCCAACCAAATCAGCCCCTTATTTTAATATCAGAATTTCAAAATTCGTCAAATAAATAGGATTTAATTTCCAGAATTTATAAGTTCAATTTAAAGATAAAATTCTTATTTATTTTCAAAAAATTTCTGAAATTCCCACGCCAAACAGGGCTTTAATACCGAAACAAGAATTTTAACAAAATTTAGGGGTTGGATTACAATTAATCATTTATTTGCACAAGAGGGCCTGGGGAGAATCAAATTCTCAACCCAGGCCCCTAATCCAATATCGACTGGGAAAAATAAGTTGTCTCTTATTCTGGAAGAACGGTTGCCGCCATCGGTGTACCCCCGCCGATCGCGAGACCCCGAGGTAGCATCCTTTTTCAGACGCAGACAGGATTCCAGCCGCCGCGATTGACGCCAAGTCCCGCTGGATGCCGTCGATTTCAGTCGCCACTCGGCCAGCAAGCCTGCAACTCACAGCGAGTCGCATGGCCCGGTACACAGTGGATCGACGTTGCTCGCACTTAATTGCAGCAGATTGTGTGTTTATCACGGCGGTTAAAATAGATCCTTAGATCCTAGATCGTGGACTAAAACTGCTGTTTCTGTGCGAATAATATCGACAGCTGGATTTCACCGCCATGTAGCAGAGGGCCGTCAAACGACTTCATCGAGACGACGTTTAAGGCGAAACACATGAAATTGCCTATCAATAATGTTCTGCTCTGATACTTGTGAAGATTTGATAAGTGTATGCGTATCCAATACGCTTTGCACTTAATCCGGTGACCATAGTTGACTTAATCCAACTGCTATGAATTTTGTGAAGTGTATGCGTATCCAATACGCTTTGCACTTAAATTCCCTTTTTTTAAAGATAAATCAATTTTTAGTATGTAAAACAAAAGAATTAAGAAAGAAAAACTTTAAACAGTGGAAAAGTCGGACAAAAACAATCCAATTGTTTTGCAACTTATGAAGATACGACCATTGTTAGGATAAATGTTGTATATTTTTGATGAGTTAAAAACAAACCAGAAGTTTTAATAGGACCATCTGGACCTGTTAGCCAGATGATGAACTAGAATAGGACTTAGTCTAGGGGGAATTGCCAGACCAGAAGACCTCACCAGAAGAGTCACCAGAAGAGTCACCATAAGACTAACTAGAGGACTCACCAGAGGACTCCACCAGAGGACTTCACCAGATGAGACTGACCAGAGGCAGAGAACTTTCCCCAGACCAGACGAGTCTGGTGAAACAAAAGATGCTCAGAATCATCTCCTGATTCTGATGAACATTCTGTTTCTTAACCAGATCTGGACCAGAAGACATCAAGGTTGCCTGGTGTCTGGTATTGCCTTCTCTGGAGAGAATTAGAGTTTGGCATTGGAATCTATTGACCGTTGGTGATTCAAATCAAGTCAACAAGATCCGGATTGGAAAGTCTTGAAGTCAATCAATCCAAGGATCTCACCAACCCAATCAATCAATTAGGGAATTGATTGATTGAAGCTTCCCTATATAGAGGATCTGATTGGATTATCTCTCCAACGGCTATTCCCTAATCACCTCTATAAATACAGAGTGCAATCTCAAGAAAAAGGGCTAGAGAGAATCATACGCGCACGAAGTCATATTCCAAGCTCTTGTTTATTAAGCATATAGCACTCTTATTCTGTTAATACTTACATATTCACTCTTAAGGAGTAGTTGGACCTCAACCTGTTCATCTACAAGATAAGGTTGAAGGCTGTTGTCTTTAGATTGAAGTTAGATCTAAAGAGTCTGTAAGAAGGAACTGATACTTCACAATTCCAGTAAGTAAGTTGGTTGTTGGTTGGATAGTGAGACCCCTTTGATCAAGGGAGAGTGGACGTAGGATATTCAGATCCGAACCACTATATATCCGGTCTTATTTACTGTTTTTTGCATTTAATTTCATGGTTATTTTAGTGTGCTCTTGTGAAAAGAACTTTGCCAAATGCATTTACTTTAAAGCTTCCGCAATTTATGAATCAAGTGGGACCAACAACCATGAATATGGATTTTGGGCAAAATAAATTAAAATTATGCACATATTTTACTAACGAAAAACACAAAAATTATGTATACAACCGAGCCTGAAGCTCTGATACCACTGTTAGATTTTAGAGTCACGAACACCATGGTCGGCGTAGCGGAAGATAACGATTCACCAACAACGAATCTGCATATAGTTGTATAACATAAAATAAAAGGATAAATAACGATATATAAATCCTTACAACGATTTGTACGCGGAATCCTCAACTATGGTATCCACGTAATGACTTTCTACCAACCCACACCGATATGCCAGCGTTGAATCTCGAGACGAATTTGCTAGAAAAATTTCGACTGGAGATTTTATGGAGAAATTATATTTCTTGTGTATTTTCGGAATTCCCATAGGACACATATTTATAGGGATTAACTTGGCTTAATTCCTAAGCAAGATATCGGGCCTAGCCCGTAATATAATCTCTACGGATTATATTTCCCTAGATATGTTCCTACGAATAATATCTTTACCATATCTATTATTCTTGTATAATAATATTCCAAATATTATTATTGGGATTTCATATTTAATTAAATCTAATTTAATTAAATAATAATAATAATTAATTCCAAATATAATTATTATTATATTCTCCATAAATTAAATATTATATCCAATACAATATTTAATCAACCAACTATAATTGGTAAATTGCCATTACTTGTTGTGTGACCCATAGGCCCTCGTATATCGAGAAATTAGTCAAACTAACGGTCTTAATTGAACCCTAGAAAATAAATCAGACATTCTCAATATACGAGGTACGTTGCGAGGAAATCTGCAACTAACTGTAATATTGTAGGCTATTGTGATATCTTCCTTTCATTCACGAATACTCGATTAAGCCTTGAACATGATGAATTGTCTATTCAAATAACTTAATCATATTATCTCCAATCACTAATTGATCAAGTATATCACACTTAGCCACAAGGTCTAAGTTGATGTGCGTCGGCCGACGACTTAGATCCAATTATGATGAGAAGACGAGTATTCTCTCTAAATCCACATTGAGGAATGAATCCTATTCTTGACTCAACTACCACGCACATGCATTTCGTGATGAACCCAATCCATGCCATATTTACCCGTGGAAGGGTGCAAGCGTCGGTCATGGTCAAAGTTCACCACTCCACATATGTCGTGTGTATTGACCTCAAGTCAGAGGAGTATCACATCGCTCCCACCATCCGAGACACCCGTAGACACATTATGTGAAATTACATCAAAAGGTTTCTCGGATGGGTATACCAATACCCTCTAAGGTATCTGTGCATCCATCATGAGATACCTGGTATCTCGTAGTAAGTGAGATCTTACTACACTCTCTAAGAGTATGATGCAGATCGCACACCAATCTCAATTGTATCATCAATATCCCATTCTTGATGATCCTTGATCGGGACTATTTGAGAATCATACTTAAGTCATCTGAGTTCTCACTCACTCAATGACAGTATTGATTCATGGGAACACAAATAAGAATATATGCAAACAATCAAACATTATATTTAGATAAGTGTAACGCCATTCATTTAATATTAAACCAATAATAATATTAAACCAAATCTGAATATAATCTTAGTATTATGTCCTTTCGATGGATTGTCTCTAGGATACTAACACTAACACGTGAGGACGAGAGGGAAGATTTTAAATTAATTTGGAATAAAATTGTACTTCCAAAGGTTCGAGTACACACTTGGAGAGTATTATGGGAGAGAATTCCTACAACGGAAAAGCTTCAAAGAAGAGGTATTCTACCACAAAATAGAACTTTCACTTGCATTTTTTGCGATAAGCATGTGGAATTTGTTCGTCATACACTGTTTGAATGCGATTTTAATATGAAGTTTGGATGGGGTGCTGCAAATGGCTTGGGGTAAACACGGTTCTTTCCTCTAATCCCTCGATGAACCTACTCCATTTTAGTAGGATTCTTGGAGGGAAAAAGGGGAAGGAATTTGCGGTTCATATTTGGGAATGAATTGTATGGATGTTGTGGAAAACCCGAAATGCAATTATATTCTAGAATGAACGACGATATTGCAAAAAATTATTGATGGAGATCAAAGTGAGAAGTTGGAGTTGGGTGTCAATACATTTGGGGAGTATTGATTCTTCAAGCTTTATAGAGTGGGAGAAAGATCCAAAAGGTGTATTAAAGTGTTAGGAAATACTTTTGTTTGATTGATCTGGGAGTGTTGGTTTCTGTTCAAATTTATTTGCCATTGTAATAAATTTTTAGATGTTATTTGGGAATTCCTTATACCTAATTTTATTAATGAAACTTATTTTGCTGATCAATTTTTTTTAAACTAATAATACCTTAATTTCCTTATACAAAAATTAATAGATGAAAACTTTTGTATATGAAAACATTCATAGATTAGACAACCTTATATACAGAAGAATTATGAAAACTACCATGCACACTAACAAGAGAAAATGAGAACATGATGTGACAATTTTAAAACCATCACATTAAATGGAAATCATGCACTATATAGTGAGAAAGGAAATAACTACCCATGATTTAGGAAATTATAATTATACTGGATTTAAATAATTTGTTGGGAAATATCTAGATAAATAATCTCAATAAAATTCAGATTCAATAATTAAATAACTCATGTTGGGACATTGTCAGTTTTGATTAAGATCCCAAAGCCCCTTAAAAGATGAGTTGCCTTAGTTTGTCTTAGTCAGGCTAGTCTTGGTTAGGTTTTGTACTTAGTTATTTTACACTTCACAGGTACTCAGTGAGAGGAGAACTCACTGATGACAATCAAGACTAAGAGCCTGAAGACGAAGAGCACCATCCTGAACTTATGGCAGCCTTCTAAGCTGGCTGAGTAAGTATCAGTGATGAAGAGTATGACCCTGAGGTCATTACTAACTCAGTCCTGAAGGGAACAGGTTGACAATAAGTTTATGGGAAAGACTTGGAGTAGAGCCAAGCAATGCAAAAGGAATGTCAGCGTCAGGACAAGACCGTTGTGCTCGAGACAAAAAGAACTTAATAAGACAAGCCTGAAGCCTAGGAATAAGTTCTGACATTCTCACCAACCTGATGACGTGGACCAATCCGGGAAGGACACACACGTACGGAACCTGACAATAAGACTGACTTCAGACTGCATATTCAATGGGCAAGCATTAAATGGCACATTAAATGCAAGCTACCAAATCCATGCAAGGACGGCTGCTGCATGGGAAAATTGTCCGTTTGAGCCACTCTACATAGATGACTAGAAGGCTATCTCTTCCAACGGATAGTTTTCAAATCTGGGATTGCCACGGGAGTTGAAATACTGAAGGAGGGCGTACTGGAAGTTCAATCGTTAGCCTCTTTCGTAATCAACAGCGGTGCTGAAGCACTCCCATCCCAGGTCGATGATGATGCCAAAAGGGGGAAAAGAAGAGGAAAATATCCTGCCCTGAGGCATCTGAGGCCGTCAACCAAGGTGAAATGGTTGAGGCTGATCCAGAGGCAAACCATATGGGGAATGTTCTCAGAGTGAGGAAGTCAGCCAGACTAGCAGCGGCGGAGGCTGAAGATGAGGCAGAAGCTGCAAAGCTGAGGGCTGAGGCTGCAAAGAAGGCAAGAAAGGCTAATGAACCTTCTAAGGAACTCCAATCTTCCAAACCGGATGAGGCAATTCAGAAGTCACCCCAAGTACACACAAGAAAAAATCCCATCACTTTTTCTGCGGAGACGGTGGCGGAACTGTGCGCTGAGGTATGAGGAACTCCTTTTGAGAAGTCCGAGGCTGAGTGTAGGGCTGATATAGCTCAAAAGGAGAAGATGCACATTTTGGAGAGGAAAGTGGAGAAGCTGACTGATCTAGCTGACATGCAACAACGAGAACTTGACGATGCAGTGATCAGTTTGCTTAGGAGGAAGAAGGCGAAGCCTGAGCCTAGAAAGTACAGGAAGAGGCCAACAGCTAGGAAATCAACAATACTGCAGGCCAGAAGGCCAAAATCAGGTCTGAGGGAAGCTTATGTCGATGAGTTCATCTCAGAGACACTGAAGGAGTTCTGGATTGATGCAAGGGATGAGTTTGTCAAACTTTGGTACGTAGTGAAGAAGTGGGGCGACTCTGAAGATATCAATGCCCACTTCACTGATTATATGATGGACAACCACCCTGAGTTGATTCAGAAGATCTTGGAAGAAGCTGAAGCAGCCCAAGTCCAAGTGAAAGCTCCTGAGTTTGTTGCTCGTCCACCCCCTCTTGTACCTGGAACTGGAAAGCATGATACTAGGGCCATCATGACTGAAGTTTTGAAGATTGCTAAAGCTGAAGGATATGTGAAACAGATTAATAGAGTTGAAGAGTTAAAGATTAGAGTCTATGCTGGTTATGGACTCAAGCTTGAGATGAGATTAGTCTAGTGATTCACATCCTTTCCTTGTAATAGATTAGATTCATTGTAACCATTTCCATATCATTCAATGAAATCTATTACTTTATCCACAGACAAAAACTCATTGTCTTTTTGGCTGTTATTTAAATTCTATACTTTATCAAGAACTGCTCTAACACTAACTTATCTTATAGATAGGATTTTATATTTTCTCTAAGTATTTTGAGGATCTTTTCAGTGTTTTGGCATCATCAAAAAGGGGGAAATTATTGGGACATTGTCAGTTTTGATTAAGATCCCAAAGCCCCTGAAAAGATGAGTTGCCTTAGTTTGTCTTAGTCAGGCTAGTCTTGGTTAGGTTTTGTACTTAGTCATTTTACACTTCACAGGTACTCAGTGAGAGGAGAACTCACTGATGACAATCAAGACTAAGAGCCTGAAGACGAAGAGCACCATCCCGAACTTATGGCAGCCTTCTAAGCTGGCTGAGTAAGTGTCAGTGATGAAGAGTATGACCCTGAGGTCATTACTAACTCAGTCCTGAAGGGAACAGGTTGACACTGAGTTTATGGGAAAGACTTGAAGTAGAGCCAAGCAATGCAAAAGGAATGTCAGCGTCAGGACAAGACCGTTGTGCTCGAGACAAAAAGAACTTAATAAGACAAGCCTGAAGCCTAAGAATAAGTTCTGACATTCTCACCAACCTAATGACGTGGACCAATCCGGGAAAGACATGCACGTACGGAACCTGACATGAAGACTGACTTCAGACTGCATATTCAACGGGCAAGCATTAAATGGCGCATTAAATGCAAGCTACCAAATCCATGCAAGAACGGCTGCTGCATGGGAAATATGTCCGTTTGAGCCACTCTACATAGATGACTAGAAGACTATCTCTTCCAACAAATAGTTTTTAAATCTCCTATAAATACAGAAGACCTTGAACCCATTCAAGGTTACGGGAAATTTCCAAGCCAGAAATTACTCAAACTCTCAAGCGTTCAAAGCATTCAGTCTTTAGAAGAAGCACTCAAAACCAGTTAAATTTCCCAAGTGTTTCTTAGTTTCTGAGAGTTATTCTGTATTCCAAAGAGCGTACTAGCAATATCTTAAGCTTAGAGTGATTATCCAATCCTTAGCAAAGCTTTGTCTTGTAAGGATAATCACAACCTAGTTAGAATCCAAACTGAAACCAAAACCCTAAGTTAGGTTTGTTGGAAGTAAGTTGTCAGTGAGTTAGTAAGGAGTTTGTATAGGTCAGTGAGAAGTAGCTAATCTTGGTGCACCTTGGCACGTTAAAAACAAGAATCCCTTGAGTGGATTTCCTGTTAAATCAGGCCGTGGACGTAGGAGCTTGAGTCTCTGAACCACGTTAAACTCCCTGTGTTCTTACTGCTTTGATATTGTGCTTGCTTGTCATATTACTTGTTCATTCATAACATTTAGTTTTTATCAATCTGAATCAATCAGCCTGATCATCAAACAAGAGCACTGCCCTACTAATCACTACTTCAGAATTAAGTAATCAAGTTTTCAGAAAGCAAACCAAACAAGACTCTAAACTTTCAGGGCTCACACATTTCCGCACTGAACTCGAATTGATAGTCAGCCAACTGACCCGCACTAAGTGTAGTCAGTGGGGAGATTATCAGCTCTCAGTTCTTTATCACTCTGAGTAAAGGGGACTCAGCAAGGTTTAAGTTGAAAAATTGGTATACGTGTATTCCCCCCATACACGTATTCATCAGTCTTGTACCGGGACCAACAACTCATAAAGGTAACATGAAATTCGAACCCTATTAATGTTTTTTCAGAATGATGTTACACATGTACAAGCATTGATTTTGCAACTTCCATTAGTGTGTTGCATTTTTAAATTTATAACTTATCATGTTTACGTTTCATATTGACCCATCTTTTGAAAAGAGAACATCGTAGTAGACTCTATGCCCCATGGTTACTCAATGGATTATGAACAAATTTATTCTTTTTTATCACCTTTTGAAAAGAGATCATCGTAGTAGTGATCTCCATGTCTCATGGTTACTCCTCAATTAAGCATCTAATTGTGATTTTCAACTTTGAGGATTCCACGTATCATAGTTGAGGATTCCGCATACGATGCGCAGTAAGATTTCTTGTTTAAGATATCTAATATTTAATTATGCAATTAAATTATTCGTTTTTGGTGAACGTTATTTTCCGCTGTGCATATTTACGTATTTACGTGCCTCTAAAACCCAACAGTGGTATTAGAGCTCATACTCTTGAATTAATTGCTTAATTAATCTTATGTGTTTATAAAATTAAAATTAATTTTTTATAAACATATAGGGTATGGCCGCTTAAGGGCTACGCCCCATTATTATTGCCTTGGGTATTTTTCCTTATATGGGGCTTTTTGGAGAAGCAGCCCGTTCAAAACCCTTCTTCTTGGTTATCTTCGGCTGCGAGCGCTTGAGGCGGCGATGCGACGCCGTGCCTCGTGGCGGTGTGCGTCTTCGTCCTCTCGTCTTCTGGACTCGATGACGGATTGCCACCATGCGCCTCTACCGCCTCTCAATGCTGAAATCATCTATGGGAATCGATTTAGTGTCACCTTGTAGTCACCGCCGCCTTAGAGGCGCGCCGACGACTCGGACGCCAGCGCTGTTGTGTGCGATTTTGCCCTCTTTCGCTCGATGGTGGCGAAAGATCGCTTCGGTCTGTTTCTTGCCGCCTTCACGACTGTCGGTTTTTCGATCGATTCTTGACTTCTTCGTATGATGGTGGCGAGACCTTTCATCTACGATGCCGCCTCCATGATTACCTCCGGGTTCGGTGTGCCCTCTGTTCTCTCACGGCGTTGTGCGATTGAGGACGGTGGCGCGCCGCCGCTATACATCGCGCTGGTAACAGCGACGCCGTGCCTTTATTGTGGCTGAGTCAGTGACTCGACAACCATTTGAGGCTACACCGTTTCGTTCTTGTGATGAAAATTTCCAGACTGTTTGACGGTTTCGAATTGATTGAACAAAAATTAGTTTTGGGTTTTTGGAAATTGATGTCCCGATTAATGAATTGTTGCTATGGAATCGGGCAATGATACGTATGGGGTGGATGGGAAATTAGATTTTCGCCACACCCATATGAGCAATTTTGGAAATTGTAGCTGAGCCCTTGGCATAATAATAATAAAATAATTAATTTATAAAATTGGATTTTATTACTTAATTTGGTAAAATTGGTTGGGCCAAAGGAAATTAATTGGATTAATTAGATTTTAATAATTAAATTTTTTTATCTCAAAATTAAAATTGGATCTTAATTATTGCTTTAATAATTTAGTAATTATTAAACTTCCCACTTGTTTAACATTGGATGTTAATGCTTTTATAGTCTGCTTTCTTGCTTTGGGTAGGCGGTGCCCAAATAACCGTCGGACCGTATTATATATTTTGGGTAGACGACGCCCAAGTAAATGTTAGTCCGCGTAAAATCATGTCTGTGTAGGCGGCGCCCTATAATTGCTCAGATGTGATATAGATTAACATGTGGATCTCGATTAAATAATTAATACCCCGCCTTTAAAATGATCCACACTAAAATATGGTTTTTCATTAAATTGAATGATGTCTTCCATTAAAATTAAAAGTAAACCGGAGATTTCGTTCCAATGAGTATTTAAGTCCCAAGTCTTTTGCTCGGATCTACATCTAACGGGACTTTTATAGGGACATGTTTGTCGCCGCTTAATGGTTGTAAACCAACTTAATTCTGTTTCACCAGCCCAAGCAGGGAAATGAGAATTGAGCGACATCCGATTGAACTAGGTTCAATCAACTAGGAATTGTGTGAGACAATTGGTTTAGAGACCTACCAGCTCTGCTGTTGCAATATTCAGCCCAAGCAGTCATTGTATTAGTAGGAATGTGGATCCTAGTCCATTACAATTTATATTAGATATAAATTCGTACTCTTCCGATGAGGTCGTTGAGTATGTGAAAATAATGGAGACAAATTAAATAAAAGGCTATGTTTATTTTGATTGTTGAATATTGATCATAGGAGTTATGTGTTTTTAATTCCCGTTTAAATTTTATTTCCTAGGATTGTTGAAATGAATAACTTGTCGTTGAGAAGTATTTTGGAAACAAGCAAATTGGCTGGGCCAAATTTTCTGGACTATCACTGAAACGTGCGTTTGGTGCTTAGGCAAGAAAGGATTGAGTACGTGTTGGACACGCCAATCCCTAATACCCCTGAGGCTGGTTCTGAGGAAGCCGAAACGTTTGACGCCGAAGCTCAAAAGAAGCATCAAGATGATGCTTCCCAGGCTCAGTGTGTTATGTTGCTCGGCATGACTTCCGAGTTTTAAAGGCAACACGAGAGAATGCTTCCCTATGAGAGGCTTAGACATTTGAAGGATCTTTTTAATTCTGAGTCTCGTTCTGAGATTTATGAAGTGATGAGAGATCTGTTTAGATGTCGGTTATCTGAAGGAGGGAAAAATTTCCCCTCATGTTTTGAAGATGATAGGGCTAATCGAGAAACTTGGTCGTTTGGGCATTGAGCTGCAAATGTTGCTGTTTATGCTATTCTTCAGTTGCTACCCGATTCATACTCGAGTTTCGTAGTAAACTTCAATATGAATAAGATGGTTTCGACCATGCCTGAACTTCATAACATGCTTAAGACTTTTGAGTCTTCCACTGCTAAGGAAAAGCCCGTGCTCATGGTGGACGCTTCTACTTCTTCTGCTTCAAAAGGAAAGAAGAAGCGAAGGAGCAAGACTAAGAAAGGTTCTAAGCCTAATTTCCTCAAGCCGAAAGGTGGGATTCAAAAGTAGGAGCGGGTGGATAAGGATGTATGCCTCCACTGCAAGCAGAAGGGGCATTGGAAGAAGGACTGCAAGGTTCTAGCAGCTGAAAAGAAGGCACAAGGTGCTTCAGCCACTGGAACAGGTATGTTTGTTATTGAGATAAACATGTCCACAAATGATTGAAAATGCTGGGTATTGGATAACGGTTGTGGCTCACACATTTGTACAAATGTGCAAGGGCTCAAGGACAGTAGAGCAGTTAGACGGGGTGAAGTCGCCCTTCACGTGGGGAATGGAGCAAGAGTTGCTGCTGAACGTGTTGGGACTTGTGTTTTAGACTTACCTTCTAGTTTTAGACTTGAATTGAATAATTGTTATTTCATTCCGTCAATCACTCGTAACATTATTTCCGTTCCTATGTTAGACATTGAGGGTTTTCCTTCCATTTTGTAAATAATACTTATTATTTTTCGCTTAATGGTGATGTTTATGGAAATGCTCCTCTTGCGAATGGTTTATACTTGTTACGTTGTGGATATAATGTTCTTAATATATAAAATAAAAGACTCAAGCTTAGTAATCATGAAAACCCGACTTACTTGTGGCATTGTAGACTTGGTCATGCAAACGAGAAAAAAATCGTAAGGTTAAGAAAGTTGGACTACTTAACCTCATTTGATTTATAGTCTTATGGTGATTGCGAATCTTGTCTCATGGGCAAGATGATCAACAAACCCTTTTCCGGGAAAGGGGTGCATGCTAAAGAAGTTCTAGAGTTGATCCATATCGTTGTTTGTGGACCATTGCCCACTCTAGCTAGGGGTCAATTCGGCTACTTCATCATCTTTACCGATGATTACTCAAGATACGGATACATGTATCTCATGAGACACAAATCTGAATCATTTGAGAAATTGAAGGAGTACAAAGCCGAAGTAGAGAAACATCTTGGTAAGAGTATGAAGACTCTTCGATCGGATCGAGGAGGTGACTACCTTAGCGATGAATTCATGAATTACTTGAAGCTTCATGAGATCCAATCACAATGGACTCCTCCCGGAACACCTCAGATGAACTGTGTGTCCGAAAGGAGAAACTGAACCCTGTTGGACATGGTGCGGTCCATGATGAGCTTTTTCTCCCTTCCAAAATTCTTATGGGGATACGCACTACAAACCTCGATCTACATTCTGAATAGAAATCCGTCCAAATCAGTTTAGCAGACTCCATACGAACTATAGTGTGGCAAGAAGCTAACTTTTCTACACATTAGAATGTGGGGTTGCCCCGCAGTTGTGAAGAAAATGCAAACTGATAAGTTTGAATCCAAAGGTGAAAAGAGTTATTTTGTGGGATATCCTAAGAAAACTAGAGGATATTATTTCTATCTACCAGAGAAACAAACGGTAGTTGTTTCTAGGCAAGCTAGGTTCCTAGAAAACGAGTATGTCTTTAAGGAACAAAGCCGTAAGAAGATAGAACTTTAAGAGATTCAAGAACCACGAATTAACATAGAGACTGATGACTTGTCAAAGCAACATGGCAAAGAATTAGTGGGAGCATTCAACGACTCTCTTGGTGGAAGTTTATCACTAGGTGATCCTTTTTCAGCTAGTGGGAGCATAATTGGACTTGCGTTGCCTTCACAACAATCTCCAAGTAGGCTGAATGAGAATGACATAGTTCAAACTCCCGCTCAAGAGGCATCTGAAAGTGTCATTCTTGAGGACTCTCTGGTCAACGATGAAGTCACTGCACCACAAAATTTTCATGATCAGAATGTACAGCCTACACAACCACAACTCCGTAAGTCAACTAGGATTCATAATCCAGTCGATAGGTATTATGGCTTCCTCTTGGAGGAACACGATGATGTGGAAATACCAGATAAGGACGAAAATAAGACTTACACTGAGACAACATTAGATGTTGACTCAGAGAAATGGCATGAATCCATAAAATTCGAGATGGACTCGATGTACATCAATCAAGTTTGGGACTTGGTTGAATTGCCAAAAAGGGGTAAAATCCATAGGTTGCAAGTGGGTCTTCAAGAGAAAGACTAATGTAAATGGCAAGGTATAACCTACAAGGCTAGGTTGGTGGCGAAAAGGTATAGTCAACGCGAAGGCATTGACTATGATGAGACCTTCTTGCCGGTTGCGAAGATCAAGTCCATTTGTATTTTACTTGCGATAACCACACACTATAATTATGAGATTTGACAGATGGACGTCAAAACAGCCTTCCTCAATGGAAACAATGATAAGGACATGTTTATGACTCAACCGGAGGGTTTTATATCTAAGCCAAAGTGTAATCTTGTGTGCAAGCTTAAACGATCCATCTATGGATTGAAGCAAGCTTCTAGGAGTTGGAATATCTGATTTAATGAAGTTGTTAAGTCTTTTGGGTTCATTAAAAATCCGGAAGATCCATGCGTTTATCGTAAACGCAGCGGGAAGAGTATTGTCTTTATAGTCGTATATGTCGATGCCATATTGATTATAGGAGATAGCATCCCACTCATGCAGTCCATGAAAGATTGGTTATCAAAGACCTTCATGATGAAGAATCTTGGTGAAGCATGCTACATCTTAGGGATCAAGATCCACAGGGATAGATCCAAGAAGATGCTAGGGCTGTCACAATCCACTTACATAGATAAAGTGTTGGAGCGTTTTGCGATGGAGAACTCTAAGAGAGGGTCTCTTCCAGCAAATCATGGGATAAAGCTGTCGAAGAAGGATTGTCCTTCTAGCGAAGCTGATATCAAGCACATGAAGGATATTCTATATGCATCTGCAATTGGGTCCATCATGTATGCCATGACTTGCACTAGGCCAGATGTGGCCTACGCTGTCAGCATTACTGGTAGATACCAGTAGAATTCAGGCGAGCCTCACTGGATTGCTGTCAAGAATATTCTAAAGTACTTTAGGCGTACTAAAGAATATTTTCTTGTCTACGGTGGGCAATCAGAGTTAGTTGTCATGGGCTACGCTGATGCAAGTTTTCAGTCCGACTATGATGATTACAAATCGCAGTCAGGATACATCTTCACTCTCAATGGAGGTGCGGTGTGTTGGAATAGTTCCAAGCAAGAGACAACCGCAGATTCAACAACTGAGACTGAGTACATTGCTGCGGCAGAAGCTGCCAAAGAAGTTGCCTGGATAAAACAGTTCTTAACTGAACTAGGGGTAGTTTTGAGTGTCAGTAGTCTAATAAAGTTGTATTGTGACAACACTGGTGCGGTTGCACAAGCAAAGGAACCGAGATCCAACAACAGAAATAAGCATGTACCGAGGTGTTATCACTTGATAAGAGAGATGATCGCTAACAAGGAAATGAAGTTAGAACGTATTCCCACAGATGATAATTTGGCTGACCCATTCACCAAGGCTTTGAGTGTTCATGTACACACTAGACATTTTGATGGTCTAGGGGTTAGACATGTAGGTGATTTGCTCTAGTCCAAGTGGGAGATTGTTAGTGTTAGTGTCCTAGAGATAATCCTTCGTAAGGACATAATACTAAGATGATATTCAGTTTATGGTTTAATATTATTGATTGGTTTGATATTAAATGTATGGCTTTACACTTATCTGAATATTATGTTTGATTGTTTGCATTATTCATATCTGTGTTCCCTTGAATCGGTACTGTCATTGAGTGAGTGAGAACTCAGATGACTCAAGTACGATTGTCAAATAGCCCCAATCAAGGATCATCAAGAATAGAATATTGATGATGCAATGGAGATTGATGTGCAATCTGCATTATACTCTATGAGAGAGTGTAGTAAGATCTCACTTATTACGAGATACTAGGTATCTCATAATGGATGCACAAATACCTTAGAGGGTATTGGTATACCCTTCCGAGAAACCGTTTGATGTAATTCCATGTAATGTGTCTATGGGTGTCTCAGTTAGTGGGATCGATGTGACACTCCTTAGACTTGAGGTCAATACGCACGACATGTGCGGAGTGATGAACTTTGACCATGATCGACGCTTGCACCCTCCAAGGGTAGATATGACATGGATTGGGTTCATCACGAAGTGCATGTGCGTGGTAGTTGAGCCAAAAATAGGATTCATTCCTCAATGTGGATTTAGAGAGAATGCTCGCCTTCTCATCATAATTGGATCAAAGACATCGGCCGATACAAGTCGATTTGGACTTTGTGGCCAAGTGCGACACGAGTGATCAATTAGTGATTTGAGATAATATGATTAAGTTATTTGAATAGATACTTCATCATGTTCAAGGCTTAATCGAATATTCACGAATGAAAGGAAGATATCACAATAACCTACATATTACAGGTAGTTGCAGATTTCCTCGCAACGTACCTCGTATATTGAGAATGTCTGATTTATTGTCTAGGGTTCAATTGAGACCATTAGTTTGACTAATCGCTCGATATACGAGGGCCTATGGGTCACACAACAAGCAATGGTAGTTCGCCGATTATAGTTGATTGATTAAGTATTATATTAGATATAATATTTAATTTATGGAGAATATAATAATAATTATATTTGGAATTAATTATTATTATTATTTAATTAAATTAAGATTTAATTATATATGTAATTCCAATAATAATATTTGAAATATTATTATACAAGAATAATAGATATGGTGAATATATTATTTGTAGGAACATATATAGTGAAATATAATTCGTAGAGATTATATTACGGGCTAGACCCGATATCTTGCTTAGGAATTAAGCCAAGTTAATCCCTATAAATATATGCCTTATGGGATTTCAGAAAAACACACAAGAAATATAATTTTTTCATAAAATCTCTTGTTCGAGTTTTCCTAGCAAGTTCGTCTCGAGATTCAACGCTGACACATCGGTGCGGATCGATGAATAACTGTTGCGTGGATACCAAGATTTCTTGTTTAAGATATCTAATATTTAATTATGCAATTAAATTGTTCGTTGTTGGTGAACATTATTTTCCGCTGCGCATGTTTACTTGCCTCTAAAACCCAACACTAGCTGTTTTCAAGATATTCAGCCATCTAATTCGTCAATTTTCTCAAGCCTCTCTTTTCTTGTGCAAAGATAACTAACCTCACAAACTGGTGGATAGGCTGAAAGTTCAACAAAGTTCGTAGGAGGGACCTTAGATGCAATATCAATTGATTGTTTCCCTTGCCTTATCAGGCTCCTCTCTAGGATGTCTTGTTCGCAGTTGTGTGTGTAGGGGGAGGACTTGTTGGGGAAATTAACTCCAACAGGACTGGCGTTGAAGATTATTAAATTCGTATGATAAATTTTATTTGCTCGTATGGTAAAACATATTACTCTCTTCATCCCAACTTTACTTGCACATGTTCAACAACACACATTTTAAGAAAAAATGGAGTAAATAGTGTAAGATTGATTAAAGGTGGGGTACTTGTGAGTGTGATCTATTTTATTTTTTGGAGTGTGAGAGTAATGTTGGGATGTCCAAAAGAAAAAAATGTGAAGTAATTGTAGAATGAAGGAAGTTTTTGATATAAAAAAATTAATTGAAAAAATTATTAAATAGTAAAAATATAAAAAAAATAGTTCAAACTCATAATAATATTTAGAGATTAAGAAGCATGGTGTGAATTTATCGAATACAAAGATTTTTCATTTATTCATTAAAATATTAAGTAAGTCTTTTATACATTGCGCAAGTCAAGTGCATTTTTAAACATTCGACCTTATTTTTACTAAACAATTGCGGTTATTTTCATTGAACAAACGTACTAATCCTAATAGTTCAGTAAAATAAACCATGATTGTTCAGTGGAAACAACAATGATTGTTTAAAAATGCACTTGAGTTGCACGGTGTATATGGTGCATACAAGACGTACTAAGGCTAAAACATTAGACAATAATAAGAAAAAAGAGAATTCATTCATTTTTAAACATTTACCTCTATTTTCACTAAATAATTACAATTTTTTTTAAATATAATTGATTGTAAGTGTTCAGTGAAAACAACCATGACTATTCAGTAAAAGCATGATATTTTTTAAAATATACTTTAATTACACGGTGCACAAGAGATTTACTCAAAGAAAAAGAGAAAAAAGTAAATAGGAAGAGCAAAAGAAGACAAAAGAAAAAAAATACTATAATTTGGATACGATACATAAATTAGTAAAATTAAATCAAATTTGTGTACTTAAATTTTGTATTTGTTGAATTAAGAATAAATATTACAAAAATACCACTTAATTAATATATTTTAAAAATAATTATAAATTACAATTGTTCAAAACAACATTAACGTGTAGAAATTTAATTAGATCAAAATAACTTTTGATTTGAACCTGTGGCCCAAAATAAATAGGTGATATAATTGAATATATTGGACTAATGATAAATGGGGGGAGGAAAACGTTCAAAATTTGAAAAAGGCGTGGGCTAAATACTCCTTCAACCGATGGAGATACACTTTTATTAATATTTTAATATTTTATTAAAATTATAAAATTACATATATAACCCTAATATTAAATAAAAATAAAAATTTAAGACTACATGCACCTCCCATCTCATTTTTACGCATAAAACGTTCAACCATATACGTGTGAAGCTATGTTGCACAGGTGCGGGTGCGGGGTGCGGGAGCGATACGACACGGGTGCGGGGATACGGAGTTTTAAAAAAAGTTTAGGATACGATTCGGCAAGGATACGTCTATTTAAATTTATTTTTATTATATATAATACATGTAATAAATTTAAAATATAGAATTTTTTTATCTAAATATGCAACAATTAAATATTAAATATCATTAACTTACACAAGTCATAATAAAAATTTCAATCTACATATTTATACAATGACCAATTCACATTAACATCATTATCATTATCACTTGTCATAACCATTATCTCTAGAAAATTGAATAATTACTAAAAAATTAGAAAGCATATATATTTTAGAAAATTCTCCAAATTATTTAATTATATAAGAATTAAGAAATTGAAATACTTGGTTGGATGATGTATTATTTGATTTGTTTGTTCAGTACTAATTTTTTATCCATGAATTCGATATTTCTTATTAATAGGTAGCCCAAATTAATAATAACATTGACATGAAGTAGACAAGAATAAGTGAGCACAAAACCCCTAAAAAAGATGGCGAAGTGTCTTTAAAATTATAGGGATATGGGTGGACTGAGGAATAAAGGAAGGGTGAATGCAATTGAGGAATAAAGTGAAAAATAGGGATAAGTTAATCCATAATTCCTGTGAATTACTTTCTATAAAGATAACATACCATGAAATCAAGAATATACTATCCGTGGATATGCTAAGAATTCTTTTGTTTTTTCACTTCACAAAAAGCAGTTGGTATCTTAATTAATTTGTTGTATTGTGTCTACCCTTTTCATATTCCAATAAATGATCAGCTCATCGATTCTTATTTATTCTTTTGGACAAAACATGGCCCGCGACGAAGACATAAAAAATTCAAAATTATCTTCATGCTTAGCATATGAGTAGAATTAATAAGGACCAACTACTATCACGCCCCTCAACGCATATAATTTCCTCTTTCCAAATAGTGATGTATTTGAATAAATAAGGCCGTCTTTAATATTTTATTAATGTTAAAAAAAATTTAAAAAATGAATTAATTCCACACATTTTTATAAGTTCAGACTTTTAGATGAGAACAAACTCTCATATGCACCAAGTGCACGGTGCACTCACTCAACAATTGATCATATTTACACTGAAAAGTTTGTTCCAATTATACTGAAAAGTGTGGTTGGACTACACTGAATAGTTTACACTAAAAACTGAAAGTTTATTCCAATTACACTGAAAAGTGTGGTTGGATTACACTGAATAGTTTACACTAAAAATCATTTTTTAGTGTATACTATTCAGTGTAATCCAACCACACTTTTCAGTGTAATTGGAACAAACTTTTCAGTGTAAATATGCTCAACTGTTGAGTGAGTGCACCATACACCAAGTGCACAAAAGAGTTACTCTTAGATGAATTGAAACTTTTACATGGTATCAGAGTCAAAAGACTCACGCTCAGATCCAAAGACCTTGGGTTCGATCCCCGCTGAAAGCAATTCCGTCCATATTGAATTTTCCATTCATTGATGAAATTCTTTCACATCATGAATAAAATCACATTTTTGTAAATTATATTTAATCTCAACTTTTAAAATTTATTAAATAAATGATAATTTTTACAAATTTTTGCAATTCGAGCTTATTTGCAGAATAAAACTTCACATTATACTAAACAAAGACGACAATTTTATCGCATGTAAGTCTATTTCATACAATGGTTTGTGCTTGGGGTTTGCTTGTTTCATCCCCTCCCAATTCTTTAATTTTATTATTTTAATACTTATGTGTATAATTAAATTGATGTATGTAATATGTGTTATGTATTGTTCTTAAATTATTCAAAATCTAGTGCGTTAATGAGTTCAATGATCAAAAGGTTAGTTATCTTAATAATATAAAGCTGGCGCCTTTCAATAATAGGCATAATATATAAAAATATGGTTAACAATAGTTGTTGGGACATGGTCAGTTTTGATTAAGATTACCAAAGCCACTGAAAAGATGAGTTGCCTTTGTTGTCTTTGTCAGGCTAATCTTGGTTAGGTTTTTGCACTTAGTCATTTTACACTTCACAGGTACTCAGTGAGAGGAGAACTCACTGATGACAATCAAGACTAAGAGCCTGAAGACGAAGAGCACCATCCTGAACTTATGGCAGTCTTCTAGGCTGGCTGAGTAAGCTTCAGTGATGAAGAGTATGACCCTGAGGTCATTACTAACTCAGTCTTAAAGAGAACAGGATGATACTGAGTTTATGGGAAAGACTTGGAGTAGAGCCAAGCAATGCAAAAGGAATGTCAGCGTCAGGACAAGACCGTTGTGCTCGAGACAAAAAGAACTTAATAAGACAAGCTTGAAGCCTAGGAATAAGTTCTGACATTCTCACCAACCTGATGACGTGGACCAATCCGAGAAGGACACGCACGTACGGAACCTGACACGGAGACTGACTTCAGACTGCATATTCAACGGGCAAGCATTAAATGGTGCATTAAATGCAAGTTACCTAATCCATGCAAGGACGACTGATGCATGGGAAATATGTCCGTTTGAGACATAGATGAACAAAAGGCTATCTCTTCCAACGGATAGTTTTCAAATCACCTATAAATACAGAAGGCATTGAACCCATTCAAGGTTACGGGAAATTTTCAAGCCAAAAATTACTCAAACTCTCAAGCATTCAAAGCATTCAGTCTTTAGAAGAAGCACTCGAAACCAGTTAATTTTTCCAAATGTTTCTTAGTTTCTGAGAGTTATTCTGTATTCCAAATAGCATACTAGCTATATCTTAAGCTTAGAGTGATTATCCAATCCTTAGCAAAGCTTTGTCTTGTAAGGATAATCACAACCTAGTTGGAATCCGAACTTAAACCAAAACCAAAACCCTAAGTTAGGTTTGTTGGTAGTAAGTTGTTAGTGAGTTAGTAAGGAGTTTGTATAGGTCAGTGAGGTAGCTGATCTTGGTGCACCTTGACACGTTAAAAACAAGAATCCCTTCAGTGGATTTCCTATTAAATCAGGCCGTGGACGTAGGAGCTTAAGTCTCTGAACCACGTTAAACTCCCGGTGTTCTTACTGCTTTGATATTGTGCTTGCATGTCATATTACTTGTTCATTCACAGCATTTGTTTTATCAAGCTGAATTAATCAGCCTGATCATCAAACTAGAGCACTGCCCTTCTAATCACTACTTCAAAATTGAGTAATCAAGTTTTCAGAAATCAAACTAAACAAGACTTTAAACTATCAGGGCTCACGCATTTCCGCACTGAACTCGAATTGATAGTCAGCCAACTGACCCGCACTTAGTGCAGTCAGTGGAGAGATTATCAGCTCTTAGTTCTTTACCACTCTGAGTAAAGGGGACTCAGCAAGGTTTTAAGTTGAAAAATTGGTATACGTGTATTCCCCCCCATACACGTATTTATCAGTCTTGTACCGGGACCAACAAGTGTAATATATTATTTTTTATGGCATAAATGCTGCTAAAAATTACAAATTTTACGCTAATGACATTTTAGTCTAGACTTTTAAATATATATAAATTAACTATTGATTTGTTGGAGTGTGGAGCATGAATGAACTGTAAACTAAGGGTTAGGGCTCGTTTCTATATAAATAACTATTTTCTCCTTTGTATCCGAGATCAGGAAAATATAGTGAAAAATCCTGGCTTGGCATAGCCCCCAGACGTAGTCGTAAGACGAATTGAATGAACAAATCTCATGTTCTGTTTTAATTTCGTGATTGTGTGTGTGTGTTTTTCCTAACAACTGGTATCTAGAGCCTTAGGTTCGCAGGGAGCAGTCACGATGAGTGACGAAAAGTTTCCAGTCAAGCAGTTTGATGGAATGAATTTCGAGGATTATCTCTACGGTAAAGATTTGTATATGCCCCTAGAGGAGGAGGGAAAACCCGAAAAGATGGAACATAAGGAGTGGAATCTATTGAACAGAAAGACAATGAGTGCGATACGTTTATCGTTGTCCATGAACGTAGCCTTCCATACGACTAAAGCCAAGTCCGCAAAGGAGATGTTGAGATCTTGGAGCAGATGTATCAGAGCCCACAACCGCGAACAAGATTCATTTGATCAGACAGTTGTTCAACTTCAGGATGTCAGAGAGCACACCTGTGCAGCAACACTTGAACGAGTTCAACATGATCATTGGGCAATTGAACTCAGTTGAGATCGACTTCAGTGATGAGTTACTTGCTTTAGTTATGTTATCTTCACTGCCAGATAATTAGATTGCCACAGTAACAACAATTAGCATTTCATCTGCAAATTCTAAGTTGACACTTGATGAAGGAGGGATCTAATGATTAGCGAGGAAGTTTGCAGAAAATATTCCGAATCCACCTCAGGGCTAGCGCTTAACACGGAGGAAAGAGGCAGATCAAAAAATAGACAGAATCATGGCAGATCAAAGTCCAGAGGGAAGAGTCAATCAAAGAAAGGCAAAGACTCAATCTGGTGCTGGAATTGTGAGAAGTTAGACCACTACAAGAACCAATGTACAACACCTAAGAAAAACAAGAAGGGACAGAACGGAAAGAAGATAGCAGACACAACCACGGATGAGATTGGAGATGCGTTGGTCTTGAGTGTCAGTAGTCCATTGGAATCGTGGGTGTTGGATTTTGGAGCATCATTCCATTCATGCAGTGATGTTGTAATAATGGAGAACTATGTGCCTCACGAATTCAGACAAGTGTACTTTGCTGATGATGAGCCCCTGAAGATCGTGGGAAAGAGAGATGTCCGAGTATCCACACCAAACTAAGATGTTGAAGCTAAATAGCGTGAGACACATTCCAGGATTAAAAAGAAACTTGCTTTCAAGTGGGCAACTTGATGTAGAGGGATACTCAGTGGCTTTCGGCAGC
The DNA here is from genome assembly GCA_947034835.1 of Ballota nigra. Taxonomy (NCBI): domain Eukaryota; kingdom Viridiplantae; phylum Streptophyta; class Magnoliopsida; order Lamiales; family Lamiaceae; genus Ballota; species Ballota nigra. The sequence continues at coordinate 90,333,454 of OX344722.1, read as the reverse complement.
AACGGTTTGAAGATCAGCAAAGGAGCCATGCGAGTAGCTCGGGGGACAAAGGAAGGTACGTTGTATATGACAACTAACTCCAAAGACTGCGTTGATCTTGCAGGACCTACGACCGGCATTAATTTGTGGCATTGCCGGCTGGGTCACATGAGCGAGAAAGGGATGAAGGTATTATGTTCGAAAGGGAGACATCTAGAGCTGAAATTTATTGAAGTTGACCTATGAGAGGACTGTATTTTTGGAAAACAAAGAAATGTGCATTTCTTGAGAGGTAGCAGAGCCTTGAAGGCAGAAAAGTTGGAGCTGGTGCATAACGATCTATGGGGACCAGCGGTCGTGAGGTCCCTTTGGTGGTTCGGAGTATTACATGACCTTCATCGATGATTCCACTCGAAAGTTATGAGTTTATTTTCTGAAAAATAAAATTGATGCTTTTGATACCTTCAGGAAGTGGAAAACCCTTGTAGAGAATGAAACATGCCTGAAAGTGAAGTGTCTCCATTCCAACAATGGAAGTGAATATGAACTCCATGAGTTCAAGAAATATTGTGCTGAGAATGGGATTCACATGGAGAAGACTGTGAGAGGTACTCCCCAGTAGAATGGAGTGGCAGAACGAATGAATAGAACATAGAATGAGCAAGCCAGATGCATGAGGTTGAAGAGTGGGCTGCCTAAGACGTTTTGGGCCGATGTAGTAGGCACAACAACATACCTGATCAATAGAGGTCCACCAGTTCTGTTGGAGAACAAAATATCTGAGGAAGAATGGACAGGAAAAGAGGTAAACCTGTCTCACTTGTGTGCTCATGTTAGTTCTATTGATAGAAGTAAGTTAAATGCTAAATATGTTAAGTGAACATTAATTGGTTATGGTCGTGATGAGTTTGGTTATAGACTATCTGATGAGAATAACCGAAAGATTATTCGCAGTAGAGATATGGTTTTTAATAACAAGTTATGTACAAGAACAGATTGAAGGCATCAGATTCTAGCAAGATCGATACAAAAGAGGCCGAGTTAGACATCTCAAACTCGAGTGGGAGTAAGGAGAGTCAGAATGAAGAAGAGGTTCTTATTGAAGAACTAAGAACCCTACCACTGGAGAATCTACTGCAGAGACCAGCTAGAGAGCGACGTGCACCTGATAGGTATTCGCCCTCTAACTACTACTTGTTACTTACTGATAGTGGTGAACCTGAATGTTATGCAGAGACAGAACACGTTGTAGATAGACAAAAAATGAGCGTTGCTATGGATGATGAGTTAGCATCTCTTCTGTTGAACGACACTTGGGAATTTGTTGAGCTCCTAAAAGGCAAGAAGGTTTTGCACTGCAAGTGGGTCTACCGAATCAAGAATGAAGCTGATGGGAGCAAATGTTACAAAGCCTGACTGGTTGTCAAGGGGTTTGAGCAGCGACATGGTGTTGATTATACTGATGACTTTACTCCTGTTGTGAAACTGACCACTATTCGACTGGTGTTGAGTATGGTAGCTGCAGAGAACTTGCTGTTGCAACATATGGATGTGAAAACGATATTTCTTCACGGTGACTTGGTGCATGAGTTGTAAATGACACATGGGTTCGTAGTGCAGGGCAAGGAGAAACTTGTGTTCAAGTTGAAGAAGATCTTGTATGGCCTGAAACAAGCTCCCTTCCAGTGGTACAAAAAGTTTGACAGTTTCATGATGGAGATTAGTTACCAGAGATGCCACGCTGATCATGTTGTTACTACAGGAGGTTTGACAATAGCTTTCTTATTCTCTTGCTATATGTTGATGTTATGTTGATTGTAGGAGCTGATGCAAGTGAAGTGAATAAGTTGAAGAAGTAATTGTCAAAACGGTTCTCCATGAAGGATCTTGGAGAGGCAAAGCAGATTTTGGGCATAAGAATTGAGCGTAATAAGGTAACGGGAAATGTGTATCTTTCACAGTCGAATTATATGTAGAAGGTCCTGGAAAGATTCAACATGACGGAGGTGAGTGTCCCTTTGGGCAGTCACTTCAAGCTTTCGAGGAAGGAGTCACCAAAGAGCAAAGGGGAACGTGTCCAAATGATGAAAGTTCCATATGCATCAGCAATTGACAGCATCATGTATGCCATGGTGTGTACAAGACCAGATATTGCTCATGCAGTGGGAGTAGTGAGCCGGTTCATGGGTGATCAGGGTGAGCAACATTGGAAAGCAGTAAAGTGGGTCCTGCATTACTTGAGAGGAACCACATACAAGGCTTTGTGTTTCAATAGCAAGAGTATGGAGCTGGTTGGTTATGTGGATGCAAACTTGACATCAAATGACCTTGATGGAAGAAGTACAACTGGATATATTTTTACTTATAGTGGTACTGCTATATCTTGGACTTCTAAGTTGCAGAAGATTGTTGCGTTGTCCACCACAGAGGGAGAGTACATAGCCGTGACAGAGGCAAGTAAGGAGATGGTGTGGTTGCATAATTTCTTGGGTGAACTTGGGAAGGAGCATGAGAATAGCGCTCTTTTCCGTGATAGTCAAAGTGCTATATTTCTGGCGAAGAATCCGGTATTTCACTTAAGGAAAAAACATATTGAGTTGAGGTATCACTACATTCGTCACCTTTTGGAGAAGAAGATCTGAGAAAGTAAGAACCCAGCAGACATGTTTACTAAGTTGATGACCTTAGAGAAGTTGAAGCTGTGCAAAGCTTCAATTGACCTTGGAACTTGAAGATGAGGTTTGGCGATGCCAGGCGGATGAGGGAGGAGAGATAAGAAGATATGGTTACATGGAGAATTCAGTCTCCAAGTGGGAGATAGTTGGAGTGTGGAGACTGAATGGATTGTACATTAATGCCCAATACCGGCGATCCAACTTTTTTGGCCCAATTGATCCTAATTTCAGCCAACTTTTTCGGCCCAGTTGATCCTGATTTTAGGGTTAGGGCTCAATTCTTATAAATAGATTATTTCTCCTTGTATCATGTATCAGAAAAATATAGTGAAAAACTCTGGTTTGACATCGCCCCCAGACGTAGTTGTAAGACGAACTGGGTGAACAAATCTTGTGTTCTATTTTAATTTCGTGATTGTGTGTGTGCATTGTTCCTAACACAAATTGTATACTAGAGAATGTTATCCTTGATTTGTTAGGCAATTAATTAATTAAGATATTGTTATGTACTATGTTTAGGGATGTAAAAAGTGGGCTATGCGGCCGTCCACCCCCGCGACTTAGACAAAATCGGCCAAAATAGGTGGTTCTGTGACCAGGCGCCGCATAGGCGGCCAAATCGAGCTAGGCGTGACTGCAGAGAGAGAGAGAGAGAGAGAGGAAGAGGAGAAAGGTTTCACCTCAATCCTAACTCCAATAGCTGCCGCCCGCCGTTTGCTCATCGCCCGATGCTCGACCACCGCTCAACACTGACACCCACCGACCGGGCAACTTTGTTTTCAATATTGCTTTGTTGCTATGTGTATGTACGTGTTTTGCAGCTTTTGCTGCTATATGTATTAACTTCCACGAAGTTGAATTGCTACTATGTTGGCTGCTATGTGTGTGCATTTTTTGCTGATCTGCTGAGTGTATTTTACTATTTGACGGATTTTGTTGTTGGGTCAAGATATGATTCAGAAATGCGCAGGTCTTGAGGTACATTAAAATGCTGTGATATATTGTGATATCCAGCTAGCAGCCTAGCACAATAATTTCTAACATTTAATTAAAAAAAATATAGGCTAGGCGAATTTCTAGGCGGGCGCCTAGGCGGCCAAGAAACGTCCGCCTAGTGTTTTTTGACTTCTGCACCCTTGACTATGTTAGTTTATAATACGATATAAATAATAAGACATAATATTTAAGTTTTTTAGGGGACGTGGACTATACACGTTAAACCAACTCACGTGATTACGAAGTTTGTCAAGTCTTAATGTGGGGTTTCAAATTACATTATTGGAATATTTGTCACTTTGAAATATGTTATGTGGTTGTCATTGTTGCTTGTTGCATCTTGCTATTTCACTATGTTATTCATTATTTTCGGCGGGGTAAAGGCCGTATAGCGCACTATGATTATGTCATGTTAATTTGTTATGTTCGGTGGGTGAAAACCGTATAACACTTGATTATGATTATGGTTGGCAAAACCAACATTGTTATGGATAAGTTTGTATGTGAGTTAGTAATTTCAATTTGTATTTTGTATTTAATGGTGACAAATAAGACCCCACTGAGCTAGTTGTTTGCTCACCCAATCAATTCAACTTTTGCAGATTAAGACTGGTTGAGGTGGAGGCAGAGGCGCGGAGGATTGTCTGCTAATAAAATTCTTATTTTTATCATTTAAAATCATGGCGTAAACTTTATTTTTCATTTGAGTTATGGGTTGTGAAAATTTGACATTATTTTATTTCTGTTTTAAATTACATTATTAAATATGTTGGATTTTAATAAATTTTTCGCAAATTTTTTAGCTAGTAAGTTAATACTCTTATGTTATGAATTTAATTTTTTTTCATTACCGCTTTGAATCAAAATATGTTACACTTGGTTATTAAGACATGAATAAAATACTACAAAATAGAACTTTTCTTTTTAAGAAAATGAGTAGACTATTTTTAATTTGAGTATCAAATTTTTATAAAAAAATCGGGATGTGACAGTGTGGTATCAGAGTAGGTCTACATTCTTGTAGACTTGTTTAAAAAAATCATGCTTTTTAAATTGTAAGCCATGACATCAACCACCATCCACCGCTACAACTCCAAGGTACGCTATGAAAACTTATGCACTAAGTTATTGTTTGATCATGGAAAAGATGATCACATGAAATATGATTGATACGGATAATATAAAATATGTTTAGTATGATATTAGTAATAATGAATTATATGAGCCTTTAATACTATCAACTATGGTTCATGCTAGATAGTAGATGCCTACATTCTTAGAATTAAAATACTCGTATTCATGTAGAAATATTCCACCCAAACATAAGAATCTTAACAATTTTCCCCGAGCCACTAATAATGAAAAGCCCACATTGGCCCACTTGATCGAGATGCTCTAAGCATTAAATGTTCCTAGAGGAAATTGAGCCATTGGGGGTGCAAACTTGCCAACAGGGGTGAATATTAATTTAAATGATGAGGCTACTCCACTTTAAAAGGTCCAGAATGCCCCTCAGAACCCTCAAGCTCCGTAACTTCTACACCAGCAAACAAATCATCTCCAGGTTGTGGAGCAGTTCAACAAATTTAAGTCTCCTACTTTTAATGGAAAATATGGACCATCTGCACTCGAGGAGTGGATGGAGAACCTGGAGAGTATACTTAGGTTAATGAGATGCATGGATGATCAGAAGGTGGCATGTGCATCCTTCCAACTGAAGGAGAACACACGAATATGGTGGACCTCTTACTGGCGTATGAGGCCAACTGCTGAATGAAATGCACTCACTTGGGCGAGATTAAGAGAGATCGTCACTGAGAAGTACTATCCGCCATCATTCCAGGAGAAAAGGAGACATAATTCTTTAACCTAAAATAGGGAGACTTGTCAGTTGAAGAATATGAATGGAAATTCAGCGACTTGAGTTGCTTTGCCCATCACTTGGTTGATACAGAGCTCAAGGCACGAAGATTCAGAAATGGACTGTGTGCTGAGATAAAAAAATGTACTCTCAGGGTACCACTTTAGCCGAAATGTATGAACGGTTAGAAGGTGTGACCTCACGCATAGCAATGGATGCCCCAAAGCCAAAAGTGGCCGAATTTCCTGGGAAAAGAAAATGGAATGGTGCTGGTTCGAGCAGAAATCCAACCCCTAAAAGCAAGGATGAGTTACTGGAAATGCACTGCCGAGAGGCCATTTTGTACTAAATGTGGAAATAAACATTTCGGGGAATGTCTTTTGGGCCAGAACCGTTGCTTCAAATGTAAAGAGCAAGGACACATTCTTCCTAATTGTCCAATGATTATGAATAGAGGCGATGGGAGAAGAGACGATTCTGGAGCAGGTGGCAATGCACAAATGTTTTCCTTGACTCAGAAGAAGCTGATCAGCATCAGGGCACTATGGCAGGTATGCTTACAGTTTCAAATATGCCTCCTTTCGTACTTTTTGATACTGGAGCTACACACTTATTTATGTCTACAAAATTTCATGCTTTAACCGGAAGTAAGGACTTAGAGTAGAAGAACCACTTGTGATTAGTATACCTTCTGGTAAAAATGTAAACGCTTATTCAATGGTTAGGAATGTGAAATTTTGTTGGTCCCACTAGTCAGTTTTTAATATATTGCGGAAGCTAAAGCAAAAAACTTTTTCAAGATTTTTTTAACAAGAGCACAAATATAAGCAAAATATAAATGAAAGCAGTAAATAACACAAGATGTATAGTGGTTCGGATATTAACAATCCTACGTCCACTCTCCCTTTTTCAAGGGGCCTTACTAACCAACCAGCCAACTTACGAACACTAGAATTGACAAGTAAGAGCTCCTTGCTTACACACTTTAGATCTAATTTCGATCTAAAGTTGTTGGGATATAGATTAGAAGTTTTGAAGATGTTAAAATAAGAACTTGTAACTAGTCTAGGACTAGAATATGTCTTAGGCTAAGGGGGAAGGGAATTAGACAAGACAAGAGAAGTCCCGGACAAGAGGAGTTCCGGACAAGAGAAGTCCCGGACAAGAGAAGTTCCAGACAAGAGAAGTCCCGGACAAGAGGAGTTCCAGACAAGAGAAGTCCTGGACAGGAGGAGTTCCAGACAAGAGAAGTCCCGGACAAGAGGAGTTCCAGACAAGAGAAGTTCCAGACAAGAGGAGTTCCAAACAAGAGAAGCTCCAGACAAGAGAAGTCCCGGACAAGAGAAGTTCCAGACAAGAGAAGTCCCGGACAAGAGGAGTCTTGGACAAGAGGAGTCTTGGACAAGATGAGTCTTGGATAAGAGGAGTCTTGCACAAGAGGAGTCTTGGACAAGATGAGTTTTGGACAAGAGGAGTCTTGCACAAAAGGAGTCTTGGACAAGATGAGTCTTGGACAAGAGGAGTTTGCACAAGAGGAGTCTTGGACAAGAGGAGTCTTGGACAAGATGAGTCTTGGACAAGAGGAGTCTTGTACAATATGAGTCTTGGACAAGAGGATCCTTGGACAAATGGAGTCTTGGACAAGATGAGTCTTGGACAAGAGGTGTCTTGGACAAGATGAGTCTTGGACAAAAGGAGCCTTGGACAAGATGAGGTCGAGACAAGATGTGCTCCGGACAAGATGAGGTCGGGACAAGATGAGGTAGAGGACAAGATGAGGTAGAGGACCAGATGAGGTAGAGGACCAGATGAGATAGAAGACCAGATGAGGTAGAAGACCGGATGAGGTAGAAGACCAGATGAGGTAGAAGACCAGATGAGGTAGACAAGAAGAGGTGTACCAGACTAGTCTACCACACTACTACTCTGCCAGACTACCCTACCAAATGAGCTCTACCAGACTACTCTACCAGATGAGCTCTACCAGACTACTCTACCAGATGAGCTCTACCAGACTACTCTACCAAGAAGATCTAGTGATCCAAAGATAAGAAAAATCATGAAAGGGAAGTCAAATGATATCAAGGAAGATTGGTTGTAGATCAAAGAAGAATCAATCAAAGAAGGAGTCAACCAATCAACCATATAATCAATCAAGATGATTGAATATATTCCTTAATTTATAGATGTTTGACTCCTATAAATAGGAGTGCATGGTGATGAGTTCAATACAAGAAAGACGGGCAAGAGAGCACAAAAAGATAGAGAAACACACAAACACACCATGCACTCACCTTGTTCATACAAGTTCTATATCTACTCTTTTAGGAGTTCTAGTTGGAATATTACTCAACCTATTCATCACATAGAAAGGTTGTTGTAAGTTGTACGAAGGAGCTGGTACTTCCCAATTCTAGTAGTAAGTAAGTTGGTTGGTGAGTGAGACCCCTTTGGTGAAAGGGAGAGTGGACGTAGGATGTATATTCGAACTACTATAAAAATTCCCGTGTCTCTTTTATTTACTGTTTTTATTTATAATTTCTGCATAATTTATTTTAGCACTTTAAAAGAGGTTTTTCTTAAAATTAAGAATAAAACGCTTTCCACTAATAATATTTTTGGGACCAACGAGTGGTATCAGAGCAGTGTGTCCTAGACCATTGCTTTGAAAAGTTTTTGGTGGTCACCAGGACAGATCCAATTTTTTGAAAAAACCCAAATATTTTTTTTTGTGCTAACAATTTCTTGCAGAAATGGGTTCGAAGAAAAGTATTAAAATATACACTAGGAGTCACACCAAAAGAGGCTTCACAGCCGAGGGAGAAGAAGTATCCACTTCTGGTTCATTATCAAATTTTGGACCAAGTGAAGAGATATGTCTTGTGACAGATGAGGTATGTAATCGAACTCCCTCTTCTTCCTCTTGTTCTTCTTTTTCTGAACAATCAGAGGAGTCTTATACGCAAATATTGCTATTAGATCTCCAAAAATCTGTACAACTTTGTCAAAAGTTGGAAGATGAAAACACAAAGCTGAAAGCAGAAAATCAAAAGCTTTCAAAATGTTTTGACAAATCAGCTTATCTACCACCTGAACATGTTCAAACACTGGTAGAAGAGTCCACTGACTTGAAAACCAGATGTGATGAGCAAACTAAGCTGATAGAAAGGCTGTTTGTTGAAAACATTGAGAAAAATAATGAATATACTCTGCTTAAAGCTAAGTTTGATGAACCCTTCCATCAAAACAAAATTGTAAAAGATAGTGAGGACAAGCTTAAGATGAGACTGGAGCACCTGACTACAACAAACAATGTTGTGTCACATATAGCTGCCTCATCTCAAAGAGAGCATGATAAGACAGACCTTGGTTATTCCAAACCTGAATCCTCACATGTTCAGAAAGAAGAAAAGTCTAGTAATTTTATTGATAAGGGTAAGAGGTCAACTGACCAGACAACTCAACCTAACGGACAAATGAGTTCTAAATCTCAAAAACCCAAATGGAAGAGGAGGAATTTTAAAAGACCTTAACAAGCTCAGCGGAGTAGAAAACAACCTTGACCTTCCCAAAAGAAGCAGTCCCAGCTGACTTCTACTCAGTTGCAGAAGACTTTTAAGTCTTCTGCCAGACCAGCTGGAACTTTTGATGGTTCTAGCAAGACTTATCCTTATCAACAAAATTTCAAGACTGTTGCATTAAGACAAGTTATTCCTTCTATTGGACAAGCTCATAAGAGAAGAAGAGCCTCTAGAAAAAATAACCATGTCGGAGCCTCTTGTGTTCAGTGTGTTTTTGTGGATATGTATGGAAGAAAGATAAGTGTTGGGATATAGATTAGATGTTTTGAAGATGTTAAAATAAGAACTGGTAACTAGTCTAGGACTAGAATATGTCTTAGGCTAAGGGGGAAGGGAATTAGACAAGACAAGAGGAGTCCCTAACAAGAGAAGTCCCAGACAAGAGAAGTCCCAGACTAGTGGAGTCCCAGACAAGAAGAGTTCCAGACAAGAGAAGTCCCAGACAAGAGGACTTTCAGACAAGAGGAGTTCCATACAAGTAGAGTCTTGGACAAGAGGAGGCTTGGACAAGATGAATCTTGGACAAGAGGAGTCTTGGACAAGAGGAGTCTTAGACAAGAGGAGTCTTGGACAAGATGAGTCTTGAACAAGATGAGTCTTGGACAAGAGGAGTCTTGGACAAGAGGAGTCTTGGACAAGATGAGTCTTGGACAAGATGAGTCTTGGACAAGAGAAGTCTTGGACAAGATGAGTCTTGGACAAGATGAGTCTTGGACAAGAGGAATCTTGAACAAGATGAGTCTTGGACAAGATGAGTCTTTGACAAGAGGAGTCTTGGACAAGATGTGTCTTGGACAAGATGAGTCTTGGACAAGTGGAGTCTTGCACAAGAGGAGTCTTGCACAAGATGAGACTTGGACAAGAGGAGTCTTGGACAAGAGGAGTCTTGAACAAGAGGAATCTTTGACAAGAGGAGTCTTGGATAAGATGAGACTTGGACAAGAGGAGTCTTGGACAAGAGGAGCCTTGGACAAGAGGAGTCTTGGACAAGATGAGTCTTGGACAAAAGGAGTTTTGGACAAGATGAGGTCGGGACAAGATGAGGTAGAGGACCAGAGGAGGTAGAGGACCAGAGGACAAGATGAGGTAGAGGACCAGAGGAGGTAGAGGACCAGAGGACCAGATGAGGTAGAGGACTAGAGGACAAGATGAGTAGAGGACAAGATGAGGTAGAGGACCAGATGAGGTAGAGGACCAGATGATGTAGAGGACCTGATGAGATAGACAAGAAGAGGTGTACCAGACTACTACTCAACCAGACTACTCTACCAAATGGGCTCTACCAGATGAGCTCTACTAGATGAGCTCTACTAGATGAGCTCTACCAGATGAGCTCTACCAGACTATTCTACCAGATGAGCTCTACTAGACTACTCTACCAAGAAGATCTTGTGATCCAAAGATAAGAAGAATCAAGAAAGGGAAGTCAACTGATATCAAGGAAGATTGGTTGTAGATCAAAGAAGAATCAATCAAAGAAGAAGTCAAACATTCAATCCTATAATCAATCAAGATGATTGATTATATTCCTTAATTTATAGATGTTTGAATTTCTAGCTTCCAACGGCTAGTTATTTGACACCTATAAATAGGAGTGCATGGTGATGAGTTCAATACAAGAAAGACGGGCAAGAGAGCATAAAAGTTAGAGTAATACACGAACACACCATACACTCACCTTGTTCATACAAGTATTATATCTACTCTTTTAGGATTTCTAGTTGGAATATTACTCAACCTATTTACTACATTGAAAGGTTGTTGTAAGTTGTACGAAGGAGCTGGTACTTCCCAATTCTAGTGAGTAAGTAAGTTGGTTGGTGAGTGAGACCCCTTTGGTGAAAGGGAGAGTGGACGTAGGATCGTTATTTCCGAACCACTATAAAATTTTTGCCTCTCTTTTTTTGCTTTATTTATTATAATTTCTGCATAATTAATTTTAGCACTTTAAAAAGGATTTTTCTTAAAATTAAGAATAAAACGCTTTCCGCAAATAATATTTTTGGGACCCACAATAAGATCACCTGATTAAAAAGGGGATGATCTATTCTTGTGGCTTCCTAAATATTGTGCTAACCCCCTGGACCCAGAAGGGTACAAAACTTGATTGCCTGCAGAAACACAAGAAGACCAGCTGATATTATGCCCCAAATATCAGCTGAGCATATTTTGAGGGGGAAGATCAGTTGACCATGCTTGATTAGACTTCTTATCTTAAGATCTCACTTTTTTCTTGTCATGTTTAAATTCAGTTCTTTTAGTTTTAACATCATCAAAAAGGGGAAAATTGTTGGGATATAGATTAGATGTTTTGAAGATGTTAAAATAAGAACTTGTAACTAGCCTAGGACTAGAATAGGTCTTAGGCTAAGGGGGAAGGGAATTAGACAAGAGAAGTCCCGGGCAAGAGGAGTTCCAGACATGAAAAGTCCGGAACAAGAGAAGTTCCAGACAAGAGAAGTCCCGGACAAGAGGAGTTCCAGACAAGAGAAGTCCCAGACAAGAGGAGTTCTAGACAAGAGAAGTTCCAGACAAGAGAAGTCCTAGACAAGAGGAGTTCCAGACAAGAGAAGTTCCAGACAAGAGAAGTTCCAGACAAGAGAAGTTCCAGACAAGAGAAGTTCCAGACAAGAGAAGTCCCGGACAAGAGGAGCATTGAACAAGAGGAGTCTTGGACAAGATAAGTCTTGGACAAGAGGAGTCTTGCACAAGAGGAGTCTTGGACAAGATGAGTCTTGGACAAGAGGAGTCTTGGGCAAGAGGAGTCTTGGGCAAGATGAGTCTTGGACAAGTGGAGTCTTGGACAAGTGGAGTCTTGGACAAGACGAGTCTTGGACAAGAGGAGTCTTGGACAAGTGGAGTCTTAGACAAGATGAGTCTTGGACAAGAGGAGTCTTGGGCAAGATGAGGTCGAGACAAGATGTGCTCCGGACAAGATAAGGTCGAGATAAGATGAGGTAGAGGACCAGATGAGGTAGAGGACCAGATGAGATAGAAGACCAGATGAGGTAGAAGACCGGATGAGGTAGAAGACCAGATGAGGTAGAAGACCAGATGAGGTAGAGGACCAGATGAGTAGAGGACCAGATGAGGTAGTCAAGAAGAGGTGTACCAGACTAGTCTACCACACTACTACTCTACCAGACTACCCTACCAAATGAGCTCACCAGACTACTCTTCCAGATGAGCTCTACCAGACTACTCTACCAGATGAGCTCTACCAGACTACTCTACCAAGAAGATCTAGTGATCCAAAGATAAGAAGAATCATGAAAGGGAAGTCAACTGATATCAAGGAAGATTGGTTGTAGATCAAAGAAGAATCAATCAAAGAAGGAGTCAATCAATCAACCATATAATCAATCAAGATGATTGATTATATTCCTTAATTTATAGATGTTTGAATTTCTAGCTTACAACGGCTAGTTATTTGACACCTATAAATATGAGTGCATGGTGATGAGTTCAATACAAGAAAGATGGGCAAGAGAGCACAAAAAGATAGAGAAATACACAAACACACCATGCACTCACCTTGTTCATACAAGTACTATATCTACTCTTTTAGGAGTTCTAGTTGGAATATTACTCAACCTATTCATCACATAGAAAGGTTGTTGTAAGTTGTACGAAGGAGCTGGTACTTCCCAATTCCAGTAGTAAGTAAGTTGGTTGGTGAGTGAGACCCCTTCGGTGAAAGGGAGAGTGGACGTAGGATCGTTATATCCGAACCACTATAAAAATTCTCGTGTCTATTTTATTTACTGTTTTTATTTATAATTTCTGTATAATTTATTTTAGCACTTTAAAAGAGGTGTTTCTTAAAATTAAGAATAAAACGCTTTCCGCTAATAATATTTTTGGCACCAACAAAAGTATATTCAACTACAACCTTCTCTATCAAGATGAACATGTTGAGTCTAATCTCCAACTACAAACTCCTTATGGTAGATATGAATCAAGAACTATAAGAGTGCTAATTGCTTGAGAATATTAAAGCTTAAGTATGATCTTCGTGCGCGTAACTAGAACTTTTCTTCATACTAGCACTCGTGTATTTATAGAGGTGATTAGGGTTTAGCTGTTGGAGAGCTAATCTAATCAGATCTCTATTTATGGAAGCTTCAATCAATCAATTCCCTAATTGATTGATTGGATTGGTGAGATCCTTGGATTGCTATCTTCATTCTGACTTTCCAATCCAATCATGGTTGACTTCATTTGAATTACTAACGGTCAAATGCTTCCAATGCACAACTTTGATTCTTCCAGAGTAGGCTGAACCAGACACCAGATGACCTAGAGGTCCTCTGGTCCAGAGTCGATTAAGAACCAGAATACTCAGTAGAATCTAGAGATGATTCTGAGCATCTTTTGATTCACCAGACTCGTCTGGTCCGGACTCGTTTGGTCTGGGGAAAGGTCTTCTGCCTCTGGTCTGAACATCTCTGATGAAGTCTTCTGGTGGAGTCCTCTGGTGAAGTCTTCTGGTGGAGTCCTCTGATGGAGTCCTCTGGTGACGTCTTCTGGTGAAGTCTTCTGGTCTGGCAGTTCCCCCTAGACTAAGTCCTAATCCAGTTCCTCATTTGGCTAACAGGTCCAGATGGTCCTATTACATCTTCTGGTTTGTTTAACTCATCAAAACTAACAATATTTTTCCTAACAATTTTCCCCTTTTTGATGAAGTTAAAACAATATCAGAACTGAACAAATAACATAAAAGCATGTAAGACAAATAAGATAAGACCTTAGAATAGATCTTATCAGGCAAACAACCAGACAACAAGAAGTTGTCTTAAGACAGAAAGATAGGATATTTCATTAAGATAATAATCAGAAGAGATTACAATGAGATTACATAGAGATCCTATATAAGCATATCTTCTGTCTTCCTTGGGCACCAGGAACCAATCAAGGAACATGTCTTGAACAACTCTGAGTTCAGAAGAGCTTGCTGGAGTGAAGTTCAAAAGCACCTTGGTCTTGTACAACTTCTTCAGCTCTGCCCAGTCAATCTGGTTCCCAACCATGGGAGTGTTGAGATAGTGAAACTTTGGGGCAGTGACTTCCAGGTTGAATTGGATGGTAGAGTCCATCAGTTGTTTGTACAAGTCTGCATCATAAGCTTTTATCCAAGAGTGGAATGTCCTGTTGATCAATGTTTCATCCTCTGGAGGTGGCCTGTGAATGTCCAAGAGTGGAATGTCCTCAGAGGCAGGATATCCATAACTTCCACAACAGTCTTCTTTCTCTGACTTGAACTTCCTCTAGCACTAGGAGGAGGGAGACCTACTTCTCTTGCCTTCTTGTTCTGCCCTCGAACATATCTGAGTCTCTGCTCTTCATCTATGTTCTTCCTGATTCTGGCAAGTCTCTCTTCTTCTGTCTCCTCCTTGAATCTCTTCTCTGCTTCTTCAACAACTTCCTCTAAGAAGCTTTTCTTTACTTTCCTTATCTTTCTCGTGGCAGGACCAGAGATGGAGACAAGGTCCTGTTCAGCATCAACAGCTTCTTCTTCAGCAAATAGTTGCTTGGCCATAGCCAGAGATTTCAACTCTTCCTTCTTCTTCTTGTGTAGCTCAGCCTGAGCAAGTGTGTTTTCCAATAGGTCCAGACGACCAGAGTGGTTGAAGATAGTATCATTCGTGCTCTTAGTGTTGGTCCCGAGGAATATACGTATAACAATTTTCTGACTTTCAACCTTACTGAGTCCCCTTAGCTCAGAGTGTTAAAGAACTCAGGGTTGATAACACACATACTGACCGCAATGAATATTGGTCAGTTGGCTAACTATCAACTTGAGTTCAGTGCGGAAATGCGTGAGCCCTGAAAGTTTATAGTCTTGTTTTATGTTTGCTTTCTGAAAACTTATTTACTCAACTCTGAAATAGTGATTAGTAGGGCAGTGTTCAATTTAATGATCAGGCTGATTGATTCAGGCCTGATAAAACAAATGCTATGAATGACTTAAGCAGATAAGCAAATAAGCACAATATCAAGGCAATAAGAACACAGGGAGTTTAACGTGGTTCAAAGACTCAAGCTCCTACGTCCACGACCTGATTCAACAGGAAATCCACTACTGGGATTCTTGCTTTTTACGTGCCAAGGTGCTCCAAGATCAGCTATCCTCACTGACCTATACAAAACTCCTTACTAACTCACTAAACACAACTTACTACCAACAAACCTGACTAAGGGTTTTGGTTTCAGTTTGGATTCCAACTAGGATGTGATTATCCTTACAAGACTACGCTATGCTAAGGATGGATAATCACTCTAAGCTTATGATAAAACTTTGTAGCTCAATGAAATACAGAATAACTCTCACTAATCTAAGAAACACTTGGGAAATTTAACTGGTTTCGAGTGCTTCTTTTGTACGCTGAATGCTTTTGAAAGCTTGAGAGTTTGAGTAATTTCTGGCTTGGAAATTTCCCGTAACCTTGAATGGGTTCAAGGCCTTCTGTATTTATAGGTGATTTGAAAAATATCCGTTGGAAGAGATAGCCTTCTAGTCATCTACGTAGAGAGGTTCAAACGGACATATCTCCCATGCAGCAGCCATCATTGCATGAATTAGGTAATGGCATTTAATGCACCATTTAATGCTTGCCCGTTGAAATTGCAGTTTGAAGTCAATCTTCATGTCAGGGTCCGTACGTGCGTGTCCTTCCTGGATTGGTCCACGTCATCAGGTTGGTGAGAATGTCAGAACTTATTCCTAGGCTTCAGGCTTGTCTTATTAAGTTCTTTTTGTGTCAAGCACAACGGTCTTGTCCTGACGCTGACATTCCTTTTGCATTACTTGGCTCTACTCCAAGTCTTTCCCATCACCCAGTATCATCCTATTCCCTTCAGGACTGAGTTAGTAATGACCTCAGGGTCATACTCCTCATCACTGACCCTTACTCAGCCAGCTTAGATAGACTGCCGCAAGTTCAGGATGGTGCTCTTCGTCTTCAGGCTCTCAGTCTTGATTGACATCAGTGAGTGCTTCTCTCACTGAGTACCTGTGAAGTGTAAAATAACTAAGTACAAGAACCTAACCAAGACTAGCCTGACTAAGACATTCTTTTCCGGGGCTTTGGGATCTTAATCAAAACTGACAATGTCCCAACAATTTCCCCATTTTTGATGATGCCAAAACACTGAAAAGATCCTCAAAACACTTAGAGGAAAAACAGGTCCTATCTATAAGATAAGTCAGTGTTAGAGCAATTCTTGATAAAGTACAGAACTTAAATAATAGCCAAAAAGGCAATGAGTTTTTGTCTGTGGGCAAATGTAATAGATTTCATTGATGATATTGAATTGGTACAATGAACCTGGTCTATTACAAAGAAAGATGTGAACACCTAAACTAATCTCATTTCAGGCTCGAGTCCATAACCAGCATAGACTCTAACCTTCAACTCATCTACCCTTTTAGGTTGGTTCACATAACCTTCAGCCTTGGCAATCTTCAGAACCTCAGTCATAATGGCCTTTGTGTCGTGCTTTCCAGTTCCAGGGACAAGAGGTGGAGGGCGTGCAACAAACTCAGGAGCTTTGACTTGGACTTGGGCTGCTTCAGCTTCTTCCAATATCTTCTGAATAAGTTCAGGATGATTGTCCGTCATATAGCCAGTAAAGTGGGCATTGATGTCTTCAGTGTCGCCCCATTTCTTCACAACATACCAAAGCCTGACAAATTCATCCCTTGCATCGACCCAAAACTCCTTCAAGGTCTCTAAGATAAACTCATCAACCAAAGCTTCCCTCTGAGCCACCTCAGGCCTTCTGACTTGTAGTAATGTTGATTTCCTTGCCGTTGGCCTCTTCCTGTACATACACGGCTCAGGCTTCGCCTTCTTCCTCCTTAGCAAACTGACCACATCATCATCAAGTTCTCGCTGTTGCATATTAGTGAGGCCAGTTAGCTTCTCTACCTTCTTCTCCAGAATGTGCATCTTCTCTTTCGGAGCAATATCAGCACTGCGCTCAGCTTCAGTCTTCTCCGTGGGGGCTCCCCATGCCTCAACGCATAACTCAGCCACCGTCTCCGCAGAGTAAATGATTGGGTTTTTCTTTGTGCTCATCGGAGGAGATTTTTGAACTGCTGAATCTGGTTTGGAAGGGAGTTGAGGAACATCCCCCGAAGGTTCACTAGCCTATTCTCTGCTGCAGCCTCAGCTAGCCTTGCTGACTTCCGCACAAACAACACATTCCCCTCAGGGTCTGCTTCAGGATCAACCACTACAATTTCTTCAGGATTTGCATTTGCCTTCGATGCCTCAGGGCGGGATCTTTTCCTCTTCTTTTCCCCCTTTTTAGCATCATCCTTGGTAGGTGGGGATGGGAACACGTCTTGCCCACTATTGATAACGAAGGCTGCTCTAAAGATTGAACTTCTTGAACTCCTTCCTTCAGCATATCAACCCCCGTGGCTATCCCAGTTCCTGCGTAGGACACAGTGCTGATGGCAGCTTTGAGCTTCTTTTCAAAGACCTCCATGTTGTATTGGAGACTTTGTTCAGCCTTGGTGATCCTTTCCTCAATGTTTAAGGACTCACCGCTGATCCTGCCAGCTTCACTCAGCACTTTCGCAGACTCTTCAGTAGCCTTAGCAAAAATCTCTGCAGCTGACTCTGAGGACTGAGCAATCCTCCCTGACTCCAGCGCCAACTTGGCCGCTGAGTCATTCAAGGCCTGAGTGAACAGCGCTCCAGCCTGAGCTGCAAGACGCTCCACTGCTTGACTTAACTTTTGTTTGTTGGTGTATACTGTAAAGCAAACTTTTGTTGGGCTTTTATGGATATATTCAATTTCCTTATTATCTGAAATAAATGGTTTTTCACATTATTGCAATCTTATTAATTGCTTGTATTACTTGTATGTCTATTTATCTTATATTGTAGATAATGTGGTGGGTTTGTAGTCACACAGAAGATCACATTGTCAGTTCCTTATAAGATATAAACAGTATTCACAACTAAGATAGTTCTGGACATAACTATTGGTATAAGTTGTAGTATGAACTTGTTAGTGGCTTGTCTTGGCCATTAGTTCATACTAGTACGCTATGTCGTATTGAATGGATCACAGTTAAGACATGTTCTTCTATTCTGACTGTTATGAAGAACTAAAGGTCTTGGTGACTCTTGTAATTCTTAACCCTAATTGTGATATCTAGATATGTGGAGCGCTTGTTCACTACTTTGATTTACTATGGGTGAGAATCTTGTTAGATTCAATGCACTATGTATTTTGGGTAGTGACATCGTTTGCACGATGTCTATTTATTGGCATTAGGGCACCGTGTCCTGGTGATCCAGGTTGATGACGTCCCCTTGAGGAAACTCATAAAGGATTGTCGTATTAAACCCTGCAGGTGGATTTAATCCGTACGACAACAAGGTTGAGTGGTACTACTCAAGGAATAATAGATGTTAATTAATTAAAGCGGTCAGAAGCTTTAATAATTAATGGACGTGCGATATCTTTAACACGGGGAATTATAGAGTCTAATAGAAGCCCTGATTCGGTTCGGGATAGGACGGGAGTGCAACATTAATTCTCTAGTGGAATGAATTAATGTTCACGGGCCAAATATATGTTCTGGGCTGAACATAAGAATATTTGGGTCCATGAGGAGCCCAAACCTATACCTTCTAACAGATCCCTAGTCTGGCCCATGAAACCTATATAAAGGCTTCAATTTTGTTCTTTGAAACCCTAGCACTAAAAGAATTTCGTGAGCAGCTGAATTTCGTGAGCAAGGGTTTTTGAAGAGACGAAATTGGGAGGCACTTTTCTCCACGTTCGCTAGTTCGCCGTCCACCCGGTGTACGAACGAGGTTGGGAGAGAGATTAGAAGATCAGTAGTGGAATCAACGCCTCGGTCTTCAAGGGTAACGGATCTAAACTTGTCTTTAGATGCATGTTTAGGTCTTTAATTGTTTATACACGTTTGGTATCCCAACAACGATCTTGGGGACGGACCGCCTTCACCGGTGCGATCCATCAAGTGGTATCAGAGCCAAGGATTTGTGGATTGTTGGCTCTGCCTGGAACGTGTATCTATTTTCTAGTTTTCTGCTTTCGTGGTTTTAGATCGTTTCTCTATCGCAACCCTTGTGTGTTTTTGTAATCGTTTTTCCCACCAGATAATAAGTGTGGGTAATATAGGTTTCTTTTACAATAGATCACTGTATTAGGGTTTCGTTCGCTTGTATTAGTTGTGTTTTCTGATCACAAGAGCGGGCGATGTCGGATGGAGGATGTGGAAACGGATTTCAGGTTCTCTGTGTTAGAAGTTTTTGGCCCTAGACGGTGTCGTTCACTGTTTTGGCCATAACTTTTGACTCGGGAGTCCGTTTTCTGCAAGTAAGCCCATTTCGGAAACCTCGTGACGATATCTACAGACCTGAAGTTTTCTGCCAGTTTAGTTCGGGTGACGTGAATTCGACCCGTTCGAGACCATTTCTTACTTTGCGTGAGAGGCCGATGCGAGGCATCCATCCGCGCCCTTTATTTATCATTGTAATAGCTTTGATAGGCTGTTTTTGATAAGTTTTAGAAGGGGTTGCGATAGATATGCATTTATTCATGCTTTTATCTATCGTTTTCTGGCATGTTTGTGTTTTATAATTAATTTTATTATAATCTGCTATTGCCTGTGAATAATCTTCAATTTTAAATGACTAAGTGAGTAGAATTTAATTTAATTAATTCTTTGGCCTCCACAATTGGTCTTTAAGTAAGGTGATTGTTGCTCGTGGGACCTTGGGAGTCTCCCCCTAACGGATGCAACATTCACAAGCTTACTAGTTAAGACTTCTAATCAAAATGTTTTAATCTTAAAATGAAGTGTGTGATCATCCCCAACGGATGTATTATTCATGAGTTCATCAGTTAAGATTAGTGCAAGATAACTGTAGTGAATTATTTACTAGCGACGTGTTCTTTGTATGAGCTCGTCAATTGTGAATAATAGTTCCTACAGTTAAATTGTGGTCATCACTTAGATGTGAATTTTAATATAACCCCCCAACGGGGTCCCTATTCTAATTCACATGGCCAGTTTAGGTCCGACTATTAATTTCATTCGTCATAAGGATAAGTTGACGTGATATTGAAATTAAAGACTTGGTGTCTGGTTGATGAACACACGCGTAAACGACCATCCTAACGTGGCTTGCGTGTTTGTTTGTTGGGCTGTTGGAGGTTGTGTTAAATGTTGGTTTTGAAGGTTTCCAATATTTCATGCTTCAATTTATGTGATTTTAATGCTTGCTTGCATTTAATTTATTTCAGATTTAATAAGATGACGTTCAATCCGCTTATGGTTATTTTAAAAGAAAATAAGCTGACTGGTCCGAATTATTTGGATTGGAAGAGAAATCTGGACATTGTCCTGGTTGCAGATGAGTACAAGTTTGTGCTCAATACTCCTGCTCCTGCCGATCTGGCACCCGATTCCACTGAAGAGAAAAAGGAGGCTCATAAGAAGTGGCACAAGGCTGATGAGATGGCTCGTTGTTACATTTTGGCCTCTATGTCAAATGTTTTACAACAGCAGCATCAAAACATGCCTACTGCCGCACATATGATGTTGAGCCTAAAAGAGCTTTTTGGTGAGAAAGATAGGGCTGCCCGTTTTGAGGCTATGAGGAAAATTATGACTACCTCTATGCCAGAGGGAGCGTCGGTGAGGGACCACTGTCTCAAGATGATGGAATATCTGAATGAGATAGAGGTGCTCGGGGGAGAAATCGACGGTGATGCCAAGGTTGATATGATCCTCAACTCGCTCCCAAAATCCTTTGAAAACTTTCGTTTGAACATAATCATGAGTAAGAAGGGCTATTCTGTAGCTGAGCTTCTTGCGGAGTTGGTTGCGGCGGAAGGTCTCATGGGTAAGGGTCCACAAGCCCATGTTCCTGTTCAGGCTGGATCTTCTTCGTCCAAGGGCGGGAAGAAGAAAAAGCCTTCTCAGAAAAAGGCTGGTGGAAGTAGTGGTGGAAGCAGTGGGAGTAAGGTTTTGGCGCCTTCTGGTGGCGTGAAGAAGCCGAAAGGCAAATGCTTCAAGTGCCACAAGACCGGACATTGGAAGCCTGATTGTCCTCTCTTGAAAAAGGATAACTCTGGTACATCTCTTGCTCTAGTTGTTGAAACATGCTTTGCGGCTTGTTCTGCCCTTTCTTGGGTAGTAGATACAGGAGCCACTGATCATGTTTGTTATACCTTGCAGGGGTTTCTGCAAACAAGGCAACTGAGTGAGGGCGAGATTACTATCAGTTTGGGCAATGCTACGACTGTAGCAGTGGTCGCAGTGGGAGATGTGCACTTATGTTTTTCTAATTCTGTTTTAGTATTAAAGAACGTTTTGTACGTGCCGAGTTTTCGGAAGAATTTAATTTCTGTTTCGAAGTTGTTTTTGGATGGATGCTCAGTTGTTTTTAATGATAAAGTTGTTATTATGAGAAATGACTTTTTAATCTGTTCTGGCACGTTAGAAAACAGTCTTTACACTATTACTTGTGCATATCGTACTATGACTGAAACTCATTCATCATCATCAAATAAGAGAAAAGAACCTTCAAAGATGAATCAAACATATCTTTGGCACCTAAGACTAGGTCATGTCAATCTGAGGAGAATTCAAAGACTTGTAAGTAGTGGTTCTTTGGAGTCTCTCCAAGTGGAACCATTCTCAGTCTGCGAATCCTGCTTGGAAGGCAAGATGACTTCAAGGCCTTTTAAGGCCAAGGGGAATAGGGCCAGTGATGTGTTAGAATTGATTCACTCTGATTTGTGTGGGCCTATGTCTGTTCAAGCTAGAGGTGGTTTTGAGTATTTCGTCACTTTCATTGATGATTACTCAAGATATGGGTACATCTATCTGATGCGCCACAAGTCTGAATGCTTTGGCAAGTTCAATGAATTTAAGGCAGAAGTGGAGAACCGTCATGGTAAGAGTATCAAGTCACTACGATCTGATCGTGGTGGCGAATACCTTAGTAATGAATTTAGGCAATACTTATTAGAGAATGGGATTGCATCCCAGCTCACTGCGCCTGGTACTCCCCAACAGAATGGCGTAGCTGAAAGAAGGAATAGGACTCTATTAGAAATGGTGAGATCAATGATGAGTTATGCATCATTACCTACCTCGTTTTGGGGATATACCTTGGAAACAGCGGCGTACCTTCTAAATTACGTACCTTCTAAAGCGGTTCCAAAAACTCCGATTGAACTGTGGTCTGGGCGAAAGCCTAGTCTCAATCACATTCGGATTTGGGGTTGTCCAGCACATGTGCTGGATAAGGAAGCTGATAAGTTGGCACCTAGAACTGAAGTACGGTTGTTTGTAGGATATCCTAAGGGAACAAAAGGTGGTTATTTTTATAGTCCTAAAGATCAGAGGGTGATAGTCAGTACTAATGCCCGATTTTTAGAGGAAGACTATATGAATGAGCATAAGTCCAATAGTGAGATCATTCTCAATGAGTTAAGGGGAGACAATGGCACACCGAGTGTGCAAGAGGAAATACCACAAGAGACTGCACAACGTGATTGCTCTGATGAACCTTTGCATGCATTGCCTCGTCGTAGTGGGAGGGTTGTACGTCAACCTGATCGTTTTATATTTGTGGGAGAGTCTGTGGACTTGATTCCAAGCGATGAACATGATGATAACGATCCCTGGACTTACAAAGAGGCAATTCAAGACAAAGATGCAGAGTCTTGGCACAAGTCTATGGATTCAGAAATTGAATCTATGGATGCTATGGAAGTGTACGACCTAAGCGAACTTCCCCATGGCAAGGAAGTCATTGGGTGTAAGTGGGTCTACAGACGTAAGAGAGGATCTGATGGGAAGGTTATTGCCTTTAAAGCAAGGTTGGTGGCAAAGGGTTTTACCCAGAAAGAAGGAATCGACTATGACGA
Source organism: Ballota nigra (assembly GCA_947034835.1). Classification (NCBI taxonomy): domain Eukaryota; kingdom Viridiplantae; phylum Streptophyta; class Magnoliopsida; order Lamiales; family Lamiaceae; genus Ballota; species Ballota nigra. The sequence continues at coordinate 90,310,427 of OX344722.1, read as the reverse complement.
GACCTTCTCACCAGTAGCCATGCTAAAATCGATCCGGATTCTCTTATCCATAACTAATCACATGAACTATGAGGTTTGGCAAATGGATGTCAAGACAGCTTTCCTTAATGGAAATCTGAATAAGGACATCTACATGCGGCAACCTGAGGGTTATGTGAAGAAAGGCCAAGAGCATCTGGTCTGGAAGCTGAAAAAGTCCCTTTATGGGCTAAAGCAAGCTTCCAGGTCTTGGAACATTCGTTTTGATGAGGTGATCAAATCTTTTGGATTTGAACAATGTCAAAATGAAAGTTGTGTGTATAAGAAGAGTAACGGCGACGTCGTGGTATTCTTAGTACTGTACGTAGATGATATTCTTCTCATTGGCAACAATGTGAAAGTATTATCAGACGTAAAGGTGTGGCTTTCAGAGCAGTTTCAAATGAAGGATTTGGGAGATGCATCGTACATTCTTGGTATAAAGGTCATTCGTGATCGGAAAAAGAGAATGTTGTGTTTATCTCAAGCATCTTACATTGATACTGTGATTGCTCGTTTCAGCATGCAGAACTCAAAGAAGGGTTTACTACCTTTCAGACATGGAGTTCCCTTATCAAAGGATATGTGTCCTAAGACACAGAAGGAGATAGAGGAGATGGCTAAGGTTCCTTATGCTTCGGCTGTAGGAAGCCTTATGTATGCGATGCTGTGTACGAGGCCTGATATTTGCTATGCAGTCGGTATGGTAGCAAGATATCAGTCTAACCCTGGTCAAGGACATTGGACTGCTGTCAAGCATATCCTCAAGTACTTGAAAAGGACTCGAGATTATATGCTGGTATACCAGTAAGATAGTAATGTTCCTGTGGGTTATACTGATTCAGATTTCCAAGCTGATTTAGATGAACGGAAGTCTACCTCGGGTTATGTGTTTGTGTTGGGAGGCGGAGCCATATCTTGGAGAAGTGTGAAGCAGAAATGCATTGCGGACTCCACTATGGAGGCCGAGTACGTAGCTGCCTCAGAGGCTGCCAAAGAGGCTGTTTGGCTACGTAATTTCCTCTTGGACTTGGAGGTGTCCAAGAGTATGCCAAGGTGTATCACTGTTTATTGTGATAACGCGGGTGCAGTGGCAAACTCAAAGGAACCTAGAGCCCATAAAGCGAGTAAACACATAGAGCGGAAGTACCACATTATACGAGACATCGTAAATCGAGGAGACGTAGCTGTAGCTAAGATTGCATCGTTGAACAACCTAGCTGATCCTTTCACAAAGACTCTGGGGATGAAAGTTTTTGAGCAGCATGTGGAAGGTCTTGGTTTACGATGTATACCAGCTAGACTTTAAGTATAAGTGGGAGAATTGATATGTCTTTATGTGTATACTAAAAGTTTAGCTTTAGTATAAGTGGGAGATTGTTGGTGTATACTGTAAAGAAAACTTTTGTTGGGCTTTTATGGATATATTCAATTTCCTTATTATCTGAAATAAATGGTTTTTCACATTATTGCAATCTTATTAATTGCTTGTATTACTTGTATGTCTATTTATCTTATATTGTAGATAATGTGGTGGGTTTGTAGTCACACAGAAGATCACATTGTCAGTTCCTTATAAGATATAAACAGTATTCACAACTAAGATAGTTCTGGACATAACTATTGGTATAAGTTGTAGTATGAACTTGTTAGTGGCTTGTCTTGGCCATTAGTTCATACTAGTACGCTATGTCGTATTGAATGGATCACAGTTAAGACATGTTCTTCTATTCTGACTGTTATGAAGAACTAAAGGTCTTGGTGACTCTTGTAATTCTTAACCCTAATTGTGATATCTAGATATGTGGAGCGCTTGTTCACTACTTTGATTTACTATGGGTGAGAATCTTGTTAGATTCAATGCACTATGTATTTTGGGTAGTGACATCGTTTGCACGATGTCTATTTATTGGCATTAGGGCACCGTGTCCTGGTGATCCAGGTTGATGACGTCCCCTTGAGGAAACTCATAAAGGATTGTCGTATTAAACCCTGCAGGTGGATTTAATCCGTACGACAACAAGGTTGAGTGGTACTACTCAAGGAATAATAGATGTTAATTAATTAAAGCGGTCAGAAGCTTTAATAATTAATAGACGTGCGATATCTTTAACACGGGGAATTATAGAGTCTAATAGAAGCCCTGATTCGGTTCGGGATAGGACGGGAGTGCAACATTAATTCTCTAGTGGAATGAATTAATGTTCACGGGCCAAATATATGTTCTGGGCTGAACATAAGAATATTTGGGTCCATGAGGAGCCCAAACCTATACCTTCTAACAGATCCCTAGTCTGGCCCATGAAACCTATATAAAGGCTTCAATTTCGTTCTTTGAAACCCTAGCACTAAAAGAATTTCGTGAGCAGCTGAATTTCGTGAGCAAGGGTTTTTGAAGAGACGAAATTGGGAGGCACTTTTCTCCACGTTCGCTAGTTCGCCGTCCACCCGGTGTACGAACGAGGTTGGGAGACAGATTAGAAGATCAGTAGTGGAATCAACGCCTCGGTCTTTAAGGGTAACGGATCTAAACTTGTCTTTAGATGCATGTTTAGGTCTTTAATTGTTTATACACGTTTGGTATCCCAACAACGATCTTGGGGACGGACCGCCTTCACCGGCGCGATCCATCATTGTTCACATTGCTCATCCCTCTCATCGAGTTGCTTCATCGTCTGCCTTATCATCTTCTTAGTCCTCTTCCTTTCACTCCTCACTGACTTGGCCGTATCAACCATTGTGCGCTTCAGCAAGATCAGCTCCTGTTGGTAAGGGTGTTGTAGGCTGATTTGGTCCATCTGATGTGTTTGGCCAGGGCCTTTGCATCTTCTTCTTTCTCAGCCCTGAGCTTCATCACCTCCTCTTGAAGCTCAGCCAAGTTCTCAGTCGTCTTCTCCTTCTTTACTTCGACGATACTGGTGAACTCAGCCCTCTGGACCCCAGCGATAAGCACATCATTATCCTTGCCTTCGGCCTCATCAGTAAGTGGCTGCTTTTCCTTGTAAGCCCCTGCACCCTCAGTCCCCTCTTCAGGGTGCACTGAAGGCAGTTGTGGAGTGGTCATAGCCGCCTGCACAGGCTCAGCTAAGCCAGCTCGAACTTCGGGAACAAGTCCCTCAGAACTAGAAGTCACCTTGGATGCCTCTACATCATCCTCCTTTGTCTCAGGGCAGGGAATCCGGTCATTGACTGATGTATCATTGGCAGCTGAGATGTTCTCAACATCCTCAGCAGTTGGTCCACCCTTGGCACCAACTTCCTTCACACCTACCTCCTGAGCCTGAGACTCAGGGTTCATCGAATCTACCTCCTCCGCGGTCTCTTCCACCATCTTCTCACTAGCTCCACCCTGAGCCTCATCATCCTCATCATCCTTAGGTTCTTCATCAAGGTCAGCTTTCAACCCAGTCATCATTCCATTCACTAGCTGCTTAAGGTTTTCAAAATTTAGCAGCTGCAGCCAACTGGTGAGATGAAAATAAGTGCATAGCCTTGCCTCCTCCTGCTCCCAGTGCTCCCACCCTCTGGCATCGACAAACATGTGTTGTTCTTGCATGTTTGATTGCTTGAAGTTGAGCCAGACCTTGAGCTCTATGACATTGGCGCATAGCTCCCTGTACATATACAAGCTAGGCCAACACTTAGCTGCCCATTCAGTCGCGTTCCCCCTCAGATTGTTCTCCATAATCCCTCCTAACATCCCAACATCTAACTCCTCCTCCTCCTTCATCTCCAGAAAGTCATCAGCTAGCTCTCCTTCATTAGAGGTTTTGGGGCAGTCTTTGAGGTTTGGGTAAGTGGGGAAGTCTTCAGGGTTGGGGGTGTTAGTGTTTGGCTCAGGATTCTGTTCAGGCTCAGTGATGGGTGATGGGTTAGGCACTGACTCAGATAAGGTTTCAGGGTTGGGGTTTTTTGGTGGGTTGGATGAGGGTTCAGGGTTGATTGAGGGGTTAGGGTCAGTGGGGTGGGGTTGGGAATGAGCTCAGGCTGAAGAAGTTCAGCCGTCTCAATGGTTCCTCTTACTCTCTCTAGGTCAGAGGCTCTAGGAGAGCTTGACTCCTCCCTGACTGGACTGATCTCTTTCAGGCCCTTAGCCGGAGATCGCTTGGGACCCTTCCTCAACCTCTTGAAAGGCCTATCAGTCCCTGCCTCCTCTCCTCCAGACCTGACTTTATCGTCAGTTCCCTCAGCCTCAGAAACGACCTTCTTGGAGACCTTCTCAGTCCCCTTGCCAACTCCCTTGGCTGTGGCTTTTTCCTTCAACACCACTTTCAGCCTCGTTCTCTTCTCCTCCAGAATCTTCGCCTCTGTTTCCTTCACCTTCTCCTTCTCAGAAGCGACTTCAGACTCAGCCTCCTTGCTCCTTTCAAAGAGCTCATCAACCTTCTCTATCAGACTTGACACAACCTTCTTAGCCTTGCCCGCAGGCTTCTTTCTCTGACCCTTTGGTGGAGCATTGGGGTCAGTCAAGCCCAACACTGAGTATGTATCACCAGTGGAGGTGAACATAACCTTCTTGGGAGACAAATCATCCTCCCAATCAAACTAGCAGCCCTGATAAGCGTGGGTGATCAGGATGGATAACCTTGTCCCAAAAGGAAGAATAGCACCCACGGAGATGTGCTTTTTCTCAGCGTCCTTCTTCAGCTTATCAGCAACGGCCTGACTAATTTGATCCAGCAGGAATTGCTCCCAGTTGACCTCCACTCCATCAACCAGAGCACCCATGATCCTCAGCTTGGGCAAACTGAGTTGCTTGTGAGAGCCAGTAGTACCCATTATGATTTTTGAAACAATATCGACCAACACGCGATATTCAGGCTTCAGGGTCTCCTTGTGCCATCTCACCCTGAACTCCGATGACCCAGTCTTGGTCCACTTCTCAAGGAACTCACCTTCATTGTTTTCCTTGTAGGTCTTGGGGTTGATGCCGGAGCACGGAAGTCCATACACTTCCTTGACGGCCTTCCTAAGATTGATGTCACGAGTCTCAATGTTGTAAAGAGTCTCACCATCTTTGTTCTTCTCTCCGGTGGGAACTAGAACAGTCACCCTGGTGAACAACTCACCCTTGCGAACAAATAAATTGAGATAGGCCTCCACCACTGTCTTGGAAAGCACAGAGGTGGGTCGCAATGTGAAGTATTTCTCCAAACCTGCCTTGGAAATCCATTCAAATACTGGGAGAATCTCCTTTACGGACAGAATCACACCCTCCATGGTGATAACGTGCTCCATGTTAACCAACTTATTCTTGACAACATCTTCCAGGTTATCCGTAGACCAGTTGGTATCTAAGAATGCCATTTGTTTTGATTTTGTTTTGAGAAAAGAACGAATTTGGAAAGAAGTGTTTGAAGGAGAGAGAGTTTAGTGTGCAAAGTGCATTTGTGTTTGTGTAAATTCCTCAAATGGCATACTAGATTGATATGACTTGTTCAGTTACTCAGACGTGAGGTTGGGATTAATCTTAAATTTGAAAAGTTTTGAAATGAAGGGCCAGGATTAATCTCCATATCAATCATTTACTCACGTCAGTCATATTCCGTATAAAACGGACATGTATATGAAAAAGTAACCGAGGTATTAAATGCTCAGCTGCGCGTGGGTTTAAATATAAAAAGGTGTACTTTTAATGAAAATAGAATGCATTTAATGAAGATTTTCAGGACGAAGGACTTAGAGAGACGCTTTAAAATTCACAAGAGTCAGGATAGAAATCATACCTGTCAGGGAGACATTGTAGCACTCTGATACCTCACTGAGTCGAGTCTGGCCTGAGTTCCCCCTAGATCCTATACAGACTGCTCTCCCGAATTTAAGAGACCTAACTCCACTGACAGTTCCATAAATCTTGCTTCAGCCAAAGGCTTAGTCAAGATGTCAGCTCTTTGCCTGTCAGTTTGAATTTTCTCCATCCTAATGTCCTTTTTCTCAACATGATCTCGAATGAAGTGATGCCTAATATCCACATTCTTGCACCTTGTGTGAAGCACTGGGTTCTGAGTAGTTGCTATAGCACTATTGTTGTCACAATAGATTGGAACCTCATTAGTAAATACTTGGTAGTCTCTCAATTATTGCCTCAACCATAGGATCTGAGCGCAACAACTACCAGCAACTATATACTCAGCCTCAGTCGTGGATGTTGCCACTGAATTCTGCTTCTTACTAAACCACGAGATCAACTTACTTCCCAAAAGCTGACATGTCCTGAGGTTGATTTCCTATCAATCCTACAACCTCCATAATCTGCATCTGAATAACCTGTCAGTTCTAAGTGGTCATCTGAAGGATACCATAGTCCCATATTGAAAGTCCTTTTCAAATACTTAAGTATCCTCTTAGCAGCCTCCAAATGACTTCTCTTGGGATCAGACTGATACCTAACACACACACCAACTGCAAAGGTAATGTCAGGCCTACTTGCAGTCATGTACAACAATGATCCTATCAGCCCTCGGTATTCAGTCTGATTTACTGAAGTTCCTTCAGTGTCAGGATCCATCTTCCAATTGGTGTTCATTGGGATCCTAGCCGGATTGCTATTCTGAACTCCAAAGTTCTGAATCAAGTCTCTTGTATACTTGGCCTGATTAATGAAAATCCCTTGATCAGTCTGCCTGACCTGCAATCCTAAAAAGAAATTCATCTCTCCCATCATTGACATCTCAAATTTACCAGTCATCAACTTAGAGAATTTCTCACAGAGCTGATGATTTGGTGATCCAAATATTATGTCATCCACATAAATCTGGACCAAGAGAATGTCATCACCTTCAGTGATCCTGAACAAGGTCCTATCCACTGTTCCCTTCTTGAACCCCATGGTCAGTCAGGAATTAAGCGAGGGTATCTGATGGTCCCGTTTTCGAATACCAAAATGGGAATTCAGGAGCAAATTTTTTTTTTAAACTTTTCCTCAGGGAGTTCAGCAAGAGTGAGAATACTCAAGTCACTGCTCTGCTCAGAGGCTGAGCTACCAAGTCAGTGAGAAGGCTTGGAGACTCATGCTCTGAGCAAGGACAGTGGCTTGAGATACTGAACTCTCGAGTGCGTTATAAAACACAGCTTGCACCCTGACTGAGTTCAGTGACGGAATACTCAAGTCACTGCGTTGCTGAGAGTCAGAGCTATCAAGTCAGTGATGAGACTTGAAAGCCCAGGCTCTCAACAAGGCAGTGACTCGAGAGACTGAACTCTCGAGTGCTAGCCTAAGCTTGTCAGTGAGATTGATTCTCCCTGACTAAAATACTTAGCTAATCTTCTTTTCAAGCTTTCCAAGTACACTCAGAGAGCATACACTACAAATAATTAGCAAGTGCTTAAACGATAAACAACGCTTAGTTTAACGTGGTTCAGAGACTCAAGCTCTTACATCCACGACCTGATTTAACAGGAAATCCACTACTTGGGATTCTTGTTTTTAACGTGCCAAGGTGCACTTACAACTGGACTCACGCCACTCCCTGGGCTGCCTCTCCTCACCTCACTACAAACCTAACATTCTCTAAAAGGGTTTAGTTTGGTTTGGTTTTCTCCAACTAGGTGAGGTTTTCCTTTACAATGTGTTAGCCTTAAAGCTAAGATTATGAAAACCTCTCTAAGCTAAGAGTTACAAGCTTGACACTCAATGAAGATAAGTGATAACCCTAAAGGTCAGTGTCGTGGGTGTGAGCACACTTCCTTATGACTCCCTAACAACTCACACACTCTTATAGCTTGTAGGTGTTGATTTTTCTTTCTTCACACACAATACAACACTTCAACACACTTGAATACGCAGCTATGAGCTTGTATTTATAATGGAGATTCAAATGTATCCGTTGGAGGGAAGATACATTTGAATCCAACATTAAATGGTTTCAACCACTTTTCTTGGAATGCGGCATTTGTCAGTGTCAGAGTTGCTGCCTCGTGCTGGTTGGTCCACGTGGCCTGGATTCACGGATCTTTGACTCAGTGGGTTTGACTAAGACCCACTGACTTTAGGTAGCTTCCTCCTTCACTGACTGATGATCTTCAGTGGACTGAACGTCTTCAGTGTAGTTGTCCTTCAGAGACTGTTTGAAGATCACAAGAAGTTTGTCATAAGGCTGAATGACAAACTTCCCTGACCACAGTAGCCTGACTCCTTCAGGGCCTACTTGGTGCAGCACTGATCCTCCTGATCATGCTCTTCACTGAGTGGTCCACCTGACTTAGCTTAGATCAGTCCGGTTTACACTCAGTGGGACTTCCTTCAGGCTTCTCTTCAGTTTCAGGTCTCTTGCATGGCTTCAGTCAGTTCTCCTTGGTGTCATCTTGATATCCTCAAGCTGTGTGGCTGAGTTCCCCCTCAACTGAGTGTTCCCTCAACTGAGTTCTTCTCAACTGACAGCCTATTCTCTAGGAGCTAACCTAGCCTGACCTGAAATAAAAGATACTATCCTGACTGCTTTCAAACCTATTACATGCTGTTTTGGAAAATCATCAAAACTAAAATACATATCCCAACAGTATCATACCAAGCTCTTGGTGCTTGCTTAAGTCCATAGAGTGCTTTCTTCAAATAGTATACTCTATCTCCAACCTCAAACCCGGGAGGTTGTTCAACATATACCTCTTCATTGAGTACACCATTCAGGAAGGCACTCTTGACGTCCATTTGATACACTTTAAACTTCTTGTATGTTGCATATGTAATTAAAAACCTGATAGCTTCCAACCTAGCCACTGGAGCAAAGGTCTCATCATAGTCTATTCCTTCAGACTGACAATACCCCTTTGCAACCAGTCTTGTCTTGTTCCTTACTACAACACCATTCTCATCCTTCTTGTTCTTGAAGACCCACTTGGTACCAATAACTCCTTGATGCCTAGGTCTATCTACCAGTTCCCAAACCTGATTCTTTGTGAACTGATTCAACTCCTCTTGCATGGCTATGATCCATTTCAAGTCAGTGAGAGCTTCTTCAATGTTTTGAGGCTCTTGCTCAGAGAAAAAGAAACAAAACAGTGCACTCTCACCATGAAATCGTCTGGTCCTGACTCCCTCAGTTAGATCACCAATAACTTGGTCAATGGGATGATCCTCTAGACATGTTCTCTTGCCTGAAGTTGTTCCTGAAGTACCTGCAATGTTAGTGTCTACAGGCTCATAAAATTCAGGATATTGAACAGAAGGGGATGATCCTGAGTCTATACCAAAGGGATTTATCAACTCAATGTCAGGGACATTGATTCCCCCTTGATGAGATGACTCAGGAATCGTCTCAACTGCGACCGCATCTTAATAGACGGTGCTTACCTCAGGTTGAGCCTATTCCTCAGTATGAGGCTCAACAATCCCCGATGTGCTGGGCTTAGGAGTGACTCTTGGTTCATCTTCCTGATCATCGTCATCATCCCATCTTGGAATTGGCACGGTTTTGACCTTTGGATCAGGTTAATTCTTTAAGCTCAGCCTTGTCACTCTCCTTGTGACCTCCTCAGTGTCAGGATTCAACACTTTCAACCTAGTCTCATTAGCAGATTCATCAAACACAACATGTGGTGATTCTTCCACAACAAGAGTCCTACAATTGTAAACCCTGAATGCTTTACTGATTTCAGAATATCCTAAGAATATTCCTTCATCAGATTTGCTATCAAAGGCTTTCAATTGGGTCTTCCCATTGTTGAGGATGAAACACTTACAACCAAATACATGAAAGTAAGAGATACGTGGCTTTCTCTTATTCCATGTCTCATATGGGGTCTGTGCATGTTGTTTGTTCAGCATGAATCTGTTCTGAGTGTAGCAAGCAGTGTTGATTGCCTCAGCCCAAAACTTTTTGGGCAATCTTGACTCAGCCAGCATGGTCATGGCAGCTTCCTTTAGTGTTATGTTCCTCCTTTCAGCGACACCATTCTGTTTTGGGGTTCTAGCTGCAGAAGTCTCATGAGCAATACCAAGTTCATTATAGAAATAAAAAATATATGAGTTTATAAATTCAGTGCCCTTGTCAGATCTGATCTTAGTAATGGACTGATTCTTCTCATTGCTGAGTCTTCTGAGCAACTCAGGAAGCTTCACCTGTGTTTCCTTCTTATTTAACAAGAAAATAACCCAAGTATACCAAGAATAATCATCAATAACCACAAGGGTGTATTTTCTACCATTCATACTCACAAGTGTTATAGGCCCAAATAAATCCATGTGCAAGAGCTGAAGAATACTGTCAGTGGAAAAGGAAGTTTTCTCCTTGAACGACGCTCTGACCTGCTTCCCCTCCTGACAAGCTTTGCACACATGATCTTTGCTAAAAACTTCATTAGGTAGACCTTCAACAAGTGATTGTCTAGAAATTTTGTTAAGAATCTTGAAGTTCAGGTGACTTAATCGTTTATGCCATAACCAACTGAGCTCTTGAGAGCTTTTAGCAACAAAACAAGTATTGGGAATAGTGCTGCTCCAATCAGCAAGATAAACATTACCTTTCCTAACACCTGATAGAAGCACTTATGTTGATTTGTCCTTGACTGAACATATATTCGATGAGAACTCAACACTGAAACCTTTGTCACAGAATTGGCTTACTGACAACAGGTTGTGCTTCAGTCCTTCCACAAAGGACACATTCTCCACTCTGATTGCTCCTATTATCAAGACACCAAAACCTTTAGTAAAACCTTTTGAGTTGTCACAAAAGGTTACCTGTGGACCATCTTTAGCTTGAAACTCTTGGAGAAGACTCTTCATTCCAGTCATATGCCTTGAGCAACTACTGTCTAGGTATCAAACAACCTTGGTTGAGTCTTGTCTCCTCTTGTTATGATCCACAGCCGCCTACAAGCAATTCAGGCTTTAGGTACCCATTGGGTGTTGGGTCCTACTGTGTCAGCTGTACCATTTCGGATCTAGACTTGCTTAACAACCCTTATTGCCTCAGAGTAGTAAATCTGTCTCCCTGAAACATCAACATACACAACTTTCTTCTTCTTAGCTTGAGAGGAAGATGTGTATGGGTGCTAGGCTTAGGCTTTACAGGTGCCTGAGTGGGTGCCTTTTGGGATGGCCTCCTGTTCTTCCTAAGTCTGGGTGCAGCATGTCTCTGGGTTTGCTCTTGATAAGGTCCCTGTTTTATGTTCCCCCTAGGCAAGTGAGGGAAAGAAAAACAGTTAAAGGCTTCAGGATGCCAAAACCATGGGGGTGTCATCATACTTGGCCTTCCCTGCTGGTTTTGCCACGCATGATGGTACCCTCGTTGACCAGTCTAGGGCTCTTGGCCTGAGGCTTTCTCTGGCCTGAGCTCTCAGGGACCTCCTTTGGTTGCTTGACCTTTCCCTTAGGTTTCGGCTTAGCAACCTTGGGGGCAACCCTGACTGTGTCAACAGTTTCCTTGCCCTTATCAGTCTGGCGGGCCTGAAGTACAACCTTAGGTGCATTCTGGCCTGCCTGAACGAAAACCCTCTCAGTGTTGCTCCCTGAAGCAACATGAGACTGACCTTGTGAGGATCTCTTAGGAACATAAACAAGTCTCCTTTTCTCATTCCCAAGCATCTGGCTGCTATTTATTTCCTCTCTAGCCACTGGGGATTTATTCATTGCTGCAACCTTTTTCTTGAGAGAGTCCTCACTCTTTTTCAGGATTTCATGTCTGGCAAAGAGGTAATCAAACTTACTCTTAAGTACCTTAAGTTCCTCCTTCCTGACCAGCTCTTCCTCAGCCAAATCCTTCAGAATCTTCTCTCTTGGAAGACACTCAGCATTGATCATATCAATCTCTTGAGTTAGTCTCACAATTTGAGCTGACTCTTTTAGATCTGACTGAGTGAGTTGGTCATTTAGGTTTTGAACCTCAGTACTCAATTTCTGGTTCTCCTCTACCAAGAAGACATTAGTTTCCTGCAACCTGGAGAAATCAACCATCAATTGATCCAAGCAGATCTGAAGGTTCATTTCTCTGGCTGACTCTGAGCTAGGCTCAAGATTTTGACCAGTGTAAGAACCACACACAGGGTTAGATGTTACCTCAGGTTCCTCCCTTGCCATAAGGCAAACATCTCATCATCAGAGAAAAGTTCAGGCGACCTCTCCTCAGGACTATCCGAGTCAGTAGCATCCTCATCGAGCATGGCTCTTCGATCAGCGTACCTCTGGTCTCCATTGGCCCTCCTGTCCTCTCTCTCCCTTGCACTCAGCTCTGGGCAGTCATACTGATAATACCCACTTTTATTACAGTTGTAACACATAGCTTGCTCATCACCTCTTTCTTTTCTAGGCTCAGGGTTCCTTCTTGAGTCAGGTTTCCTTTGTCTTGATGAGCTTTCAGTCTTTCCTGAGTACCTATCATCATGAGTACGTCTCTGTTCATCTCTTCAATTAGGCTTTGGGTCTGAATATCTCCTTTCATCACCACGATCTCTCCTCCGGCCAGTGTTCCTTCTTTCCTCATATCTCCTTGAGCTTTGGTGGGTTCCTTCAGGTTTCCTGTCACGAGTATCCTGATAATATTTCTTATAACGACCAAACCTGGAATTAAGCTTCTCAAAGCGTCTGGCCATCAGGCTGTACTCCTCAGCAAGTTCTTCCTTGCTCATCTCCATCAGTGACTTTGGTGAAGACTCAACAGGTTCTGTCCTGGCTTTGAACGCCATACTTTTCTCAGGAGCTTTCTCTTTCTCTTCCTCTTCCTGCTAAACTTTCTTCTTTCTCTTGTTGAGATCATATTCCAGTGCTTTAAGCTCTGAAAAAAGTAAAACAAAAGTTATGTTACTCATATCCTGAGTGTTCTTAAGCATAATTACACTGTTGTCCTATCTCTCAGGAAGGGCATTCAGGATTTTGGAAGCAACATCTCTCTTTGGAACATCTTTGTCCAACATCACCAACTCATTCATCAACTTGATGAATCTTGACTCCATCTGATCAATAGTCTTATCAGGCAGCATCTCGAACGCTTCAAACTTATGAATAGCAATATTCCTCTTGTTCTCCTTTATCTTTTCTGACCCCTCACACATCTTGGTCAGCTCATCCCAGACCTCATTTTCCATCTTTAAGTTCATCAGCCTCGCTGACTCCTCGAAAGGCATCGTATGCAGGATGATGTTCCTGACCACATTGTCCAGTCCCACCATTTTGATCTCATCATTGGTCATATCCTTCCTCTCCTTAGGAACCTGTACACCAATGTCAAGATGATCATATCCCAGTCCTCTGACATTAGGAATAGTGATCTTGATAGGTCATTCCCTGATAACACGCGACATCTGGTCATGGATGGCATCAAGATATGCCTCAAGTCTGAACTTCCAGTAAACAGAGTTAGAAATAGAGAATTCAGGTAAAGAAGCTTCAAGTCTCCTCGAAGTCATGATGATGCAAGTTTTATGAAAAACAAACTTAGCTCTGTTCAGTGACCACCAACATTTTCTCCTCTGAAACTATTAGTATTCAAAGTCAGTGGTCTTTTGAACCACTGCTCTGATACCACTTGTTGGTCCCGGTACAAGACTGAAAAATACATGTATGGGGGTGGAGGGGAATACACGTATAATAATTTTCTGACTTTCAAACTTACTGAGTCCCCTTAGCTCAGAGTGTTAAAGAACTCAGGGTTAATAACACACCTACTGACCGCAATGAATGCTGGTCAGTTGGCTAAATATCAACTTGAGTTCAGTGTGGAAATGCGTGAGCCCTGAAAGTTTATAGTCTTATTTTATGTTTGCTTTCTGAAAACTTGTTTACTCAACTCTGAAATAGTGATTAGGTTGATTGATTCAATTTAATGATCAGGTTGATTGATTCAGGCCTGATAAAACAAATGCTATGAATGACTTAAGTAGATAAGCAAATAAGCACAATATCAAGGCAATAAGAACACAGGGAGTTTAACGTGGTTCAGAGACTCAAGCTCCTACGTCCACGACCTGATTCAACAGGAAATCCACTACTGGGATTCTTGCTTTTTACGTGCCAAGGTGCACCAAGATCAGCTATCCTCACTGGCCTATACAAAACTCCTTACTAACTCACTAAACACAACTTACTACCAACAAACCTGACTAAGGGTTTTGGTTTCAGTTTGGATTCCAACTAGGATGTGATTATCCTTACAAGACTACGCTATGCTAAGGATGGATAATCACTCTAAGCTTATGATAAGACTTTGTAGCTCAATGGAATACAGAATAACTCTCACTAATCTAAGAAACAAACTGGTTTCTAGTGCTTCTTTTGTACACTGAATGCTTTTGAAAGCTTGAGAGTTTGAATAATTTCTAGCTTGGAAATTTCCCGTAATGTTGAATGGGTTCAAGGCCTTCTGTATTTATAGGTGATTTGAAAACTATCCGTTGGAAGATATAGCCTTCTAGTCATCTACATAGAGAGGTTCAAACGGACATATCTCCCATGAAACATCCATCCTTGCATAAATTAGGTAATGGCATTTAATGCACCATTTAAAGCTTGCCCGTTGAAATTGCAGTCTGAAGTCAGTCTTCATGTCAGGGTCCGTACGTACGTGTCTTTCCTGGATTGGTCCACGTCATCAGGTTGGTGAGAATGTCAGAACTTATTTCTAGGCTTCAGGCTTATCTTATTAAGTTCTTTTTGTCTCGAGCACAACAGTCTTGTCCTGACACTGACATTCCTTTTGCATTGCTTGGCTCTACTCCAAGTCTTTCCCATTACTCAGTATCATTCTGTTCCCTTCATGCTTGAGTTAGTAATGACCTCAGGGCCATACTCTTCATCACTGACCCTTACTCAGCCAGCTTAGGATTGACTGCCGCAAGTTCAGGATGGTGCTCTTCGTCTTCAGGCTCTCAGTCTTGATTGACATCAGTGAGTGTTTCTCTCACTGAGTACCTATGAAGTGTAAAATAACTAAGTACAAGAACCTAACCAAGACTAACCTGACTAAGACATTCTAAAGTTAATCATCTTTTCAGAGGCTTTAGGATCTTAATCAAAACTGACAATGTCCCAACACTTAGCCAGTTCAGTTATGGCCTTCTCTTTCCCCTTTTTAACATCATCAAAAAGGGGCTCCACAACCTGCCTAATCAGAGCAGGCAACTCTGTGTTGGAAAAAGAGTGAAGATCCCTGAGCTTCTTAGCTTCTTCAACATATGCCTGTGCCTCAGCTACCAGGCATTCTTGCTTGTTCAACATCTCCTGGAGGGAATCCTTAATCTTTGCAGTCTCAAGCATCTAGGAGGCCATCTCCACATTGAGAACAGAGACTCGGCGAAGCTGGTCCAGAACATGCTCTTGCAACTGCTTCTGGCTTTCAATGATGTCCAGCTTCAGGAAGAGGCCATTTACCTTGAAAGAGGCCTTGGCAGAGGCAAAAGTAGCCTTGATCTGCTTCAGAAAGTGCTTCCTCTCCTGCTTGATCTGGTGCTCTATCATGGCAGGTGCCATATGCTACATTGCCTTAGAGAATCTGTCAATCTCCTGGATTTGTTCATTGAAGAACATCTTCATCTTCAGGAGCATAGCAGGAGTGACATCGAAGTCCTCTTCATCAGAGTATAACTCTGGAGGAAAAGTGAAGTGGGGGCCAAAGGAGTAGGAGGGACCCTCTGGAGAAATAATGACCCCTCTCTGGATCAAGAGAGTACGGACCACCACTTTGGCAGACTCTGGAGATTCAAGCTCAGCTGGATTCTGCACATTGAGCTTCTTCTTGATGCTAATCTCCCAAGCTGTAAAACCAGCTGTGGTCATCTCTTCCAGCAGCATGACCAGAGCTTCTACATCTTCTAATCTGGCTTTGCTCCAGACCTTCCCATCCGTCAGGTCTGCCAGAAGAGGTAAGTGCTCCAGCAGGATAGGGAATTGCTCTCTTAGCCAGAGCTGAGCACTTACACTCATACTCTGCCTGATGGGACCCATTTCAGTGTCATTGAAAGTGAAGGGTCTAGGCCCAGGGGCAGAGGAGGATGAGGCTAAGTTGGGAGGCTCAAGTGAAGCATCCTCTTCTTCACTATCATCGCTAAGTGAGTTTGTGGGGGAGGAAGGAGGACTAGGGAACCCCAAGGCCAACGGGTTGGTCTGCACCAGAAGAGGTAGAGGGTATCTCTGGTACAGAGGCTGTTTGTGGGGGTGAAGGGTTAGTGGGTAGAGGTGTTTTAGATTGAGTGTGAGGGGGAGAGGCTATATGAGTGGGAGGGGGAGGGTTTGGGATAGGCTGCTCTGGTAGGGTTGATTATGAACCAGAGGCAGGAGGTTGGGGTTGAGTTTGGGTTTCTGGTGGAGAGAGAGATGGGGAAATAAGATTAACAGGAGATGGGGCAGATGGGTTTACCTTAGCTGAGTCAACATCAGCTGGTACAGAGATCTATGGTGCTGCAGGAGAAGACACAACATCCTCCATCAACTGTGAAGCCTCTTCAATGGCCTGTTCCAGAGCATCTCTCAGATCGGAGCTGGAATTTGGATCCTCTTGAAGAATAACCCTCTTGGCTCTTGGCTTCCTCTTCAAGGGAACGTTTTCCTCTTCTTCTTCCTCCTCTGATGGCTCATCCACCAGGAGTGTTTTCTTCTTCTCTGCCTTCTTCGAAGTTCTGGGCTTCTTGCTTACTCCTCCTTGATCTTGCCTGGTCCTTTTCTTTATAGGACCAGCTTTCTTAGCCTTAGGTGAAGTAACAGCCTCTTCACCTCCTCCTTTCTACTTCTTCAAAGCAGCAGTAAGGGGAATCTAGTTATCCTCTGATGAGCTAGAAATCACAACATTGGAAGAAGCAGGAGCTGCATCCTTCTTCTTCCCTTTAGCAGGGAAAGGCACGGCTTGCAATGGTTGGGCGGGGATGGCCCCTTCACCATCAGAATCAGAATGACCATGTAAATGTCCATCATTGTGAAATAAGATCTTGGACTTGTGGAAGCCTTTGCACCAGGTTGCCTTCCACACCTTGTCTGGAAATAGATATTCCAGAATTAGAGTCATCTTTGTACCCACGGAAATATTCGCATTGAACACGAACTGCAACTCCCCTGGCTTGCTTGGACAATCCTCCCTCTGAACCTTTGCCTTATTCTTCCTCAAGACATCCCAGAAGAACTCAGCCCAATTACATTGCGCACCATCATAAATGGCCCTCATCACACACATACGACCATTAAAGATGGCATCTGTACTGTGATTCTCACACATCAGTACCTTCACAATGATATAAAAAAGTACCTTGTACTTGTGATGAAGATGCTTATCCAGAAAACCCTTCGTCAATGCTTGGAAAGAAGATCTGGCAAAGATCTTGAATGATTCAACAATTTCACCTTCCTTATACTTCAATGGATCAACACCAGTAGAAGAAATATTCCCAAAGAGCTTGCAAAAATTGTGCTTAGTGAACATAACCTCCTCTCCATCGATCTTGGAAGCAATATGTCCATTGTGAATCTTCATCCTCACCAGAAACTGCGTGACATATCCATCCAAAGTGCGAAGACCTTTGGGGATAGCAGATGTAAAATCTTCAACGCCAGACTTGCACAGTAACTCCAGAATCTCCAACGCGGCAGGGTTGCGAGTGGTGTAGAAGTCAACGACCATCTCCTTCTTCAACTTCTTGTAAACATAATCTGGGTCGAAGTTGCATTTAGGTGCCATTTCTGTGAAATAGAGAAGGTAGAGAGAACTGATTTTGCAGAGAGAAGTTAGGGTTTGGAAGTTTGAAAATGTGAAGAGACAAAATAAGAATTTTTTAGTTTATAAAAGAGATGTACGCGTGGATTTGAAATTAAATTGAAGTGTGTACTCGTGGAATTAGCATTTAATTGAGGGGACAAGATCAATTTGTCAATTGATTGATATTTTGCATGTTAATTAAATCTGACGGCCAGGATTGAATTTGGCAAGTTACAGATTTAATTGAGTACGTGGCATGGTCATTGGGACTGGGTTCGAGGGGGTTTGTGGCAGTCAAGAGAAAAAGCGAAATGATTGCCTAGACCCACGACCCTAGTTCTAAATACACTCTGAATATGAAATGTTTTGGGTGTATTTAGTAATTTAAAAGGTGTGTCCCAATGATCAGAGATAGAGAAGTAAATACATACCTGTCATCTGGTATCGTAACCAGATGATACCTCAAGTAGTTTGATGTTACATCTCATCTGGTGGAACTTTCTCTGGAATCTGACAATGCACCTCACCTGGTACATAACTCATCTGCAGATGTAACTTCTCTGGTATATCTAATCTGTAGACAGGTTAGTACATCAAGTGACATTAACGAGTATAATTGAAATTAAGGATACTTCTCTGGTATTCCCCCTAAACCAATTCTGTCTCTGGATCCAAGAATCCCAACTCAAAGGCTAATTCTTTGAATCTGGTCTCAGCCAAAGGCTTAGTGAGAATATCCGCTCTCTGCTTCTCTGTTGCAATCTTTTCCATCCTTATATCTCCCTTCTCCACACGATCTCTGATGAAATGGTGCCTTATATCAACATATTTGCATCTGGTGTGAAGAACTGGATTCTGGGTGATGGCTATAGCACTGTTGCTATCACAGAAGATTGGAATATCCTTAGCCCTAATCTGGTAGTCCCTAAGCTGCTGACTAATCCAGAGTAGTTGTGAACAACAGCTACCTGCGGCCATGTATTCTGCTTCTGTGGTTGATGTTGCAACTGAAGTCTGTTTCTTAGAGAACCAGGATACCAACTTATTCCCTAAAAATTGACATGTTCCACTTGTAGACTTCCTATCTATTCTGCACCCACCATAATCTGAATCTGAATATCCACTTAACTATATATTGTCATCTGTAGGATACCATAAACCCAAATTTACATTTCCCTTAAGATATTTCAATATCTTCCTAGCTGTTTCCAGGTGACTCCTCTTAGGATTAGCTTGAAATCTGGCACAGACACCAACAACAAAAGTGATATCTGGTCTGCTTGTAGTTAGGTACAAAAGAGAACCAATAAGTGCCCTATACTGAGTCTGGTCCACACACTCTCCAGACTCATCTGGATCCATGTTGAAATTTATCATTATATGAATCTTGACAACTTTGCTAGATCCTACTCCAAATTTCTCTAACATGTTTCTGATGTATTTAGCTTGATTGATGAAAATTCCCTTCTCTGTCTGTTTTACCTGCAAACCTAAGAAATAGTTCATCTCACCCATCATGGACATTTCAAATTGGCTCTGCATGAGATCTCTAAATTTCTCACACAAGTTCTTGTTAGGGGATCCAAATATAATGTCATCAACATATATCTGGACCAGAAGGATGTCTTTTCCTTCTTCTTTCCTAAACAAGGTCCTATCAATCTTTCCCTTAGTAAAACCATTGTCCAGAAGAAACTGAGAAAGAGTGTCATACCATGCTCTGGGTGCCTGCTTAAGCCCATAAAGAGCTTTCTTAAGCTTATACACCTTGTCACCTTGTTCAAAACCAGAAGTTTGTTCAACATACACTTCCTCAAAGAGAATCCCATTAAGAAAGGCAGATTTCACATCTATCTGGTATACTTTGAACTTCATGTGAGCTGCATATGCTAGAAACAATCTGATGGCTTCTAGTCTAGCAACAGGAGTAAATGTCTCATCATAGTCTATTCCTTCAGACTGAGAATAACCCTGTGCCACTAGCCTTGCCTTGTTTCTAGTAATGACATCATTCTCATCTTTCTTGTTCTTGAAAACCCACTTAGTGCCTATCACCTTTTGATATCTTGGTCTGTCTACCAGCTCCCAAACATCCTGTCTGGGGAATTGATTCAACTCCTCCTGCATTGCAACAATCCAATTTGAATCTTTCAGTGCTTCCTTGATGTTCTTGGGCTCAATCAAGGACACATAGCAACTGAACAAGGCAGCTAAGTTAAGAGTTCTCCTAGTCTGGACACCCTTAGTTGGATCTCCTATAATTAACTCATTGGGGTGATCAACCAGGGTTTTCCTTCCCTTGGACTTGCCTGATTGACCATCTACTGCAGTACCTTGGTGATTATCACAAACTGTGGGAGAGCTTCCCCCTACAGGAGTTCCAACCTCTTCTGGCTTTGCACCTTGTGGAGACTTCTGCTCCAGAGAACCAGAAGATGGGTCACCATCTGAATCTGAACCTGACTCTGAATCAAGAATAGGTGGATTGACTTTGATGACTCTGGGAGTAGTCTGATTCTGTGTCTCTTCTGGAGACTGATTCCTTAAGTCCACCTTGCACTCAAGAGTAGATTCATAAAAAAACAACATGAGGTGTTTCTTCCACACAAAGAGAATTCCTATTAAAGACTCTATATGCTTTACTGGTGCTGGAATATCCTAAAATTATTCCATCTGCCACTTTAGCATCAAATATTTTTAACTTGGACTTCCCATTGTCATGGATGAAACACTTGCATCCAAAAACATGAAAGAATGAAACAAATGGGGTTTTACCTTTCCATACCTCATATGGTGTCTTACTATGTCTCTGGGCAATGAGGCATCTGTTCTGGGTGAAATAAGCTGTATTGATGGCTTCTGTCCAAAATCTCTGGGGTGTGTTGTACTCTGCTAGAAGAGTTCTGGCAGCCTCCTTAAGGGTTCTGTTTCTCTTTTCTGCTACTCCATTCTATTGGGGTGTTCTGGCAGCAGATGTCTCATGAAAAATTTCATTTTCCTTACAATACTCTACAATGTGTGAATTCAAAAACTCTGTCCCTTTATCACTTCTGATCCTCACTATGCTCTGGTTCTGCTTGAAGAACTCTGGCAGCTTAGTGATAGTTTCATTTTTCTTAAACAAGAACACTACCCAAGTGTATCTTGAAAAGTCATCTACTATCACCAAGGTGTACTTCCTCCAACTGAAATTAAGAGGTGAAACAGGTCCAAACAGGTCCATGTGATGTAGTTGAAGTACTCTGGTTGTGGTTGTGCTCTGGACATCCTTGAAGGAAGTCTTGGGTTGTTTACCCTTCTGGCAAGAACCACAAACCTGATCCTTCTTGAACATTTCATTTGGAAGACCTCGAACTAGACCCTTTCTGGCAATCTTGTTGAGTGCTTTGAAATTCAGGTGACTCAACCTCTTGTGCCAAAGCAAGCTGTACTCTGCAGATCCTTTTGCAACCAGGCAAGTATTTCTGGGACAACTGTTGAAATCTGCAAGATAAATGTTACCTTTTCTCAAGCCAATAAGCAAGATATCATTAAAATCAGAAGAAAAGATAGTGCATGAATCACTAGAGAACTTCACTGAGTATCCCTTGTCACAAAATTGGGATACAGAAAGCAGATTATGCTTGAGTCCTTCAACATAGTAGACTTCATCTACAGATACATCATTGATGATCAATTTTCCAACTCTTCTGGTGACTCCAAAGTTGTTGTCACCAAACATCACTCTTGGCCCATTCAATGGCTTGAAATCCTGGAGATGATCTTTCTCAAATGTCATGTGCTTGGAACATCCACTATCAATGTACCAGACACTGTTGCTTGAAAATCTTTTCTCCAAAGGGCTCTTGTCCTCCTGCAGAGAAATCAATTAGGTCCCCTACTAGTGCTGGGTCCTGATTGGTTAGTTGCAGGTTTTGTAGGAATCCATAGATAAAGATCATCCCTTTCTGGATGAGGAGATCTTATCTTTCTTCCAAATCTATCTACCAGTATATATCCTCTGATAATGACAAATTGAGCTGCTGGTATGATGAGAACACCTTTCCTATACACTGGTCTTGGTGTATCTCAACTCAAATCTGGCCCTTGGAATGGCCTGGCTCAAAGACATGGTCTTAAAGGTCTGGTTGTAAGGGCACATCCGAGAAGAACCATCTTTGGTGTCATAACTACCCAGATCAGTTGGTTTTCTATAGATGAGTCTCTAGTTCTGATGAAAGCTAGACCTTTTCTGGTGATTATAGTTCCTCTGAGTGTTTCTGTTCTGGAATTGATTCCTCTGAGAAAACCTTTTTTGGGGTCCCTGGTTCTGATGATAGTTCTGTTGTCCATAGTTCCTTCTCTGAGAATTCCTATTCTGATTGAAGTTCCCCCTTCTTGAGTATCTCCTCTGAGGTCCCCTAATCTGCTTAGGTTCCACTCTTTGAGGATTCCTCTGAGGTCCTCCAATCTAATTAGGTCTTACTCTTTGAGGTTTATTGTGAACAGAACCATCAATTTTCATTAGTTCCCCATTATGAAGTTTTGTCTCTAAGATTTTCTCTTCCAGAACAGTCAACTCTTCTGGACTACAGTCTAAATGATTAACAGAGTAGTTCCTTTTCCATCCAGGTTTGTGAACTAAGATGGAGCCTTGTATTATGAAGGAAAAATTTGTGTTCCAAGAGATTTGACGCTTAGGAAGATAATACTTAAGGAAGCTCATAGTACACCTTATGCAGCTCACCCGGGTAGCACAAAGATGTACCATGACCTTTAAAAAATGTTTTGGTGGTACGGAATGAAGAAAAATATTGCAGAGTTGTGGAAAAGTGTCTAGTTTGTTAGCAAGTGAAAGCGGAGCATCAACACCCTTCATGATTACTTCAACCACTTAAGATCCCAGAATGGAAGTGGGAACACATAACAATGGATTTCGTTACGGGTTTACCAAGGACGATTAAAAGAAATAGTGTAGTTTGGGTTGTCGTGGATCTTTTGACCAAATATGCACTTCTTTTTCGGTAAAGACAACTTTCAAGATGGAGCAGTATGCACAATCTTATATCCGAGGGATAATAAGGTTGCATGGTGTACCAGTATCAATTGTGTCAAATAGAGATACTGGGTTTACATCAGAGTTGGAAGAGTCTGCAGAAAGCCATGGGGACTAGGTTGAATTTTAGCATGGCTTATCATCCGCAATCAGATAGGCAATTTAAAAGGATAATTAAGATTTTAGAGGACATGTTGCGGGCTTGTGTTCTTGATTTGAGTAACAATTGGGAGTACTATTTACCTTTGTTCGAGTTTATGTATAATAACAATTCTCGGTCAACCATTGGAATGACTCTGTACGAGGCATTATATGGAAGAAAGTGTCAATCACCATTATAATGGGACGAGGCTGGAGAAAGGAAGTTGATATGCCTCGAAATGCTAAGAGAGACAATCAAAGTGGTGGAGAATGAAAGGGAGAAAATTAAGATTGCTCAAGATAGATAAAAATTTATGCTGATAAGCGTAGAAAGAATTTACATTTTGAATTTGGGGAAAAATTATTTTTGAAGGTTTCTCCTACTAAGGGAGTTGTACATTTTGGATAGAGGTGGCAAAACAGGCAGCCTGGCCCCGCCCGTAGGGCAGGTGTGTCCTAGTAATGAAGCACGTGCCCAAAATATTCAACGTGTTGGGATATGGTTTAGTTTTGATGATTTTCCAAAACAACATGTAATAGGTTTGAAAGCAGTCAGGATAGTATCTTTTGTTTCAGGTCAGGCTAGGTTAACTCTCAGTAGAATAGGTTGTCAGTTGAGAAGAACTCAGTTGAGGGGGAACTCAGCAACACAGCCTGAGGATATCAAGATGACACCAAGAAGAACTAACTGAAGCCATGCTAGTAACCTGAACCTAAAGAGAAGCCTAAAGGATGTCCCACTGAGTGTAAAACTGGGCTGATCTAAGCTAAGTCAGGTGGACCACTCAGTGAAGAGCATGATCAGGAGGATCAGCGCTGCACCAAGTAGGCCCTGAAGGAGTCAGGCTACTGTGGTCAGGAAAGTTTGTCATTCAACCTTATGACAAACTTCTTGGAGAGATCTTCAAAGAGTCACTGATGACAACTACACTGAAGACTTTCATTCCACTGAAGATCATCAAGTCAGTGAACGATAAAGCTACCTAAAGTCAGCGGGAACTGGTCAACCCACTGAGTTAAAGATCCGTTGGATGCAGTCCACGTGGACCAATCAGCACAAGGCAGCAAATCTGACACTGACAAAGCCGCATTCCAAGAAAAGTGGTTGATACCGATTGATGGTCCTGTTATTTAAAGACTTTTTCAGGACAAATGGGAATTCAGGGGAGAATTTTTTTTTTAAAAACCTTTTCCTCAGGGAGTTCAGCAAGAGTGAATAATACTCAAGTCACTGCATTGCTACGAGTCAAAGCACTCAAGTCAGTCCAATTGACTTGCGAGCTCAGTCTCGTAACAAGGCAGTGACTCGAGAGGTTTCACTTCAAGTCACTGCATTACTCAGAGGCTGAGCTACCAAGTCAGTGTGAAGACTTGGAGACTCATACTCTAAGTAACAGTGTGAGATGCTGAACTCTCGAGTGCGTTGCCCGAACTGGTCAGTGAGAATTCTTAACTAAAGTTTTCTTTTAATAATGCTCCCAGTGAGCAGATTTTCACAACACTTTAATAAATACTTTAAAGGATAAGAACGCTCAGTTTAACGTGGTTCAGAGACTCAAGCTCTTACATCCACGACCTGATTTAACAGGAAATCCACTATTTGGGATTCTTGTTTTTAACGTGCCAAGGTACACTCAGATCTATACTTCAGATCTTACTTACTTCCTTTCTAACTCACAAAACAACTTACTACTAGCAACCTGACAATGGTTATGGTTTCAGTTGGGTTTTCTCCAACTAGGTGAGGTTTTCCCTTACAATGTGTTAGTCTAAAGCTAAGATTGAGAAAACCTCTCTAAGCTAAGAGTTACAAGCTGAACACTCATTTGTGTATTTATGAGAACCCTAATGGTCAGTGTACAAGGTGTGAATCGTGCCTCCTTATAACTTCCTATACAATGCACTTAAACAATCACACCTTCATAGCTCGTAGGTGTTGATTTTTCTTGCTTCACACACACTTGGTACCAATAACACCTTGATGCCTAGGTCTATCTACCAGTTCCCAAACTTGATTTCTTGTGAACTGATTCAACCCCTCTTGCATGGCTATGATCCATTTCGAGTCAGTGAGAGCTTCTTCAATGTTTTGAGTCTCTTGCTCAGAGAGAAAGCAATAGAACAATGCACTCTCACCATGGAACCGTCTGGTCCTGACTCCCTCAGTTGGATCACCAATGACTTGGTCAATGGGATGATCCTCTAGCCATGTTCTTTTGCCTGGAGTTGTTCCTGAAGTACCTGTAATGTTAGTGTCTACAAGCTCATAAAATTCAGGATATTGAATAGAAGGGGATGATCCTGAGTATATACGGAAGGGATTTACCAACTCAATGTTAGGGACATCAATTCCCCTTTGATGAGGTAACTCAGGAACCGTCTTAACTATGACCGCATCTTCATAGACGTTACTTACCTCAGGTTGAGCTTGTTCCCCAGTTTGAGGCTCAACAATCCCTGATGTGTTGGACTTAGGAGTGGCTCTTGGATCATCTTCCTGATCGTCGTCATCATCCCATCTTGGAATTGGAACAGTTTTGACCTTGGGATCAGGTTGATTCTTCAAGCTCAGCCTTGTCACTCTCCTTGTAACCTCCTCAGTGTCAGGATTCAACACTTTCAGCCTAGAATCATTAGCAGATTCATCAAACACAACATGTGGTGATTCTTCCACAACAATAGTCCTACAATTGTAAACCCTAAAAGCTTTACTGATTTCAGAATATCCTAAGAATATTCCTTCATCAGATTTTCTATCAAAGGCTTTCAATTGGGTCTTCCCATGGTTGAGGATGAAGCACTTACAACCAAATATATGAAAGTAAGAGATACGAGGCTTCCTCTTATTCCAAGTCTCATATGGGGTCTGTGCATGTTGTTTGTTCAGCATGGATCTGTTTTGAGTGTAGCATGTAGTGTTGATTGCCTCAGCCCAAAATTTCTTGGGCAATCCTGACTCGGCCAACATGGTCCTGGCAGCTTCCTTCAGTGTCCTGTTCCTTCTCTCAGCTACACCGTTCTGTTGTGGAGTTCTAGCTGCAGAGGTCTCATGAGTAATACCAAGTTCATTACAGAAGTCAGAAATATATGAATTTATAAATTCAGTGCCCTTGTCAGATCTGATCTTAGTAATAGACTGATTCTTCTCATTGCTGAGTCTTCTGAGAAACTCTGGAAGCTTCACCTATGTCTCCTTCTTATTCAACAAGAAAATAACCCAAGTATATCTAGAATAATCATCAATAACCACAAGGGTATATTTCCTACCATTCATACTTACAGGTGTTATAGGACCAAATAAATCCATGTGCAAAAGCTGAAGAATCCTGTCAGTGGAGAAGGAAGCTTTCTCCTTGAATGATGCTCTGACCTGCTTCCCTTCCTGACAAGCTTTGCACACATGATCCTTGCTAAAAACTTCATTAGGTAGACCTTCAACAAGTGACTGTCTAGAAATTTTGTTAAGAATCTTGAAGTTCAGATGGCTTAATCTTTTATGCCATAACCAACTGAGCTCTAAAGAGCTTTTAGCAACAAAACAAGTATTAGGAATAGTGCTGATCTAGTCAGCAAGATAAACATTACCTTTCCTAATACCTGATAGAAGAACTTGTGTTGATTTGTCCTTGACTGAACATATATTAGATGAGAACTCAACACTGAAACCTTTGTCACAGAATTGGCTTACTGACAACAGGTTGTGCTTCAGTCCTTCCACAAAGGACACATTCTCCACTCTGACTGTACCTATTACCAAGACACCAAAACCTTTAGTAAAACCTTTTGAGTTATCACCAAAGGTTACCTGTGGACCATTTTTAGCTTGAAATTCTTAGAGAAGACTCTTCATTCCAGTCATATGCCTTGAACAACCACTGTCTAGGTACCAAACAGCCTTGATTGAGTCTCCTCTCCTCTTGGTGTGATCCACATCCGCCTGCAAATAATTCAGGCTTTAGGTACTCATTGGGTGTTGGGTCCTATTGTGTCAGTTGTACCCTTCAGGATCCAGACTTGCTTCATAACCCTGATTGCCTCATAGTGGTAAATCTGTCACCTTCAAACATCTGCATACACTACTTTATTCTTCTTAGCCTGAGAGGAAGATGGTGTATGGGTGTCAGGCTTAGGCTTTACAGGAGCCTGAGTGGGTGCCTTTTGGGCTGTCCTCCTGTTCTTCCTAGGCCTGGGTGCAGCAGGTCTCTAGGCTTGTTCTTGATAAGAGCACTATTTTCTATTCCCCCTAGGCAAGTGAGGGAAAGGAAAACAGTTAAAGGCCTCAGGATGCCAAAACCATGGGGAAGTCATCATGTTAGGCCTTCCCTGTTAGTATTGCCAAGCATGATGATACCCTCGTTGACCAGTCTGATCACTCTTGGCCTGAGTCTTTCTCTGCTTTCGCTGAGGTTTCCTCTGGCCTGAGCTCTCAGGGACCTCCTTTGGTTGCTTGACCTTTCCCTTGGGTTTTGGCTTAGCAACCTTGGGGGTAACCCTGACTGTGTCAACAGTTTCTTTGCCCTTATCAGTCTGGCGGGCCTGAAATACAACTTTCTTTGTATTCTGGCCTGCCTGAACAAAAACCCTCTCAGTGTTGCTCCCTGAAGCAATATAAGATTGACCCTGTGAGGATTTCTTAGGAACATAATCAAGTCCCTTTTTCTCATTCCCAAGCATCTGACTGCTATTTATTTCCTCTTTAGCCACTGAGGATTTATTCATTGCTGCAACCTTTTTCTTGAGAGAGTCCTCACTCTTTTTTAGGATTTCATGTCTGGCAAAGAGTTCATCAAACTTACTCTTGAGTACCTTCAGTTCCTCCTTCCTGACCAGTTCTTCATCAGCCAGCTCTTTCAGAATCTTCTCTCTTGGGAGACGCTCAACATTGATCATGTCAATTTCCTGAGTTAGTCTCACAATTTGAGCTGACTCTTTCAGATCTGACTGAGTGAGTTGATCATTTAGATTTTGAACCTCAGTACTCAATTTCTGGTTCTCCTCTACCAAGAAGACATTAGTTTCCTGCAACCTGGAGAAATCAACCATCAATTGATCCAAACAGATCTGAAGGTTCATTTCTCTGGCTGACTCTGAGCTAGGCTCAGGATTTTGACTAGTGTATGAACCACAAACAGAGTTAGATGTTACCTCAGGTTCCTCCCTTGCCATAAGACAAACATCATAGTACTCATCATCAGAGAAAAGTTCAGGCGACCTCTCCTCAGGACCATCCGAGTTTGTAGCTTCCTCAGCGAGCATAGCTCTCCGATCAGTCTCTCTTGGCCCTCCTGTCCTCTCTTTCACGTGCACTCAGCTCTAGGCAATTGTACTGATAGTGCCCACTCTTGTTACAGTTGTAACACACAACTTGCTCATCTCCTCTTTCTTTCCTTGGCTCAGGGTTCCTTCTTGAGTCAGGTTCCCTAGTTCTTGATGAGCTTTCTGGCTTCCCTGAGTGCATATCATCACGAGTACATCTTTGTTCATCTCTTCTATCGGGCTTTGGGTCTGAGTATCTTCTTTCATCGCCACGATCTATCCTCTGGTCAGTGTTCCTTCTTTCCTCATATCTCCTTGAGCTTTGGTGGGTTCCTTCATGTTTCCTGTCACGAGTATCTTGATAATATTTCTTATAACGACCAAACCTGGAATTTAGCTTCTCAAAGCGTCTGATCATCAGGTTGTACTCTTTAGCAAGCTCTTCCTTGCTCATCTCCATTAGTGACTTTGATGAGGACTCGACACGTTCTAACTTGGCTTTGAACGCCACGCTTTTCTCAGGAGCTTTCTCTTTCACTTCTCCTTCTTGCTGAACTTTCATCTTTCATTTGTTTTGATCATATTCCAGTGCTTTGAGCTCTGAAAAAAGTAAAGCAGAAGTTATGTTACTCATATACTGAGTGTTCTTTAGCATAATTACACTGTTGTCCCATCTCTCAGGAAGGGCATTCAGGATCTTAGAAGCAACATCTCTCTTTGGAACATCCTTATCCAACATCACCAACTCATTCATCAACTTGATGAATCTTGACTCCATCTGATCTATCGTCTCATCATGCAGCATCTCGAATGCTTCGAACTTCTGAATGTCAATATTCCTCTTGTTCTCCTTTATCTTTTCTGACCCTTCGCACATCCTTGTCAGTTCATCCCAGACCTTCTTAGCCATCTTTAAGTTCATCAGCCTTGCTGACTCCTCGAAAGGCACCGTATGCAAGATGATGTTTCTGGCCACATTGTCCAGTCCTACCATTTTGATCTCGTCATTGGTCATATCCTTCCTCTCCTTAGGAACCTGTACGCCAATGTCAAGATGTTCATACCCCAGTCCTCTGACATTAGGGATGGTGATCTTGATGGGTCCTTCCTTGATAACACGTGGCATCCGGTCATGGATGGCATCTAAATGTGCCTCAAGTCTGAACTTCCAGTAGACAAAGTTAGAAACAGAGAATTCAGGTAACGAAGCTTCAAGTCTCCTTGAAGTCATGATGATGCAAGTTTTATGAAAAGCAAACTCAGATCTGTTCAGTGACCACCAACAGTTTCACCTCTGAAACTATTAGTATTCAAAGTCAGTGGTCTTTTGAACCACTGCTCTGATACCACTTGTTGGTCCCGGTACAAGACCGAGGGATACGTGTATGGGGGAGGGGGGAATACACGTATACAAATTTTTCTCACTTTCAAAACGACTGAGTCCCTTTGCTCAGAGTGATAAAGAACTTAGGGTTGATAACCCACCTACTGACTGCACTGAATGCGGGTCAGTTGGTAAACTATCAACTTGAGTTCAGTGTGGAAATACGTGAGCCCTGAAAGTTTATAGTCTTGTTTATGTTTGCTTTCTGAAAACATGATTACTCTTTTCTGAAATAGTGATTAGTAGGGCAGTGTTCAAGTTAATGATCAGGCTGATTGATTCAAGCCTGATAAAAATAAATGCGATGAATGACTTAATGAATAGGCAGTTAAGAACAATATCAAAGCAGTAAGAACACAAGGAGTTTAATGTGGTTCAGAGACTCAAGCTCCTACGTCCACTGTCCTGATTGAACAAGATAATCCACTACTTGGGATTAACTTGTTTTTAACGTGCCAAGGTACACCAAGATCAGCTAACCTCACTGACCTATACAAACTCCTTTCTATCTTCACTAAACAACTTCAACCAACAACCTGACTAGAGGGTTTTGGTTTTAGTTTGGATTCCAACTAAGGTGTGAATATCCTTACAAGGCTAAGCTATGCTAAGGATGGATAATCACTCTAAGCTTAGGATATGGCTTGAACGCTCAGTAGAATACATAATAACTCTCACTAATCAAAAAAATACTTGGAAATTTATCTGGTTTCGAGAGCTTCTTATAGAATGCTGAATGCTTGAATGCTTGAGATTTTGAGTAAATTCTGGCTTGGAAATTTCCCATAACCTTGAATGGGTTCAAGGTCTTCTGTATTTATAGATGGATTTGAAAACTATCTGTTGGAGGAGATAGCCTTCTATTCATCTACGTAGGGTTATTCAACGAACATAATTCCCATGCAGCAGCCATCCTTGCATGGATTAGGTAATTGCATTTAATGCTTCATTTAATGCTTGCCCGTTGAAAGTGCAGTCTGAAGTCAATCTTCATATCAAGTCCGTACGTGCGTGTCCTTTCTGGATTGGTCCATGTCATCAGTTTGGTGAGAATGTCAGAACTCATTCTTGGGCTTCAGGCTTGTCTTGATAAGTTCTTTTTATCTCGAGCACAACGGTCTTGTCCTGACGCTGCCATTCCTTTTGCATTGCTTGGCCCTACTCCAAGTCTTTTCCCATTACTCAGTGTCATCCTATTCCCTTCAGGACTGAGTTAGTAATGACTTCAGGGTCGTACTCTTCATCACTGACACTTACTCAGCCAGCTTAGAAAGACTTCCGTAAGTTCAGGATGATGCTCTGCATCTTCAGGCTCTTAGTCTTGATTGTCATCAGTGAGTGCTCCTCTCACTGAGTACCTGTGAAGTGTAAAATGACTAAGTATAAAAAACTAACCAAGACTAGCCTGACTAAGATATTCTAAGGCAAATAATCTTTTCAGGGGCTTTGGGATCTTAATCAAAACTGACAATGTCCCAACAAGCTACATTTTCATAAACTCATCAATATATCTCTTTGATGCTCATATTAGGAAAGAGGGCGAAAAATGGAGTTCGTAGGACTTTGAATCGACTCAAACGGACTCCCGGATGAGAAGATATTGAAGAAATACGAAAAGTATTAGTTCGAATGAAGAAAAGAGTTAATTAGAGTAAAAGAAGGGAGCACTCGAGCACCAGGTGCTCGAGTACTAGGGCTCAAGTGCTCTTGTCACGCTGTTGAATCGGACCGCTCGAGCAGGCCAAGGTCGAGCGCCAGCCACTCGAGTGAAACGAGGTGAGCGCCTCCCGGGAGATGGGAGAGGATCCGCTCGAGTGGAAGCCCCTCGAGCGCGAGGCGCTTGAGTGGGGGCTCTGCTCGAGCGTTACGGCCAATTTCGGCTTATTTTTTGCCCATTCCTATAAATACCCCTCCAAACCAATTTTTACATATCAACACATACTTAGACATAGTTTCTGAAGGGGAAGAGCTTGAGAAGGTGATTTCAAGGTTTTGAAGATTGATCGAGGTTTTTAGCATACAAATTCTCTAGTTTAATTACTTCTTTGCACGGATTTTATTTTATTCTTTCTTTCTTGAACACTTGAGACCATTAAACCTAGATTTCCCAGATTTTTATAGATATTATTTTGAGACTTGAATTTATTGATTTCTTCTTTCGTTTATGTTCTTGAATTCTTTAGTCAATTTAATTATGCATATGATTATGAATCTTGTTATTGCTTTTATTCTTGAAACAATCATGTTAGGCTAGAACCCTTGCATGCTTAGGATATGATGAACTCGTAGAAGTTGGATGTTGGTACGTAATTAGAATAATTCGTGATGTATAGTTTTAGTTCTCTTAATTATTGAATAATTCTAATAAACCCTAGAATAATCAAAGAATTAAGTACAACAATTGTTAGAGAGAAGATGACCTCATCACTCATTAATAACGAATAGGCTTAAGGAGAGGGTTTTTGAAGGGGTTTATAATCAACCGATTTATCTAGGGAGGACGGCCACATCACCTTAGTTAAATTAGGGCCTCAATAATTAAGTACAATCCATATAATATAATTAGTGGATTAGTGAAGTAGGTTGATAGAACTAAGTATTAGGATTAATTCTTGAGCTTTTATTCTTTCAATTCTTGTGCTAGATTAGGAAAGTTGATTGTCTAGTCTTAGTACACTTAGGATTATCACTTGAACATCATAATTATTTTAATTACCGTACCAACTCCGTTTGTATACGTAGGAAATCCTATCCCGAGCATCACCATCATATTTGCACTTCAAACCGAAGTTAGTTTAGTTTAATTTCCTTATTAGAATTTAATTAGTATAAAATAATTAGGAATATTAGTATAAACCAAAATATTACATTCATATTAGCTACAACACGTACATTTCCAGGGATTTATTCGGATACAAACTTTCCCTTGGGTTCGATACTACTTGGTCCCTATACTTGCCCATACTACAGTGATCCCATACTCTTGTGGGGTAACTACTAGTCAAGCTAGTATTTTGCGATTAAGTCACCCATACAAGTCTCAGAGATACGTGTATGGGGGGGGGGGGGGGGGGGGGGGGGGTGGGGGGAATACATGTATACAAATTTTCAACTTTCTTTTCAAAGCTGAGTCCCCTTAACTCAGAGTTTAAGTGATGAATACTGAATAGATAACAAACCTGCTAACTGCACTGAGGCGAGTCAGTTGGCCAACTATCTATTTATGTTCTTGTGCGGAAATGTGTGAGCCCTGAAAGTTTTAAAGACTTGTTTTAGTTTGCTTTCTGAAAACTGATTTTTCTTTTACGAAGCCGTGGTTAGAAGGGCAGTGCAATGAGTTCAGGTCAGGCTGATTGATTCAACACTGACAAAGCATGCAATGAATGACAATGATAAACAATACAAAGTAATATCAAAGCAGTAAAGAACTCAGGGCAGTTTAACGTGGTTCAGATTCTCAAGCTCCTACGTCCACGATGATCGATTTAACAGGAGGATCCACTAAAGGAGTAGCTTGTTTTTAATGTGCGAAGGTGCACAAGACCAACTCACTAATCTTCTTCCTTCTAAATCACTAACTAACCTCCACCAACAAACCTAACACTGAGGGTTTTGATTTCAGTTTTGATTCCAACTAGGTGTGATAATCCTTACAAGGCAAACTTATGCTAAGGATTGAATAATCACTCTACATAAGATATGAAAGTAAAGCTCAGTGGAATACAGAATAGACTCTAAACTTAAGAAACACTTGGGAAATTCTAGGTTTTTTTAGTGCTTATTTGAATGTTGAATGCTTTGAGTGTTATGAGTCTTGATTAATTTATGGCTTCGAAATTTCCCGTAACCTTGTTTGGGTCCAAGGTCTTCTGTATTTATAGGAAAACTTGAAAACTATCCGTTGGAGAGATAGCCTCCCAGTCACCTTTCTTGTAGGATAATTCAAATGGACATATCTTCATGCAGCAGCTGTCCTTGCATGGATTTGGTAAAGACATTAAATGTTTGCCCGTTGCAAACTGCAGGGGTGTCAGGTTCAAGTCAGTGTTCGTACATGACTTGTCATCCTCTGATTGGTCCACGTCGGTGAGTAGGTGAGAATGTCAGAACTAATTCTTCAGTTTAATCTTGTCTTTACTGAGTTCAGGTTTGTCCTCATCTACGTACGTTTCCCAGCGCTGACATTCATTTTGCTTGCTTGGATCCTACTCTAAGTCTTTTCCCAATATACTCAGTGCGGTCCTGTTCCCTTCAGGCTGAGTAAGCAATGATCTCAGGATCATGCTCTTCATCTTGACACTTATTCATCCAGCTTAGATAGACTGCCATAAGTTCAGTGATGGTGCTCTTGTGTCTTCAGACTTCAGTCTTGAATGTCAACAATGAGTACTCCTCTCATTGTGTACCTGTGAATGTAAAATATTCTAACCTAACAAGACTAACCTGACTATACAACACTTAGGCAATTTCATCTTTTCAGGGTATTTGAGATTAACTCAAAACTGACATTGTCCCAACACGTCTCGCTAAATAAAAGAAAAGTATTTGACTCTATATTTCATATACTTGTGCGCGCTATCCCTGTAGGATATAAATAGATTTTTGTATGAAAATGAAATGAGAATAATACTGTGGAGAGATACGAAGCGAGGCTAGTAGCTCAAGGGTTTTCGTAGAGACCCGACATTGATTTCGATCAAACCTATTCTCCTGTAATGGATGGAATAACGTTCCACTACTTGATATATTTGGCAGTTAAATTAAATCTCCAGATAAGATTGATGGACGTTGTAACCGTGTATTTATATGGACCATTAGATGCCGACGTCTATATGAAAAACCCTGATGGATTTAAGATTCCCCAGATGAGAAATGATAAAAATCGCAGTATGTATAGCATAAAACTGCAGAAGTCGTTGTACGGCCTAAAACAATCAGGTTGAATGTGGTACAACCGACTTAGTGAATTCCTCCTGAAGAAGGAATATACAAACAATATAACTTTCCCTTGCGTATTTATAAATACATCGCAATGTGGTTTTTGCATCATATCCGTATATGTTGACGATCTAAACATAATCGGAACATGTAAAGAGATTGAAGAAGCCAGTTCAATCTTGA
This sequence comes from Ballota nigra, assembly GCA_947034835.1. NCBI lineage: Eukaryota > Viridiplantae > Streptophyta > Magnoliopsida > Lamiales > Lamiaceae > Ballota > Ballota nigra. Next base: position 90,275,860 of record OX344722.1, on the reverse strand, counting down.
AAGTTGAATTCGAAATGAAAATCTTAGGCAAAACTAAGTATTGTCTCGGCCAGCAGATCGAGCATCTCCCTGAAGGAATTCTTATACACCAGTTAACCTACGTGAAAAAGGTATTGAAGAGATTTCACATGGATAAATCTCATCCACTTAGCACACCTATGGATGTCCGTTCCCTAGAAGTAGATAAGGACCTATTTAGACCAAAAGAAGATACAAATAAAATTCTGGGACCAAAAGTTCACTATCTTACCGCTGTTGGTGCATTACTTTATCTCACAAACTGCACCAGACCGGATATTGCATTTGCAGTTAATTTGCTTGCGAGATATAGCGCTTCTCCTACAAGGAGACATTGGAATGGTGTTAAACACATTCTACGATATCTCCAAGGGTCTCAATATCTTGGATTGTTTTACCCTAGAAACTAAGATAAAACTTTGGTAGGTTATGTAGATGCTGGCTATTTGTCTGATCCCCACAATGTCATATCTCAAACTGGTTACGTTTTTCTCTGTGGTGGTACTGCGATCTCATGGAGATCGGTTAAACAAACTATGGTTAACACATCTTCAAACCACTCAGAAATAATAACTTTGTTTGAAGCCTCACGAGAATGTGTTTGGTTGAGATCATTGGTAAAACACATTGGTGACTCGTGTAGTATTGCTAAAAACGATACATCCCCCACTGTTATATTTGAAGACAACGCAACATACATCGCACAAATGAGTAATGGGTGCGTTAAGGGAAACTTGACGAAACATATTTCACCAAAAAAATTCTACCCATACGAACTCCAGAAGAGTGACGTGATTATCATACAACAGGTGCGATCTAGTGACAATCTAGCAGACCTGTTCACTAAGTCCCTACCTACCTCTACTTTTAAAAAGTATATTTATGGTATCGGGATGCGAAGCTTAAAAGGTTGTTGTCTTCAGGGGGAGTAGCAACCTCGAAATAATCCTGAAGATTAGATCCGGAAGATCAATAGTTGCACTCCTCCCTAGCTAAATATTTTCTTGCTACCTAGCATGTGGAGTTTTCCGACGAGACATATATGTCGCGTCGTAATGTCCAAGGGGGAGTGTTGTAAATCCAGAAGATTTGATACGCCAAATCCAGAAGATTTGATGTGGTCATTACTTATGGGTCAAATAACCTGATAGGCTTTAGGATTTCTGTTATTATAAATATATCCCTGTACTCAGCATTGTAGACACACACAAAAATATAGTGAAAAATTTCTGGCTTGGTACGCCCCAGACGTAGTCATTATTGACGAATTTGGTAAACAAATCGGTGTTCCTACTTTGTGCTCTTTATTTTACAACAAGTACAACTAGCGCTCAAATCCTTTAGCCTTAAAAAATGTTGATATCAAAATTAAATCTACAAATGTGTGTAATAATGAGAGTTTAAATCACAAATTGTTTCATAACTTTTGGACAAAACAAATTTAATTATAAAATTAACTTTTTATCAGATTTAGTCACAATTTTTCTAAAGAAGTCCAATTTTGGTCTCAAATTGTCCGAAAAAGTCAATACGAGGTCGTTTTAAAGTCCAAAATTGGTGATTTCCGGCAAGAGTGCTGATGTGACATCTATATTTGTTAATTATATTTGATTCATTTTCTTTTATAATTATATTACACATTATATATATATATATATATATATATATTTCATATTTTAAAAAAGTATTTTTATAAATTATACCAAATGATATATTTTATTTTTAAAAAATACTTTAAAACAATATTATTTCGCCTTTTCCAGTCGATTTGGGTCAACTCTATTGTAGAAATTGAGACTAAATTTGATAAAAACAAATATTTAAAACTATAATTATTTTATCAAAAAGTTATGAGACGATTTGTGTTGTAAACTCGTAGTAATATGAAAAAAAAAAATCCCAGATGGGTTAACAAACCATTCGTACAATAGCTAATAAGGCAAAAAATTAATTGGTGAGAATTAAGTGTAGATTCCGACCATTGGTGCAAGTAAATGCAGAACCAACCATCTTTGACGTAGGACAACGTGGTAAATTGCATACTTAACAATCTTAAATGCTTTTGACATATAAGGATAATAATTTGTGCACGGACCCTAAATTTGTGCTATTTAAACATAAATTTTTGTATCCACTTAAATTTTGGGTCAAATTTTAAATCAATTTTTTAATTTTTAAAGTTCATTAAATAAATTAGATTTTAAAAAGTTAAAATTAATTTAAAATTGGAGCCGAAATCCATGCAATAATTACTTTTGTGTTGAAATAGGAAAGATTGTGAACCAGTTTCACCAATACAAATTCCCAGTTTCACTTTATATTTAATCTTACATTGCACTATTTTCAATATACGACACATGTAATTGATGATATTACAAACCATTATTGGTAACATGTGTTATATTTTAAAGGTAATAAAATACACAAACTTTTCTATGAACTTATTCACGATATGAAATTTATATAATTGCATTTATTAAGTGATATCATTGCACTTATAAAATTTATATTACAGCGTAAAATATTATTGATATTAGTTTATAAATGAATTATATCAATGAATGAATATTATGTTGTAATTTTATATTATGAATAAGTTTGTTATTGATAACTCAACAAAATATAGGATGAAACACTACGCGAAATGAGTGATGTTGATTGCAGTTTTATGGTGTATAGAAGATCAACCCACATTTAATTTTGTAAATTTAATTTCATGAATTGACAAACTCCCGCAGTCTAATTATAAAGTGCTTACCAATAAAATTAATTAAGGGGTAGGTGTAGGTATAAATATAAATAACTTATTATGTTAATTTATTTTTGTAAAATGGTTTTCGTGAATTGACACATTTCTGCAGTCTAATTATAAAGTGTTTACCAATAAAATTAAATAACGAGTATTGGTGTAGGTATATATAACTAAGGAATTATGTTATTATTAAATTATGAGCCACTCTCTTATAAGACCATTGCATGATAGGAAATAAAAACTTCATCAATAAATTTGAAAAAAAAAATCAAAATTGAAACAATTGTAAATTGATAATATGTAAAATATATTAATTAAATTTCAAATTATGTCTTGCATCCTATATATATTGCACCCTTATACAAAATAAAATGTGATTTTTCTGGAAAAAGAACTATGTCCTCAAATTGCTTCAAAAGTCAAAATGATTGACTACCTTGCCAAATGGACTACTTGGTTGGTTAGACGTTTATCGAGAATTTACTAAGATAGTAAATTCTTAAGAATATAGTTTATTCAATATTTATTGGCAAATATTTTTATATTTTTATGCGTAAATTGTCTTGTGCACTTAAAGTGCATTTTAAAATAGTATCACTATAATTGTAGCAACCTTCTTCGCTCCCATTGTATTTCCACATTGCTATTTTTCTTTTGTCACGACAGGTGCTCTTTTATTTTTACTCCCTCCATTCAATATTAGTAGTCCTATTTTTGAACTGTTATTTTTATTTTAATTGGAGGATATTATGAGATATTGTGAGATCTATGTATGAATAAAGTGATTGTTTATGAAAACTATAATACTTATAATTTTCATAAACAAAAACTTTATTGATAAATGGATCTCACTGTTGACAGGCATTTTCGTACGGGTTGATATATGTGGCTATTTGGATTATGCCCGACAAACAATCAATAATAAACGAACACGAACGATGGGGGAAGAACTTTCGTTCTTCCCTCGAATGAGAGCTTTTTGCATATATGAGAAATGAGAGGAAATGTGAACCTTTTATAATGAGGGGGTAACCCCCTATTTATAGAGGTTCACCCCAAAGGCCCAAAAGTGGCCTTAAATTCGTCTCAACCCTTTATTTTAGGAATTTATTACAATATTAATCTAACGATCAACCGTAGACCTATAATACATTAAATACTCTTTTTTGATGTAGACTCTCGATCTTGTCGGGTCAGTGTATCTTCAAGAATCTGACCTTCTGTCAGGCGAGGATATTTCCTGCTGTAACAATTGCCCCCAAGATTGGGCTCTGATTGCGGCCAGAGTTCGATCTTGATCTGTGCTTCAAATAGGTTTTGCCCCCGAGCCTGAAAATAGGGTAGCCCGGATGCCCCGGGGGAATCTTCGACGACAGGGTCTGTGATGGGCGAATCTTTTGAGTCATCTTCAAATTTTCAAACTTTCGAAACTGGTTGTGTTAGGTGGGGTACGATCTTCAGTCGTGCCCCCGAGTCGAGAATAATGATGTTCAATTAATAAAGAGTTATTACCGCTGGCCGGCATTGATTTAAATAACTTAGCAGTTAGCAATAAAAGTCACGATGATGAATTAATAAAGTACTATAGTTGCATGGGGTAACGACTTTACACACAAGGGATTGATTCAACAGCCGATTTTAATCGACTTAACAAACGAAAAACTAGTGAAGTGCTTTAGCCGATCGACGGGCAGCGACTTCGCGAATACGAGATTGAATTAACAACCGCTTAAAAGATTAACCAAATGATTAATGAGTGAAGTGCTTTAGCCGATTGACGGGCAGCGACTTCACGATGATGGGATTGAATTAACAACCACTTAAAAGATTAATCAAATGATTAATGAGTGAAGTGCTTTAGCCGATTGACGGGCAGCGACTTCACGATGATGGGATTGAATTAACAACCGCTTAAAAGATTAACCAAATGATTAATGAGTGAAGTGCTTTAGCCGATTGACGGGCAGCGACTTCACGATGATGGGATTGAATTAACAATCGCTTAAAAGATTAACCAAATGATTAATGAATGAAGTGCTTTAGCCGATTGACGGGCAGCGACTTCACGATGATGGGATTGAATTAACAACCGCTTAAAAGGTTAACCAAATGATTAATGAGTGAAGTGCTTTAGCCGATTGATGGGCAGCAACTTCACGATGATGGGATTGAATTAACAACCGCTTAAAAGATTAACCAAATGATTAATGAGTGAAGTGCTTTAGCCGATTGACGGGCAGCGACTTCACGAATACAGGATTGAATTAACAATCGATTTGTTGATTAAACAAAGCGTCCAAGATGCGATATATTATGGCTGCAAGTGGCCAAAAGCGATGCGGGTCAGTCGATGCCGGTGAAGGCGGACTGGTCGATGCCGTTAACATGGATAAACCAAAGCAGAGAATAGATTAGTTGACGTCGGTGAAGACGAACTAAACAATACCTCGCCCATTAAGACGGAAAGTCAACGCTCAAAATGCGGACTGGATCCACGCCGAGAAGCGGATTAGTTGGTGCCGGTGAAGGCGAACTAACCAAGGCCGAGTGGCGGATCGACTTGAGAGACAGATTAGTTGACACCGGTGAAGGCGAACTAATCAATATGTCAACGCGTAAAAGGCGGAATAATCAACGCCGAGAAGGCGGATTAACTCGAGAAAGAGATTAGTTGACGCCGGTGAAAGCGAACTAACCAACACGTCAACGCCTGAAAAGGCGGACTAATCAATGCCTACAAGACGGATTACTTCGTCACTCCAAGCGGACCGTCAACGCCTAATAGGCGGACTAATCGACGCCAGGAGGGCGGATTAACTCGAGAAGTAGATTAGTTGACGCTGGTGAAGACGAACTAATCAATACGTCAACGCCTGAAAAGGCAGACTAATCAACACCTAAAAGGCGGATTACTTCGCCACTCTAGGCGGACCGTCAACGCCTAACAGGCGGACTAATCAACGCCAGGAGGGCGGATTAACTCGAGAAGTAGATTAGTTGACGCCGGTGAAGGCGAACTAATCAATACGTCAGCGCCTGAAAAGGCGGACTAATCAACACCTAAAAGGCTGATTACTTCGCCACTCTAGGCGGAATGTCAACGCCTAAGAGGCGGATTAACTCGAGAAGTAGATCAGTTGACGCCGGTGAAGGCGAACTAATCAACACGTCAACGCCTAATAGGCGGACTAATCAATGCCTAAATGGCGGATTACTTCGCCACTCCAGGCGGACCGTCAACGCCTAACAGGCAGACTAATCAACGCCAGGAGGGCGGATTAACTCGAGAAGTAGATTAGTTGACACCGGTGAAAGCGAACTAACCAACACGTCAACGCCTGAAAAGGCGGACTAATCAACGTCGAGAAGACGGATTACTTCGCCAATCTAGGCGGAATGTCGACGCCAAAAAGACGGATTAACTCGAGAAGTAGATCAGTTGACGTCGGTGAAGGCGAACTAATCAATACGTCAACGCCTGAAAAGGCGGACTAATCAACGCCTAAAAGGCAGATTACTTCGCCACTCCAGGCGGACCATCAACACCTAACAGGCGGACTAATCGACGCCAGGAGGGCGGATTAACTCGAGAAGTAGATTAGTTGACTCCGGTGAAGGCGAACTAATCAACACGTCAACGCCTAACAGACGGACTAATCAACGCCTAAACGGCGGATTACTTCGCCACTCCAGGCGGACCGTCAATGCCTAACATGCGGACTAATCAATGCCAGGATGGCGGATTAACTCGAGAAGTAGATTATTTGACGCCGGTGAAAGCGAACTAACCAACACGTCAACGCCTAACAGGCGGACTAATCAACGCCTAAACAGCGGATTACTTCGCCACTCCAGGCGGACCGTCAACGCCTAACAGGCGGACTAATCAACGCCAGGAGGGCGGATTAACTCGAGAAGTAGATTAGTGATGGTCCCGATTTTGAAGGGCAAAATGGGAATTTAGGGGCAAATTTTTTTTTTTTTGAAACAAAACCTTTGCTCAGGGAGTTCAGCAAGAGTGAGTAATACTCAAGTCACTGCTCTGCTCAGAGGCTGAGTTACCAAGTCAGTGAGAAGGCTTGGAGTCTCATGCTCTGAGCAAGGACAATGGCTTGACATGCTGAACTCTCGAGTGCTAGCCTAAGCTTGTCAGTGAGATTGGTTCTCCCTGACTAAAATACTTAGCTAATCTTCTTTTCAAACTTTCCAAGTACACTCAGAGAGCATACACTACAAATAATTAGCAAGTGCTTAGACAATAAACAACGCTCAGTTTAACGTGGTTCAGAGACTCAAGCTCTTACATCCACGGCCTGATTTAACAGGAAATTCACTAACTTGGATTCTTGTTTTTAACGTGCCAAGGTGCACTTACAACTGGACTCACGCCACTCCCTGGGCTGCCACTCCTCACCTCACTACAAACCTCACAATCTTCTGAAAGGGTTTAGTTTGGTTTGGTTTTCTCCAACTAGGTGAGGTTTTCCTTTACAATGTGTTAGCCTTAAAGTTAAGATTAGGAAAACCTCTCTAAGCTAAGAGTTACAAGCTTGACACTCAATGAATATAAGTGATAACCCTAAAGGTCAGTGTCGTGGGTGTGTAACACTTCCTTATGACTCCCTAACAACTAACACACCCTCACAGCTTGTAGGTGTTTATTTTCTTCTTTTACACACACTACAACGAAGCTATGAGCTTGTATTTATAATGGGGATTCAAATGTATCCGTTGGAGGGAAGATACATTTGAATCCAACATTTAATGGTTTCAACCACTTTTCTCGGAATGCGGCCTTTGTCAGTGTCAGAGTTGCTGCCTCGTGCTGATTGGTCCACGTGGCCTGGATTCACGGATCTTTGACTCAGTGGGTTGACCAAGACCCACTGACTTTAGGTAGCTTCCTCCTTCACTGACTGATGATCTTCAGTGGACTGAACGTCTTCAGTGTGGTTGTCCTTCAGAGACTGTTTGAAGATCACTCCAAGAAGTTTGTCATAAGGCTGAATGACAAACTTCCCTGACCACAGTAGCCTGACTCCTTCAGGGCCTACTTGGTGCAGCACTGATCCTCCTGATCATGCTCTTCACTGAGTGGTCCACCTGACTTAGCTTAGATCAACCCGGTTTACACTCAGTGGGACATCCTTCAGGCTTCTCTTCTGGTTCAGGTTGCAAGCATGACTTCAGTCAGTTCTTCTGGGTGTCATCTTAATATCTTCAGGCTGTGTTGCTGAGTTCCCCCTCAATTGAACAGCATATTCTACTGAAAGCTAATCTAGCCTGACCTGAAATAAAAGATACTATCCTGACTGCTTTCAAATCTATTACATGTTGTTTTAGAAAATCATCAAAACTAAAACATATCCCAACAATTAGTTGACGCCGGTGAAGGCGAACTAATCAATATGTCAACGCCTGAAAAGGCGGACTAATCAACGCCTAAAAGGCGGATTACTTCGCCACTCCAGGCGGACCGTCAACGCCTAACAGGCGGACTAATCAATGCCAGGAGGGCGGATTAACTCGAGAAGTAGATTAGTTGACGCCGGTGAAGGCGAACTAATCAATACGTCAACGCCTGAAAAGGCGGACTAATCAACGCCTAAAAGGCGGATTACTTCGCCACTCTAGGCGGAATGTCGACGCCTAAAAGGCGGATTAACTCAAGAAGTAGACCAGTTGACGCCGGTGAAGGCGAACTAATCAACACGTCAACGCCTAACAGGCCGACTAATCAATGCCTAAACGGCGGATTACTTTGCCACTCCAGACGGACCGTCAACGCCTAACAGGCGGACTAATCAACGCCAGGAGGGCGGATTAACTCGAGAAGTAGATTAGTTGACGCCGGTGAAAGCGAACTAACCAATACGTCAACACCTGAAAAGGTGGACTAATCAACGTCGAGAAGATGGATTACTTCGCCAATCTAGGTGGAATGTCGACGCCTGAAAGGCGGATTAACTCGAGAAGTAGATCATTTGATGCCGGTGAAGGCGAACTAATCAACACGTCAACGCCTAACAGGCGGACTAATAAACGCCTAAACGGCGGATTACTTCACCACTCCAGGCGGACCGTCAACGCCTAACAGGCGGACTAATCAACGCCAGGAGGGCGGATTAACTCGAGAAGCCGATTAGTTGACGCCGGTGAAAGCGAACTAATCAACACGTCAACGCCTAACAGGCGGACTAATCAATACCTAAACGGCGGATTACTTCACCACTCCAGGCGGACCGTCAACGCCTAACAGGCAGACTAATCAACGCCAGGAGAGCGGATTAACTCGGGAAGTAGATTAGTTGACGACGGTGAAGACGAACTAATCAATACGTCAACGCCTGAAAAGGCGTACTAATCAACGCCTAAAAGGCGGATTACTTCGCCACTCTAGGCGGAATGTCGACGCCTAAAAGACGGACTAATCAATGCCAGGAGGGTGGATTAACTCGAGAAATAGATTAGTTGACGCCGGTGAAGGCGAACTAATCAATACGTCAACGCTTGAAAATGCGGACTAATCAACGCCTAAAAGGCGGGTTACTTCGAGTAGATTAGTTGACGCCTGTGAAGACGAACTAATCAATATGTCAATGCCTGAAAGACGGACTAATCAACGTCGAGAAGACGGATTACTTCGCCACTCCAGGTGGAATGTCGACGCCTAGAAGGCGGACCGGTCAACGCCTATGAAGGTGGATGAATGTTTGTAGTCGAAAGGTGTGACCATGTTTTAAATATTGAGTTAATTGCCCGGTGAGCATCCTCAATGATTTTTTCGAAATTATATTCGAAGTTTTAAATAACTGACTGTATTTAATAATACTCAGTGTCAGATAATTTATTTTTGATATCACAAAATGATCTTAGGATATGTATATCCATGCCCCCGCTTTTAATGTATATGAAAACTAACGAGTTACAAATATACATTAAAAGGAAATATCGAATGGAAATTACATTTAAAAAATTGTCCCCGATTTGAATTTTCGAAATACGAATATATGCCCCCGCTTTTAATTTATGTGAAAATTGCGAGTTGTAGTATATGTTAAAAGCAAATTATTGGAATAAACCTGATTCAAATGGGCAAAGGACTGCCCGTAGATTTTTCGTTGATGAAGAGGCTCCGGATGCTCGTCCCGAAGCTGCTGCCCTTTGGTTTTTTTTTTTTGCGAGTTTACAATCTTACTCAATCCCAATAGCCTATTCTATGGGAGTTATACGTACATATCCTATTTGACTTATTTGCAACATGTGGAAAGTATCTAAAAAATAAATAATTAGCCCAAAAAATTAAATACAGTAGGCCCAATACCAAAATATAAATAAGGCCCAGAAGCAATTTATTTGGCCCATTCTATTCGCTGGACCAATTATCCTCTTCTGTGAATCAATCGAGCGGCGGCGTGGAGACCGAGTCGTGAGACACGGCGGGAAGGATTGGCCACTCCCCGCGGGAGGAGGCTGTTCGCTGGCCGCGACGGGCGATGGGAAGGCTGGCCACCGGGGTGTGGGTGCACTCGTGAGGCTGCGCTCGGAGGCACGGCAGGGCATTTATCCGGAGGCGCGGCGATACGATGTGGTTGAGAGGCGAAGCGGGGCGGCGAGGCTGGCGCAGTGAGCGGCGCGGGCTGGGCGAGCCCGGAGGTAGGCGGCCCATAAGTGATGGTCGCGGCTCCGATCGGTGATGGCGGCGATTCAGCGCGGGGGCGCGATGGGTGGAGACCGAGATGGGCGAGAAAGGGAAGGGCCGCGCTCGGCGGCGGTTCGGTTAGGAAACCAGCGATGGGCGGCGAAGGGGAAAGAGCCGCGGATGTGGTGCCCGCGATGGGCGGAGCGGGGAGGAGCCCGCGGAAGTGGTTGTGCGGGGAAGGCTGGTTAATTCGGGGAGGCCGCGGTTGAGGTTAGAGGTCGGGCTGCGGGTAGACTGGCCGCGTTGGGCGTGCGGAGGCTGACGGGCAGCAGCGTGCGGCCGAAAGCAGGGAGGCTGCGACGGGCGGCAGCCTCGCGCTAGCGGGCAGATTTGTGGCCGAGAGACCTGTCCCGGGTAGGCCGTGCGGATGGCGATGGCGGGTAGGCGCCGTAGGCGGCGCGAGTAGGAGATCGTGATGGGTGGTGATTCTGGGAGCTGGCAGCGAGCACCGGCGTGCGAGTAGCGGGTAGGCGCTGTGGGCGACGAAGAGCGGTGGCAACGGGTATCGGTGTGCGGGCAGCGGGAAGATGAGGCTGAGGGCGACCTCGGTGGCGCACTTATCGAGGTTAGCAGAGACTTTTGACTTTTCAACGAACGTTGGAAAGCGTGCCAAAAGCATACTGATAAGGCTGTGGAAAAGGTGGCACATCAACCAAGGCAGAAACGGACTCTTCAAAGTAGAAACCTGTGGTGAATTACGGCGGTAAAACCTACAACACGGCCCCGGAGTGGACCTACGGCGGTGATGACGCCGCGGCTGGGCCCGGGCCGCGAGGATGTCGGCGCAATGCCGCTTTCCGAGAGAAGGGGAAGGACGGCGGTCCGACGGTGGAGGAGGCGTGGCCTCCGGTGGTGACGACGGTGAGGACCGGGTCGTGGGCTGAGTGAGCAGATGCCGTCGGGTCCGGTGATGGGAGACCCGTTTTGGCTGCGGTTGGCACGAAGAGGCTGGTTTGTCTCATCCAAGGGCCTGTATATGTATACCTGTATGTATATATATATAGTAGGTGGGGGATTTATGGGATGTTTCTAGGTTTTTCGCATTTTCCAGTAGATGAAATGGTGTTTCTTGCTTAGTTGATGTAAGTTTGAGAAGTTTTGTGGAGGTGTAATGTGAAATATTAATTTGTTGGATTTTTGGATGAAGATTTGAAGATGTGAAGATGTGAAGATGAATATATGAAGATTTGAAGATTTTTGAGTGATTTTCGGTTTTCTTTGAACGATTTTTTGGGTTTGACCCTTCTTCTAGCGCCAAATTGTTGACAGACATTTTCGTACGGGTTGATATATGTGACTATTTGGATTATGCCCGACAAACAATCAATAATAAACGAACACGAACGATGGGGGAAGAACTTTCGTTCTTCCCTCGAATGAAAGCTTTTTGCATATATGAGAAATGAGATGAAATGCGAACCCTTTACAATGAGGGGGTAACCCCCTATTTATAGAGGTTCACCCCCAAAGGCCTAAAAGTGGCCCTAAATTCGTCTCAACCCTTTATTTTAGGGATTTATTACAATATTAATCTAACAATCAACCGTAGACCTATAATACATTAAATACTCTTTTCTGATGTAGACTCTCGATCTTGTCGGGTCAGTGTATCTTTAGGAATCTGACCTTCTGTCAGGCGAGGATATTTTCTGCTGTAACACTCACAATCCCTTATAATATACACCAATTTAAGACAAAAAATAACAGCATAAAATATAGAACTACTAATATTAAACGGAAGGAGTAAAAGTTTTGGCATGAGGTAGGTTTACATGTCATATCACTTGTGCTCTCCTTCATATATGAATTTTCTTTCGATGAGAATATGAATCAAAACTAAGGTTAAACTCATTTTATTTTAACAATTCTTTCTATAAATACTCAACACTTTTAACTCAAAATTAAACCCAAAGTTAATTTTTAATGTTTGCTACCCTAATTTAAATTGAGTTTAATTAATAAATGTGAATTAATATGTGTAAAATAATACTCATTCCGTCCACGAAAAGTATGCTCACTTGTTTACACGTGGTTTAATGCAATATGTTGGAGGGTATTTAGTGGTCTTGTGAGCTACTTTTATAAATAAATTTATTATTTATGGTAAGTATGCATAGAAACGTTACCATAAACAATTACTTTATTCATAAACGGACCCCACAATACCTCATAATACCCTCCAACATATAGCATTAAACCACGTGCAAAAACATGACCATACTTTTCATGGACGGAGGTAGTACATTATAGAGAAAATATAATTGCAAAATAAATATTGTTATATTGTCATTTATAAAAATATCGATTGAGCAATGCAAATGATAATTTTGATAAGTAACGATTAAATTTGAGACATAGAGAGTAGTAAATTATATATATTTTATGTATAAAATCGTCTCGTATAAATTTGTATTTTATTTCTCAAGTGAAAACCCCGGTTTTCCAGTACTAGCCACTGTGAAGCTTTGATTAACCTCAGTGCATTCTTTACAGTGATTGTGAACCATATTTGGCACACCAATAATTATCTCACCAGAGCCTCCAGATATTATTCTTGCAGTCTGGGACGGGAAGGTGCGGGTGATCGCCCCCTTCGGTTTTAATATTTTCACTATATATATGTGTAATTTTTATTTATTTAGACTTGTTTTATTTGAGTTCACTTCCCTTAAATTGAAAATATACATGATACTAATATTAGAAAATTTCGACCCTTCAAGTAAGATCCTAAATCCGTCCCTACTTGCAGCATCGCATGTACAGAAGAATTTGTCTTACTAAATCATTGGCCTGTGAATCAAGACTCATTGTCTTCCCTCTGCTCTTAAAAATTTGGATTAATTGCTCTTTCGATTCCAAGAATGAAGTCATTTTAAAACAATCTGTCTTTTTACACTTTTAGTCCTATTGCTTTTTTTGATGCAATTGAATCTAAAAGAATTGCAGTTTTAGTCACAAGAGAATAATAAATTGTAGTTTTGATCTCAATAGGATAGGTAAATTTACAGTTTTAATCCTGAAAATTAATGGATGAGACCAAAACTAAAAAAAAAAAGAAAAAAAAAAAGAGGAGATTACATTCGCACATAAATATAAAAAAAATATTTTGTACTCATTCTTTTGAGACCAAATGTGAGGTTTTTTCTCTAAAAACTTATGTTGTCAATTAGGGGCAGTTGTTTCCAATTTTTTATTGCAATTTTACTTGTACAATTAATTAAATAATTTACTGTGACAAGGTATGCCTCTGAAATTAAATTAGTTAAACATGGGTTTAGACATTAAAGGAGGAGGATATTGAATGGTATGCCCTGCGGCTTTAATTAAACAGTTTTGTAACCAATTCTGGCTTTCATCACACGTGCACGACTCATGATTCTAGCTTTACTTTTCTGGATAAGTTTACGCCGACCAATTCGTTTTATGCAATTTATAGCTTTAAAAGCCTTTATAAATATTCTGATGAATTCACAAAATAAAAAATATATATAAACGGAATATTCTTTTCAATAATTTCTGCACAACCTTTTAATGCTACGCATATATTTTAACATCATTTTAAAATAAAAGTATTTATCAATTTTGAAACGCAACCCGTAGTCGGATCAAACTATAGAATAATTGTAAAAAAAAAATATATATCTGATAGAAACCAAAAATATTCTACAATAAAATGAATATTCTGAAAAAGGTCATAATTGAATTCGCAGTGTGCAGGAAGTGAGAGTAGACCATTCAGGTGATGATGAGTGAAATTGCATAAATCTTGCATTCTAAGTGGAAATCATTATCACATGCAGACAAGCTATATATTCACATACATATAATTTTAAGTAATTTTAGGTTAAAATAGTTCATATCATGATATGAAATATTTTTTACTTTCATAAATCACTTTTGGTCAGATAGTTAATAGTTTAATTTATAAAAAATGATATTAAATCAAATATTATAACACTAATACAAATAATTTAAATAGTAACTAAATTAATTATTGTTAATATTCATGAACAATTCTTTTGATGAGATTCTTAATAGTACTATTGATCAAATATTTGATATATTTTAGTATAATTAGGTTACACATTTCAGTGTAAATAACCTTAACTGTTGAGTGAATGGTGGACATGATGGTGCACTTTGACTACACTTGCAAATTAATTGCCATTTTCCTTGCATTTATTTGAGAGAAATGGTACTTTCCCAATTTGACTTCAATTTTTCAATTAATTACTTTTATACTCGTGAAATACTAATTTAGGGAATGAAAGAGAATAATGATGACTAATAAAAATTGATTTAGAGAGGGGCTTAAATGGTGAGAATAGAGAGTATAATGATATGTATATCCTCTTCATTTCTTCTACTCTAGACTCAATTAGAGTGAATAAAATACAGAACAAAAGAAAAAGTGAATTTCATTTTTTTTTTTTAAATGAAACTCATACACATTAGGAGAATTAAATAATACAAACCGAACATTTTATTTAAAGTGGCAAGGGATATAATGTATTTAAAGCCTGTTTTGCTGACTCAGTCACCTTCCACCCCCTCATACCTCAACATTAAAAACTAAAGAATAATTATTTTATTTCAAAATTAAAAAATAAAAAATATTTATTATAAATTTTTAAAAGATATTATAAATTTTATTAACCAAATACTTTAATAACTTATAATCTATTTACAAATACAATTTAATAAGCTTTTAAAACAATTTATAACTAAGATGTTAAAATGTTTACAATAAATTTAGCCAAATAAATCCTTAGTAATATATGCAATTAGTAGAATTGTATGTCAGATCAAATTTTTATTGAAACGCGCTATATATACAGTAGTTAGGTGGTATATAGAGTTTTGCAGTTAGTGCACATATCATCCTAAGTCATAAAAAATTAAGTGTACTAGACAAAGGTTTTAATTTATTTCCATAATTAGGGACAATAAATGAAACAAGGGTCAATAAATGAGGATCACAGGCGTTGCACCGGATTGACATATAATTGGTCAAAGCTAGTCATGTTGTGGGTAGTTCTGCATTAACTAGACCTTTAGCTATATCATGAGCTACATTATTACGAGGCTACCTACACTTTCCCATTTGCATGTTCCAGATTTGTAACACTAAGTCATTTAAATTCGATTGGAATTGGTTCGATATTAATTGTTTTTATTTTACCCAAGGGCATGCGTTGTTTATACTGAAAAAATATTAGTTTATTTTAATATTCTTTTGTGAAAACAAGTAATAACCTTTAATGGTTTATGTATGAATTATTTTTCACTCTATATATATATCATTTGTCTTTAAATTCTTTATATTATATACTATTAAATTTTGAGTAAATCTGTGTGCACCTGGTGCATGATGCACTCACTCAATAGTTGAGGTTGTTTACATTATAAGATGTGGGTTTATTACACAAAGAAGTGTGAGTTGATTATATTAAAAAGTTTGCAGTGTTATCTGTTTTCAATGTAAGCAACCCATACTTTTTAGTGTAATCAGCCCATATTTTTCAGTGTAAATAACTTCAACTGTTAAGTGGATGTACTATACACTACGTGCATATGAAAATTTGGCTTAGATTTTATTAGGATAATATATACGGACAGTGCAATCAGGAGTAATTCTCACAATTTATCACATTTTATTTATGTCACACTTAATGGGGTAAAATTTATGAAATGCACACGTTGCAAAATGGGCGCTACTGCTTTTCTTTAATGGCATCGTCTGCTGGCTAGAGAAAATGAATAGTAGTTTACTGCTAGTCTTTTAATGGCATTTTCTTCATCTGCGAGCTTAAAAAACGAGTTAAATAATTAGTGTGTAATATTGCATATACAATATTAATTAATTTTAGAAAGTAATTTTTTTTTTTTGCAGGTCATTAATGAATTAATTGAGTCGCCTATCAAAAGAGTCCCAAAGTCTTTATATATTCATAAGAGTAATTTGTAGCATGGTGGTTTGGATTTTCTCAATTAATCAGGCGAAATTCGAAGCATGCATTTACACTGGCAAGATTTAATTTTTATAATGCATTTAGGCTTATTTCTAAAGCATGCAAATTATCTTCTAGTACATTAATAATTAGAGAAAAATGCAGTTTCGGTCCCACAGGTCACGGTGATTCACGTTTTTGGTCCCAATAGTGTACATTTTGGTCCCATTCGTCAAAAATCATGCATTTTAGGTCACAACGTTAGAAATTCCGTCAGTTCCGTTAAGTAGCAGTTTTGGTCCCATTCGATTTTCACACCAATAACTCCAAATTTGACCATTTTGGAGGGAAACCACCTAATTTCTGGCGCCATTTCCCACCCACAGCTATTATATATATGCTATATACCCTAATTTGCAACCAAAATTCATAGCAAACACAATCTTCATAGAGAGAAAGAGAGAGAGAGAAAAAAATGAGTAAAGAAGCAATGGCATCATCATCTTCCTCAACACAAAGATGTCAACACCAACTTGTGTGCTATTGTGGCAAACCCGCGGCCACATATGTATCTCAAAGGCCAAAGAGCAAAGGTAGACTATTCCATAACTATAGTGACTCAATGAGCACTGGTGGATGCAATTTTTTTGTTTGGGCAGATGAACATGAAGTGGCTGGGCAAGGCATGTTCCCAGGAATGATGAGGAGAATCGACTCTCTAATGTCTGAGAACATGGAACTTACACAGAAGCTAAAGGATGCAACAATAGCAGAGAAAAAAGTTATTGAAATGAATGAAGTACTGAAGAATGAGATGATGCATATGGCAGAACAACTTTCACAATTCAAACAGCTTCAAGTTATCCTTTTCATTGTTATAATTTTATCTTGGGCACCAACTATGTTCAAGTTGATGCATTGAATTTATGTTTAGAATGTAGGGTACCTACTGGTTTTCCAAGTTATGTATTGGGTTCCCTATGTATTGAATCATCTATGCAATGAAATGGTATTTTACTATTCTAAATGTAAGTTCAAATCCACTGCCCAATATAAAGAAATTTCATCCATAAAGCATCACAAATAACTATCCAAGGTCTAAGAAAACAGAGTACTACCAGTGCATCACAAATATAAACAAATTGCATCCATAAAACATTCAAGTGCATCACAAATGCATAATTCAAAACAAAACAGAGCACTAACAGTGCACCTACAAACCATAGTTTAACAATAAAAATCCAAGGTCTAAACTAAACAAAATACCATAAATCCAACAGAATAACAATCCAAGGTCTAAACTAAACAATCCATCACAAAATATCATCAATCCAACACCATCAACATCATTAAACAGAATAACTAAGTACAAAAACATACTTAAAAACCATCACAAGCAGACACCATCAATCCTTTTTTTCCCCAACTTCTTACTGTTGTTAACTTTCTTTTTGCCTTTTGTATTAGCAGCTTCACTTAGACTAGACAAGGTCACAAACTTCTTACCTCCTTGAGATATCACTCTCATGCCATCTCTGTTTGTGTTCACACCACCAATGTTGACATTGCATTCAATGTAGGTGTTTGGACTGAAATTATTTCCAGTGGATGGTTCCATTGCCCTGGAACTGGAAGCACCAACATTGATTTGGCCTCCAATTAAATTGTGAGGATGAAATGCCATAGGTGGAGGTGTACTCTGATCAATAGGTGCTTGTGCCAATGGTGTAGTCTGCAAATGAGCAAATTAACAAATTATTAGGGTTATGAGGTACATGTTCTTGCATTTACTATATGTAATAATACAAATTTATACCTGAGCTTCAACAGGTTCTTGACTTTGAGATACTGGAATTTGAGAGTCTTGAACTTGAGATTCTTGAACTTGAATTTGAGATTCTTGAACTTGATTCTTTCTTGAACCACTGCCATAGCTTGTTTCTGCCATTTTCCTTACCTAAAATTGGATTCAGGGGTTAGAAATTGAAAAATGAGTATATTAAAAATTCAAAAACTCATAGTTGCACTACCATATCAGCCCTTCCTTGTCTTGTAGTTGGTCTGCCTCTTTTCTTGTTTTGAGCAACCTGGTAAAATAAAATTTCAGTAGTTAATAAACAAAACTATTCATTTTTAGTAATGTCTAAATAAAATTTTAGGAGATAAAGACTTACAGTTTCACCATATGACTGTAAATCTTGTGTCATTGGTGGACAATCATCAGGTTGAGTCATCTCATCAGCTTCGTCATCCTTCATGAAATCTTCAGCCAATTTTTTCCACTGGCAACCTTTCTGATTGTGCCCTTGATCACCACAAAATTTACAAGTCAACCTGATGACTTTCTGTCTCTGCATCCTTTGTACCCCTCCATGTCTTCTCACCCCCTTCATCTGCACCCAGCCTTCTTCTAGATTCAGGCCTCCCCCTTTTCCTTTTCCCAAAGTTTGGTGGCAGAGGGGGGATATAACCTGTCTTCATCCATAAATCTTGTCCATTCATGGGAGAAATGAAATGTTTATATATTTCCTGGTATGTATCCACAGAATAACACTTGTGCACAAAATCTTCTACATCCCCACCTTGTGCACAGATTGCACTCACAGCATGCTTACAGGGAATACCAGATAATTCCCACTGCCTACAATCACACTTACATTCCTTCAAATCCACTGCATATCTACTTCCATCAAAACTGGTAATTTCATACTTCCAATCAGTTGATTTTATTGGTATGCAATCCTTGGATTCCTCAATCTTCTTGTAGACAATTGACCTTATTCTACCACACAAAGCCCTTCCCTCCCACTTCCTTTCACACTTCTCTCTATTCTTCATTAGTCTGGTCATGATGTATTCTCTGATCCACTCCAACATAGTTAAAATAGGAGATGATCTAGCATCCAAAATTGCAGAGTTGAAAATTTCACACATGTTGTTGACAAGTGTGTCACACTTTGAAAATGTATAGAACTGTGACCTTGACCAGTGTGAGGCAGGTTTGTCCTGCAGCCAAGCTAGACATCTAGGATCCAATTCTTCAATTTTCTTCATTGCCCTGTTAAAACTTGGCATAGTAGTAGCCTTAGCTGCAGCCCACAATACTTTCTTGAATGCATCTCCCTTGAATCCAGCTCTCTTCATGTTGCCATGAAGATGTCTTACACAAAATCGGTTTTCCACACCAGGCATAATGCTCTCAAAAGCTGGTATCAAGCCTTTTTGCTTATCTGACATGAAAGTGTAGACATCTTCTCTCTCATCCATCAAGTCATCCTTTAGAAGTTGCAAGAACCATTCCCATGCTTCCTTGGTCTCACTCCCTACTACTGCCCAAGCCAAAGGATATGGGTCATTATTGGGATCCATTGCAACTGCAGTCAACAAAACACCAGCACATTGACCTTTTAGGTGACAACCATCTACACCAATCCATGGCCTGCAACCAGATTTGAACCCTTGCTTCAGTGCAGCCAAGCATATGTACAACTTGCTGAATCTTGTTCCTGTAGGTGTAGTGTCCAGCTTCAAAATGACAGTAGATCCAGGGTTCTTCTCAAGAAGTGTTTGGGAGTAATCCCATAGCTTACTGTATTGCTCTGCAGAATCTCCTTCAATCAGCTTTAAAGCCTTTTGTTTTGCTCTGTAGGCTTGGTGATGAGAAATGTAGCACCCTAACTCCACCATCTTGGTATTCTTAAAACCTTTGACAGTCTTTTTTGGATCAGCTCTAAAATACTCTTCATACTTCCTAGCAAGCCAGCCTGATTTGACATTCTGGACATGATACTGTCTAGCACAGTTGTGCTCTCTGTTGTACTCTCTGATTTGGAAGCACTCTTCACCTGACACCTTCAATGCATGGATATGCCAATCACAACCTTGTTGCTTGCATTTTGCATAAATCCTTCTATTGTCATTCTTAGTAATACCCAAACTTCTGCCAGTTTTGATGCTATGGATATGCCAATCACAACTACTCAAATATATGCCCTAATTCGAAAAAACACTCATTTATGCACAAATAGCCCTAATTTCACGAAATAGCTATGCCTCAATTTTACCTAATTTCACAAATAACCCTAATTTCACGAATTTCCAAAATTTCAGCGAAATGCCCTAATTTCACGAATTCTGAAAATCGATTTTGACCCTAATTCAAAATAAAATAACTCAATTCAAACAAAATTCTTAACTTACCATAGTCGGGGGCTCCAAAATGAATGAGATATTTTCTTCGCAGCTGAGCTCCAATTTCCGGCAAAGGCTTCGTCGTGGGCTTTCTCATGGAGGACATTGTTTGCTTCGTCGACTTCGTGGGCTTCAATTCTGGTCGAACGAGCTTTGTTTGTTGGTGGAATACGTCGATTTGAGGATTCGAACGAGCTTCGTGCGATTTTGTGGCCGATTTAAGGATTCAATTTGAAAATTAGGGCTAAATTTTGTTTTGGGGATGAATGAGGCCTCCCCCGTCTTGTGTTTTTACGTTTTTTTTTTTTTTTACCTTTTTTTTTATTATTTCAGTTAATAACTAACGGAGCACGTGAGTTGCATGTGGGTGTTCCGTCAATTTTTGCCGTTAGTTGGTGAAATTGGGACCTAAAATGCATGATTTTTGACGAATGGGACCAAAATGTACACTATTGGGACAAAAAACGTGAATCACCGTGACCTGTGGGACCGAAACTGCATTTTTCTCTTAATAATTACATATGAGATCTAATAGCATACGTGTTATGATTTATCTTCTAGATTTCGAAGCATTCACTAATGGTTTCTAAACGACTTAAAGTTATTCTAGAAAGTTATGCCACTAAAAAAAAAAAAGGAAGTTGCAACCAAAATTTTGTGACGGCTACAAATTTATCGCAATTTACGACAAATACTCAAACTTTTGTCATTATCAACAAAATTTTCGACGTTAACCAGATTCGTCGCAAATTATGACGATATTTACGATGATACAAGGTGAAACACGAAAATGGTGTCGTACTGCTGTATACTACGAGAAAAATAATCTTTAGTGACAGTAATCCTGTCATTATTACTCATTAAAAACTTTTAATTAGGGAAGTAATAATGAGAGGACATGACAGGATTGTTGTCAAAATTTGTGACGACTAAATTCATCAAAAAGCGTACGTGGTTAACATGGCTCGTGTGTCAAGCGGTTTAATTTCACTGCGTCGTAAATTGGAACATCAATTTTGTGACGGAAGTTTTGTTGAAAGTTAGCCAAAATGCCATCGTTTTACGTGTTTAAGCGGCAAAATTTTCGAAGAATTTCGTTTCGTTGCAAAAAAGAATATTTTTTTTTTTACCATAAACTGCCACATATTGGCAATTTTTATCCCACCATCTCTCTTTCCCTCTCGCCGAAAAGCAGTTGTCGGAGATTTTGGAGGTGCCCAAGGGTTGCAACTTTCGTCGTTCTTGAGTTTAACGGTGAGTTTATTCAATTTGATTTCTTATATTTTTGTTTTAATTTATTTTCTTTCAATTAATTTTTTTGATTTCTTATTTGTTAATATGTTATTTATATTAAATGCTGAAATATATATTAATTGGTGTTATGTTAATTGTTAGTTTATTCATTTTATACGTTATTTATGTTAAATTATGAAGTGTATGTTAATTCATGTTATCATGTTAATCACAAATTGAATTCATTTTATATGTTAATTAGGTTTTCAATTTAGTTGATTAGATGTTTATTGTTAGTCTTAGGCGTTTAATTAGGAGCTCAATCTAGTGAATTGTGCCTTTATGTTAATTGTTAATTGAATTAGTGAATTGGTGTTATAATATGTTTAATTTTTAGATAATTGGTGTTACATATTAATTTATTAATTCATTGAATTATTAGTTAGTTTTTGTTAATATTTAATGACCTATCAATTAAATTTTGTTAGTTTAGGATTTTGTAGGTGTTTCAACAAGCTAGTTTATTAGATTGTTGGTTGATTAAGAAAGAGATTTGCCTATATATAGTCGGAACTCTTTCGAAATCTTAAATATGTTGAGTATTTATTTAGTATATATATTTTCTTGAAAAGTAGATGAGTGGACAAGATGTTACACTTGTTGGTGATCGGTTCTAATCACGTGGATAAGTGACTGTTTTAATTCGGTTTTGGGACCACCAAACAAGATCGTGTGATTGATTACTACCGTTTATAGTAAATACGATAGACCGGGTTGAAAAATCGAGAATACGTGTATTGATTACGTATTAATTTTGTATGTGTGTGTTTTGTGGTGTATTAGTGTGTGTAGGGAGATTTTTGTGAATTTGAACTTGTTTTTATTAATGGAGAGCAGCTTATTTATACTAACCACCAAGTAGGTGGTGTACATGACCTTTGGACTTACAAGCTTGCATGCTTGACATGTGTCCTTTGACTACATTTGACCTTATCTGAGCTGAAACTTAGTTACAAAGTCTTGTTCTTGATCTTATCAGGTATCCAAAGTTGTTCGCCTTTGATCATAGGTCGGATCTTCATACTGATCCTTGTTCAATAGCTGTTCGCTTGATGGATTGATGGTCCAAGTGTTGTTCGCCTATCTGTTCTTCATCAATTCGACTCTGGATCTCTATCTTTTAGGTTGTTCTTCATTAATTTGTTCGTCATTGTCGGTGGATGGGTGTCATACACTCTTTAGATTGGTTAACACACCATCTTTAATGATAGTTGTTCGTCATCAGTGTTTTATATAAAGGTCCGTATTAATTCTTGGCCACGGAACCTGCTTGTCTGCTAGCTGGTCGTCGGATTTGTTGTTCGCCGCGGAATATACCTCCTTTACTGGTTTATGCACCCCCCTTTGATAATTCTTGCTAGTTATTTTTGGTTTAGTTACTTTGCCTCACAATCTTCTCTTATACCTTAAAATATGTTCGCCTAAACACGATTGTTGTTCGCCTATCAACAACGCTGTCTTTCCAAGGGCGGAATGCGAGAACCATAGGGTTAGGAGAGGTTCTTTGAGACCTTTGGTACCTCTGTTCCCTGGAGATATTCATCTTCACAGGCCCACCCACCTCCGTCCACCCCGACGACCCTCGTCTACTCTTCAAAGGATATGCAGATCTCTTCTCAGGCTGCTCAATGAACGCTTATGATCGACATCATCCCATCGTCTACCACTCCAATGAGTGACTGATCATAGTGCTCGAGGAGGTGATTTAAGTCGTTATCCCACATTATTTATGTTTATTAATAGTATTTATTTTATTGTTAATTAATACATATAATTTTATTTAATGTGACAATATTATACCTGGTTTCGAAGCGGCCAAACATGCATCTTCTTCGATCATGAGTGCGGGCATCGTTGAGGACTATAATTGTTGGATGCATGTATCTCACAAGGTTGAGGGGTATTTCGATGAGTTTTAGATCAAATACATATAAATAAATAATTATTGAGTATATACATAAAAAGTATGCTGACAACTGTTATTTCATTGGAACTAGCATTGTTTGCAATCTTGCCAAAAGTGATGAAAATATTTTGTGGCATAAAAAACTTGGTCATGTAAACTTTAGGAATATCCAGAAGCTGACTAGAGTTAGAGCTGTGAAAGATCTACCCAAACTGAGATTTAAAGAGACTTTTCTTTGTGGATTATGTCAGAAAGGTAAACAAACAAGAGTGTCACATAAGATGTTGTCACACTACTCCACACCGTGATATTTTGAGCTGCTTCATATGGATCTTATGGATCCTATGAAAATTGAAAGCTTGGGAGGTAAAAGGCACTCTATAGTTATAGTGGATGACTATTCAAGGTATACCTGGACTGAATTCTTGAGAGAAAAGTTTGATACGTGTACTATTTTAAAAGTTTAACAAAGTATAGAGTGAAAATGGTTCATACATAAACCATTGAAGTGTATTAGTTGTTTTCACTAAAGAGTATTAGTTGATTTCACTGAAGGGTATTAGTTATTTTCACTAAAGAGTATTAGTTGTTTATTGAAAATAACTAAGACTCTTCAGTGTAAACAACTAATCTTTAGTGAAAGCAACTGATACTCTTTAGTGAATATAATTAATACTATTCAATGAGTCATACATGAACCAATTTCACCCTATACATACTCCTAAAGTTTTGTATAAGAGGTTTAAAATTGTGTACAACTTAAAAGTGAGTGAATTAGGTCAAGTCATAGTAGGGAATTTGAAAATAGTTTATTTTTTAATTTATGTGAGAAAAATGATGCAAGACTTTTCATCTGCTAAAACTCCACAATAAAATGGGACAGCTGAGAGAGAATATAACTCTACAAGTATTGGCTTGAGTGATGTATGTTACAAGGCAAACATCTTGCAAAGAGATTTTTGGATGAGGCATTAAATTTTGCTTGTCACATTGTGAATAAAGTCTATATGAGAGTCGAGAGACAAATGAGTAAAAAGAAACCAAACCTGAAATATTTTCATGAATTTGGTTGTTTATGTTATATTTTGAATGATAGAGATCAAATGCATATTTTATTCTAAGAGTGATAAGGGGTTCTTTCCGAATTTATAACCAAAGAACCGTCTCAAGAATTTGTTAGCAGGGAAAAGTGCTATAGATGATGAATCTGATCTCATTGAAATTGTTAATGAGCCCAAGGATTCTGAAAACTCAGAATTGTTTCTCCTAATGTCAAAATATGTGAAACAACATATACTGAAAAGACAGAATTTAAAGATAGAGAAGGTGATGTGCGAGCTAAATCTCCTGCTTCCAGAATCATGAAGAGTCATCCCTAACCAAACTATTGGCGAGACAGTTGTTGGAGTACAAACCAGAAATAGAGTAAGATCATATTCCAGAGATATGATAAGGTCTGTTAGTATGTCATCTATGTGTAATCAGATAAATTTTGAGTGTTATCATTCAACAGTTGAACCAAAAAACATAACTGAAGTCTTACAAGATGAAAACTGGATAATGTCATGCATGATGAATTGAACCAGTTTGAGAGAAATAAAATCTGGATTTTAGTTCCTAGGCTTGGACATACTATAATGTTATAGGAAATAAGTGGATCTTCTGTTGGGGAAAACGGGGTGCCCGGATCTATTCGGGATGAAATTTAAATACGAATTTAAATCCAATTATTACTAGCATGAATTAATCCTAAATTAATTTAAATAATAATTAACCAACAATAAATAATCCATACCAATGAATATAATCACGTAAAATCCTACGGTTGAATATCTAGGAGTTTTATATGAATACGTACCTCTTGAAGTGACGTCCAATTGAGAAGACCGGGACAAGCAAAATGATCCTATCAACCGTAAAAGTCTTCTCAAGTATTCCGTCTTCGCCTTACTCGTTCGCCGGTGGGAAGTGCTCACGAATAATTTAATAATATAAGGGAGGAAGAAAATATTTATTGCTTTCGGTTTTTCCAACTCATGGGACTTGTGTAACTAGAGATGAAATAATCATCCCCTATATATAGGTGGTGGTGGCCGATTTTGGGCTTAGGAATAGGGAGGATTTTTTTTCCTGGTCTCCAAGAAATCTTGAATATATCTCATATACTCTTTTCTCCATAATAAAATATTCCACAAAAATCTCACCCTCCTAATATATGTATTATTTTCGAAAATATGGAGATTAAAAATACTAGATTTGGATCTTCTTGAATTTATGAGATAATCTTGTATTCCAAGAATAAATATCTTCCATAATATATTTGCAAGAAAATCAACAAAATATTTTTCTCTCTCCTACACATTAAATTTCGAAAATTAAGGAATACACATCAGCAATTATATTTTCTTTTATTTTAATCAACTTATTATTATTGGGTTACTTGAGGGGCCTTTAGGAGAATTAAGACTGGACCTCCAATGGGCTACTGAATTTCAATATTGAGCCCCAATATTTTAGATCATTAATATTAATTAATACCACTATCAAATTAATATTTTATTATCCATCTTAATCCATATTACGATAATATGGACTCCCGGTTATTATTTCCCGTGTTTATGATTATCTAGTCCATTAATTAATTGAGCATCTGAATAACTCTAAATTAGTTAACTTCTTGTGCCTTGAGTAAAGACAACTCAACATTATTATCCGTACCAGAAAACCAATTTCCAATTGCAAGATTTGGTACGATAAAACTTCTAACTCCACTGTTGACAGCGATTTCGTGAGGAACTCGCCGTCGGATTCCTAGCGGGTAGAATTTATAAGAAATAATCACTGAAAGCAGTAAATGAAACAATAAATGAGCTTCCAAGTGAGTTTTTGCAATAAATGAGTTGTGTGTTACAAATTGGCATTTAAGG
Organism: Ballota nigra; assembly: GCA_947034835.1. Classification (NCBI taxonomy): domain Eukaryota; kingdom Viridiplantae; phylum Streptophyta; class Magnoliopsida; order Lamiales; family Lamiaceae; genus Ballota; species Ballota nigra. Next base: position 90,249,120 of record OX344722.1, on the reverse strand, counting down.
CCTTATTTATAGTGTACAAGGTGGGTTCACCCACTTGAACAGATCTGCCTGAGGGCCCTACTGAATCCTAACTGTATAGTCATGATTGGCTACGGCCTCCCCTACTGACCAATGAGAGCCTGCCATGTGGACCTGTTGACCTCTGTTGATGAGACTTGTCCTTCTGACCCTACTCTGACTCGGTCACATCCGCACATCCGATGGGACAGGACGGGCCTAGGAGTTGACGTTGTCCATAGATGGATATCCGGGTAGACGGGTAGGTACCTCCAGCTGATGCCTCCAGGAGACAGATGACGGGTAGCGAGTAGAGTGACAGGCTCTAGGCTGTCGGAACCCTCCTCGCTGCCCGACCGGAGCTCGACAATCCCCTGCCAGGAACCTTCTTGCTGCCCGTTGGGAGCCACCGCGCAGTTGCCCCAGTTCGGTGCCCGACTCACCGGTCGAGCTCGCCAGTCTTTGTCTTTTACCCCCTCTTCTCGTCCCTGAAGGCAGCCTGTCTGGCCGCTAGTCGAGCAACATTTGTCGGGTGTAACAATTGCCCCACCAGCCCATCATCGGGAAGGTGACACCGTCTGGTGGTGGACTGGTTCTCCTCGTGATTCCGCAATAATGGTGACGTTCCATCTTCCGAGGCGTCGCCTCGTATTCCGAGTATGCCGACGTCATGGGCTGGCATGGATGATACGCTGAATCCCTACACGTCACGTCCGCCAATTTGATTGTTCAATCGGCGGGCGTGTGCCGCCCACACGCCCCCATACTTTGGGCAAATTATAAAATTGACCCCGCTTTTTTGCAACCAGGTCCCTCCCTCATTCCTCTATAAATAAGGGTTGTAAGCCCTCATTTGCACCTTTCACATTTCACACTTTCGCGCCCACTATCCAATTTTTAAATTTTCCGGCGATTGGCTCCTCTGATCCTTATCCAGATTCCGGTGATCTCTCCATTTTCTCAGGTAAATAACTCATCATCTTCTCTTCTTCTTTGTCTCTGTGCCATGAGTGACTCCGGAGACTCCGTCGAGGCCATCCACGCATACCAGTTCCGCTGTCGCCGAGAGACCGTAACACCGTGCTGGGGAAGGCACCTCTAGGGCTGCCCCGCGAGAGGGCGAAGGCACCTCGACCGATGTCGATGCTTTCGCCGATACCCTGGACTACATGAGCCCTCTCAAAGATGCTCCTATCCTTAGTGCGACTCCTATCGCCGCCTACCCGCCAGAGTTCAACCCCGGCGTTAGCGACGACCAGGGTGAAGATACCGTGCCTGTAATCTTTTCGGACAGCCGGCTAATGCTTCTCGACTACACCAAGTATGTCCACAGGTAGACCCGGCGTCGTCCTGCTCGCGCTTATCAGGAAGGCGTGGTTACCAAGTTCGGCGCTTCCCATCGCATCAGTTACTTGCCACCGGACGCGGATCTCACCGACCTGCACTGGGATTTTGGGGTCCCCACCGACGTCCATTTTTATGCCCCAACAGCCAATGAACACACCGACCAACCGCCTGATGGGCTCATCACCGTCAACACGGATACAATGCACGCGGGCCTCCGTTTCCCGCTTCACCCGGCGATCTCAAGACCCCTTGCCGCATGGAATTTATCGATCACGCAGATCACGCCCAACGGCTGGAGTTATTTGTTGGGCGCCATGCTCGCGCTCGGGCGGCGGGGACTCCATTGGATGTCGTTCCTCGAAGAGATGAACCACTTATACTACACGGTGGCCTCCGCTGGAGAAATAAACGCGGGCTACTACTCGGTGAAGCTCCAGGGCGGGGATACCATCGTATTCGGCATCCCGACCAAGGTGATCGGTTGGCACCAGAAGTGGTGGTGGGTCGGCGGAGCCTGGGAGAGTGTGGAGCCCGGCGGCGGGGTGATCATTGAGGTTCCTTGGGAATACTGCTACCGAAATTGGAGAGGTATACCACATTTTTCCTTCGATCGTACTGATCTGATTTCTTTCGTACTGTGTAGGTAACTCGGTTCCAAATCCCGGAGACCTCACCGAAGACTTTGGTCTCGCCCTTGCCCTCATGAAAACAGAGCTCGATGTCAACCGCTCCGTTAATTTGTTGAACAACAACGAGCAGAGACGCCTCTCTGGTCTGCAAACGTTTCCCCGACACCTCAACTTTGGTGGTAAGGTTCCTACTTCTTCTATTTCCTACCTGACATTATCTGTTTGGCTGCCCGCATTATTTTAATTGTCGTTCTTTTTCAGAATAATGCTTCCCGACTGAAAGCGGGTCCAGTCTCCCCGCCTCGATCAGCCACCGTTCGCCCCAAGAAAATAGATAACCTCCTCCCGCTGTCGGCGAGATCCCCATAGTCCTCTACGGTTCTTCTGAAGAGACGGTGGATATGGCCCCCAAGAAGACAGCTGTGGCTGCCTTGACCAAGAAAGGCACTGTCAAAGCCTCGGCGGCTAGGGCGCTTGCGTAAACCCCTTCGGCGCTGCTTCCATCAGCCCACCCGACGATGGCCACCAACATGCCTCTTGCCAAGAAAGCCTGCGTCGATGGGCCCCCGCCCGTTGAGCCGGCCATGGTGGTAGTATCACTGAACCCGATCACCGGGGGTCTGGTATCGGGCACCTCTGAGCCCATGGTCGGGAGCCCGAGCTCCTCCCCCCGTGATAAGAGCGATTTCTCATTCCTGGGCTGGGGGAACCATCTTACATAAATGCCATTTTTCTCATCATAACACTCTTTCATTCCAATTTCCTAATACATCTCATAATCTCGCAGGCCCGATCCTCTGCCCCCGACCGAGGTCCTTTAGTTCATCCGGTCGCAGGAGGCCGTCCCCGAGGCATGGCCGGAGGAACTTCGTCGGGCTGTGGTGAACATGCCCCGGTCTTGGATGCGCAACTGCCAGAAGACCCTGCAGGTCGCTTCCCTCGCCGACAAGATGAGGTCGTCGGCCATCCACTCTGCACGGGATGCCATTACCATGGAGAGCATGTTGCTCGATTATGAGCGCGAGGTGAGGACCTTCACCGCCTACAAGGCAAACTTCCAGACCAAGTGGGAAGAGGCTGCCCGCCTAGAAGAAAAGGTGAAAAAGCTAGAGGAGGAGCTGAACACCTCCCCCTCCCGCTGCTCGGAGGTTGAAGATCTGCTAAAGAAGGCATAGGCGGACGCCGAGGCCCAGGCCGCCGCGGCGAAGGATGAGGCGGAGAAAGCGTGGCAGGCCTTTGCCCAAGAGGTCGAGGCGAGGGTGGCCGCCGAGCGGGCACACCTGCTGGGGGAGCATGAGTCGGCCGAGACCATGATTTACATAATGCGTACGCTGACTCTAACAGTTCCCTCCTCAGGAAGGATCCCCAGGCTGACCTCTCCGGCCCCCTCAAGGACTTTAAGGACTACGTCACCTCCAACCCTCCACCGGCTGAGTATGAGTTGACGCTAAAGGACCTAACCGACCGCGGGGTTGACTTGTCCTTCTTCCCCGACGTGGAAGCCTTCATTCTGCCTCTCGCTGATGAGGAGGCCATCGAGGGGCAGACTGCGGCGGGCGGCGACCCGGAAGTGATGGGCGACGGGGATGTGTATCCCTCAGTTTAGATTGGCAGGCCGTATTCCTTATATTTATTTTCCTTTTTTGTTTCTCTTGACCTCTGGGCTTTATGTACTTCCCACTTCTCTTTTAATGAAAAATTTAGATTTCTCTAAGTATTGTACCCGTTACTTTAGTCTGCTTGAGTTGTCTTCTTACTCGTCCAAATGCGAGCTCGTCTATTCGTGGTTAAAATTTCAATCGATTAAACAACTAACTAACGACAAAAATAGTGAAGTGCTTTAGCCGATTGACGGGCAGCGACTTTCACGAACACGTGATTGAATTAACAATTGATTAAATGATTAATCAAAGACAACAATGGTAAAGTACTTTAGCCGATAGACGGGCAACGACCTCACGAATACGAGATTGAATAAATAATCGATTAAATGATTAACCAAATGATTAAAGAGTGAAGTGCTTTAGCCGATTGACGGGCAGCGACTTCACGAATACATGACTGAATTAACAATCGATTAAATGATTAACCAAATTAATAAAGAGTGAAGTGCTTTAGCCGATTGACAGGCAGCGACTTCACGAATACGTGACTGAATTAACAATCTATTAAATGATTAACCAAATGATTAAAAAGTAAAGTGCTTTAGCCGATTCATGGGCAGCAACTTCACGAATACATGATTGAATTAACAATCGATTTTATTGATCGGATAGTGTATTCCAGACGCGATTACAATGTGACCCCAAGTGGGCAAAAGGTGGTGCAGGTTATACCCGTTACAGTTTGGCATTCTGCTCGACTATCGGGTACGTGATCATTGGTAATACTTCTTGAGAAGGGAGGCGTTCCAAAGGTATTGGGCTAGATTGCCCTCGAGGCTCTCGAGCTCGTAAGCCCCATTGCCTAGGCGCTTGGAGACTCTTAGGGGTCCCTCCCAATTCGGGCCGAATGTCCCCTTGGGCTGGCCGACCGTCCGCCGTAGTACAAGGTCTCCTGTCTTGAATTCTCAGATTCTGATCTTCGAGTTGAAATATTTCTCTGCCCGCTGCTTGTAGATTATATTTTTCTACTCTGCGGACAGTCTTCTTTCCTCCAGGAACTCCAGCTCGTGCAAGATGGCTTCGTCGTTGTTGGCCCCCATGAGCTGCGAGGTGCGGTGGCTTAGGATGGCGACCTCGGCCGGGATGACTGCTTCCGTCCCAAAGGCCAGGGAGAAAGGGGTATCCCTGGTGGTCGTGCGACTGGTAGTCCGGTACGACCACAGTACCTCGGGCAACTTGCTCGCCCAAGTTCTCTTGTTCTCCTCCAACCTTACCTTCAAGGTGTGTTTGATTATTTTGTTGACCGCTTTGACTTGCCCGTTCGACTGAGGATGGTAGGGAGTCAAGAATAGCCTCTTGATCTTGTACTTTCGGTAGAACTTCTCTATCTCCAACCCGTCGAATTGCTTCCCGTTGTCCGATATGATGATTTGAGGGAGACCAAAATGGCAAATTATATTGTGCTATATGAACCTGATGACGCGCTCCTGGTCGATTGTCTTCAATGGTTCCGCCTCCACCCACTTGGTGAAGTAATCAACGACGATGATTGCGTACTTGACGCTGCTCGGGGCTGTGGGCAAAAGGACCAATAAGATCGATCCCCCACTTTGCGAATAGCCACGGGCTGAAAATAGAAGTGAGCTCGATTGTTGCCTGGTGGATCACCAGCGAGTATACTTGGCATTTGTGGCAAGCCTGGCGTAGTTGATTGCGACCTTTTTCAAAGTGAGCTAAAAATAGCCTTGGCGGATAATTTTCTGGGCGAGAGCCTGGCCCCCCGACGTGGTTTCCGCAGACTCCCTCGTGGATCTCCTCCATGATCTTTTTTCCTTGCTCTGGGGTTATGCATCTTAGGAGAGGTAGAGCAAAACCCCGCTTGTACAAGTAACCCCCTATCATAGTATATATGGCCCCCCAAAGTTGCATCTACCTCGCGGCTACCCGATCACCCGGGAGCTGCCTGTAGCGGAGGTAATTGAGGATGGGGGTCATCCAGTTGTCACCATCCTGCTCGAGGTGAGCCACATGCTGGTTTGAGCAGGATGGTGCGGGCATGTACGTGACCGTGATCTGTGACATGTCGGCTGCCCCTTCAGATATCGCGAGGTGGGCGAGTGCGTCTGTCTGAGTGTTGTCGAGTCAGGGGACGACTTCTATGTCCACCTGGTCAAAATTTTCGAGTAAATTCTTGGCGAGTCCCTGGTAGGCAATAATTCTATCGCTGCGTGCTTCGTATTCTCCCGAGATTTGGCAGGTGACTAGTTGTGAATTGCTATAGACGTGTAACCGCTTCACCCCCATAGCCATTGCTATTTCCAGGCCGTTGATCAGGGCTTCGTATTCGGCCTTATTGTTTATTGTGTGGAATCAAACCTGATGGCCGTTGTGAATGATTTTCCTGACGGGCTGAGTAACACAATTCCTGCCCCTGCCCGTATGGTCATGGACGATCCGTCGACGTACATCTTCCATGGTGGCTGCTCGATCTTAGACATTGCCTTCGGGTAGGTGAGCTCAACTATGAAGTCGGCTATTGCCTGGCCCTTGATGGCCGTTCGGGGAGCATACGTGACTCCAAATTTCCTGATTTCCATCGCCCATTTGAGGCACATGCCCGCCGTGTCTGCCCGATGCAGGACCTATCGTAGGGGCATGGTCGTCAACACCTCGACTTGGTGGTCGAAAAAGTATGGGCGGAACTTCCGCACACTCATCAATAATGCATAAACTAGTTTTTCCAAGGATGGGTATCGTAGCTCTGCGGCGTGGAGTGTCTGGCTGACGTAGTAGATTGACAAATGTGCCTGCCTCTTAGCCCGCCCGCACTAGCACGATGCTGAGAGCTGATTCCGAGGCCACCAAGTATAAGTAAAGCTTCTCTCCAGGGACGGGCTTGGCCAGTATCTGGGCGTTTGAGAGGTATATCTTTAGGTTGTCGAATGCGAGTTGGCTCTGTGGCGTTCAGTCGAGTTTTCCCTTCCGCATGCTTGATTAGGCGTGAAATTGTTATGTTTTTGTGCCCAATTTACTCATGTTTTGAGTGTTATCGATTAGTGCTTAGAGTCAAATGAGCATCATTTCTATACATTGATAAATTTGTCTCTTTGATTTTCATAGGTGAATAGAGGACGAAAAACGGAGTTCGTAGGACTTTGAATCGACTCAAACGGATGCCCGGATGAGAAGATATTGAAGAAATACGATTGGTATTAGTGCGGACGAGGAAAAGTATCATTTGGAAGGATTAGAGATCACTCGAGCGCATCACTCGAGCGCCACCGCTCGAGCGCCTTACTCGAGCGCGCAAACGTACAGAACAATTCTTGCGCTCGAGCAGCTCGAGCGCCACCGCTCGAGCGAATTGCTCGAGCGCCCAAAACATACAGAGAAGATTCAGCGCTCGAGCAGCTCGAGCGCGACCGCTCGAGCGAATGCATCATTCGAGCTACACAGCTCGAGCGGGACCACTCGAGCGTTTTGCTCGAGCGCCCATATACTTTTGCCTCCGGATGCGTATTTTCGGCCCATTAACTCCCGTTTCGACCCGTGCCTATATATACCTCGTCCAAACACGTTTTGAAGGATCCCCGACTTTTAGAAATCACTTTTAGACTTAGTTTTTAGAGAGAGGAAGAGGAGAAGAACGAGCAAGCTTTACTTTTACGTTGTTGAGGTTTTTCATACGAATTCTTAGTTTTCTTTTCGTTTCTTAGTTTCTTTTCATTAGCTTGATTACTTTAAACGTTTTAAACTTCGTTTTAGTTAATTAAATTTCAGTTCTTAGAATTATTTTCCTTTAAAACCCTAGTTCATGTTTCTTATTTTCTTCGTTCAATTCATTATGTTTTTGTTCGTTGTTTCTTCTATTGCTTTTATTTTTGTTATAACCATGTCCGGCTAAAACCCTTGCATGCTTGGGTTAGGATGAACTCGTAGAAGTAGGATGTGGGTACGTAATTAAGGTAATTGGTGACGTTAGTTTTAATTCTCTTAATTAATGAATTCATATAATTAATCTGAACTTTACCTTTAAATTTAGTACGAAAGTGTTAGAGAGAGGACGACCGCATCACTCAATAACAATTAGTAGTCTTAACGAGAGGGTTTAGGAAAGGTTAATTCATCTACCGGTTTAGCGAAGGAGGACGACCGCATCACCTTAGTTAAATTAGGGTCTCATTAATTAAGCACAATTCATTAACTTGTTAGTGGATTAGTGAAGTCGATTGCTAGGATAAAGTATTAGGGTGAGAAATCTTGAGCTTTCATTCTACAATCTTTTACTTAGGTTAATTCTTGTTTGTCACGATTACTTTGATTATGTACCTGCTCCGTTAGTATACGTAGGGATTCCTATCCTGAGCATCACCATCTCATACTTGCATATACACCTTAGATACTTAGTTTAATTTTCCTTTTGCATTCGTAGGATAATTTAGTTAGCTTAATTAATCTTTCAAAAACCAAAAAAACATTACACTCATATTAACTACGACGCGTAGATCTTCAGGGATCTATTCGCATATACACTATCCCTTGGGTTCGATAATACTTGGTCCCTATACTTGCCCATACTACAGTGAACCCGTACTCTTGCGGGGTAGCTACTAGTAGAAGCTAGTGTAGTCGCTTCAAGTCAATGGCGTCGTTGCCGGGGAATGGCGTTGTATGCTTTTGAATAGGACTTGTAGATAGCTTAGTAGTTAGTAGTGAGTGCTTTCTTTTCTGTTTTATTTTTATTTTTTTATTTTAGTCGGCAGTTGCGTTTTGATCCTTCTGCTAGTGTTTCAGGTTTATGAAAACACGCTCACAAGGCAATACGAGCGAAGAGAGATTACCTGCAGATTCTGAGACAATCGCCAGAAGGAACCGAGCCTTCTTGAGAAGAATGACTACTGCCGCGGGAAACAAAGATAAAATTTCTGATGAACTTGGGGAGTTAGACAAGATAGCTGCAGAGTATACTGCTCTTGTGGAACGGGCAGAGGGTGCCAATGGAAATAGCAGTAATCAGCAGATACCCATAGGGGGAACTGAGAGCCCACACCCGAACCCACAAGACACAATCAACTCTGCACAAACACAACCCCAAAACCAGAACCAAAACCTTGCTTACCCACAAAACCCAAATAACCCTTTCCACAACCCAGCATACCAACATTACCCATACCCACCTTATCCTTACCCACCATACCCGTATCCTCCACCCCCAGTCTATAACCAACCACCTGTTTACCAACCACCACCCCAACAAGTACCCGTACCAGCTGCTAATCCTCAATACGTTCCTCAGAACGTAGATCATAATATGGCGATTCGAGGGAGGTTTACAGCGCAGCCACAGCGGTACTATGATGGAGTGGCTTTGCCTCCTGTTGAGGCGAACAACTTCTCGATATCACCGGGGATTTTAAAGCTGCTGACCGAGAATCAGTTCAAAGGGGTGATCGGGAAGGAGAATCCTCATACACACTTGAGAAGCTTTCTCATGATAGCCTCAACATTTAATTATAATGGCATGTCTGAAGATGCCAAGAGGCTTAGGCTGTTCCCATTCTCATTGACGGGAATAGCCAAGGAGTGGTACGATAATACGCTCCCGCGGGGAGGTATTACCACTTGGGCCGAGCTCGAGCGTCTGTTCCTCGAGCGATTCTACCCTCCATCTAGGACGATCAAGGCTAGAATTGAGATCTCGTCCTTTCGCCAGAAGTCTGGAGAGGATCTACGCCAAGCGTGGGAGAGATACTCAAACATGCTTATAGAGTGCCCGCAGCACGGGTACAATGAGGGGGATATTATGGCGTTCTTCTACAGTGGTGCCAACAAGACGGGGCAAGACCATTTAGACGCCTGTGCGGGTGGAGCATTCCTCAATCAAGGCATAGAGAGGTGTAGAGAGATCGTTGACAACATTGTCACGAATGCCGGTGCTTGGAGTGGAGATGCAGATTTGCAAAGAGTGCATCAGGTTGAGGAGGGAGAAGGAACGAGAAGGCTACTGATGGCCATGATGGAGAAGATCAACAACCTCGAGTTGGGGAAGAGTTTGGGTGGAGAGCATGCAGTAGAGAATGAGAGAGTAGACCAACCCAGTGGACAGCAAGAGGTAGCCAATTACATGGGAGGTCCATATTACAATCAGAATGGCTACCAAGGTGGTAATCAGTATGGAAGGCCTTCTTATGGCCAACCATTTGTGCCTCCAGGCCCTCAGCCACTTCAAAATCAATGGAGGAACACACAAGGAGTTCAAGGAAGCCAGCAGCCTCCTCAAAACACATGGAGGAAGAATGATAATTTTTCTTATGCTAACCCAAAAGCTGGTGTTACTGTTCCTGCAGGTGTTGATCCGGGGTCTAAACCTCCTGGTGGAGAAGGCGGTGCATCAACCGAGGAGATGTTGAGAGCTATTCTTCAGAAGGTGGAGGAAGGTAGCAAGCGGTTGTCATCCTTGGAGTATGATGTGAAGGAGTTGCATAAGAAGGGTGATCAACGTGATCAAGAGGTCCAAAAGATGAATGTTGAGTGGACTAGAACTCAACAAGAGAACAATAGAAGGTTCACTTCTTTAGAGCTCCAGATGAGCCAGATTGCAAAGTCAGTAAATAGAATGCCGGAGGGGAACCCGAAAGAGCATTGCAAGGCGATCCAGCTGAGAAGTGGAACCAACTACGAAGGTCCTCAGATGCCTGCTGATTCTGAGACGCCCCAAGAAGAGATTGAGCCTAAAGGAGATGAAGTTGAGAAGGGGATTGAAAGTGAAGGAATTGAGAAGAGTGAGAGAGTTCCTAAGTGGAAGAAAGCAAAGAAAGCAAGTGAGAAAGTGAAAGTGACCGAGCGAGATGAATGGGGGGTACCCAAATCTGTGATACCCGTCCCGTATCCACAATGCTTTATGAAGAAAACGCTTGATGAGAAGTTCGCTAAGTTCCTTGATGTTTTTAAACAATTGCATATTAATATTCCTTTTTATGATGCTTTGGAACAGATGCCAAATTATGCCAAGTTCCTGAAGGACTTGATAGCGAAGAGACGAAGAGTGGATGAGCCGAAGTTGGTGCAGCTGAACCACGAGGTGAGTGCACTAGTGCACAAGGCGCTTCCACCAAAGCTGAAGGATCCCGGAAGCTTCACGATCCTATGCGATATTGAGAACGGGATCAAGAAGGGAGCGTTGTGCGACCTCGGAGCGAGCATCAATCTTATGCCGTTGTCGCTTTTCAAGAAGTTGGAAGGTGGAGAACTTCAACCCACAATGATGACACTTCAATTGGCCGACCGGTCTATTACTAGACCTCAAGGTGTGGTTGAAGACGTCCTAGTGAGAGTTGGAGATCACATCTTTCCAGTCGACTTTGTAGTGTTAGAAATGGAGGAAGATGAGCACGTGCCCCTGATTTTGGGAAGACCGTTCTTAGCTACGGCGGGGATGGTGCTAGACGTGGCGAATGGGAAGATCACGTTGAAGGTTGATGATCAAGAAGTGAAGATCTCCCTATATGAAGCCATGAAGCACCCGAAGGAGGATGAGAGCTTGTATTGCATGGATGCCATTGATCCTCGTGTTGAAGACACACATTCTCTCCCGAATTCCTCTCATACTCATGATTTTGTTAGTCCTTCAATTGATAATTTAACCCATGAGCATTACGTTCTTGATTATTTTGATAGGGATGAAGTGAAGAAGTTGAAGGATGAAGAGGTGAAGAAAGTGGACGTGGTCCAGTTAGACGGGAAATGAGGAGTTAAGAAGAAAAAGTCCAAACTCAAGAACTTGTTTGGTAAGACTCCTCCAGATAGAGGCAAGAAGGAGTTGAGACCCATAACACTTGGGGATGAGAAGAGAGCAAAAGGGCTCATGATGGTGGGGCATCAAGGAAAGGAGTTCAAACACCACTCTTATGAGAGTGAGGGAGGTAAATTTGAGTATGATGTCCCATAAGCTCCTTTGAGCACGGTCCGGCATGAGGACCTTAAAAATAGCGCTGAATGGGAGGCAACCCATTTTTATTTGCTTTCATTTATTTTTAGTGTCTTTTTATATTATTAGGGAATATTTTGAGTCGTATGTTTAACCTCGTACTTGAGAGTTTTATTTTGTAGGCTTGTCTCTAAAGGAGTAAAGGTATCATGGAGTTATTTAGATTGAAGGAACCAACTTGAGACAAGGGAGTGTGCAAAGCTATTGAGAGAAACTGAATTGTTCGGTTGAGGTAACCCACAACCCCAAACTTAGACCTCTAGCAAGGTCGAAGTTTGGGGGGGTGGAGTTTCTTTTTATGATTACATTGCACATGCATGCACGCCCTTATCTTTGAGTTGAGTTTGATTGATTATTGGTGCCTTGAGATGCTCCTTGGGCTATTATTAATTTATTTTGTTACTCAACATTTTATGCCTATCAATCACCTTATGCTTGTTGATTGCTATCTTTGAGTGTGATTTGATGAGTAGGGTGAATTGTAAAGGTGAGTTAGAAATTCTTTTGTGTGAGTGTTTGAGTTTGAGCTGATTAGGGAGAGAACCCGTATGCTTATGAATTTTTCTTTTGAGTGCTTGTGTGATGAGAGTGAGAATTCACTAGGACTAGCATGGATGTGAAAGCCGTGAGAGTTGTGCCTTATGAGATTTTGATGCATTAAATAATCTCTTTGTTTGTGAGTGGATCGTCACCTCAGAGGATGCTAGAACTTGCATGTGCTCTTGCTTCTTGATTGTGTCTAGTTTGATATGCCGAATGTGATCTTAGGCCATCTTTGATTTAATTAAGTCACTTAGCCAAAATTTTCCTTACCAATGACATTGATCCCTTGTTAGCCCCTTTGAGCCTAGAGCCTATTTTATTTGCTAGCACATATGAACACTATTCCAATTCCTAAGCCTTTTTGTCCCAATTTGAGTGGAGAATAGGAAAGTGTGAATATGAAGGGAGTGAATTGAGTTGAAAAAGGAAAAGGTTGTTTGTTGAGTGAATATGAGAAGAAGGGTGTGAATGAGATTTGAGTTGTGGGAAAGAAAACAAAAAATTGAGAATGAGCAAAAGAAAAATTGAGCTCATGTGTTTGTGCGAAAAAAAAAAAAAGTGATTGAAAAAAAAAAGTGAAAGAGTGAGAAAGAAAAAAATTGAAGTGTTGAGAGTAGTGGAAATAAAGTGTATTGATTGCAAATGTTGAAGTGATTCTGCTCCTAATCTCAAAGTGCCAAAGTTGATTTTTCAGTTCTCCATTCACTTTAGTCACTTTACCTTATATTGTTATCCCACCTGTCCAAAGAGCCTACATTACAACCTTGAGAAAAGTCCTTTTTGATTCGGCATTGATTTCTAGAGTATGGTCGAAGTTGAGAGCATTTACAAGCCTATGGCTGCCAATATGTGTGATTGATTGATTGAGTGAGTCCCTTAAACACTGTTATACACTTGTGAGGGAGTGAAACACATCGTTGAGTGCACGTCCATGCTTGATCTTGGTGTTTCTTGTTGTTGTTGCATGAGTATGATGAAAGAAAGTGAGTGAGTATACGGGTGATTGATCTTTAAAGCTCGAGTTCAATTACTTGCATGATTTGATTCTTGACTCATTCCTAACAATTTCACTTGACTTATTATTTCGTTGCTTGAGGACAAGCAACATGGTAAGTTTGGGGGGGTTGATTAGGCGTGAAATTGTTATGTTTTTGTGCCCAATTTACTCATGTTTTGAGTGTTATCGATTAGTGCTTAGAGTCAAATGAGCATCATTTCTATACATTGATAAATTTGTCTCTTTGATTTTCATAGGTGAATAGAGGACGAAAAACGGAGTTCGTAGGACTTTGAATCGACTCAAACGGATGCCCGGATGAGAAGATATTGAAGAAATACGATTGGTATTAGTGCGGACGAGGAAAAGTATCATTTGGAAGGATTAGAGATCACTCGAGCGCATCACTCGAGCGCCACCGCTCGAGCGCCTTACTCGAGCGCGCAAACGTACAGAACAATTCTTGCGCTCGAGCAGCTCGAGCGCCACTGCTCGAGCGAATTGCTCGAGCGCCCAAAACATACAGAGAAGATTCAGCGCTCGAGCAGCTCGAGCGCGACCGCTCGAGCGAATGCATCATTCGAGCTACACAGCTCGAGCGGGACCGCTCGAGCGTTTTGCTCGAGCGCCCATATACTTTTGCCTCCGGATGCGTATTTTCGGCCCATTAACTCCCGTTTCGACCCGTGCCTATATATACCTCGTCCAAACACGTTTTGAAGGATCCCCGACTTTTAGAAATCACTTTTAGACTTAGTTTTTAGAGAGAGGAAGAGGAGAAGAACGAGCAAGCTTTACTTTTACGTTGTTGAGGTTTTTCATACGAATTCTTAGTTTTCTTTTTGTTTCTTAGTTTCTTTTCATTAGCTTGATTACTTTAAACGTTTTAAACTTCGTTTTAGTTAATTAAATTTCAGTTCTTAGAATTATTTTCCTTTAAAACCCTAGTTCATGTTTCTTATTTTCTTCGTTCAATTCATTATGTTTTTGTTCGTTGTTTCTTCTATTGCTTTTATTTTTGTTATAACCATGTCCGGCTAAAACCCTTGCATGCTTGGGTTAGGATGAACTCGTAGAAGTAGGATGTGGGTACGTAATTAAGGTAATTGGTGACATTAGTTTTAATTCTCTTAATTAATGAATTCATATAATTAATCTGAACTTTACCTTTAAATTTAGTACGAAAGTGTTAGAGAGAGGACGACCGCATCACTCAATAACAATTAGTAGTCTTAACGAGAGGGTTTAGGAAAGGTTAATTCATCTACCGGTTTAGCGAAGGAGGACGACCGCATCACCTTAGTTAAATTAGGGTCTCATTAATTAAGCACAATTCATTAACTTGTTAGTGGATTAGTGAAGTCGATTGCTAGGATAAAGTATTAGGGTGAGAAATCTTGAGCTTTCATTCTACAATCTTTTACTTAGGTTAATTCTTGTTTGTCACGATTACTTTGATTATGTACCTGCTCCGTTAGTATACGTAGGGATTCCTATCCTGAGCATCACCATCTCATACTTGCATATACACCTTAGATACTTAGTTTAATTTTCCTTTTGCATTCGTAGGATAATTTAGTTAGCTTAATTAATCTTTCAAAAACCAAAAAAACATTACACTCATATTAACTACGACGCGTAGATCTTCAGGGATCTATTCGCATATACACTATCCCTTGGGTTCGATAATACTTGGTCCCTATACTTGCCCATACTACAGTGAACCCGTACTCTTGCGGGGTAGCTACTAGTAGAAGCTAGTGTAGTCGCTTCAAGTCAATGCTATCGAACAAAGGTTTGCACCGGTCCCCTGATGGTCCCGTTTTCGAAGGGCAAAATGGGAATTCAGGAGCAAAATTTTTTTTTTTTAAAACCTTGCGTTGCACCCTGAGTGAGTTCAGTGGCGGAATACTCAAGTCACTGCGTTGCTGAGAGTCAGAGCTATCAAGTCAGTGAGGAGACTTGAAAGCTCAGGCTCTCAACAAGGCAGTGACTCGAGAGACTGAACTCTCGAGTGCCTAGCCTGATCTGGTCAGTGAGAGGAATCTCTCTGACCTGATTGCTTAACTAAAGTTTTCTTAACAAAGCTCTCAGTGAGCTGATTTTCACAACACTTTAGGAAATACTTTGAAAGATAAGTACGCTCAGTTTAACGTGGTTCAGAGTCTCAATACTCCTACATCCACTGCCTGATTTAACAGGAAATCCACTCAAGGGATTCTTGTTTTTAACGTGCCAAGGTGCACGGGTACACTGGACTCACGCCACTCCCTGGGCTGCCTCTCGAACTGGCCTCACGTCCCTCTTCACTCAGGGACTGCCTCTCCTCACCTCACTACAAGCCTAACAATCTACTGAAAGGGTTTAGTTTGGTTTGGTTCTTCTCCAACTAGGTGAGATTTTCCCTTACATGGTTTTAGCCTAAAAGCTAGGATTGGGAAAATCTCTCTAAGCTTAGGATGTATATGATGGGCTCGAGTATACAAACTGGAACACTCAAATATGACTATGAATAACTCAGGTCAGTGTTCTTGATGGAGATGGTGCCTCCTTATGACTCCCTCGAACTTGCACCACTCTCACACCTCCAGCTCTCGCATTCGCACACTTACAAATGAAGCTTGAGTTTGTATTTATAGTGTGGATTTGAATGTTACCGTTGGAGAGAGTAACATTCAAATCCAGACTATCTCTGGAGTGAAATTCTCCTCTTCAGTGAAGTACGGCCTTGTCAGCTTTTGTCAGATTCGTTGCCTTGACTTGATTGGTCCACGTGGACTGAGTCCAACGGCTCTTTTGTTCAGGGTACTTGATCAGGGTAGTCCTGACTTCAGGCGACTTGTCTTCAGCTGACTTGTAATCCTCTCAGGATACCTTCCTTCAGTAGACTTGAAGTCCACTCAGGGGAGTTGACATAAGGCTATTTGTCAAGCTTCCCAGCCTCAGTAGCCTGACTCCTTCAGGTCCTACTAGGCACAGCACTGATCCTCCTGATCATGCTCTTCACTGAGTAGTCCACTGACCAGCTTAGAAAGATCAGGTTTATACTCAGTGGGACTTCCTTCAGGCTTCTCCATTGGTTCAGGTTGATGGCATGTCTTCAGTCAGCTCTTCTGGTTGTCATCTTGATATCTTCAGGCTGTGTTGAGAAGTTCCCCCTCGCTGAGTTCCCCCTCAACTGAGCAACCTATTCTTACTGAGAGCTAACCTAGCCTGACCTGATCTAAAGGATACTATCCTGACTGCTTTCAAACCTATTACATGTTGTTTTGGAAAATCATCAAAACTAAACATATCCCAACAATTTCCCCCTTTTTGATGATTCCAAAACTTCTAACCAAATGATTTTCTATTACAAGAATAATGTCAGAACACAGGTAATAGTTTGAAAAATGCAGAAATTCCCATATTTTAAAACATTTAAGATCTGTTCGGTTGACCATTTTTCTTAACAAAACTTGATCAGTGGTCAGGTGAACAACCCGCTCTGATACCAATTGATGGTCCCGTTTTCGAAGGGCAAAATGGGAATTCAGGAGCAAAAAATTTTTTTTTTAAAACCTTGCGTTGCACCCTGAGTGAGTTCAGTGGCGGAATACTCAAGTCACTGCGTTGCTGAGAGTCAGAGCTATCAAGTCAGTGAGGAGACTTGAAAGCTCAGGCTCTCAACAAGGCAGTGACTCGAGAGACTGAACTCTCGAGTGCCTAGCCTGATCTGGTCAGTGAGAGGAATCTCTCTGACCTGATTGCTTAACTAAAGTTTTCTTAACAAAGCTCTCAGTGAGCTGATTTTCACAACACTTTAGGAAATACTTTGAAAGATAAGTACGCTCAGTTTAACGTGGTTCAGAGTCTCAATACTCCTACATCCACTGCCTGATTTAACAGGAAATCCACTCAAGGGATTCTTGTTTTTAACGTGCCAAGGTGCACGGGTACACTGGACTCACGCCACTCCCTGGGCTGCCTCTCGAACTGGCCTCACGTCCCTCTTCACTCAGGGACTGCCTCTCCTCACCTCACTACAAGCCTAACAATCTACTGAAAGGGTTTAGTTTGGTTTGGTTCTTCTCCAACTAGGTGAGATTTTCCCTTACATGGTTTTAGCCTAAAAGCTAGGATTGGGAAAATCTCTCTAAGCTTAGGATGTATATGATGGGCTCGAGTATACAAACTGGAACACTCAAATATGACTATGAATAACTCAGGTCAGTGTTCTTGATGGAGATGGTGCCTCCTTATGACTCCCTCGAACTTGCACCACTCTCACACCTCCAGCTCTCGCATTCGCACACTTACAAATGAAGCTTGAGTTTGTATTTATAGTGTGGATTTGAATGTTACCGTTGGAGAGAGTAACATTCAAATCCAGACTATCTCTGGAGTGAAATTCTCCTCTTCAGTGAAGTACGGCCTTGTCAGCTTTTGTCAGATTCGTTGCCTTGACTTGATTGGTCCACGTGGACTGAGTCCAACGGCTCTTTTGTTCAGGGTACTTGATCAGGGTAGTCCTGACTTCAGGCGACTTGTCTTCAGCTGACTTGTAATCCTCTCAGGATACCTTCCTTCAGTAGACTTGAAGTCCACTCAGGGGAGTTGACATAAGGCTATTTGTCAAGCTTCCCAGCCTCAGTAGCCTGACTCCTTCAGGTCCTACTAGGCACAGCACTGATCCTCCTGATCATGCTCTTCACTGAGTAGTCCACTGACCAGCTTAGAAAGATCAGGTTTATACTCAGTGGGACTTCCTTCAGGCTTCTCCATTGGTTCAGGTTGATGGCATGTCTTCAGTCAGCTCTTCTGGTTGTCATCTTGATATCTTCAGGCTGTGTTGAGAAGTTCCCCCTCGCTGAGTTCCCCCTCAACTGAGCAACCTATTCTTACTGAGAGCTAACCTAGCCTGACCTGATCTAAAGGATACTATCCTGACTGCTTTCAAACCTATTACATGTTGTTTTGGAAAATCATCAAAACTAAACATATCCCAACATCCCCCATGCAGGAGATGAAGCGGCTAAGTGCGGCCAGGCTGCCCGTAACTCGTTGTACTTCCTTCACTGTGCGGGAAGTGCTCATGTCCAGGATTGCTTGTACCTTGGTTGGGTTTGCCTCAATGCCCCGCTGGCTGACCATGTGGCCCAGAAATTTTCCCGACTCGACCATGAAGCTGTACTTCTTCGAGTTGAGCCTCATGCAGTATCTCCTTAGGATCTCAAACGCCTCGTCCAGCTGGGTGAGGTGGCCTTCTTTCTTTTTGCTCTTGATGATGATGCCGTCTATGTAAACCTCCATCGTCGCCCCGATCTGGTTGTGGATCATGTGGTTGACCAGCCTTTGATAAGTTGCTCCGGCATTCATCAACCCGAATGACATCCGCTTCCAAAAATACATGTTTCTCCGTGAGGAAAGTGGTGTGTTTCTGGTCGTCGATGGCCATCGGGATCTGGTGGTAGTCGGCGAAGGCATCCATGAATGTGAACATCTCGTGCCCGGCCGTACTGTCGACCAGGTGGTCGATGTGTGGCATTGGGAAATGGTCTTTGGGGTATGCTTTCTTTAGATCTGTGAAGTCGATGCATAGCCGCCATGTATTGTTGTTCTTTTTTACGAGGACTGCATTGGATACCCACTGAGGTTTGTCATCGGGGTCGATCATACCGATCAGCTTGTTGTCGAATAGCTTCTTGACCTCGGTTACTATGACCGCGTATTTATCTAGTCTGAACTTCCTTCTTTTCTGTGATACTGGCTTGCGGGCAGGGTCGATATATAGTTGGTGGGAACATATTGTTGGATCAATTCCAACCATATCTTCGTGCGACCAAGCTAATACGTCCAAGTTTTCTTCTAGAAATATTGTCATCGCAGCTCGCATCTCGTTGGACATCTTGGAGCCGAGCTGGACACATACCTCTAGTCGATTTTTCATTGTCACAGATATCAGTTTTTCTATCGGGCTGGCACCTCGCTTCCCGAATCGAGGGTCGTCGATTTCCCCTGTTAAATTGCTGTCGATTTCCATTGGTTCGAAGCCAATTCTGGGTTCCAACTCGATTTGAGCATCCTTGTAAGTAGGAGTGTCTTCTTCCATTGGGCGGGCATTGGGTGGGGTTTCTTCTTCTATTTCCATATCTTTCCCCCCCGATTGTACAAATATAATCTAACTTGACGGAATTTAAAGCAAGATCGATATACGCCAAACATCTGTGTGCCATCTTTTGATTACCCTTAAGAGTTTCCACCTTCCCCGAGGGGGTTGGGAACTTGATATAATAATAATATGCTGAGGCGGCAGCTTCAAACTCATGCTCGAATGGCCTATCGAGAAAACCGTTATAGGTTAACGGCTGATTAGGCGTGAAATTGTCATGATTCGTAGCTAGAAATGCCCAAGCTTGGTTAATTTTGTTGAGTATTTATAGTCAATTGAGTAATTTCTACACAGTGATGAATTTGTCTCTTTGATGCTCATAGGTGAATCGAGGGAAAAAAACGGAGTTCGTAGGACTTTGAATCGACTCAAACGGATGCCCGAATGAGAAGATATCGAAGAAATACAAATGGTATTAGTGCGCGAGAAGAAAAGTATTAGTTGAAGAAGAAGGAGGACCACTCGAGTACACTCACTCGAGCGCCACCGCTCGAGCGCCGAAACTAACAGAAGATTTTGCCCGTTCGAGTGGCTCGAGCGCCACCGCTCGAGCCCTGGTGCCATTCGAGCTACATCACTCGAGCGCCAGTGTTCGACCCATGGTATCATTCGAGCCGTGTCACTCAAGTGCCCCTGCTCGAGCGTGACCAGCTCGAGTGCCTAGGCTCTTTTGCCTTCCGATCCGTTTTTCCGGCCCATGAGTTCCCGAATCGGCCCGATACATAAATATGCTTGTTCCGAACATGTTTTGGAGATGACTGCGCATATCAGTACTTTTAGAGTTTGTTTTAAGAGTTAGAAGAGTACTAGAGACGAGCAAGTTTTATTTTTACGTAATCGAGATTTTACTTTACGAATGCTTGTTTCAGTTTGGATTTTAATTTATTTTCGTTCGCTCTTTGACATTGAATACTTGAGACTTCATTTTATTAATCAAATTTCAGTTCTTAGCATTTATTTTCTTTAAACCCTAGTTTATGTTTAGTAGTTACTTAGTTCAAATCATCATGTTTATGTTCGTTATTTCTTCAATTGCTTTTGTTGTCGTTAAAGCCATGTCCGGCTAAAACCCTTGTATGCTTAGGGTAGGATGAACTCGTAGAAGTAGGATGTGGGTACGTAATTAGGGTAATTCGTGACGTTTAGTTTTAATTCTCTTAATTAATGAATTCTTAAAATCAATATTAACTTTATCTTTCAATTTCGTTCGAAAAGTGTTAGAGAGAGGACGACCTTATCACTCTTTAACAACTAGTAGACTTAACGAAAGGGTTTAGAAAGGGTTAATTAATCTACCGGTTTATCTAGGGATGACGACCGCATCACCGTAGTTAAATTAGGGTCTCGTTAATTAAGCACTATCTATTAACTTGTTAGTGGATTAATGAAGTCGATTGTTAGGATAAAGTATTAGGGTTGAATTCTTGAGCTTTCATCTTACAATCTTTTACTTAGGTTATTTCTTGCACGTCATGGTTATTTTGATTATGTACCTTCCCCGTTAGTATACGTAGGAATTCCTATCCTGAGCATCACCATCACATATTTGAAAACACACTTTTACGTTCTTAGTTTAATTTTTCTTTTTGCATCCGTAGAGTAATTTAGTTTCGATTATATTTTCTTTTCAAAAACCCAAAAACATACACTCATATTAACTACGACGTGTAGATCTTCAGGGATCTATTCGCATACATTCCTTCCCTTGGGTTCGATAATACTTGGTCCCTATACTTGCTCATACTACAGTGAACCCGTACTCTTGCGGGGAAACTACTAGTAAAAAGTTAGTATTTTCGGTTCAAGTCAATGACGGTTGGTCGATAATTACAAAGTCGAGCTGTTTCGAAGCCTTAACCTCAACATCTATGCTAGAAACTAACTCTACAACTAGTCTAACTATTCCATAGAGCTTCACGGTAGCATCCCCGAAGCCTTTGATGATCTGGTCGCAGGGCTCCACGTACTTCTCGAAGGAGCTTTCCAGCTGGTCGAAGGCGGCTTTGAAGATGATGTTGCAGTACGCCCCATTATCGACGAGCATGCGATGGACGGTGATGCCCATGATGTTGACCGACACGACCAGGGCGTTGTGGTTGGGATAGATGACCCTAGTGCGGTCCTCCTCCTTGAAGACGAGGAGGTCTGATTCTTTGGTCGTCATGTTGACCGGCATAGTTATCTGGTGGACATTATCCATGGCCCGCAGCTCGCTCTTCTGCCTGTGGTTGGAAAGCGTGGCAGACGGGGCGAATTCTCCCACCGGGGAGAGCGTGTTGACGGCGCGACGAACAAGATTCTCTGGCATTGGCGAGTAGACTAGTGTCGTCTCTTGGTTCTGCTCAACGGGAAGAGCTGGGGGCTAAGCTTCCGGCCTGGTCGACGGTCTCTAGACGAACTTCTCCAGCTTTCCCTCCTCGAACAGCCGCCACAGCTATTTCAGCAGGTCGCGGCACTCGCTGGTGTTGTGGCCGACGGTTTGGTGGTAGTGACAGTATTTGTTGGGGTTGAGTTGTACCCCTGGCTTGTGTACCCATGGGCGAGCCTTGGGGACCATGTTAATGTCCCGGATTTGGACGTATACATACTCCGGGGTGGCGGACAGCTTCTCCGCCAGCTTCACCTCGACGGAGTCGAATTGTTTGAACGGCTAGGGTGCCCTATAGGAGAAGCTCCTTTGGCTAGACGTGTTGCCCGTCTGGGCGCAGGGTTTCTCCTTTTCTACTGGGGAGGTGTTTTCCCCCAGTCGCTGTGCCAAGATGTTGGCGTTGTAGATGATTTTTTCGGCCCCCTGCCGGAATTCTGCATACGACTTGGGATAGTCCTTGTTCATGGACTTCCACAACTTTGTCTTCAGGCGGAGGCCGCCGATTATCTCGACGAGCTTGACCTCGTCCCCGACGGGCTCACCCTCCATGATGATACGGTCGACCCAGTCAATGTAGGCCAGGTTCGACTCGTCTTTCTCCTGGGCCGAATTGGCCATACGGTTGGCACCGGCCAGATGTGGCGCCATCGAGGAGAAGTGTTCTATGAACAACTCCCCTAGCTGATGGAATGAGACCACCTTCCCCGCGGGAAGCGAGGAGTACCAACGGTGAGCTCTATCACCGAGGGTCAATGGAAACATCCTGCACTGGGTGGCGTCCGTGGCCCCCATCGATATCATGTACATCGAGTACTTGCTCAAGTGGGTGAAGAGGTCTGTCTCCCCGTTGTACTGCCCCACAGCGGCCACGTTGATCTTAGGTTGGGCGGGAGCTCGCATCAAAATGTCCGCCAGCGGAGAGTTGGGCATGTGGGCGAAGTGGTGTTGCCCGTCCTGTTTTCGAGCTTCGCTTCCAAGGCCGTTACCTTTTTCAAGATTTCGGCCATAGCGTTGTTGGCAGCAGGTGGAGATCCGGGTCGAGGGTTGTCCTCTAATCGGTCACGGACCGATGGACTCGGGGCTGCGTCACTGTGACGCCTGGCGGACCTCTCCTTGCCCCGCTCCCTAAGCCTAGAGCTGGCATTTGATTCACACAGTCGGGCAATACCCCGAGCCTACGACCCCAGCCTGGAGAAGACTGAGCCCGCCGGTCAAAGGGATGCCCGAAGAGAGTCAGCCTCCTCGTCTAGGCATCTCTTCAAGTTTTGCGGCCTCGTGATGTAGGTGGCCGCCCTCTTGGCTGACTCCCACTCTTGTCGCGGGTTACTGGTGGCCCTAGTTTGAGCTGACTCATTTCCAGCCCGATGGGTACGGATGGGAGCTGCGTCGATTTCCGCTGCTACCTGCAAATCCTCCAGGGTCCGCACGGCGGAAATGAACTTGAATGGTCCCTGGGGTATTGCCGCCGTGGCCGGAGCTAATGTTGTAGCCTCGGCGACATCCTCAACCTGTTGCTGGGTTCGAGTAGCTTTGGAAGTGGCCATTTTAGTTTGAGTTTTGGGGGATTTTTAGTGAGTAAATGGGTGGTTTATTTGGGATAGCTAGATGAATGAAACCGAGAGTGATTCGCTACTAGCTACCCTACTTCTAGCGCCATATTGTTGATATCGATTTTATGAGGAACTCGCCGTCGTATTCCTAGCGGGTCGGATTTATAAGAAATAATCACTGAAAGCAGTAAATGAAGCAATAAATGAGCTCTCAATTGAGTTTTTGCAATAAATGAGTTGTGTGTTACAAATGGGCATTTAAGGCCCTATTTATAGTGTACAAGGTGGGTTCACCCACTTGATCAGATCTGCCCGAGGGCCCCACCTAATCCTAGTTGTACAGTAATGATTGGCTATGGCCTCCCCTACTGACCAATGTGAGCCTGCCACATGGACCAGTTGACCTCTATTGATGAGACTTGTCCTTCTGACCCTGCTCTGATTCGGTCACATCCGCACGTTCGATGGGATAGGACGGGCCTAGGAGTTGACGTTGTCCGTAGATGGGTATCCGGGTAGACGGGTAGGTACCTCCAGCTGATGCAACCAGGAGACAAATGACGGGTAGCAAGTAGAGCGATGGGCTCCAGGCCGTTGGAACCCTCCTCGCTGCCCAACCGGAGCTCGACAATCCCCTGCCAGAAACCTTCTTACTGCCCACCGGGAGCCACCGCGCGGTTGCCCAAGCTCGGTACCCGACTCACCGGTCGAGCTCGCCAGTCTTTGCCTTTTACCCCCTCCTCTTGTCCCTGTGGGTAGCCTGCCTAGCCGCTAGTCGAGCAATATTTGTCGGGTGTAACACCCACTAAGGGGACAAATCACACAAGCCGTACTCGCACACATTTCTCCGTATTAAATCTTAACAACCGTCGTATGATTAATATTACTGCCCAAAACACAAGGTTTGAAGTCACGATGATTCTCAACCGACATGTATCAAAGAAATAACTATTAACCACACACGGTCCTATTTAAGTGACGGAGATTAAGAAATCAATAACCACTGAGGTCTAATTCTTCACTTTTCAGAATAGAAGAATTTATCCTCGATGTAGGTCCTCTTCAACACATACAAAATTTGCTAGTGCAATCTCTTGGTCAAGACAGACCAATCTGAGAACTACACATCGACCTTTCATGATAGATTGTTTAATTCTACCAGGGTCGTGAATTTGTATGTTTAGTTACAAGGAAACCGTTAATGTGATCTTCCATGATCTGTTATCACCACATTAACTACAATGTAACACATATTATATATTAAATGGGTTGCAATAAATATTTAACATTCATTCATATTCAAAGCAATATTGATAAAAAATTATTCTCATAAATAAGTGGTTAATACATGAGTTATACAAAGTAAAAGCATATTTTCCCGTATAACTCCAACAATCTCCTACTTATACTCAAAGTCTGCTTTTAAGTATACATCATGCATGTCTAGTGTAGTTATACGTGACATCTCATGTCAACCTACACTAACCTAATAATTCCTCCCACTTATGCTCAAAGCAAATTTGCAATAGTCTTGACACCCATTCCATCCACATGGCTCTCGAATGTACTCTAAAGCAGACCCTTTGTGAATGGATCCACTAGGTTGTCATCTGACGCGATCTTTACCACCTCTATATCTCATCTTTTAAAGATTTCTCATATAAGATGGTATTTTCTTTCTATGTGTTTTCTGGCCTTGTGGGCTCTCGGTTCCTTTGAATTTGCAACTGCTCCGGCATTATCACAATAGACAGTGATTATTCTGGGCAAATTTGGAGCAACGTCCAAGTCCACTAAAAAGTTCTTGAACTAGACTGCGTCTTTCGCTGCTTCACAAACAGCTACATATTCGGCTTCCATGGTCGAATCGACGATATATTTCTGTTTAACGCTTCTCCATGAAATAGCTCCTCCTCCCATGCAAAACACACTACCCGAGGTAGATCTTCTGGAGTCTAGGTCTGGTTGAAAATTTGAGTCCGTGTATCCTACGGGAATTAGACTGTCTGACCTGTAAATTAACATTCTATCGCGAGTTCTTTTCAGATACTTCAGAATGTATTTTTCCCGGGGTTACTTTGATATCTCACCACCATGCCCACGATAAAGTAAATATCCGGTCTTATACACAACATTGCATACATAAGGCTTCCTACGGTCGAAGCATACAGAACGCCTTTCATGTCATCTATCTCCGTTGGCGTCTTAGGGCACATTTCTTTTGATAGATGGATTCCGTGTCTAAAATGTACAAAATATTTCTTGGAATCTTGCATGCTGAAATGCTTCAAAACAGTGTCTATGTATGAAGCTTGCGATAAGCCCAACATCATTTTCTTGCGATCACGAGTGATTTTGATCCCATGGATGTGACTGGCTTCCCCTAAGTCCTTCATATCAAACTATTTTGACAGTCATACCTTTACTTCTGACAATACCTTTACATTGTTTCCAATGAGTAGAATATCGTCTACGTATAATACTAAGAATACCACTACAGTTCCGTCACACTTTTTATACACACAACTTTCCAACTCATTTTGATCAAACCCATAAGACTTAATAACCTGATCAAAACACTGGTTCCAAGTACGTAACACTTGCTTAAGTCCGTATATTGACTTCTTTAGCTTGCATATGAGATGCTCTTGGCCTTTCGCAATAAAACCTTCGGGTTGTCGCATATAGATATCTGATCCGTCAAGACTTCCGTTAAGGAAAGTTGTATTGACATCCATTTGCCAGATCTCGTAATCTAGATTTGTAGCGATCGACAAGAGAATACGGATGGAATTAAGCATAGCTATAGGAGAAAAGGTTTTCTCATAATCGATGCCTTCTTTTTTAGTATATCCTTTTGCCACTAGCCTAGCCTGGAAAGTTTCAACCCTCCCGTCCGGTCCTCTTTTCCTCTTGTATACCCACTTGCATCCAATAGGTTCTACCCCACTGGGTAGTTCGACCAACTCCCACACTTGATTATGATCCATTGAACTCATCTCGACTTCCATTGCCGTTCGCCAATATGTCACATCTTTATCTTAGATTTCTTCATTGTATGTACATGGGTCTGATTCACCTCCGAGAATCAAATCCGGAGATTTTCCTATTCCCATGAATCTCTCGGGTTGTCTAACAAACCTTCCACTACGACAGGATTCCAGTTGTGTAGGTGTGACGATTGGTATATCATATTGTATACTTGGTATCGGAGTTTGCCCTCTCAATTCTTCTAAGGTAATTTCACTTTTAGGCTTTCTATTGTTCATATATTCCTCTTCCAAGAATTTAAAGTGTGTGCTTATCACGGTCTTTTGATCCTTGGGACTATAGAACATACACCCCTTTATTCCCATGAGATATCATATAAACAGCCTTAATTACGAACGTGGATCCAATTTACCAGCTTCCCTGTCTAACACGTATGTCGGACACCCCCAGATTCTCATGTGTCTCAAACTGGACTTTCGCCCGGTCCACAATTCTGTCGGGGTTTTAGGTACCGATTTGGATGACACCAAGTTTAGAATGTAAGCCCCCGTTTCCAAGGTGTTACCACAGAACGACTAGGATAGATCTGAATAACTCATCATGGATCTGACCATTTCTAAAAAAGACCGGTTCCTTCATTCTGCTACAGTGTTGTATTGAGGAGTTCTCGGGTGGGATACAATCCCTTCGTCCGATAGGTAGTTCAAGAATTCATCGCTGAGGTATTTGCCTCCATGATCAGATTATAGAAACTTGATACTCTTTTCCCTATGTTTCTCGGCTTCGGCCTTAAACTCCTTGAACTTGTCAAAAGTTTCAGACTTATGCCTCAAAAGGTAGATATATCCATATCTCGAGTAATCGTCAATAAAATTGACAAAATACTCATACCCCCTCTTGCTTTGATCGTTATTGGACCACACACATCAGTATGAACAAGTTCTAACACTTCTGTGTCTCTATTCCCTTGGCTCCAAATGCCCTCTTGGTCATTTTACCCTCTAAACAGGATTCGCAAGTTGGAAGTGACTCGACTTGAAGAGACTCCAAGGATTCATCTTTCACCAATCTTTGTATCCGCTTAAGATTAATATGACCTAGTCTAAGATGCCATGGAAGTGTTTCGTTCATGTCCGAATAACGTTTTCCTTTATTACTCGAAATAGTCGATGTGTTATTAAATTCAATTTGTGAGTGGTGTGCCCAATTAATGGTTTAAAGATCATCTAACAATATTCTGGAACAGATAAACTCACCGTTTCAAGAAATAATAACATCCTTATTAAAAGAAACTGAGTATCTATTCATAACAATTTAGAAATTGAAGGTGGAGTTCTTTCTAAAACTAGGAACATGAAGAATGTCTCTTAACACCATAACTCTATCTTCAAAAGATAGGCGCACTTCTCCCACTGCTTCAGCTGCCACTCGCGTAGCATCGCCCGGTGTGATGGGGATCTCACTTTCGATAAGTCGTCAAGTTAGCTTGAACCTATGCAAAGTGAAACAAATGTGATCAGTGACTCCCGTATCCACTATCCAAATGCAATATAAGTTTCAACGACTAAAGCATAAGAGTTACCTTTCTTTCCCGCCTGCCTAGGCATGGAAGAAGCAGATCTCCAATATCCTTTCTCACCGCAATTGAAACACTTACTCTTGGTGGACTTGCTCACACTGCACAGTTTGATTGCTTTTTATTTGCCTTCAAGAGTGAAAAGGCTGGTTTGGTCTCGACTTAAATCTTTCTCCTTAATCTTACCGCCAAGTGGTCTAGATTTTAAGAAAAAAATCTTAGTCACCAAAGCCCCATCCTTGCTACCTAAATGCAACTCTACTATTTCTAAAGCTTCAAACAGAGTGTCTAAAGTGAACTTGTATTCGGATAACACGTATTCCCAAAATAACTCATCAAAACTGTTCGATAGACTTAGGAGTAGGAAATTAATTTGATCATATTCACTTTGTTTGGCACCAAGAAACTTAAGTTTATCAAAGTAACGCCTAACTTTGAGAACATGATCCCTTACGGGTGTTCCCTTCACCATTTTCAACTTGACCGTGTCATGCATGGTGAACTGGTTATTCATGGGGTTCTGGTGTGAAAACATCTCTTCAAGGTTATCCATGATTTCAACATCGGCTTCAATGCCCTCATGAATGAGCCTCAAATCTTGAGACATAAATGTCAAGATGATGTGCTTCATGTGCTCATTGGAATGCTTTCAATCATCATATACCGCCCTTTCCACATTGCTTGACTTATCATTAGGCTTGTTCGGTATATCAACGTGAAGTATCCAATTATGTTCTTGTGCGTTAAGAACTATTTTAATTTTACGTTTTCAATCAACGTAATTTTCTCCAGTAAGCTTTTTATCTTTAAGTATACTAAACAGTGGATTAAAGGGTTGCGACATGATGGACTGAGAATAAAACATACATTCATATTAATATCTAGAAAAATATAAAATTATCACATAATTCGATCACATCAATTATATTGAAAACCTTAAAACAATATAATTATGAATCAGCCGACATCTCAAAACAGTTTAAATATGCCACGTTGAGTGTGGTCCGTGTATTTGAACACATTCAAGCAGGTTACAAATAAGAACAATTACAAACCTTTAATTCAAAATTAATAGTCGGCTCCCACTTTGACCATATAAAAATTGACAGGGACTCCGTTGGGGAGTAAGTTAATATCAATTTTTTGTATGTCTAAGTAATAGCCATAATTCAATACAGGATTATTATTTCGCTTTGAGCAAGCCACTCGTTAGGAGGGCCAATACCGCCACTAGTAATAATCCACAACCATCATTTCGAAATTTATTCATGTGAAATCCGTCTTTTTGGTCGATCCGTTGGTGGAAATGTATTCCAAAAAGACTTCATAAATAAATAAATTATGGAGGTAAAAATTTAACCCAAATTTATTATCCGAAATAAAATTGTCGATTAATTACAAAAATCATACTTAGTAATTTTCGAAAGTAAGGTTTTTCTTGGACAATTAAATAATCATGCAAACAAATATTATCAAATAATAAATGCACGAAAATAAAAAATCCATAAAAAAACACCCAATTGTCACGGTTTAATTTTTCTTCCCGTTTTGATGCGAGAAATCATCCTAGCAGCTTTCATCGTCCGTCTCGAAAAGCTCCCACTCGAATAGCAAAAATTCGACAAAATGGTCATTCGTTTGGGGTCGGGATGACGTTCGGCATCGTACATAAAAAAATAAGTACGTAAACACGATCGAGCAGGCCGAGACCCTGTGCGCGTCAGCCCACGAAGGTAGACCGCACGCCTCTCGGTGCCCCATGCGTGTGAGCAACGCCCGAGAGCAGCCCGTGCCCGATGCGCGCGTCCCGGTGCTGCTTGGCACCCATTGTGCACGGCTCTGTGTGCTTCGCGCACATCGTGCGTCAGATTTCGCCATCCGTGCTCGTTTCTCCCCCATGCACTATCCACGTCCATGCACACACCACGCATGCATGCATCGTCCGAGTACGCCGTTCTTGATTCATCGTCTCCGTCTTCGTTCCAATCTAGTTCCAATTTATTTACAAAAAAATAAGTAAACCTAAATCTAGACTAGTCTATTACATTGATCGAATAAAAAAAATTAATCTACTAGTGGATTTTTTCACGAGAAAAACAAATTCGAACGAATCGAATTAAAAACCACAAAATTCATGCGCATTAAAAATAAAACATTAAAACCATGACAATTGGATACTTGCAAAAAAGATCTAACAATTCTACTATCCAATTTCAATTTAATGTTTAACGATCTAAATTCCAATTTAAAGATCAGAGCCCGAAACCGTGGCTTTGATACCAGTTGTTGGGGAAAACGGGGTGCTCGGATCTATTCATGATAAAATTTAAATACGAATTTAAATCCAATTATTACTAGCATAAATTAATCCTAAATTAATTCAAATAATAATTAACCATTAACAAATAATTCATGCCAATGAATATAATCACGTAAAATCCTACGGCGGAATATCTAGAACTTTTACATGAATACATACCTCTTGAAGCAACGTCCAATCGAGAAGACCGAGACAAGCAACATGTTTTTATCAACCGTAAAAACCTTCTCAACTCGTTCGCCGGTGGGAAGCGCCCACGAATAATCTTATTATAATATATAAAAATCTCTCCAAGATGATGTGTCAACACCACCTTATTCTAAGGATGAGGTGGCATGTCCCAAATCTCTCCATTTCAAAATACTGCTCTCTCATTAAAAGTTGATTTTAAGTTTTGATCTCAACCATTCATTCTATATAATTAAATCTGATCCATTGATTTATACCTGCATAATTAATGCAAATAGATATTTTTTTCCATTTTCTTATTTAGTTATTTTTAGAATTTATTATAAATCATATTTTTACCAAACCTTAATGTAATTAAATATGATCTACTTATTGAATGGATCTAAATTTATCATTTCTATGTTTGAGTTAGTATATATAGTATAATATAATGTTCGATTATTTTTTCTAAAAATAAAAGGTATATAGTTATATATTCCAAAGAATATTCTTATGTGATATATTCTTATTATGGACAAGATATAATATTGCATGCATTTTTTTATTATAAATAAAAGCATATTGTATTTCATTTTTTCACATCAAAGTTTCATTTGTTCCACTCTTTTGTGAGAATTCTCCCATCAATTGTTGGTTAGTTATATATATATATTGTTATTAGTATATTTATTTTATAATTAAATTCATCATTTTAAGTGCTCACAATTTGATTAGATTTAAATATCAATATCAATATGAATGTAATAATGATTGTTGATATCAATATCAATATCAATATGAATATCAATTTGATTAGATTTTAAATATTATTCATGTGCAAAAATAATAGATTTAACTATACCATATATTTTTGTCTGAATAATTATGATGGTTTAATTGTTGTAATTTAAATCTTATTTTAGATTTCAAGAGTATGACAGCTCAATTTTCTCTAAGTTCTAATATCAAGAGTGAGAGCCAAAAATTAACCGTTAAAGTTAGGATTGAAAAAGTTGGACAATATTTTTTAATGATTTTAATAGAGACAAGTTCTACTTGGAACTCATTTTGATCGATGAACAGGTATTTGTAACGTTAATGTTTATTTCAAATTTTGTATTGTTTCTTATATAAATTAATTTCTTACCGTATAATCCCAATAACTAATAATGTTGATTAATTTATAAATTATTCAATATTGAAATGGAAATTGATTATTACTAAATTATTAGTCTAAGTAATGTTATTCCATAATTGTTATTAATTTATGTGAATTTTGATGTTTTTTTTTAATTATTTAGTTTGTAGGATATACCTATAGGGTTTAGTGAAGGGCACGGGCCACAGCTAAACAAACACCATAATTTATTGTATATACCTCGAAATTTTTTAAACAAAAATACTCTTATATTAAATGTCTACAGAAAATAAATATAATATATTTTTTCAGTACGCGAAATTCGCGTGGGTACACTCTAGTTTAATAATATAAGGGAGGAAGAAAATATTTATTGCTTTCGATTTTTCCAACTCATGGAACTTGTGTAATTGGAGATAAAATAATCATCCCCTATAATAGGTGGTGGTGGCCGATTTTGGGCTTAGGAATATGGAGGAATTTTTTTTCCTGGTCTTCAAGAAATCTTGAATATATCTCATATATTATTTCCTCCATAATAAAATATTCTATAAAAATCTCACCCTCCTAATATATGTATTATTTTAAAAAATGAGGAGATTAAAAATACTAGATTTGAATCTTCTTGAATTTATGCGATAATCTTGTATTCCAAGAATATGTATCTTCCATAATATATTTCCAAGAAAATCAACAAAATCTTTTTCTCTCTCCTACACATTAAATTTTGAAAATTAAGGAATAAAAATCAGCAATTATATTTTCTTTTATTTTAATCACCTTATTATTATTGGACTACTTATTGGGCTACTTGAGGGGCCTTTAGGAGAATTAAGATTGGACCTCCAATGGGCTTCTGAATTTCAATATTGAGCCCCAATATTTTAGCCCATTAATATTAATTAATATCACTATCAAATTAATATTGCACTATCCATCTTATTCCATATTACGGTAATATGGGCTCCCGATTATTATTTTCCGTGTTTAAGATTATATAGTCCATTAATTAATTGAGCTTCTGAATAGCTCTAAATTAATTAACTTCTTGTGTCTTGGAGTAAAGACAGCTCAACATTATTATCCGTATTGGAAAACTAATTTTCAATTGCAAGATTTGGTACGGTAAAACTTCTGAGCCCACCAAGGGGATAAATCACACAAGTCGTACTCGCACATGTTTCTCCGTATTAAATCTTAGCAACCGTCGCATGATTAATATTACTGCCCAAAACACAAGGTTTGAAGTCACGATGATTCTCACCCGACATGTATCAAAGCAATAATTATTAACCATACACGATCCTATTTAAGTGACGTAGATTAAAAAATCAATAACCACTAAGGTCTAATTCTTCACCTTTCAAAATAGAAGAATTTATCCTCGATGTAGGTCCTCTTCAACACATACAAAATGTGCTAGTGCAATCTCTTGGTCAAGACAGACCAATCTGAGAACTACACATCGACCTTCACGGCGGATTGTTCACTTCCACCTGGGTCGTGTATTTGTACGTTTAGCTACAAAGAAACCGTTAATGTGATCTTCTGTGATCTGGTTTCACCACATTAACTAAAATGTAACACACACTATATATTGAACGGGTTGCAATAAATATTTAAAATACATTCATATTCAAAGCAATAGTGATAAAAGATTTATTCTCATAAATAAGTGTTTAATACATGAGTTATACAAAGTAAAAGCATACTTTCACGTATAACTCCAACATCTTCAAGAATAAAACTGATGAATCTGGTAACATCATTAGAAACAAGGGTAGGTTAGTAGTGTTGGTCCCAGAACGTGTCTATAATACGTGTATGGGAGGGAATATATGT
Source organism: Ballota nigra (assembly GCA_947034835.1). Classification (NCBI taxonomy): domain Eukaryota; kingdom Viridiplantae; phylum Streptophyta; class Magnoliopsida; order Lamiales; family Lamiaceae; genus Ballota; species Ballota nigra. The sequence goes on along the minus strand of OX344722.1, from coordinate 90,215,912 downwards.
ATGTCGAATCTTTTTCAAGATTTCCTTTGTCATGAATAAGTTAATTATGAGAATAATCCTGACTTCAGGCTTATTAGAGACTTAGGTCTGAGTTTAAATACCTCTGAGACAGAGTCCTCAAGTGAGGTTTGGTTTAGATAACACACGTACTGATAGCTCTGACACTTACTAGTTGGATAACTATCTAGACTAGCCCGGGTGTAGATGTTGTGTTCCCTAATTATTTATACTCGTTTTAGTTTTTTCTGAAATAAGTTTTCATAATTACTTGAAAGCCTGTGGTTTAGAGGTTTAGGGGTTTAGTGCGATACTTTTTAAGCAGTCAGGATGAATGATTTAATCTAGAGGAAAATAGTGAATGCTTTACTAAAGTTATGTAATGACAATTAAAATAACAAGTAAGGAAAAACAGTAAAGCACACAAGATCTATCGAGGTTTAGAAGCTCCTACATCCACAATTCCTGATTAAACATGATAATTTCTTAACACAGAATTTATCTTATTTTTAATGTGTCAAGGTGCATTGATGATCAAATCTCCACGCTAAGGAAATCCTTATCCCTTAAATTGCTGAGTTTTAGTCCTCTTACACCAACTTCACTAACCACTTATTACAACTTGATATAACTTTTGATTTAATATTTTGGGTTCCAATTATGTTGTAGTACCTCGAAACCAAAAATTAAGTTTAAGAGTTTATTTATATGATTTCATAAAAAAATTCTAATAAGAGGACCATATGTTTTATTTTTCAGACGACAGACGAGCAATTTGAGCCTGAAACACTTCTAGCACTATAAATATGAATAAAAATTCATGTCTAATTTATAAAATAAATAAATTTTAAATTTCAAATAATAATTCCAATACCCTTAACTTTCTAATAATTATCGAAGAAAATTAATAATTTTCGAATTTAAAATTCATCGAAAAAATATCTATTTTCACAAACGAAACAATATCGTGTCCCAAAATACCGGGCCTACCAAAATGGCTATCCCAAATCTTATAAAAATTGGCCAATACACATGTGGAGAGAAATATAGCCTAACAAAATCTTACACATATATCCCCTAAATCCTTCCAAGTGTCATTAGTGAAAGGTTAGTCTTTTAAACCTTTGACCAATGATTCTTTATCCACCAACATAAGTTAATGACCAAATTCTTGTCCCCTCTCACCCCTCCTTAAGTTTTCTATGTTGGAAAATGGTGGTGGTGTGAATGAGAAATTTTGTCTCAAATTGTTGTAACAAAAAATTAGATAAGAGAAAAGTTAAAGACTTTGTCTCGATTTCGGTTTCTAATCTGTAACAGCTGAAAAACTGTTATAAAAGAATGGTCTTGAATTTATGTTTGAATTTCGACCATTAATTTTTCAGTTTTGTTTTGAATGGCTGAAAGTTAACGTTGAATAGCTATAGATTAACCTTGAATGGTTATAGGTTAACCTTGAACGGCTATAGGTTAACTTTGACTGACTGCAGGTTACAACACGTTTTAAGTGATTTTTTACCGATTTAATGGCACGTTTCGTCGGTTTCAGATGACCATTACCTGTCAATTAATTCCATTCGTTCCAACAGTCAGGTTTTTGGCTGCTATAAGTAGAGCCTCAAATCGATGATATGAGACACGCCAAGATACACTAAACCAGAAAGATATACAGATACTTTCCAGCAATTGCTACTTTCTTTGAGCTTCATTCTTGCTTCATTATTTCGTTCTTATTCCGGTAATTAGTCGGACAACTTCTCAGTTCGCCTTAAGCAAGATATAGTGATGTATCGTTGCTCTAAATCATTGTATCCTGGGAAACAAGTGTCCTACGATTCACTAGCACCGAGAGTGAAGGGCATAAATTATTTTAAGAAAATCGTGTCTAACACGAGCCTCGATTCTCCGTTTCTATTTTATTCAGCCATCTACGGTGCATATTTCCTAACATTCTAATCATCCACATTCTCTCATTCTCATCAACTCTCCCAACCTTAAAAAAAATCTTCCACTCTTCGCGCGTCTCCCTCTCTCCCGGCCATAACTCCCATAGGGAGAAGAGATATTTTGTTCTCCCATTTTTCACCATAAGAAGGATCCTACCCTAAGCTCCAAGCTTCTACTACTCCTTGGTGGAAGGTTTAAGTCATTCCAAGCAAGAAACAAGCTCTACATCCCTGATTTTTGGAAAATTAAACCTTATATTCTAATTTATTTCTTGTCTTGTTTTAGCTCAAGAACTCATTATCCACTTAGAGATTTCTTCCACAATAAGGTCAAGAAGCTAATAGACCCTCTAGCTTAAGATAACTAAACTCCAAAAGGTTGAAAACAACCCTAACTCCATGACCTCTTGAATCTTGTGTTAAAATGTTTATATTAGCATGATAGGTACTTTATGTTAGAAATATTGAAGTATTGTGTGAGCTATTGTTTTGGATATTTAAAGGCATGCTAGATGAAGGGTTATTATTGATTATTTGAGCTTTGATAGTTTTATGATATGGAAAATGTGAAGATAGAACTTATGAGCATGTTAGGCTAGTGTTTTGCTAAGAGGAAAATGTTTATGTGTAATATGTTGGAAAATTATTTTACGTATACTATGACTTTGTTAATTTGTTTCGAGAATAGGAAAAAAAATTAGTTAGCTTTCAAGCCCCACTGGTGTTGTGTCATTTGAAAATTTCTTTGATTAGTTTTGAATTTTTGAAGAAAGTGTGACAAAATGTTACGTTTTCCAAGTTTTAGTAATTTTCTATACAAATCTCTTTGGGCAAAACTTTTGTAAAACTTTTATACAACCTCAACCAATTCGTACACCTCGCCTAAAAATAATGTGAGACAATATACTAAAAAAGAACGTGACTAACCATCTCTTCTCCAATCTTATAAAAAAACACAACACAAATGTTGTTTACTGATGTTGGTTTGATATTTCTTTGTTGTAGACATCGATAGTTAGCAAACTTTCGTTGATTACTTTCCATACATGCAAATGGACCTTGGGTGGCGCCCAATTTGTCCAAATTATTTTGAACTCTTTCTACTCCTCCATATTTCCTCCAAGTTATATTTTAATCAAACCAGTTGTACACTTCCTTGACATTGTATTCTCTGTTTTCTTACCTTGTTCCACTTCCAAAAGTCTGGTTCTCCTTGTCTTGGAGGTATCTATTAATCACATCATAAAGATCATTAAACAGTTCATTATCTCTTTCAGTTAACACCCTTCTCTGACTCCAGTTCCATACCCACACCCCATCTCTCCACTCACTCATCTCCCAGTCACGTCCTGTCCAGCTCAACAAGCCAGTTGATACTCATGAGTTGGGTCGGGCCGACCAAGATTCTCATCAGGCCTATAAAAATGTAACCCGGCCCAACCCCAAATTTTATTTTTATATTTTTAGCAAAAAATATTTATGAACTAAATTTAATTTTATGGTGACAAAAATTAAAAATAAAAACATTAATTGTTCGAATTAGATCAATCAATTTTAAACATTGCAAAGATTTATAATAAGCATCCAATGTTCTAGATAATGGAAAAAATTAATGAAATGTAAGTGAACATTTTTCACATATACAAAAAATTGTATTTAATCAAATCAAATATGGAGTAATGATTTATATTTGAAAATATAACTTTCAAATCAATAATCCAAATTAATAAAATCACTAGAACATATAAAATATTATAAAATTTAAAGTCGCAATCTTAGTAAAAATTATTAGAAAGTCGGGTCAATTGAGTCGCCTAGTAGCCAATTGACCAAATTGGCCTAAGCCCATTTGGCCCATGGGCCCGCATTTTTTCAGGCCTATATTTATATAGTCTAGCCTAACTTATTTTCGAATTGACTGGTTTGATTTGTTGGGTTGAGCTCGAATTGCCGAATCTAAGTACCACCACCCCCACTATCTTACTTCCATAAGGAACATAAGGGCCTCCACAATGGTTGGTGATTAGGCGTGAAATTGTTATGTTTTGGTGCCCAATTTACTCATGTTTTGAGTGTTTTCGATTAGTGCTTGGAGTCAAATGAGCATTATTTCTATACATTGATAAATTTGTCTCTTTGATTTTCATAGATGGATAGAGGGCGAAAAACGGAGTTCGTAGGACTTTGAATCGACTCAAACGGATGCCCGGATGAGAAGATATCGAAGAAATACGATTGGTATTAGTGCGGACGAGGAAAAGTATCATTTGGAAGGATTAGAGATCACTCGAGCGCATCACTCGAGCGCCACCGCTCGAGCGCCTTACTCGAGCGCGCAAATGTACAGAATAATTCTTGCGCTCGAGCAGCTCGAGCGCCACCGCTCGAGCGAATCACTCGAGCGCCCAAAACATACAGAAGAGATTCAGCGCTCGAGCAGCTCGAGTGCGACCGCTCGAGCGAATGCATCATTCGAGCTACACAGCTCGAGCGGGACCGCTCGAGCGTTTTGCTCGAGCGCCCATATACTTTTGCCTCCGGATTCGTATTTTCGGCCCATTAACTCCCGTTTCGACCCGGTGCCTATATATACCTCTTCCAAACACGTTTTGAGGTATCCCCAACTTTTAGACATCACGTTTCATAGAGTTTTTAGAGCGAGGAGGAAGAGAAGAGACGAGCGAGCTATAGATTTACGGTTTTGAGGTTTTTGCTTACGAATTTACTTTACGATTTCACGTGTTAGCTTCGATTCTTAATAACTTTTGTTCTTAAATACGTTGAGACCTAGTTTTTGTTAATTAATTTCAGTTTAATCTTTTACATATTAAAACCTCAGTTTATGTTCGTTCTTTTCTTCATTTTCGTTATCATGTTCATGTTCGTCACTTGTTTAATTTCTATTGTTTACGTTCAAACTATGTCTAGCTAAAACCCTTGCATGCTTAGGGTAGGATGAACTCGTAGAAGTAGGTTGTGGGTATGTAATTAGAATAACTTGTGACGTTAGGTTTTAATTCTCTTAATTAATGAATTCTTAAAATTAATCTAGATTTCACTCTTGAGTTTCGTTCGAAAGGTGTTAGAGAGAGGACGACCGTATCACTCTTTAACAACAAGTAGACTTAACGAGAGGGTTTAGGAAAGGTTAATTCATCTACCGGTTTAGCGAAGGAGGACGACCGCATCACCTTAGTTAAATTAGGGTCTCATTAATTGAGCACAATCTAGTAACTTGTTAGTAGATTCGTGAAGTCGAGTGTTAGGGTAAAGTATTAGGGTTTAGAATCTTAAGCTTTCACCTTGCATTCTTAGACTTAGGTTAATTCTCGTGTGTCACAGTTATTTTGATTATGTACCTGCTCCGTTAGTATACGTAGGGATTTCTATCCTAAGCATCACCATCTCTTATTTAAATCCAACCCTTAGTTAATTCGTCTGCTTAGGTATTTTAATTTAGTTAGTTATTTTAGTTTAATTAATCTTTCTTAAAAAATCCAAAAACAATACACTCATATTAACTACGACGCGTAGATCTTCAGGGATCTATTCGCATATACACTATCCCGTGGGTACGATATACTTGGTCGTTATACTTGCCAATACTATAGTGAACCCGTCCGCTTGCGGGTAAGCGACTAGTAGAAGTTAGTAAAATCGCGGTAAGTCAATGGCGCCGTTGCCGGGGATGGCGTTTTATGTTTTTTGAATAGGACTTGTAGATAGCTTAGTAGTTAGTAGTGAGTGCTTTCTTTTCTGTTTTATTTTTATTTTTATTTTAGTCGGCAGTTGCGTTTTGATCCATCTGCTAGTGTGTCAGGTTTATGAGAACACGCTCACAAGGAAACACGAGCGAAGAGAGAATACCGTTGGACCCTGAGACAATAGCTGGAAGGAACCGAGCTTACTTGAGAAGAATGAACGCAGCCGACTTAGGGAAGGGACCAATGGACCTCAATAATGAGTTGGACGATGCTGCCAACGATTTCAATCAGGCAGTAGACCGGGTTGATGGCTCTGGAGGGAGTGGTGGTCAGAATCAAGACCAGTTCGTAGATAGTAGTAGCCAGAACCCGGGTGCACAAAATGTAAACAATCCAGCTCAGAACCTAGTCCCAAATCCTCTGAACAATCCTGCTTACCCACAAAACCCGAATAACCCTTTCCACAACCCAGCATACCAACATTACCCATACCCACCATACCCTTATCCACCATACCCGTATCCTCCACCTCCTGTCTATAATCAACCACCGGTATACCCACCACCACCCCAACAAGTACCAGTACCTGCTGCTAATCCTCAACACGTTCCTATGAACGTAGATCACAATATTGCTATTCGAGGGAGGTTTGCAGCGCAGCCACAGCGGTACTATGATGGAGTGGCTTTGCCTCCTGTTGAGGCGAACAACTTCTCGATATCACCGGGGATTTTAAAGCTGCTGACCGAGAATCAGTTCAAAGGGGTGATCGGGAAGGAGAATCCTCATACACACTTGAGGAGCTTTCTCATGATAGCCTCAACATTCAATTACAATGGCATGTCTGAAGATGCCAAGAGGCTTAGGCTGTTCCCATTCTCACTGACGGGAATAGCTAAGGAGTGGTACGATAATACGCTCCCCCGGGGAGGTATTACCACTTGGGCAGAGCTCGAGCGTCTGTTCCTTGAGCGATTCTACCCTCCATCTAGGACGATCAAGGCTAGAATTGAGATCTCGTCCTTTCGCCAGAAGTCTGGAGAGGATTTACGCCAAGCGTGGGAGAGATACTCGAACATGCTGATAGAGTGCCCGCAGCACGGGTACAATGAGGGGGATATTATGTCATTCTTCTATAGTGGTGCCAACAAGACCGGGCAAGACCATTTAGATGCCTGTGCGGGTGGAGCATTCCTCAATCAAGGCATAGAGAGGTGTAGAGAGATCGTTGACAACATTGTCACGAATGCCGGTGCTTGGAGTGGAGATGCAGATTTGCAAAGAGTGCATCAGGTTGAGGAGGGAGAAGGAACGAGAAGGCTATTGATGGCCATGATGGAGAAGATAAACAACCTCGAGTTGGGGAAGAATTTGGTTGGAGAGCATGCAATAGAGAATGAGAGAGTAGACCAGGCCAGTGGACAGCAAGAGGTAGCCAATTACATGGGAGGTCCATATTACAATCAGAATGGCTACCAAGGTGGAAACCAGTATGGAAGGCCTTCTTATGGCCAACCATTTGTGCCTCCAGGCCCTCAGCCACTTCAAAATCAATGGAGGAACACACAAGGAGTTCAAGGAAGCCAGCAGCCTCCTCAAAACACATGGAGGAAAAATGAAAATTTTTCTTATGCTAACCCAAAAGCTGGTGTTACTGTTCCTTCAGGTGTTGATCCGGGGTCTAAACCTCCTGGTGGAGAAGGCGGTGCATCAACCGAGGAGATGTTGAGAGCGATCCTTCAGAAGGTGGAGAAAGGGAGCAAGCGGTTGTCATCCTTGGAATACGATGTGAAGGAGTTGCACAAGAAGGGTGATCAACGTGACCAAGAGCTCCAGAAGATGAATGTTGAATGGACTAGAACTCAACAAGAGAACAATCGAAGGTTCACTTCGATAGAGCTCCAGATGAGCCAAATTGCAAAATCAGTGAATAGAATGCCGGAAGGGAATCCGAAAGAGCAGTGCAAGGCGATCCAGCTAAGAAGTGGAACCAACTACGAAGGTCCTCAGATGCCTGCTGATTCTGAGACGCCCCAAGTTGAGAAGGGGATTGAAAGTAAAGGGATTGAGAAGCATGAAGATATGGATGAGTCCCATCAAGACAAAGACCTTGGGGAGGTGGAGAGAGTTCCTAAGTGGAAAAAGGTAAAGGAAGCAAGGGAGAAAGTGAAAGAAACAGAAAGAGATGAATGGGGGGTACCCAAATCGGTGATACCCGTCCCGTATCCACAACGCTTCATGAAAAAGAAGCTTGATGAGAAATTCGCTAAGTTCCTTGATGTTTTTAAACAATTGCATATTAATATCCCTTTTTATGATGCTTTGGAACAGATGCCGCACTATGCGAAGTTTCTGAAGGACTTGATCGCGAAAAGACGGCGAGTGGATGAGCCGAAGTTGGTGCAGCTGAACCACGAGGTGAGTGCATTAGTGCACAAGGCGCTGCCACCGAAGCTGAAAGATCCCGGGAGCTTCACGATCCTATGTGATATTGGGAACGGGATCAAGAAGGGAGCGTTGTGCGACCTTGGGGCGAGCATCAATCTCATGCCACTATCGCTTTTCAAGAAGTTGGAAGGTGGTGAACTTCAACCCACAATGATGACGCTTCAACTTGCCGATCGGTCTATTACTCGACCTCAAGGTGTGGTTGAAGACGTCCTAGTGAGAGTTGGAGAACACATTTTTCCAGCCGACTTTGTAGTGCTAGAGATGGAGGAAGATGAGCACGTGCCCCTGATTTTGGGAAGACCGTTCTTAGCTACGGCGGGGATGGTGCTAGACGTGGCAAATGGGAAGATTACGTTGAAGGTTGATGATCAAGAAGTGAAGATCTCCCTATATGAAGCCATGAAGCACCCGAAGGAGGATGAGAGCTTGTATTGCATGGATGCAATTGATCCTCGTGTTGAAGACACGCCTTTTATCCCTAATCTTTCTCATATTCATGATTTTGTTAGTCCTTCACTTGATTATTTAACCCATGAGCGTTATGATCTTGATTATTTTGATAGGGATAAAGTGAAGAAGTTGAAAGATAAAGAGGTGAAAAGTGTGGACGTGGTCCAGCTAGAAGGAAAAGGAGGAGTTAAGAAGAAGAAGTCAAAACTCAAGAAATTATTTAGTAAGACTCCTCCAGATAGAGGGAAGAATGAGTTGAGACCCATAACACTTGGGGATGAGAAGAAAGCAAAGGGCTCATGATGGTGGGGCATCAAGGAAAGGAGTTCAAACACCACTCTTATGAGAGTAAGGGAGGTAAATTTGAGTATGATGTCCCATAAGCTCCTTTGAGCATGGTCCGGCATGAGGACCTTAAAAATAGCGCTGAATGGGAGGCAACCCATTTTTATTTGCTTTCATTTATTTTTAGTGTCTTTTTATATTATTAGGGTGTTTAGAGTCGTATGTCTAACCTCGTACTCGAGAGCTTTATTTTGTAGGCTTGTCTCTAAAGGAGTAAAGGAACCAAAGAAGTGGAGATTGAAGGAACCAACTTGAGACAAGGGAATGTGCAAAGCTACTGAGAGAAATTGAATTATTTGGTTGAGGTAACCCACAACCCCAAACTTAGACCTCTAGCAAGGTCGAAGTTTGGGGGGGTGGAGTTTCTTTTTATGATTACATTGCACATGCATGCACGCCCTTATCTTTGAGTTGAGTTAGTTATTTGGTGCCTTGAGATGCTCCTTGGGCTATTATTAATTTGTTTTGTTACTCAATATTTTATGTCTATCAGTCACCTTATGCTTATGAATTGCTATCTTTGAGTATGATTTGATGAGTAGGGTGAATTGTGAGGCTGAGTTAGGAGTTTTCTTGTGTGAGTGTTTGAGTTAGAGCTGATTTGAGAAAGAACTTGTATGCTTGTAAATTTTTCTTTTGAGTGCTTGTGTGATGAGAGTGAGAATTCACTAGGACTAGCATGGATGTGAAAGCCGTGAGAGTTGTGCCTTACGAGATTTAAATGCATGATTTAATCTCTTCGTTTGTGAGTGGATCGTCACCTTAGAGGATGCTAGAACTTGCATATGCTCTTGCTTCTTGATTGTGTCTAGTTTGATATGCCGAATGTGATCTTAGGCCATCTTTGATTTAATTGAGTCACTTAGCCAAAATTTTCCTTACCAATGACATTGATCCCTTGTTAGCCCCTTTGAGCCTAGAGCATATTTTATTTGCTAGCACATATGAACACTATTCTAATTCCTAAGCCTTTTTGTCCCAATTTGAGTGGAGAATAGGAAAGTGTGAATGTGAAGGGAGTGAATTGAGTTGAAAAAGGAAAAGGTTGTTTGTTGAGTGAATATGAGAAGAAGGGTGTGAATGAGATTTGAGTTGTGGGAAAGAAAACAAAAAAATTGAGAATGAGCAAAAGAAAAAAAGAGCTCATGTGTTTGTGCGAAAAAAAAAAAAGAAAAAAAAAAGTGATTGGAAAAAAAAAAGTGAAAGAGTGAGAAAGAAAAAAATTGAAGTGTTGAGAGTAGTGGAATTAAAGTGTATTGATTGCAAATGTTGAAGTGATTCTGCTCCTAATCTCAAAGTGCCAAAGTTGATTTTTCTATTCTCCATTCACTTGAGTCACTTACCCCATATTGTTATCCCACATGTCCAAAGAGCATACATTACAACCTTTTGAAAGTCATTTTTGATTCGGCATTGATTTCTAGAGTATGGTCGAAGTTGAGAGCATTTACAAGTCTATGGCTGCCAATATGTGTGATTGATTGATTGAGTGAGTCCCTTAAACACTGTTATACACTTGTGAGGGAGTGAAACACATCGTTGAGTGCACGTCCATGCTTGATCTTGGTGTTTCTTGTTGTTGTTGCATGAGTATGATGAAAGAAAGTGAGTGAGTATACGGGTGATTGATCTTTAAAGCTCGAGTTCAATTACTTGCATGATTTGATTCTTGACTCATTCCTAACAATTTCACTTGACTTATTATTTCGTTGCTTGAGGACAAGCAACATGGTAAGTTTGGGGGGGTTGATTAGGCGTGAAATTGTTATGTTTTGGTGCCCAATTTACTCATGTTTTGAGTGTTTTCGATTAGTGCTTGGAGTCAAATGAGCATTATTTCTATACATTGATAAATTTGTCTCTTTGATTTTCATAGATGGATAGAGGGCGAAAAACGGAGTTCGTAGGACTTTGAATCGACTCAAACGGATGCCCGGATGAGAAGATATCGAAGAAATACGATTGGTATTAGTGCGGACGAGGAAAAGTATCATTTGGAAGGATTAGAGATCACTCGAGCGCATCACTCGAGCGTCACCGCTCGAGCGCCTTACTCGAGCGCGCAAATGTACAGAATAATTCTTGCGCTCGAGCAGCTCGAGCGCCACCGCTCGAGCGAATCACTCGAGCGCCCAAAACATACAGAAGAGATTCAGCGCTCGAGCAGCTCGAGCGCGACCGCTCCAGCGAATGCATCATTCGAGCTACACAGCTCGAGCGGGACCGCTCGAGCGTTTTGCTCGAGCGCCCATATACTTTTGCCTCCGGATTCGTATTTTCGGCCCATTAACTCCCGTTTCGACCCTGTGCCTATATATACCTCTTCCAAACACGTTTTGAGGGATCCCCAACTTTTAGACATCACGTTTCATAGAGTTTTTAGAGCGAGGAGGAAGAGAAGAGACGAGCGAGCTATAGATTTACGGTTTTGAGGTTTTTGCTTACGAATTTACTTTACGATTTCACGTGTTAGCTTCGATTCTTAATAACTTTTGTTCTTAAATACGTTGAGACCTAGTTTTTGTTAATTAATTTCAGTTTAATCTTTTACATATTAAAACCTCAGTTTATGTTCGTTCTTTTCTTCGTTTTCGTTATCATGTTCATGTTCGTCACTTGTTTAATTTCTATTGTTTACGTTCAAACTATGTCTAGCTAAAACCCTTGCATGCTTAGGGTAGGATGAACTCGTAGAAGTAGGTTGTGGGTATGTAATTAGAATAACTTGTGACGTTAGGTTTTAATTCTCTTAATTAATGAATTCTTAAAATTAATCTAGATTTCACTCTTGAGTTTCGTTCGAAAGGTGTTAGAGAGAGGACGACCGTATCACTCTTTAACAACAAGTAGACTTAACGAGAGGGTTTAGGAAAGGTTAATTCATCTACCGGTTTAGCGAAGGAGGACGACCGCATCACCTTAGTTAAATTAGGGTCTCATTAATTGAGCACAATCTAGTAACTTGTTAGTAGATTCGTGAAGTCGAGTGTTAGGGTAAAGTATTAGGGTTTAGAATCTTAAGCTTTCACCTTGCATTCTTAGACTTAGGTTAATTCTCGTGTGTCACAGTTATTTTGATTATGTACCTGCTCCGTTAGTATACGTAGGGATTTCTATCCTAAGCATCACCATCTCTTATTTAAATCCAACCCTTAGTTAATTCGTCTGCTTAGGTATTTTAATTTAGTTAGTTATTTTAGTTTAATTAATCTTTCTTAAAAAATCCAAAAACAATACACTCATATTAACTACGACGCGTAGATCTTCAGGGATCTATTCGCATATACACTATCCCGTGGGTACGATATACTTGATCGTTATACTTGCCAATACTATAGTGAACCCGTCCGCTTGCGGGTAAGCGACTAGTAGAAGTTAGTAAAATCGCGGTAAGTCAGTTGGCTATATTGAAGTTATAACTCTCAATTCCAAGTTAATTATCATCACTGCAGATGGGAGTTATAACTCCTTTTAGAATTTCTCTCTCCAACTTTGGTTATTGCAGACTAACGGCACTTTTTCTGCAAAAGGAGGGGAGTGACCCACAATTTTACATACAACATCACTTTTCCAATTTATTTTTTAGATGATGGTGGGTCCTGAACATGAGTTATAACTTTTAAATGGTTGTGGGAGTTAGTGGAGCTGAGTTATTTATATAAGAACAATGACGTGGTGGTGAGATGGAGGAAAGAGAGAAGTTATAACTTGAGAACCATTATAGTTGCTCTAACAAGCCTAGACCACCATAACATTCCCATCCTTGAATAAAAACAAAATTCTAAACCTAATCCCCCACTTACTTCTACCTAGGCAATGAACACAAACATGGGAGCCTCGGAGTACAACTTCTTTTTCAGAACCAGCATTTTCAAGACCTAATAGTTTCACCCTAAGCAACTCATTTATGTTTTATTTTGATCATCATCTAATTTGGTAAGTTGAGAGGTTGATTAATTGCTCCTATTTATTTTGCCCAAAATTCAGGTATTACGTGGGCCATAAAAACGTCCTTCAAATTTTGGTATTTAATTACACTACTTTTAGTAATGATCATAATATTAATAAGCACCAACTATCTGGATACCAGCCATCTTGTGGTGGATTTCAAAAAAAAAATTTCATTTTTAATTGATCTTGATCATGCAAGAAATTTCCAAAATTTACATCAATAATGTTTTTTTTTTATATATTTTCTATTAAAACTTCAATTAAATTGATATGAACTAAGACTACAATCTATTTTTTTTCTAGTAGACTGAAATATTGGAACAACATTACGAATACTAAAACATTATAATTAAATCATATCTATTATTCTAAAATTTTCTTCAATTTTTTTTTTAAATTTATATTGTATAGTATGTATTAGTGGTGACTGATACAAGATGTACCAAATAATGAGGGCCGGGCCGGGCCGGGTCCTCAAGCGTGGTAACTCAACTTTTGTGTATTTTTTTCCTTCCAAACTTATCAATAGCCACACTTAACCGTGCAATTGTGGCACAGTAATAAAATAATTAATATTAATCAATTAATAATGTCCAATTAAATAAAATTCAACTAATATTAATTATTAAGTGAAAACAATTTATAATGTTCAAAAATACATATCATTTGCAACAGGTGTATACAAAAAATTGTCGATTTTATTATGGGGCATGAATCATATTGGTTCTATATATCCTACAAGTGTTTGTCACTCGAACACATTTCTCAATTTACATTTCACCCGACCGATGGGTCAACCGTGTAGATGGAGGAGGGAGTTTCCTATCTTCCTTTAAAGAAAATGTCAATTCTGAAATATTATTTGACATTTAAAAGAGAAAAGATGAGGTAGGAATGGTGTTTAAGCTAAAGAAAAATGCAAAGTGTGAATTAGGCAACAGCTTTGCCTGGTCCAAACCTGGTAAGAAGTTGAGCTCAAGTTTAGTAGTATGATTATGAAGGTGCTAAAGTTAAGAGTTGTAGCACACTTTTGCTTTTATCCTGGTAACATTAAATTTCAGGCGCATTTCTTCTTTTCCTGCACAATTCTATCATGGGATTCTCTCTCTCTCTCACACACAAATACACGCACTAAACACACACACGTCTTCCTTTGTCCTTCTCCACTCTCTGACACACTGCACTGCTCTCTCTCTCTCTCCCTATGTGGCGTAAACTTGATGCCTGGTAGTAGTGCAAGCAAAGCAACCCACCCCCCACTTTAATTTTTTTTATTTTCTCTATCTCCCTAAAAATACAAATTTGCTTTTCTTTTTCTAACTTACCTTTTTTTTAATTTTTTTTTTATTATTATTCCGTTTAACTATTCTCTCTCAGCCCTTTTTGGGGTCTCACTACTTCTATAAGCTAGTGTTTAGTACTTCATTCACAGCCCAAACTAGCCTGCAAAGCTCTATCTTCCCCTCTCTCTTTCTTCTCTTCATCACCCAATATTTAGCATTTTAATGCCAAATAGCTTCTATTTCTTGGCATAGCTAACAAATAAAATAACCCTTCTCCTTTACATCTTTGAAGGGGTTCAACATCAAGTTTTAGTGCGTTTTATTTATTTATTTATTCCATTTCTTGATTATATTTCTTCTCCATTGTGGTGTCAATTGCAACCAATATGTACTAACTTTGAACACTAATACCACCTTGTTTCAGGTACTTTCCCTTTCAAGTTTCAAGAAACAAGGGTAAGTGTAGAGATGGAGAGAGAGTAGGAAATTGAATAGATGTTGCTACCTAGGTTAAATTTATAGTTTGTTCTTGTTTGCTTCACAAAGAGTGGACATAGTTAATTATATAGAAATAGAAAGCAAAAGACACTAAATCTTACTTAAGTCACCCATCACTCTTTTATTTAATCATTTGACTTACCACTCCCTAATCCCATCTCTTTTGGTCTCCAAACAAGCAACACAAACATTTCTTTTCTTTTCTTTTTTTGCTTTTTTTTTTTAAATCCTTAGATAAAATAAAAATAAAAAAAGAGAGAGGAAAATGGAACTTCCAAGTGAAGAAGGTGAAATGCCAATCCCACTCAACTCCAGCTTCGGACATGGCCACATGATACACCATCATCATCATCATCAGCCCCATAACCTCATCATCCCTTCTTCCGGAGTGGGCCCCACAGCCGCCTCCGCCGGCGACCACCTCCCGTTTAAGAAGACAAGGTACCGGGAATGCCTGAAGAACCACGCCGCCGCCATGGGCGGCAACGCCACCGACGGCTGCGGAGAATTCATGCCCAGCGGCGAGGAAGGAACACTGGAGGCCCTCACCTGCTCCGCCTGCAGCTGCCACCGGAACTTCCACCGGAAAGAAACCGACGGCGACCCCAGAATGGGGAGGAAACTCTTCGTGGGCCCACACAACGCCGCCGCCTTGGGCTACCACCGGGCGCCCCCACACCCCATGATTATGTCCTACAACATGGCTGGCTCCGATCAGTCCGACGAGCACGATGGCGGCGCCGTTGCAATGGGCCGGCCTCCGGTTAAGAAGCGGTTCCGGACGAAATTCACGGCGGAGCAGAAGGAGAAAATGCTGAATTTCGCGGAGAAAGTGGGTTGGAAGATTCAGAAGCAAGAGGAAGCGGTGGTGCAGCAATTTTGTCAGGAAATTGGGGTCAAAAGGAGAGTTCTTAAAGTGTGGATGCATAACAACAAACACAATCTCGCCAAGAAAACCCTTCAGCCCAATGATGATAACGATGATCATCAAACCAAGTTTGATTAATTAATTGATTAATTAAACGTTTACTACATTTTTAAGTGACTTTGCAGAAAGTATCAGCTTTTGCCCTTTTTATTTTTATAATTATTATTTTTTAATTTTGTGGGGATATTTTATTTATATCTCGGGATCTGTTAGATGGAACTTTTATGTGTTGGTCTGCATTTAGGATTAGCTTTTATGATGTGTTTTACAGTAATAGTAACAGTGGTGGTACTGCAGTTAGGGGAAACTGGGTTTTAGTGGAATTTCAGGCGTTAGTTTATCCTCATTGATTAGGTAAGTTTATCCTTCATTTTCTTCTCTTTAATTACTCCTATATATCATCTACGCCCATTTCTTGGCGTTTTCTTTTTTCTTAATTGTATGTACGTGTTTTATGAATCCGCAAAGTTTTATATGGAAAATAGAGTTTATATAAAATGATAAATTTATTATGAAATTGTTTTAAAATATTGAACATTTAATTAGGTGTATCAAAAAATTCATCAAAAGTATTTTTAATTTGGATTTAATTTTTTTTAACAATTACAGTATAATATCACCGATTCAAATTAATGATACTCCTGATGAAATTATTGATACTTTAAAATTGTTTCATAATAAACTTATCATAAACTATTTTCATATAATATTTTGCCTTATACTATGAAACTATTTTAAAATATAAAATAATTGATTAAGACAAAGTATAGAGTAAAAATGGTTCGTATATGAACCATTGAAAAACATTAGTTATTTTTACTAAAGCGTATTAGTTGTTCTCACTAAAGGGTATAAGTTGTTTTCACTGAAGAGTATTAGTCGTATAGTGAAAATAAATTAATACTTTTCAATGAAAACAACGAATACTTTTCAATGAGAACAAGTAATATTTTTTAGTAAAAATAACTAATATCCTTTAATAATTTATATATGAATCAATTTCACTATAGAGAAACTATTTGATAAAAGAGTATCAAAAATCTCACCACTAGTATAAAAAATCGAAGTTAGTGATATTATAATGTAATTGTTAATTGATTATTTTTTTATACCAACTTTTGTTATTTCTAATGAAATTTTTAATATTCTTACTTTAAAACAATTTTATTATAATTTATTCAACAATTTTCATATACAATTTACTCTTATGAATTTGTGTAGGGTAAGAATTAATTTAACCATGACTCATTTAACTCATTGTCATTTGAACGATTCATGATGAGAATTACGGGCTTGAACAAAAGATCTTGTAAACGCCACGTATTATTTGTTGCTCACTTGATTAATTTTATCTCATGCAATTTTACTTTGACAAATTTTAGAGTGCAACCAAGTTTGAATTTTAAACTAAATTTTGACTTCAATTTTGATTTTTTTCAAAATACATACAAATACATCGAACTGTGTATTTTTTTTTTGTAGTTGATGTATTACTGATGCCTTCTTGGGGTATTAATGATGTCTTCTTGGAGTATTGCTGATTTCTGCTTGATGTATTTTTCTCAAAATTTAAGTGCATACTAGCACTCAAATGCACACTAGAAATATTATTTTAATTTTTAACAATTCTTTTATATTTCTATTTCTTTAATCAAATTTATATTCGAATAATCAGATTGAGTTTTCCACAATTTTCAAAGGAGAAAATAAAGAAATTCAATGTAAAAGAATATACATATAATTTTAAAAATAATTTAAAAATAATAAAAAAAAAAGATAGTCGAAACTTATTGAATTATTCTTAAACTTACCAAAAAGAAAAGAACACAAAAATGTACTCCCTTCGTCCAAAAATAAACACAAAAATAGTTTGCATATTCACAAATTAAAAATATTCCTAAAAATCTTCACCTCTCAATTTCACCATTCGCATTTACTCATTATATTTTTTTTTAATTTTTATTATAAATATTCCCCACAAACTTTTCTGAAACGGTGGAAGTGTAAAATTGGTTTGTATGTAATTTCTATTGTAAATAAGTGCGTAAATTAAAGAGACAGCGTTTGTTGACCCAGTTCGTCGGGAACGACTATGTCTGGGGGTGATCCAAGCCAGGAGTTTCACTAATGATCTTGTGTATGAAAGTGATTACAATAATGAATACAATGATCTATTTATAAGAATAAAACCCTAGTCTAAAATATAAAGCCCGTTGGGTTTCTTGGTCCATAAGTAATGTTCACATCAAATCTTCTAGATTTGGAATAATAAATCTTCTAGATTTACAACACTCCCCCTTGGACATTACGACATAACATAAATGTCTTGTCATAAAAACTCCACGTGCTAGGTATCGGTCAAATAATAAGTTAGGGAGGAATGTTATTGATCTTCTAGATCTAAATCTTCTAGATTTTTTTGGGTTACCGCTCCCTCTGAAGACAACAACACTTTAAGTCTTTGCATCTCAATACCACGAACGTACTTTTCAAAAGTAGACGTAGGTAAGGATTTAGTAAACAGATCTGCAAGATTGTTTCTAGATTACACTTTTGAATGGTAATCACGTCACTCTTCTGGAGTTCGTATAGGTAGAAAAACTTAGGTGAAATATGTTCCGTCAGGTTTCCCTTGACGTACCCATTACTCATTTGTGCGATGCAAGCAGCGTTGCCTTCAAATATAACGGTGGGAGGTGTATCGCCTTTAGCGATACCACACGAGTCACCAACGTGTTTTACCAAGGACCTTAACCAAACACATTCTCGTGCGGCTTCAAATAAAGCTATTATCTCTGAGTGGTTTGAAGACGTGGTAACCATGGATTGTTTAATCGATCTCCATGAGATTGCGGTTCCACCACAAAGAAAAACGTAACCAGTCTAGGATATGGCGTTGTGGGGATCAGACAAATAGCCAGCATCCGCATAATCTACATAGGTTTTGTCTTGGTTCTTACGATAAAACAGTCCAAGATCTTGAGACCCTTGGAGGTATCGTAGAACGTGCTTAACACCATTCCAATGTCTCCTTGTAGGAGAAGTGCTAAATCTCGCAAGCAAATTGATAGCAAATGCAATGTCCGGCCGAGTGCAATTTGCGAGATAGAGCAAAGCTCCAACAGCGCTAAGATAAGGAACTTCTGGCCCCAGAATTTCTTCTGAATCTTCTCTTGGTCTAAATGGATCCTTATCCACTTCAAGGGATCGAACAACCATAGGGGTGCTAAGTGGATGAGATTTATCCATGTGAAATCTCTCCAATATCTTCTTTACGTAGGTCGACTGATGAATAAGGATTCCTTCTGGGAGGTGCTCGATCTGCAAGCCGAGGCAGTACTTGGTTTTACCCAAGGACTTCATTTCGAATTTAGCTTTCAAGATTGAACTGACTTCTTCAATCTCTTTGCATGTTCCGATTATGTTTAGGTCATCAACATAAACGGATATGATGCAAAAACCATCTTGCGATTTCTTCGTGAATACGCATGGGAAAGCTTTATCGAATGTGTATCCCTTCTTCTGAAGGAATTCACTAAGTCGATTGTACCACATGAGACCTGATTGCTTCAGGCCATACAACGACTTTTGCAGTTGTATGCTATACATACTGCGGTTTTCACCATCCCTCATTTGAGGAATGTCAAATCCATCTGGAATTTTCATGTAAATGTCGGCATCTAGTGATCCGTATAAGTACGCAGTTACTACGTCCATTAATCTTATTTGGAGATTCATTTTAACTGCCAAAGATATCAAGTAGCGGAACGTTATTGGGTCCATGACGGGAGAATAGGTTTGATCAAAATCAATCCCGGGTCTCTGCGAAAACCCTTGTGCTACAAGCCTCGCTTTATACCTCTCCACAGTATTGTTCTCATTCCATTTTTATACAAATACCCATTTATATCCTACTGGGATAGTGCGCGTGGGTGTATGAACGATAGAGCCAAATACTTGTCTTTTGTTAAGCGATGCGAGCTCTACATCAATTGTCTCTTTCCATTTAACCCAATCGGAGCGCTTCCAGCACTCGGTGATTGTTTTGGGTTCTGGATCTAGATTATTTATAATGGAAAGGGCGATTGACACTGCAAATGTGTCGTCGACGACAGTAATATTTCTATTGTATGTTTCTCTCGTATACGTAAAGTTCACAGGGACTTCGACGTTTACGTCAACCAGACCTTCCTCATTTCCCATTGTATCAGGGTCTGGTCGTTCCACGAACCTAGTGCATGGAATATTTTTTGCACGTGCTTCATCATTAGGACTCTCGTCTCCTAGAGACTTGGAGTTATCTAGACGGATCTCTTCTAGAGATTTTACATTCGACTGACCAGTTTTGCTAGCCTTTCGTTTAGGTGTGTTACTATCTCTTAAGGGTCCCTTACGCTTTTGGCATGTGGGGGCATGAGTACTCATTTTGCTTGGGACCTCAACCGTTTGGGGAGCATTTACTGCAGGTATATGCGATTTAGTTACACCTTTATGGTCAGTGAACGCGTCTGGCAGATTATTTGCTAAGTTTTGCAAGTTTTGCAAGTTAATGATATTCTGAACTTCTAGTTCAGATTGATTAGTGCGCAGATCTAGATACTAAAGATTACTTACGTTCCACGTAAGTTCCCGACATTCATTCAATTTTGAATTCGGATCTCCCCCTAATGCCGGGAAGTAAACTTCATCGAATGTGCAATCAGCGAACTGGGCCGTTAATTGATCTCCGGACAAAGGCTCGAGGTATTTCACGATGGATGGAGAGTCGTATCCGACGTAAATACCGATTTTTCTTTGTGGGCCCATAGAGGCCCGCTTTGGTACCGTTATTGGAACGTATACCGCACATCCAAAAATACGCAGATGGAAAATGTTAGGTTCTTTCCCACGCACTAACTGTAGGGGGAATGATCATTATATGCAGTTGGACGGATTTGGATTAAGTGTGATGCATGTAGGACTGCATGCCCCCAGCATGAAGTTGGTAGTTTGGAGTTCATAAGCAATGATCTCGCGATAAGTTTGATACGTTTTATTAGCGCCTCAGCAAGACCATTTTGGGTATGGACGTAGGGGACCGAATGCTCCACTTTAATTCCCAGGGCCATACAGTAATCTGTAAAGGCCTTCGAGCTGAACTCAACTACATTATCCATGCGAATCGATTTGATTGGATAATTCGGAAATTGAGCTCTAAGCTCGATATTCTTCGCAATGAGCTTCGCAAAATCTTGATTGCGGGTGGACAACAAACATGCAAATATCCACCTAGTGGAGGTATTAATAAGGACCATGAAATAACGAAACGGTACTGATGCTGGGTGAATCGGTCCACAAATGTCTCCTTGAATTCGCTTCAAGGAAAACCAGAGACTCTAGTCTAACCTTAGTGCGCGATGGACGCACTATTAACTTACCCTTAAGACATGCATCACAAATAAGTTCATCAACAGGAAGGATTCTATTATTCGAATTATTATGACTAATTGAATTAGGTAGAATCCTACGTATCATATATTGTCCTGGATAAGTTAACCGCAGATGCCTTAATATAAAGAAGTTCGGGTCATGATACTCATGGCTAGATGGAGATTTTGACGGCCGGATGCAGGAATAGTACAATCCGGGGAAGAAGTAAGGAAGTTTTTCTATAACTTATTTACGGCTACCTCGAGTAATAGTCATCAAAAGGTATTCGTTATTGTTCTCAGTTTCAGTTTCAATGTGATATTCATTAGTCCTAATATCTCTAAAACTAAGCAGGGTACACATAAACTGTGGAAACAATAAGGCATTATTCATTATGAGTTCGGTACCCACGGGGAGGACAATGAGAGCTCTTCTGGACCCCACTATAAACCTACTATCATTGCTATTGTAGTTATACTCCCCTTACGATTTAACAAGTTATGAAAGAACTTCTTATCTCTTAAGATTGCATGAATGGTGGCGCTATCTACCAAACATAAAACACAATCTCAATCCATCATGCCAGAGGAAATAGCCCAAACCTAATAGCTGATATGTTTACAAGCCATGAAAAGCAATATCCAAGTAAATTTAATGGACAACGTTAAGGTAAACACATCGAAGCTAAAACATAATATTATCCATAAAATAAAATATCCGAAAGAAAGGATCCAAATATAAAGTACTAAAACAATCAAATACACAAATCACTCATCATCTCCAAGGTCCTTGAGCTTGATGCCCAGAGGATCGACGCTGTCTTGGTCAAAGTCTGCTTCAGGCAGTCTGGCATGGTGAGATTCGACTCTAGGGGCCTTCCCCTTGCCGTCCTTCTGCTGCTTTTGATAAGCTTCAACCAAGTTCTTGGGAGTGCGACACGTGCGAGACCAATGGCCTCTGCATCCGCATCTGTAGCAGGACTGCTTAACCTTGCCAGATGAAGAGCGAAATTCGAGGTTCTGTGACCACCGGATGTACTACGACCTCGGCCTTTAACCCAGATCATCTTACTCTCTCCCCCTTCCACGTTTGCAACCAATAGTATAATTGTCCTTATAATGCTGTTGGAGTATAAGGTTGCTAGCGTGGAATGTTGACAGATTGTTCTGCATCAACTGGGTTACAATACGGTGCAAAGTAGAGTTGTACTCCATTATTGACTTAAGGTCTTGGAAATGGAGTCTCAACCAATTGTATTGTACCGGAGGGAGGAGTATATCATTTTGTTATTGGAAACGATCCTACAGGGAGTTACACAACATTCCGGGGTCCATGAATGAGGATCTGAATGATGAATTCCTCACTCAGGTGGTTCATGAGAAAAATCAACGCTTTCGCCTTCAGGGCGTTAGTGGATTTCGAACCTTCGAGAATTGTTTCGCTCAAATCATTTAAAGCTAGATGGAACTCGACATCTAGCGCCCATGTCAGGTAGTTATTACCATCGAGAGCAAGCTCATCGAAATCTTTCATGGTAATATCATATATTTTCACTACGATTTTAAAGTGACATGGTAAGAGTTGTGACCAATTTATTGACAACGGAGAAATAAGGATTTATTTAATTATTCTAGAGCACATCGATACAAGTATTGGGCGCCGTCTACCCAAAACATAAATTTACGGTCCGATAAATACCAGGCGCTACCTACCCGGGCATGATGTGCGGACTATAAAGAAATAAACTATGTGCGAGATAAATAATGCACGTAGGATAATTAAATCACATACACATGTATAAGCAATTAAGGAACAAAAATCACATGAAAATAATTTCTAGGAAAATATATGATTTAATAGACAGAGGAAATAATAATAAGAATAATTATTTCATGATATTAACACAATTTAACGAAATATTTGCAGGATTAAAAATAAATTAAACACGGATTTTTTGATATCAAGAACGCAAACAAAATAGGGTTAAGAGATCACAAGAATCCGAGGAAAAACGCCGCGTGGGTCGCGCACGGCGGACGGGGGGCGTCGCACGTAGGGTGGCCGCTTACGGGCGAGCACCGGCGAGGGGCACGGGCGTGCTCGGCAGGCGGGCGCGACGTGCGCGCGGCGGGCAGCGCGAGCGTGTGCGGCGACTGGCGCGGGCGTGCACGCAGATACGTTCGGCGCTGGGGCAAGACGGGCGCGGGCGGCGCGAGCGTGCGCGGGGGTGCGCGTGGTGCTGGGCGTGCACCGTGCAGCGCTGGGCGCGCGATGGGCGCTGCCCTCGTGTGTCGTCGTCTCGTGTGGTGGACGGCAACGGTCGTACGCCTTCGGGACATCGGCCGTTGCTCGTCAATTCAATACTCAATAATTAAATCCAATAATCAATCATGAATCAAATAAATTCATAGCAAGGGTACACATGAAAATATGGAAATTCATATGAAAATAAATTAAGGGCGTACCGTGTGATCTTGGTTAGAGACTCGTGCTGATAACGTGGTGTAAATAAGTGTGTAAATTAAAGAGACAACGTTTGTTGACCCAGTTCGTCGGGAACGACTACGTCTGGGGGCGATCCAAGCCAGAAGTTTCACTAATGATCTTGTGTATGAGAGTGATTACAATAATGAATACAATGATTTATTTATAAGAATAAAACCCTAGTCTAAGATATAAAGTCTGTTGGGTTTCTTGGTCCATAAGTAATGTCCACATCAAATCTTCTAGATTTGGAATAATAAATCTTCTAGATTTACAACAATTTCAACCGATTTTACACAGATTGTCATCGAAAATATGTTGTTTTAGTAAAAAATAAATTACATTACTAAAAACCAGTGGGATTACCAGTAGGTATTATTTTTAGTAATTTACAAACGTAGATTATATGAGTATAATATGATATTGACGTAAATATCCTTCAATAACATTTTTTTCCGACGAACCACTCTTGTGCCAATTGCAAAATTGCACATGCAATTATAATGTATTTAAAATATAAAAAAACTTGTGAATTCTAAGAGCGTCAAACCAGGTCAAACGGATTTTTTCAAGGAAAAAAATCACGCTAAAGCAAAGCAGAAAACCCGTTTACAAGTGTGTTACTATGGGCAAGTTTGTATTAATGTAAGGAAAGCATGTGATACTGTGAGGACATGTGTTACTATAAGGACAAGTATTTGTTAAGAAAAAATACTCCCTCCATCTCGAAAGAACTTGCACACTTTCCTTTTTGATCCGTCGCAAAAGAACTTGCACACTTTATAAAAGAAAATATTAATTTGTGTGTATACTCACAAAAATATACACATATATATTTACCCATATGTTATTATTTTATTCAAAAAGTAATTTATTTTTAAAAAAATGTGCCCAAGGAGCTGTGTAAGTTCCTTCGGGATGGAGGGAGTATGTGTTATAGAAACAAAATATCTCCTCGTAATAAATATAAGGGCATATATATGTTCATAAGCAGTGATGCAAAAAAAAATTCAGGCTAGGCTGCCACCTAGGCGCCGCCTAGGGCGCTAGGCAGTCTTCTCTCAGCCCGATTTCTAAAAAAAATGGTGGTTCTAGATATTTTGGGGCCTAGGCGGCCGTAGTCGGCCCTAGGCAGTTCGACCGTAGGCGGCCGGCGGCCCTATTGTACAAAAAAATAAAAATTATAAAAAAAAATCTTTAGACGCTAGGCAGCGACAAAATGCCCGATTACCGATTTCCACCCTTGTTCATAAGAGACAAAATATGTGTTTCTTAATTTGTTCTATACCTCTTTAAATTTGGCGTTTTTATTCGTATTTGTACTCATTTGTTCATGTGATAATATATTTTTTTTCAATATAGTAACACATTTGTGTTTATATAATACTCCCTTCTATTCACTTTTGACTATCCATTTCTCCTTAAAAGAGAAAGTCTTTTTTTCCCTATCCAAAATAGCAAAAAAGTAACACCACCCTTTCAAACTTACCCCTTAAAAATATTATTTATTTACATTATATGACACTATATAAATGTTGATGATTCGGTCTAATCGTAAGGATTGGTTGTTGGTTGGTCTTTTTGGAATCACCAAATAATTACGTGTGATTGATTACCGGGGTAAAGACGGTAAATACGATAGATCATGATAAATACGAGAATGATTTCGTGTATCTGTACGTATTTGAGAATATGAATACAAGTAGAGGTGTTCAGTGCATGTGTATGAAGGTATTGGGTATTTTTTGTGTATTTAGGATAATTGACTTATTTTTATATATGAAATTCAAGGCATTTATACATACCACCTTCAAGTAGGTGGTGACAACCCTTTCATCTTCTAACTTGCATGTTTGACATGTATCCTTCGATATTTGACCTTATCTAGTACATTTACTTAGTTACAATGTCTTATTATATAATCTGAGGTGCCTAATTGCTCGTCTTGGGGCTCATTTTGTGAGAATTATCATCTCTGCTCTTCCTTTAGATTGTTCGATTCTCTTAGGGGTGCACTCCACCCTGCTCGCTCAACCGGTTTGGTATTATAATAAGTCTTGTTGATAATCATGGGCTGCTCGCCCAATGGGGTTGCTCATCCAATAGGGTTATTCCCCCAACTGGTCACTTAACTTGGTTTTGACCATTAATCGAGTACTAATGTCTAATAGTTGTTTGCTTATGTCTTAGGTTGATGGTCTATCAACAATTGTCCCTTTTTTTGTTCTTATGTTATCGTCGGTCAAGCAACTGAGGATGAGATAAATCTTCGTGAATGGATGTCGAACAACTAACCTTGGACGAGCAATTAATGATGTGACATTTCGATTCCCGATATGCGGCTTGGCGTGTCACATGATGTTGGGGAAATGATTGGTGTACCACCCACGTGTGTGTAGGTTATTACGAGGCAACACGCCCTTTTATTTACAATATTGCCCTTAACACGTGCCTTTGTTATTTACAATCGAGTCCTTGAGGTTCTCTGTTGGTCCCGGTACAAGACTGAGGAATGCGTGTATGGGGGGAATACACGTATACCAATTTTTCAACCTTAAAACTGACTGAGTCCCCTTTACTCAGAGTGGTAAAGAACTAGGAGCTGATAACACACCTACTGACTACACTTGGTGCGGGTCAGTTGGCTAACTATCAGTTCAAGTTCAGTGCGGAAATGTTTGAGCCCTGAAAGTTTAAAGTCTTGTTTAGTTTGCTTTCTGAAAAACTTGTTTTACTCAAATCTGAAACGTGTTTAGTAGGGCAGTGTTCTTTTGAAGATCAGCCTGATTGATTCAGACCTGATAAACTTTGAATGCAATGAATGAACAAGTAATATGGCAAATATGCACAATATCAAAGAAGTAAGAACACAAGGAGTTTAACGTGGTTCAGAGTCTCAAGCTCCTACGTCCACGGCCTGACTTAACAGGAAATCCACTCAAGGGATTCTTGTTTTTAACGTGCCAAGGTGCACCAAGACCAGCTAACCTCACTGATCTATACAAACTCCACTTACTAACACACTAACTGACTTACTCCCAACAAGCCTATCTTAGGGTTTTGGTTTCAGTTTGGATTCCAACTAAGTTGAGATTATCCTTACAAGACAAAGCTATGCTAAGGATTGGATAATCTCTCTAAGCTTAAGATAATTCTATTTAACTCTTGGAATACAGAATAACTCTCAGTTGCTAAGAAACACTTGGGAAATTTGGATGTTTTCGAGTGCTTCTCTTAAAGGCTGAATGCTTTGATTACTTGAGAGTTTGAGTAATTTCTGGCTTGGAAATTTCCCGTAACCTTGAATGGGTTCAAGGCCTTCTGTATTTATAGGTGATTTGAATAACTATCCGTTGGAGAGATAGTCTTCTAGTCATCTATGTAGAGTGGCTTCAAACGGACATATCTTCATGCAGCAGCCGCCCTTGCATGGATTTGGTATTTGCATTAAATGCACATTAAATGCTTGCCCGTTGAATATGCAGTCTGAATTCAGTCTTCATGTCAGGTTCCGTACGTGCGTGTCCTTCTCGGATTGGTCCACGTCATCAGGTTGGTGAGAATGTCAGAACTTATTCCTGAGCTTCAGGCTTGTCTTATTAAGTTCATTTTGTCTTGAGCCCACCAGTCTTGTCCTGACGCTGAAATTCATTTTGCATTGCTTGGCTCTACTCCAAGTCTTCCTATTAACTCAGTGACATCATGTTCCCTTCAGGACTGAGTTAGTAATGACCTCAGGGTCATACTCTTCATCACTGACACTTACTCAGCCAGCTTAGAGGACTGCTATAAGTTCAGGATGGTGCTCTTCGTCTTCAGGCTCTGAGTCTTGATTGTCTCCAGTGAGTTCTCCTCTCACTGAGTACCTGTGAAGTGTAAGATGACTAAGTACTAACCCTAACCAAGACTAGCATGACAAAGACAGATTAAGGCAAACATCTTTTCAGGGGCTTTGGGATCTTTGAGAAAGCAACAGAACAATGCACTCTCACCATGGAACCGTCTGGTCCTGACTCCCTCAGTTAGATCACCAATGATTTGATCAATGGGATGATCTTCTAACCAAGTTCTCTTGCCAGGAGTTGTTCCTGAAGTACCTGCAATGTTAGTGTCTACAGGCTCATAAAATTCAGGAAATTGAACAGAAGGGGATGATCCTGAGTCTATACCAAAGGGATTAACAAGCTCAATGTCAGGGACATTGATTCCCCCTTGATGAGGTGACTCAGGAGCCGTCTCAGCTGCAGCAGCATCTTCATAGATGGTGCTTACCTCAGGTTGAGCCTGTTCCTCAGTCTGAGGCTCAACAATCCCTGATGTGCTGGGCTTAGGAATTGGGACAGTTTTGATCTTGGGATCAGGTTGATTCTTCAAGCTCAGCCTTGTCACACTCCTTGTGACCTCCTCAGTGTCAGGATTCAACACCTTTGCCCTAGACTCATTAGCATATTCATCAAAGACAACATGAGGTGATTCTTCCACAACAAGGGTCCTACAATTGTAAACCCTGAAGGCTTTACTAACTTCAGAATATCCAAAGAATATCCCTTCATCAGATTTGCTATCAAAGGCTTTCAACTGGGTCTTCCCATTGTTGAGGATGAAGCACTTACAACCAAATACATGAAAATAAGAAATACGAGGTTTTCTCTTATTCCATGTCTCATATGGGGTCTGAGCATGTTGCTTGTTCAGCATGGATCTGTTCTGAGTGTAGCATGCAGTGTTGATTGCCTCAGCCCAGAATTTCTTGGGCAATCCTGACTCAGCCAGCATGGTCCTTGCAGCCTCCTTCAGTGTCCTGTTCCTCCTTTCAGCGACACCATTCTGTTGTGGGGTTCTAGCTGCAGAAGTCTCATGAGCTATACCAAGTTCATTACAAAAGTCAGAAATATATGAATTTATAAATTCAGTGCCCTTGTCAGATCTGATTTTAGTAATGGACTGATTCTTCTCATTGCTGAGTCTTCTGAGCAACTCTGGAAGCTTCACCTGTGTTTCCTTCTTATTCAACAAGAAAATAACCCAAGTATATCTAGAATAATCATCAATAACCACAAGGGTATATTTTCTACCATTCATACTCACAGGTGTTATTGGACCAAATAGATCCATGTGCAAGAGCTGAAGTATCCTGTCAGTGGAGTAGGAAGTCTTCTCTTTGAATGACGCTCTGACCTGCTTCCCTTCCTGACAAGCTTTGCACACGTGATCTTTGCTAAAAACTTCATTAGGTAGACCATCAACAAGTGACTGTCTAGAAATTTTGTTAAGGATCTTGAAGTTCAGGTGGCTTAACCTTTTATGCCATAACCAACTGAGCTCTAGAGAGCTTTTAGCAATAAGACAAGTATTAGGAATAGTGCTGCTCCAATCAGCGAGATAAACGTTACCTTTCCTTATACCTGATAGAAGCACTTGTGTTGATTTGTCCTTGACTGAACATGTATTCGATGAGAACTCAACACTGAACCCTTTGTCACAGAATTGACTTACTGACAACAGGTTGTGCTTCAGTCCTTCTACAAAGGACACATTTTCCACTCTGACTGTACCTATAATTAGAACACCAAAACCTTTAGTAACACCTTTTGAGTTATCACCAAAGGTTACCTGTGGACCATCTTTAGCTTGATACTCTTGGAGAAGACTCTTCATTCCAGTCATGTGCCTTGAGCAACCACTGTCTAGGTACCAAACAGCTTTGATTGAGTCTATTCTCCTCTTGTTGTGATCTACAGCCGCCTGCAAGTAAATCAGGCTTTAGGTACCCATTGGGTGTTGGGTCTTATTGTGTCAGCTGTACCCTTCGGGATCCAGACTTGCTTCACAACCCTGATTGCCTCAGAGTGGTAAATCTGTCTCCCTGAAACATCGACATACACAACTTTCTTCTTCTTTGCCTTAGAGGAAGATGGTGTATGAGTGTTGGACTTAGGCTTCACAGGAGCCTGAGTGGGTGCCTTTTGGGCTGGCTTCCTGTTCTTCCTAGGTCTGGGTGCAGCAGGTCTTGGGCCTTGTTCTTGATAAGGACCCTGATTTCTATTCCCCCTAGGCAAGTGAGGGAAAGGAAAACAGTTAAAGGCCTCAGGATGCCAAAACCACGGGGGTGTCATCATGTTTGGCCTTCCCTGTTGGTATTGCCAAGCATAATGGTACCCTCGCTGACCAGTCTGAGGGCTCTTGGCCTGAGTCTTCCTCTGCTTTCGCTGAGGTTTTCCTTGGCCTGAGCTCTCAGGGGCTTCCTTAGATTGCTTCGCCTTTCCCTTGGGTTTTGGCTTAGCTACCTTAGGAGCAACCCTGACTATGTCAACGGTTTCTTTGCCCTTATCAGTTTGACAGGCCTGGAGCACAACCTTAGGTGCACTCTGGCCTGTCTGACCAAATACCGTCTCAGTGTTGCTCCCTGAAGCAACATGAGACTGACCTTGTGAGGATTTCTCAAGAACATATCCAAGGCCCTTTTTCTTGTTCCCAAGTATCTGGTTGCTATTTATTTCCTCTCTAGCCACTGAGGATTTATTCATTGCTGCAACCTTTTTCTTGAGAGAGTCCTCACTCTTTTTCAGGATTTCATGTCTGGTAAAGAGGTCATCAAACTTACTCTTAAGTGCTTTCAGCTCTTCCTTCCTGACCAGCTCTTCCTCAGCCAAATCCTTCAGAATCTTCTCTCTTGGGAGACGCTCAGCATTGATCAAATCAATCTCTTGAGTCAGTCTCACAATTTGAGCTGATTCTTTAAGATCAGACTGAGTGAGTTGTTCATTCAGGTTTTGAACCTCAGTACTCAATTTCTTGTTCTCCTCTACCAAGAAGACATTAGTTTCCTGCAGTCTGGAGAAATCAACCATCAATTGATCAAGACAGATCTGAAGGTTCATTTCTCTAACTGACTCTGAGCTAAGCTCAGGATTTTGACCAGTGTAGGAAGCACAAACAGAATTTGATGTTACCTCAGGCTCATCCCTAGTCATTAGGCAGACATCATCGTACTCGTCATCTGAGAAGAGTTCAGGAGACCTTTCAGTGGGACCGTCAGAGTCTGTTGCATCCTCAGCAACCATTGCTCTCCGATCAGCAGATCTTAGATCCCTCGTGACTCTCCTTTCCTCCCTCTCCCTAGCACTTAGCTCCGGGCAGTCGTACTGATAGTGACCAATCTTGTTACAGTTGTAACATGCTACCTGCTCACTTACTCTTTCTTTTCTCGGTTCAGGGTTCCTCCTTGAGTCAGGTTCCCTGATTCTTGGTAAGCTTTCAGCCTTGGTTGGATATCTATCATCGCGAGTACGTCTCTGTTCGTCTCTTCTTTCAGGTTTTGGCTCTGAATATCTCCTTTCATCACCACGTTCTCTCCTCTGGTCAGTGTTCCTGCGCTCCTCATATCTCCTCGAGCTTTGGTGGGTTCCTTCAGGTTTCCTGTCACGTGAGTCCTGATAAAACTTTTTATAACAACCAAACCTGGAATTGAGCTTGTCAAATCGTCTGGCCATCAGGCTGTACTCCTCAGTGAGTTCTTCCCTGCTCATCTCCATCAGTGACTTTGATGAAGAATTTGATGAGGGCTCAACAGGTTCAGACCTGGCCTTGAACGCCACACTTTTCTATGGAGTTTTCTCCTTCACTTCCTCTTCTGACTGAACTTTCTTCTTTCTTTTGTTAAGATCAAATTCAAGCGCTTTGAGCTCTGAAAAAAGTAAAGCAGAGGTTATGTTACTCATATCCTGAGTGTTCTTAAGCATAATTACACTGTTGTCCCATCTCTCAGGAAGGGCATTCAGGATCTTTGAAGCAACATCTCTCCTTGGGACATCCTTGTCCAGCATCACCAACTCATTCATCAACTTGATGAATCTAGACTCCATTTGATCTATGCTCTCGTCAGGCAGCATCTCGAACGCTTCGAATTTCTGAATGGCAATATTTCTCTTGTTCTCCTTTATCTTTTCTGACCCCTCGCACATCCTGGTCATCTCATCCCAAACCTCCTTTGCCGTCTTTAGGTTCATCAGCCTGGCTGACTCCTCGAAAGGCACCGTATGCAAGATGATGTTTCTGGCGACGTTGTCAAGCCCCACCATCTTGATTTCATCGTTGGTCATGTCTTTCCTCTCTTTAGGAACCTGCACGCCAATCGCAAGATCATCATATCCCAGTCCTCTGACGTTAGGAATAGTGATCTTGATCGGTCCTTTCCTGAGTACACGCGGCATCTGGTCATGGATGGCATCTAGATGTGCCTCTAATCTGAACTTCCAATAGACAAAGTTAGACACAGAGAATTCAGGTAACGAAGCTTCAAGTCTCCTCGAAGTCATGATGATGCAAGTTTTATGAAAAGCAAACTCAGATCTGTTCAGTGACCACCAACAGTTTCTCCTCTGAAACTATTAGTATTCAAAGTCAGTGGTCTTTCGAACCACTGCTCTGATACCACTTGTTGGTCCCGGTACAAGACTGAGGAATGCGTGTATGGGGGGGAATACACGTATACCAATTTTTCAACCTTAAAACTGACTGAGTCCCCTTTACTCAGAGTGGTAAAGAACTAGGAGCTGATAACACACCTACTGACTACACTTGGTGCGGGTCAGTTGGCTAACTATCAGTTCAAGTTCAGTGCGGAAATGTTTGAGCCCTAAAAGTTTAAAGTCTTGTTTAGTTTGCTTTCTGAAAAACTTGTTTTACTCAAATCTGAAACGTGTTTAGTAGGGCAGTGTTCTTTTGAAGATCAGCCTGATTGATTCAGACCTGATAAACTTTGAATGCAATGAATGAACAAGTAATATGGCAAATATGCACAATATCAAAGTAGTAAGAACACAAGGAGTTTAACGTGGTTCAGAGTCTCAAGCTCCTACGTCCACGGCCTGACTTAACAGGAAATCCACTCAAGGGATTCTTGTTTTTAACGTGCCAAGGTGCACCAAGACCAGCTAACCTCACTGATCTATACAAACTCCACTTACTAACACACTAACTGACTTACTCCCAACAAGCCTATCTTAGGGTTTTGGTTTCAGTTTGGATTCCAACTAAGTTGAGATTATCCTTACAAGACAAAGCTATGCTAAGGATTGGATAATCTCTCTAAGCTTAAGATAATTCTATTTAACTCTTGGAATACAGAATAACTCTCAGTTGCTAAGAAACACTTGGGAAATTTGGATGTTTTCGAGTGCTTCTCTTAAAGGCTGAATGCTTTGATTGCTTGAGAGTTTGAGTAATTTCTGGCTTGGAAATTTCCCGTAACCTTGAATGGGTTCAAGGCCTTCTGTATTTATAGGTGATTTGAATAACTATCCGTTGGAGAGATAGCCTTCTAGTCATCTATGTAGAGTGGCTTCAAACGGACATATCTTCATGCAGCAGCCGCCCTTGCATGGATTTGGTATTTGCATTAAATGCACATTAAATGCTTGCCCGTTGAATATGCAGTCTGAATTCAGTCTTCATGTCAGGTTCCGTACGTGCGTGTCCTTCTCGGATTGGTCCACGTCATCAGGTTGGTGAGAATGTCAGAACTTATTCCTGAGCTTCAGGCTTGTCTTATTAAGTTCATTTTGTCTTGAGCCCACCAGTCTTGTCCTGACGCTGAAATTCCTTTTGCATTGCTTGGCTCTACTCCAAGTCTTCCTATTAACTCAGTGACATCATGTTCCCTTCAGGACTGAGTTAGTAATGACCTCAGGGTCATACTCTTCATCACTGACACTTACTCAGCCAGCTTAGAGGACTGCTATAAGTTCAGGATGGTGCTCTTCGTCTTCAGGCTCTGAGTCTTGATTGTCTCCAGTGAGTTCTCCTCTCACTGAGTACCTGTGAAGTGTAAGATGACTAAGTACTAACCCTAACCAAGACTAGCCTGACAAAGACAGATTAAGGCAAACATCTTTTCAGGGGCTTTGGGATCTTAATCAAAACTGACAATGTCCCAACATTCTCAATTCTTGTGGGAATTACCCCGTTTTCTCCTTCTTCTTTTTTAATCTCTTCTTTCACTGTAGCATTTCAGATTTCCCCAATTTTGCTCGTTTGTATTTTCTGGTGAAACTCCTTGCACGGGCCACCACTTTCCACTGTTAATTTAAAGGCAGTATTGTTGTTTTAATCTCGTTTACTATTTCTTTTTCACAATTTTCTCTTCTCTTAACTGCGGTCGATTTCTAGAATTCCCACCGTTGTTCTTAATAAATCACAGCTGTCAACCCCAATAAACCTATCATAAACAACCATCGTCCTCACAAAAGTCTCTATCTAAAGTCGTGCCCCATATCATCTCAATCAAGCCACAATATTCCTCCAAGGAATCCAGAGAAGCGTCTGATCGATGAAATCTCCACCGCTCCACCGTCTTTCGAAGTATTGGACACTTCAAATTCCCACTCAAAGTCTATAGCCCAATCTGTAGAGGATATGGGTGCTCGTCAATCTGAAGATGAAATTATACAAAAACCCTTTCCCGGATCGTTCAAACGAGGATACATCGTTAGGTTTGAAAATGAAGATTTGGATTTTGACAACGAGCTTACGTGTGAATTTCTGGATAGTATAGAATCCCCACAACCAATCCTGACTGCAGTTGTTTGCCAATCCCACTGGTAGTCATATATGACAACATATTCCGGGCTCTTTGCTCGCTCAGACTGTGAATTAGTCAAATGCAAACGGACTTAGTTCCAGGCGAGTAAGATCAAGATGCATACCATAAAAATTCCAATTCAAAATAACATATAGGTATGTTCTTATGATTTTCACTAGTGGACTAGAAAATAGGTCACGAACAGGGCATACATCACGTTATTTTCTAGAATTTGGTAAAATTCTTGAATTGCTTATGAAACGGAGGAAAAATTCTACATAAACTTAAGAGTAACATATTTTAAAATATCATATTTTAATTTTACCTATTTCAACTTGTGCATGCATTCTAATAGAGCACAAAAAAAATTCAATTTCACTGGAAAAACTCTGTTTGGAAGGAAAATCACTAAAAATAGGAAATACCTTCAAAAGTGGCTAGATTGATTTCCTAATAAAGATAAGAGAAATAAACCAACATAGTATAATCTCATATAAATTTGGATTCATCTAATCATGGAGATTTTTACAAAGACATCCTTAAAATGGGGCATTTTTTACTATGTTCAGTACTTTAGTAGAAAAATCATATAATATTTTTGTAATCATTCCAGAAGGTAACACGTTTCATTATCTTGTAGTAGTGTCCTTTGTAATCGCCTGATCGCCTGACCCTTATACATATAATATTTTATTTTTGTTTTCTCAGAACAAAGAGTGATAGTTATCGTTCTAGAGATCCCAGAGTGTTACCACTTGCTTGCTCGCCGTGTCAAACAAATGGCCTCAGAAGATCCTTCGAAGAAGAAGAAGTATGATCCCCCTCTTTCGCTTAAAAAGTTACGAGCTGGGGAACCTGTTGGTCCGGAGTTTGAACCATCAAAGGTGAAGAGCTCTATTCCTCGCCCATCTCCTCGCTCCTCGCCGCCCCCGACTCAACAAAAATATGTTAATCGGGGCAAAAAAAAGTTAACAAAGGAGGTTGCCCCTCCTCGCAAGGAGGACGATCGTTCAAAATGATCCAAAGGTCAGTCCCAGGTGAGCAAGAGGGACATGTTGCGCTCCTCATCCATGGAGGAAGTGAGCGAGCAGCAAGTAGTTGGCGCCATCGTGGCGAGCAAGAGAAGAGGTTCCTCTCCAGATAACTCGTACTTGGGTTACGACCCCATCAAGTTGAAGTAGTAAGTCCCCTCCCTGTTGCTTGGCTGACCGCTACTCACTGACCTTCTATTTCTACCAACTCTATTACTTATCTATTTGTTGTAGGTACAAAAGGGAGGAATATCCCGGGTGAGCAAAGGTGCTCCACCAACTCAACTGTGTCAAGTCTACTCCCGCCTACCACGACATTCCCGATTCTCATGTCAGGCGAGCAACAGAGCTCATTCCTCGCTTGTGGATGAAGCTGTGCGAGAAGATTGTCCAAGATCAGAGTCTGAGTGACAATGCTATCTTATTGAGTTATAACACTAGTCACCAGGTTGTGTCTGCTCAAAGAGTCCTTGACCAAGCTATAGAGTTAGAGAGGACAAACAGGAGTCTGGGGTGCAAGATTGAGCAGTTTGAGGTGGAGAAAGCTGCTATTCTGAAGAAGAACAACAAGAAGAACAAGAAGAAGGATGAGGAACTGGTCAGGCTAAAAAATGAGTACGAGAAGGCCAAGCTTAACTGGGAGAGGATTTTGAAGGCTGCAGAAGACCGAGAGAAGGTTGCTCTGAACACCTCTGAAAAGTTGAGGTTGGACTTAGGGGTCGCCACTGATCGCCTCCAAGTCTTAGAAACTGAGCGCACGGGTCTGGTGGACATGGTTGAGTCCCTGAAGGTCCATGTCACCCGACTGGAGACGAAGGGTAAAGGTGTCGTCTCTTATGTTGACTATGTGCAGGATGTGACCGATAACACCAATCTTGGTTACATCTGCGCATATGCTGACTGTGTACACTCTGTGAAGTATGCTCTTGATAATGGTCATGATATCATGACCTCGGTGACCAAAGACTTCACGGACTACATTACAGAGAACCCTCCTGCTTCTGGCTTCGACATCCCTGTTGCTGATCTTGGGGAGATGGGTGTGGACTTGGGCGCCCTTAAAGATAATGTTCGGGTGATCGCCCCCAGGCTGAGGACTGAGGAGGTAAACAAGGATGCCTCAGTCTTTGATGCTCTAAGCCCCCTTTTCTCTGCTCTCTTGGACGGGGCGGGCACCTCGATCGCATTCGTCGAGCAGCAGGCCCCCGAGCCTACCACCACCGATGCCACTCCTTTCACTGAAGCTCCATCTGCTCCCCAAGAATGAAGACTTTTGTTTTTCCTTTTTGAATTTAGCATTGTAGTAGGTCTTGCTTTATTACCTTTTCCTTTCTGATTGTACTTTCTTACTTTTTTATCAATGCAATGAACTTGTTCTTTTCCCTAGCTTGTTTGTGTTAATATTTTCTTTGTATTCGTCTTACTATTTGTTAGGATATAGATTAGATGTTTTGAAGATGTTAAAACAAGAACTTATAATAGGACTAGCTGAACCTGTTAGTCAGCTACAGATTAGTCTAGGTCTAGAATAGGTCTTTAGTTAAGGGGGAAGAAATCTGTGCAGACCAGAGACGGTACCAGAGAAGGTACCAGAGAAGGTGACCAGAGAAGGTGACCAGATGAGGTACCAGAGGAGTCTGACCAGAGGAGTCTGCCAGAGGAGTCTGCCAGAGGAGTCTGACCAGAGGAGTCTGACCAGAAGACCTCTCCCAGATGAGGTTCAGAGCAGAAGTGTTACCTGACCAGATGAGATCAGACCAGAAGACCCCAGACCAGACGAGTCCTATTCAGATGAGGGAGACGGATTAGTTCACCTACCAGAAGCATCTTAGTAATCTGGAGACAAGAAGACTTTGGAAATTCATGATGGAGTAGAAGGCTATCTAGAGAGTCAACTGATGGAGGATCTGATTGTTTGATTGATTGATTGAAAGTCAACTAATCAATCATATAATCAATCTTTGATTGATTATAATCCTCCAATTATGGTTGTTTGAATTGCTAGTTCCCAACGGCTAGTTTATTCCATAACTATAAATAGGAGTGCTTGGATTAGTTCAAGATAGGAGAGTCGCGCGAGAGCACACCAAGAACACACGAACTCTTCCAATCACTCACCTTTGTCCTTTCTAGTTTATATACACTATATTAGGAGTTTAGTTGGATTATTACTCAACCTGTTCATCTTGTTAGATAAGGTTGTTGTAAGTTGTACGAAGGAGCTGGTACTTCGCAATTCCAGTAGGTTCGTAAGCAAGTTGGTTGGAGAGTGAGAAAGACCCCTTTGAAGAAAGGGAGAGTGGACGTAGGATCGTTATATCCGAACCACTATAAATTCCGGTGTTATTTACTTTTCTGTACTTTAAATTTCTGCAATTTATTTTAGCATTTCTTTAAAGGGTTTTCTTAAAAATAAACTTAAAAACGCTTTCTGCTGGATATTTTTGGGACCAACAAGTGGTATCAGAGCAGTGTGTCCTACAGACCACTGTTTTGAAATTATCTCGGTGGTCACCAGGGCAGATCCATTTTTTTGAAAACCCAAATATTTGTTGTGCTAACAAATTTTGCAGAAATGGGCTCAAAGAGATGCAGTAGAAGAGACACCAGGAGGTACTCCAAAAGAAGCATAGCAGATGAGGAAGATGAGGTATCCACTTCTGGTTCATCATCTAATTTTGGACCAGACGAAGAGGTTTGTCTTATGACAGACGAGGTATGCAATCGAACTCCCTCTTCTTCTTATTCTTCATTTTCTGAACAATCAGAGGAGTCTGATATGCAGAAAATGCTATTAGATCTCCAAACTTCGATACAACTTTGTCAAAAGTTGGAAGAAGAGAACACAAAGTTGAAAGCAGAAAATCAGAAGCTTTCACAATGTTTTAGCAACCCAACTGATCTACCAGCTGAACAAGTTCACACTCTGGTAGAAGAGTCCACTGACTTGAAAACCAGATGTGATGATCAAACTAAGCTAATAGAAAAGTTGCTTGCTGAAAACATTGAGAAAGATAATGAATATACTCTGCTGGAAGCTAAGTTCGATGAACTCTTCCATCAAAACAAAATTGTAAAAGATAGTGAGGACAAGCTCAAGCTGAGACTGGAGCAGCTGACTATAGCAAACAATGCTGTGTCACATATAGCTGCCTCATCTCAAAGAGAGCATGATAAAACAGGCCTTGGTTATACCAAACCTAAATCCTCACATGTTCAGAAAGAAGAACAGACTAGTAATTTTATTGATAAGGGTAAAAGGCCAGCTGACCAGGCAACTCAGTCTAATGGGCAGATGAGTCCTAAAACTCAAAAACCCAAAAGGCAGAGGAGGAATTTTAAGAAGGGCTATACCCAGAATAAAAGACCTCAGCCAGGCCAGCAGAGTAGAAGAAAGTCTGGATCTTCTCAAAAGAGGCAGAACCAGATGACTCCTACTCACCTGCAGAGGACTTTCAAGTCACCTGCCAGACCAGCTGGAACATTTGATGGTTCTAGTAAAACTTATCCTTATCAAAAGAATTTTAAGTCTGTTGCTTTAAGACAAGTTATTCCTTCTACTGGACAAGCTCATAAGAGAAGAAGAGCCTCTAGAAGAAATAACCATGTCGAAGCTTCTTATGTTCAGTGTGTTTTTGTTGATATATATGGAAGAAAGATAAGATCACCTGATCCAAAAAGGGATGATCTATTCTTGTGGATTCCTAAATATTGTGCTAACCCCCCTGGACCCAGTAGGGTACCAAAAACTTGATTGTCTGCAGATACACAAGAAGACCAGCTGATGTTTTGCCCCAATATCAGCTGAGCATACTTTGAGGGGGAAGATCAGTTGACCCAGCCTGCTAGATTCTTTATTTTGTTATTTCAATATTTTCTTGTCTTGTTTTATTTAAGTTCTTCCAGTTTTAACATCATTAAAAAGGGGGAAATTGTTAGGATATAGATTAGATGTTTTGAAGATGTTAAAACAAGAACTTATAATAGGACTAGCTGAACCTGTTAGTCAGCTACAGATTAGTCTAGGTCTAGAATAGGTCTTTGGTTAAGGGGGAAGAAATCTGTGCAGACCAGAGAAGGTACCAGAGAAGGTGACCAGAGAAGGTGACCAGAGGAGGTACCAGATGAGGTGACCAGATGAGATGTCCAGAGCAGAAGAGTCACCAAAGCAGAAGAGTCACCAGAGCAGATGAGGTCCAGAGGAGTCTGACCAGATGAGCTTGGACCAGAGGAGTCTGACCAGAGGAGTCACCAGAAGACCTCTTTCAGATGAGGACCAGAGCTGAAGTGTTACCTGACCAGATG
Source organism: Ballota nigra (assembly GCA_947034835.1). NCBI lineage: Eukaryota > Viridiplantae > Streptophyta > Magnoliopsida > Lamiales > Lamiaceae > Ballota > Ballota nigra. Next base: position 90,176,548 of record OX344722.1, on the reverse strand, counting down.
AGACCAGACGAGAAGACCCCAGACCAGTCGAGAGACGGATTAGTTCACCTACCAGAAGCATCTTAGTAATCTGGAGACAAGGAGATTTTTGAAATTCATGATGGAGTAGAAGGCTATCTAGAGAGTCAACTGATGGAGGATCTGATTGTTTGATTGATTGATTGAAAGTCAACTAATCAATCATATAATCAATCTTTGATTGATTATAATCCTCCAATTATGGTTGTTTGAATTGCTAGTTCCCAACGGCTAGTTTATTCCACAACTATAAATAGGAGTGCTTGGATTAGTTCAAGATAGGAGAGTCGCGCGAGAGCACACCAAGAACACACGAACTCTTCCAATCACTCACCTTTGTCCTTTCTAGTTTATATACACTCTATTAGGAGTTTAGTTGGATTATTACTCAACCTGTTCATCTTGTTAGATAAGGTTGTTGTAAGTTGTACGAAGGAGCTGGTACTTCGCAATTCCAGTAGGTTCGTAAGCAAGTTGGTTGGAGAGTGAGAAAGACCCCTTTGAAGAAAGGGATAGTGGACGTAGGATCGTTATATCCGAACCACTATAAATTCCGGTGTTATTTACTTTTCTGTACTTTAAATTTCTGCAATTTATTTTAGCATTTCTTTAAAGGGTTTTCTTAAAAATAAACTTAAAAACGCTTTCTGCTGGATATTTTTGGGACCAACACTATTCGCCACTTGTATTATGCTTTATACTTCTTCTTAAATACTCTCTCTTTTATTTTTCAAGAGAAGTACTTTTGTTTGCAGACCGGTATGTATAATTTTATATCGGTCCTTCTTGGTTCTCCAGGAACTTGACCTTCATTGATTGGGCTTTTTGTGGTCCTTGTTGGACTTAGCCTTTATCTCTCTACATCTGAGCTTTGTTGCCCACCGTATGTCGAGCTTGCATTTTAATGCATCTTGCTTCTAGCGAGCAGCTATGCTTTCTTGGGCGAACAGGTGGGCCTTTATGCCTTCTAAACTAAACTTTAACTATACAACATATAATACAACAAATGGCTATTCTTGTTGCTCAAATTTATGATCTTATACATTACTTGGCTACTTCTATTCACATAATATTCTAAAAAAAATCTGAAATTTACATCAAATTTACAACATATAAGGTGATATAAAAAATTTACATTTGACTTACGAAGTGATATATGAAATTTACATTAACTCTTCACTATTTATAGTACTTCTTTAATAAGGAAGCATTCCAGGAGTATTGGGCCGAGTTGTCTTTCATATCTTCGAGGTCATATGTGTCGTTATACCACTTGTGGGTTATCCTGAACGGGCCCTCCCAAGTCGGTCCGAATACTCCTGGTGGTGGTGCTAATACTTTTCGAAGTACAAGATCTCCGATTTCAAATTCTCTGACTTTTACTTGAGAATTGTAATACTTTGCTATTATTTTCTTGTATATCGCATTCTTCATTTCTGCTGAAATCCTTTTTTTATCGATTAATTCCATCTCTGCCGCCAAGGCCGTGTTGTTCGACTGCTCGTTGAACCCTATTGTTCACTCCATTGGTACTTTGAGCTCTATAGGTATGACTGCTTCGGTGCCAAATGCCATAGTGAATGGAGTTTCCCCGGCGCTCGTCCTATATGACACCCTGTAAGCCCATAACACTTCTGACAGCTCTTCTGACCATTTCCCTTTTTATCAACTAAGCGGATCTTCAAAATGTGTTTTATTATTTTATTAACCGCTTCGACTTGGTCGTTGGATTGGGGATGGTAGGGAGTTGAAAAATGCTTCTTGATTCCCCATTTCTTATAAAAATCTTATTACCTTCAAACTGTCTTCTGTTATCTGTTAAAATTGCTTGCGGGACTCCGAATTGACATACAATATTTTTCCAAATAAAGCTTATCATCTTTTCTTGCGTGATTGTCACGGGTGCCTCTGTCTCGGCCCATTTTGTGTAGTAGTCCACGACCACTACCGCAAAATTTACATTCCCCTTTCCGGTTGGGAAAGGTCCTATGATGTATATCCCCCACTTTGCGAATGGCCATGGACTATTCACAGGTATTAGTTCAGTTGGTGGCCTGTGAATACTTGGGGCGAACAGCTAGCATCGGTGACATGTTTTTGCAATTTTGATTGCATCTTGCAGTAAAGTTGGTCAGTAGCATCCTTGTCTCACCGTTTTGTATGCCAATGCTCGCCCTCCTGCATGATTTCCACACACGTCCTCATGAATTTCTTGTAAAACTTCTTGGCCTTGCCCCCTTGCCAAACATTTTAGCAAAGGAAGTGAAAATCCTCTTTTGAAAAGTTGTCCATCCATTATCATAAACCTTGTTGCTCGCCCGGTCATTTTGGCTGCTTCTTGTGAGTCTTCAGGTACTTCACCATCCCTGAGGTATTTGAATATTAGTGTTCACCAGTCATCTTCTTCAAATTCCTCCTGAACTTGATTGATTTTGTAATCGCTAGTTGATGGATGAAGTATCTTGGTTATCGTAACTTCTGAAAGTTCGGCCGGGCCTGTGCTGGTAGCCAGGTGAGCAAGTGCATCTCCTTGGGCATTGTTATCTCTTGGCACTTGCAATGTAGATTTATTCAAATAACGAGGCTAAATGAGCAACAATTTTCTGATACAAGGCCATATTTTTATCTTTCGCTTCATATTCTCCTCGGACTTGGTTGACTATCAACTATGAGTCTCCAATATTTGTAATCTTCTCACCCCCACAGCCAAAGCTAACCGAAGTCCGGCAATCAATGCTTCATATTCAACCTCGTTGTTCGTCGCCATGAATTCAAACCTGACAGCTGAGGTGAACATCTGCCTCTCAAGGCTGATCAACACTATCCCGGCTCCTGATGTTGTATTAGTTGATGACCCGTCAACGTACATATGCCATGGATGATTATGATCTCTCGTCGGATCTTGAGAAAAGGTCACTTCGACTATGAAGTCAGCTAACGTTTGTCCTTTGATCACTGTTTGAGGTGCATAAGATATTCCGAACTGGCTTATTTCGAGGGACCATTTGAGGAGGCGACCAACAGTGTCAGGCCTTTGTAAAATTTATCTCAAAGGAAATATTGTCAACACTTCTATCTGATGGTCAAAGAAGTATGGTCGTAGCTTTCTTACGCTCATTACAAGTGTGTAGGCTAACTTCTCCATTGGCGAATATTTGATTTCAGTTTCGTGTAAGGCCTGACACACGTAGTAGATTGGTAAGTGAAATTTACCTTCTGCACGAACTAAGACCGAGCTGATCGCCACTTCTAAGGCAGCCAGATACAGGTACAACTTTTCTCCTAAGATAGGCTTTGACAGGATCTTGGTGTCGCCGAGGTAGTCTTTCAGTTGCTCAAATATCTGTTGGCAATTGCTTGTCCATTGAAACTGTCCTTTCTTGATAGCATCAAAGAAAGGTCGGCATTTGTCACCGGATCTTGAAATGAATCTATTTAAGGCTACTAAACATCCAGTGAGTCGTTAGACCTCCTTAACTGATCTAGGTGGTTGCATGTCCATGATTGCCTTCACTTTTGATGGATTTTCTTCAATGCCCCGCTGACTGACCAGGTGTCCAAGGAACTTTCCTGAATGAACTCCAAAGCTGCTCTTTTTTGGGTTTAGCTTCATATTATAAGCCCAGAGTATTTCAAATGCTTGTGATAAGTGCTCTAGATGGTCTTCCTTCCTTGGACTTTTGACAGCTATATCATCCACGTATACTTCCATCGTCTTGCCAATGTGTTCATCGAACATCTTATTGACAAGTCTTTGGTACGTGACTCCCGTGTTAATCAATCCAAACGACATCCTCTTCCTACATAGCAGATTCTTGTTGGTGTAGAATGTTGTATGTTCCTGGTCATCTGGGTGCATTGGGATTTGGTGATAGCCCGCGAACGCATCCATGAATGTGAGGAGCTCGTGTCCAGCCGTGTTGTCTACCAGCTGGTCAATGTGTGGAAGTGGGAAGTTGTCCTTAGGGCAAGCAGCATTCAAGTCGGTGAAGTCGATGCATAGCCTCCATGTTCCATTTGGTTTTCGAACTAACACCGGGTTTGCCACCCATTTAGGACACAAAGCTTGCAGGATGAGATCGTTGTCTAATAGTTTCTTCACTTCCACATCAAGTGCCTCGTATTTGTTGGGTCCAAATTTTCTTCTTTTTTGCTTTACCGGCTTCCTTGTTGGATCAATATTTAGCCTATGGCAAGCATGCTCAGGGCTAATGCCTACCACATCGGCATATGACCATGCGAATATATCGAGATTGGACTTAAGAAATTCTTCCATTCTAGATTTGTATGGCTCAGCGAGCTCAGATCCGATGAAGAGTTCTAAGTCTTCTCAGTTCGGGTAAACTCTTATTGCCTTCAACTCTTCAACCGGTGTTGCTCTCCTCTTCTGGCCCTTCCAACGAGGATTTATGATGGGTCCTTCGAAGCTAAGCTCAACTTCAACAACCATTGGCTCTGCTCCTAGCCGTGGCTCGATGTCATCGATTTCGTTTGGAATAGGTACAACTTCTTCTCCTTGTTGCTCGTTTTAGACCTCCTGCTCGTCTTCACCCTGCTGTTCATCCACTTCTATCATTTTTATGTCAATGGACTCTATAATTTCATCTAGGATGGAGGGTTCACCTTCAACCCTGCTGCTCGGCTATTCGTCCATCATGGACACTTTGTTGTCTTTTTATTGTAGTTACAGGAGGCATTCTCGAGCTCTCTTCTGATCACCTTTCACCGTACCTGAACCTTTTGAAGTTGGAAACTTAAGACAATAGTAGTACGTTGAAACGGCTGCTTTAAATTCATTCATAAAAGGACGACCGAGAAACCCATTGTAGGCAGATTGTTGGTCTACAACCAAAAATTCTATCATTCTGGTCAATCTCCTATCAGGGTTCTCGATCGATACAAGTTCAACCGATAATGTAACTACACCTAAGGGAATGGTTACAGCTTCTCCAAATCCCACTATTTTATGATTACAGTCTTTTACATATTTAGCATAATCTCCTAACTGATCTAATGTGCTCTTAAACAAGATGTTTGTATAGGAACCGATATCGACAAGCAGACAATGTACTCGTGTCCCCATTATGTTGGCACAGATGATCAATGAGTCATTGTGAGGAGTTAGTATCCCGTCCAAGTCTTTCTCTGAAAATGTTAAGACTCTCGTCTTCTTGGTCGCCGGGTTTACTCCAACCTCTTTGACTTGAGCCACAGCCCTCATTTCTGCCTTCATTTTTCTTTTAGACATCTGTGGCCTTCCATCTGAGCAACCCCCTATGGATCCGGCTGGCTCAAGCATCAAGATCTCTCGAACCGGTTCTATCGGGGCTGTCATTATCTTTTTTCCTTTCTTATCCATATTGCTCGGCTGCTCGTCACTTTCATCATCCTCCGAGCTGGATGGTGCTGCTGCCCTGGGCCTTTTTCCCGGTTGCCTTTTGACGAATTCTGACAACTTTCCTTCTTCGTAAAACCTCCATAACTGCTTCAGAAGGTCCCGAAACTCACTTGTGAAGTGGCCTATATTTTGATGATACGCGCAATATTTGTTTTGGTTTAGTTTTTCTCGTTCTTGTCTAATCTTCCTAGGCTCTGATAACATGTCTTTATCTTTCACATTGTTGTAGACAGCCTCTACTGACATAGTCAATACCTGATTCAGCTTCTCTTTCAAACTCGTTCCTTCATTAAAGGCTTTCATATTTTTTGGAGCTTTGTATTCACCTCCACCTGACTTTTTCCCTGACTTCTTCGGGTCGGTTTTGTCTCCCAACTCTTTCTGAAGAGCTTCTTGCATTAAAATGTATATGTCGACCCAATTTCTGAATTCTGCATAAGTTTTAGGGAAAGTTAGGTGCATATCCTTCCATAAGTATGTTCCCTTTTTTAGTCCGGTCATCACCGCCACGATCTTCGTGTCCTCACCTACCATTTCTCCTTCCAATAAGACCTTGTCGAACCTCTTGAGAAATTTCCTACCAGATTCATTGTCTCCTTGTTTTATGTCTACCAGTTGGTGTCTTTGTGTTAGATAAGACCCAGCTATAGAGAAATGAGATAGGAACTCCTTTCTCAGTTGTGCAAAGGAGTTGATGGATCCCGGAGTTAGTACCGAAAACCATCAATGAGGTCCGTCCCCGAGTGTAAGTGGGAAATTACGACATTGGGTCGCATCTATAACCCTCATTGATATCATAAAATCTAAGTACTTTGTCAAATAAACTCTAGGGTCTGTGGTTCCTTCGTACAGGCTGATAGCTGGAAACTGTATCTTCTTTTGTATGGGAGCATTTAAGATTATGGAATATAATGGTGATGATGGCAACACTGTTGATCCAACGTCTTTTTGGGATTCCAACTATTTTTGTATCTCTTCCACTGCTTTCTTCAGGGTTTGCCACTCATCTGGAGATGTTCTTCCATTGGAAGGCTATTCATCGTGATCAAATTCAACAACTTCACCACAATGCAGTCCCTCTCCAATGGGACGTTTCTCCTGTGTAGCTCGCCTAGCAATGTTGCTAGCTCCGTTGGGACCCAATCGACCTGTTGGTCCCACTAAGAAGATTAATTGCGGAAGCTTTGAGGAAAATGTCTTTAGCAAAGTCTTTTTATAAGAGCACTAAGTAAAAAGAGATAAAACTGGAAATGAATAAAGCAGTAAATAAGACCGGATGTATAGTGGTTTGGATCTGAATATCCTACGTCCACTCTCCCTTGATCAAAGGGGTCTCACTATCCAACCAACAACCAACTTACTTACTGGAATTGTGAAGTACAAGTTCCTTCTTACAAACCCTTTAGATCTAACTTGATCTAAAGCTTTCAACCTTCTCTTGAAGATGGTCAGGTTGAGATCCAACAACTCCTTAAGAGTAAATATGAGAGTATGATCAGACTAAGAGTGTTAAATGCTTGATAATCAAGAACTTGGAATATGACTTCGTGCGCGTAGGATTCTAGAGCTTTTCTTGAGTCTGCACTCTTATATTTATAGAGGTGATTAGGGTATGGCCGTTGGAGAGCTAATCCAATCAGATCCTCTATTTAGGGAAGCTTCAATCAATCAATTCCCTAATTGATTGATTGGGTTGGTGAGATCCTTGGATTGATTGACTTCAAACTTTCCAATCCTGATCTTGTTGACTTGATTTAAATCACCAACGGTCAAGTGCTTCTAATGCCTAACTCTGATTCTCTCCAGAGAAGGCAGGACCAGACACCAGGCAACCTAGATGTCTTCTGGTCCAGATCTGGTTAAGAAACAGATTGCTCATCAGAATCAGGAGATGATTCTGAGCATCTTTTGTTTCACCAGACTCGTCTGGTCCGGACTCGTCTGGTCTGGGGAAAGTCCTCTGCCTCTGGTCAGTCTCCTCTGATGAAGTCTTCTGGTGAAGTCCTCTGGTGAAGTCTTCTGGAAGGTCTTCTAGTAGGTCTTCTGGTGACTCTTCTGGTCTGGCAGTTCCCCCTAGACTAAGTCCTAATCTAGTTCATCATCTGGCTAACAGGTCCAGATGGTCCTATTACATCTTCTGGTTTGTTTTAACTCATCAAAACTATACAACATTTATCCTAACAATTTCCCCCTTTTTGATGGAGTTAAAACATTACCAGAACTGATCAAAACAAAAATACTTAAGCATAAAAGCAATAAAAGGATAAGACCTTAGAATACATCTTATCAGGCAAACAATTAAGACAACAAGAAGTTGTCTTTTGAACAGAGAAGATATGATATTTCCATTAATAATTGAGGATAAAAGGTTACATATTACAATGTAAATCTGGTCCTATTCTAAGCATATCTTCTGTTCTCTTTGGGTACCAAAAACCAGTCGAAGAATCTATCTTGAATGGCCTTCAACTATGCAGAAGATGTTGGAGTGAAATTTGCCAACACCTTGGTCTTGTACAGCTTCTTCAGTTCAGCCCAATCAACCTGGTCCCCTATCATTGGAGTGTTAAGATAATGGAATTCAGGGGCAGTGACTTCCAGGTTGAACTCTATGGTGGAGTCCATCAGCTGCTTGTACAGACTTGCATCATATGCCTTCATCCAAGAATGGAATGTCCTATTGATGAGAGCATCATCCTCTGGTGGAGGCCTTTGGATGTAGTGTTGGATGAACCACAAAGTCTTGGCTTCTCTCCATTTCTCTATCAGAGGGACATGCACAGTAGAGTCAAAGGACCCTTCTGTCCTGAGTGGCAAGATGTCCATCACTTCAACTGGACTTTTCTTCTTCTGGCTTGATCCACTGGCACCAGAAGAGATGCCAGCTTCTCTGGTCTTCTTATTCTGCCTCCTAACATATTGGAGCCTCTGCTCTTCATCTATGTTCTTTCTTATTCTTGCTTGCCTCTCTTCAGGCGTCTCTTCCTTGAATCTCTTCTCTGCCTCTTCAACAACAGATTCAAGGAAGCTCTTCTTTACCTTCCTTATCTTCTTTTTGGCAGGTCCAGAAATGGCCATAGGATCCTGCTCTGCTTCTGAAGACTCCTCTTCTGCTGCAAGCTGCTTTGCCATGGTAAGGGATTTCAACTCCTCTTTCTTCTTCTTCTGCAGCTCAGCCTGGGCCAAAGTGTTCTCCAGCAGGTCCAGACGAGCACCATAGCTAAAGAGAGTCTTATTTGTGGTCTTCGCCAGATCAGTTCTGGCCTTCTCTTCCCCCTTTTTAACTTCATCAACAAGGGGCTCCACCACCTGCCTAATGAGATCAGGCAAGGTAGTGTTGGAGGAAGAGTGAAGATCACACAGCTGCTTGGCTTCCTCCAGGTAGGCTTTGGACTCAGCAACTAGCCTCTCCTGCTTTTCTAACATCTCCTGGAGGGAGTCCTTAAGCTTAGCAGTCTGCAGCATCTGGGAAGCCATCTCCACCTTTAGCACAGAAACTGGCCTCAGCTGCTCCAGCACATGCTCCTGGAGCTGCTTCTGGCTGTGCATCACATCCAGCTTAACAAGAAGACCATTTACCTTGAAGGAGGCTTTGGCAGCAGCAAAGGTGGATTTTATCTGTTTCAAGAAGATCCTCCTCTCCTGCCGGATCTGGTGCTCAATCATAGCAGGGGCCATATGTTGAATTGCCTTAGAGAAACGCCCAATTTGCATGATCTGCTCATTGAAGAATATCTTCATCTTTTGTAGCACGGCAGGAGTGACATCAAAATCCTCCTTATCAGAGTAGAGCTCTGGAGGGAAGGTGAAGTGAGGGCCAAATATGTATGAGGGGCCTGCAGGAGAAATCATAACTCCTCTCTGAATCAGCAAGGTGCGGATCAACACCTTGGCTGCCTCTGGGGTCTCAAGCTCTGCAGGATTCTGGATGTTGAGCTTCTTCTTGAGATCAATCTCCCAGGCAGTGAAATTGGGAGGACCCATTTCCTCAAGCAACAACATGAGGTCCTCCACATCTTCAAGTCTGGCCTTGCTCCAGACTTTGGCATCAGTCAGCTCTGCCAAGAGGGGTAAGTGCTCCAACAGGATAGGGAAATGCTCTCTTAGCCAGAGCTGAGCACTTACACTCATACTCTGCCTAATGGGACCCATTTTTGCAGAAGAGAAAGTGAAGGGTTTGGGCCCAGAGGCAGAGGAGGATGGTGCTAAGACCTCCGGCTCCAGTGAAGCATCCTCATCTTCACTATCATCGCTGGACAAACAGGTGGGAGAATGAGGGGCAGGGAAACCCAGAGCCATAGAGATGGATGGGTCCTGTTCTGTGTGAGATTAGGGAGGGGTAGGGTTTTGAGAGGTAGAGATTGAGGGAAGGGGTTGTTCTGCACTAGAAGAAGTAGATGGTACTTCTGGTACAGAGACAGGGATGGTAGTTTGAGAGGTGGGAGAGGGTGGAAGGGGAGGTTCAGTACCAAAAGTGGATGGCACCTCTGGTACAGGGGCTGGGGGAGAAGGATTTGTGCTAAGGGGTGTTTGGGAAGGTGGGGGAGAAGGTGTTTGGGGAGGTATGTTGGAAGGAGTGTAAATGGGGGTATTAGGTAGGGTCTGCTCTGGTGCAGATATGGGGACACCAGAAGCAGAGGATGGGTTTTGGGGAGGGTTTTCTGGGAGAGAAGTAGAGGGGGTAACAAGATTAATGGGAGTAGGGGATGAGATAGAAGGGTTTACCTCAGCTGGGTCAACACCAGCTGGAACAGTCAGCTCTGGAGCATATCCCATGTGAAGAGAAGCCTCTTCTATTGCCTGCTCCAAGGCATCCCCTAGGTCAGAGCCAGAGTCTGACCCCTGAAACATGGCTCTCCTGGTCTTAGACTTCTTCTTCTTAAGAGGCTCAACCTCTTCTTCTTCTTCCTCTTCTGATGGCTCATCCACCAGAAGTGTCTTCTTGGCCCTTCTGCTGGTTCTGGGCTTCTTAGCAGAGACCTTCCTGGCTTCCTCTGGCCTCTTCCTTTTAGCTGCACCAGCCTTCTTGGCAGCTTCTTCACTATCACCCTTCTTCTTCAGAATATTAAGAAGGGGAATCTGGTCCTCCTCTGAGGAACCAGAGAAAGCATTGGTTGAAGAACCAGTTGCTTCAGCAGGCTTCTTCTTGCTCCTCTGCTGCTTCTGCCCCTTAGCAGGTGAGGGAACGGCTTGAATAGGAGGGCAGGGATGGCTGCTTCTCCATCAGAGTCAGGATGGCCATGAAGAGGACCATCCTTGGAGAAGAGGATCTTGGACTTGTGAAAGCCCTTGCACCAGGAATCTCTCCACTTCTTCTCTGGAAAGATCGAGTCCAAGATTAGGGTGAGCTTTGTACCTAAGGACACATTGGCATTGAAAACAAATTGTTGCTCTCCAGGCAGTTGGGGGCACTCCTCCTTCTGCACCTTCAGCTTGTTCTTCCTCAGCACCCCCCCAGAAGAACTCTGCCCAATTGCATTGGGCACCATCCAGAATGGCCCTCATAACACAGAGCCTGCCAGTAAAGATGGCATCTGTGCTGTGGCTCTCGCACATTAATACCTTCACCACAATGTCAAAAGGCACCTTGTACTTTTGCCTCAAATGCTTGTCTAGAAAGCCTTTCGTCATGTTCTGACATGAAGATCTGGCAAAAAGCTTGAATGACTCCAACGCTTCTCCTTCTTTATACTTCAAGGGGTCTACATCTTCCGAGGAAATGTTACCAAATACACTGCAAAAATTGGCCTTCGAAAAGACGACATCCTCCTTATCAATCTTGGAGGAAATGTGATCATCATGGATCTTCATTCTTACAAGAAACTGGGCAGCGTAACCATCCACTGTGCGCAAGTCCTTGGGAATTTTGGAAATCAACTCCTCAACTCCAGATTGCCTAAGCAATTCCAAAATCTCCAGTGTTGCTGGATTCTTGGTGGAATAGAAATCCACCACCATTTCCGACTTCAACTTCTTGCAAATATACTCTGGATCGAAGTTGCACTTGGGTGCCATTTCTGTGAGAGAGAGAGAGAAAGAAAACTTGCAGAGAGAAATTAAGGCTTTGAAAATAAGGAAACGTGAAAAGACAGATTGAAGAGAAATTTAATTTAAATAGGGCAAGACGCGTGGCTTGAACAATTAATGAAGTGTAAACGCATGTAATTGCCAAATTTAATTTAGGGAACAAAATCAATTTTTTGAATTGATTGACATATTGCACATTAATTAAATCTGATGGCCAAGATTAAAAGGCGAAATACAGATTTAATCTGGTGCATAGGCGTAGTCATTGGGACTGGGTATAAAGGGGTTTTATGGCAGTCAAGGTAAAAAGCGAAATGATTGCCTAGGTCCTATACCTTTGTCTTAAATACACTCTGAAGTTGAAACGTTTTGGGTGTATTAAGTAATTTAAATTGTGTATCCCAATGATCAGAGGCCAGAGAAGTAAAAGCATACCTATCACCTGATATTGTAACCAGATGATACCACAGCTAGTCTGGTGTTACAGCTCATCTGATGAAACCCATCTGGTTCCGGTCAGAGAAGACTCCGGACTTCTCTGGAATCTTATTCAGCACCTCATCTGGGATGTACCTCATCTGGTACAAGCCTCATCTGGTGCTTATCTCATCTGGAGATGTAACTTCCCTGATATATCTAATCTGCAGGCATGTTAGTTTTAAAGAACAAAGATTATATGATAAAATATAAACAAAGGATACTTCTCTGATGATCCCCTTAAACCAAATCTGTCTCTGGATCCAATAAACCTAACTCAAATGCTAATTCTCTTAATCTGGCTTCAGCTAAAGGCTTAGTCAGAATATCTGCTCTCTGCTTCTCTGTTGCAATCTTTTCCATCCTTATATCTCCCTTCTCAACATGGTCTCTGATGAAGTGATGCCTTATATCAACATGTTTGCACCGGTGTGAAGAACTGGATTCTGGGTGATTGTTATTGCACTATTGCTATCACAGAAAATTGGAATATTCTTGGCTCTAATCTGGTAGTCCCTAAGCTGTTGACTAATCCAGAGTAGTTGTGAACAGCAGCTTCCTGCAGCCATATACTCTGCTTCTGTTGTTGATGTAGCAACTGAAGTCTGCTTCTTAGAAAACCAAGAGACCAACTTATTCCCCAAAACCTGGCATGTTCCACTTGTAGACTTTCTATCTATTCTGCACCCACCATAATCTGAATCCGAATAACCACTTAACTCTAAGTTGTCATCTGCAGGATACCATAACCCCAAATTCATTGTTCCCTTAAGATATTTCAATATCTTTCTGGCTGCTTCCAAATGGCTTTTCTTAGGATTAGCTTGAAATCTGGCACACACACCTACAGCAAAAGTAATATCTGGTCTGCTTGCAGTCAGGTACAGAAGAGAACCAATGAGTGCTCTATACTGAGTCTGGTCCACAATTTATCCAGACTCATCTGGATCCATGTTGAAATTTGTCATCATAGGGATCTTGGCTGCTTTGCTAGATCATATTTCAAATTTTTCTAACATGTTTCTGATGTATTTTGCCTGATTAATGAAAGTTCCCTTCTCTATTTGCTTTACCTGCAGACCTAAGAAGTAATTCAGACTAAGAGTGCTAAATGCTTGATAATCAAGAACTTGGAATATGACTTCGTGCGCGTAGGATTCTAGAGCTTTTCTTGAGTCTGCACTCTTGTATTTATAGAGGTGATTAGGGTATAACCGTTGGAGAGCTAATCCAATCAAATCCTCTATTTAGGGAAGCTTCAATCAATCAATTCCCTAATTGATTGATTAGGTTGGTGAGATCCTTGGATTGATTGACTTCAAACTTTCCAATCCTGATCTTGTTGACTTAATTTGAATCACCAACGGTCAAGTGCTTCTAATGCCTAACTTTGATTCTCTCCAGAGAAGGCAGGACCAGACACCAGGCAACCTAGATGTCTTCTGGTACAGATCTGGTAAAGAAACAGAATGCTCATCAAAATCGGGAGATGATTCTGAGCATATTTTATTTCACCAGACTCGTCTGGTCCGGACTCGTCTGGTCTGGGGAAAGTCCACTGCCTCTGGTCAGTCTCCTCTGATGAAGTCCTCTGGTGAAGTCCTCTGGAAGGTCTTCTGGTAGGTCTTCTGGTGACTCTTCTGGTGACTCTTCTGGTCTGGCAGTTCCCCCTAGACTAAGTCCTAATCTAGTTCATCATCTGGCTAATAGGTCCAGATGGTCCTATTACATCTTCTGGTTTGTTTTAACTCATCAAAACTATACAACATTTATCCTAACACGACCAAAGGCCGACCTCCTTAGCTTGTCATGGACTGATGGGCGAGCAGCAGGTTGTGCTCGCTCCTCACTCTTTTGGGGAGCTTCTCTTATGTTCTCCCCGATTCTCTGTCCTTTCTCTTGCTTGGGTACGACCCGTATCCTTAGTTGTCCTCCTACTCGACTCCTCGCCTCCTCCAGGGATGGACTCCCCTCGGCTTCCCAATCGTTCACTAATCGGGGCTTTGTCTTTATTTTTTCAAGCTTGAGCACTATCTGCTTGATCCACGTGCACATCTTCACGTTGTTTGGCCCTCTGCTCGATTGCTCATCTCTTGAGCCCTTAATGGTCCGACAGCTTCTTGTCGTCTTTGCAACGACTGTAAAACGATAATCATTTTCGCCAACTCTTCTGGATTTCGAGTGAGAAGCTTGATAAGATGAGGAAGTCAATCTCCAAGAAGCTTGATAAGAAGAGGAAGTCAATCTCTAAGGAAGCGACAACCTCTTCTGAGGTTCGGGAAGGAGAAGATGAAGAGGACGAAGATAATGTGCCTCTTATCAGGAGACAGAATAGGCCAACCACTCCACTCATTCTAGGGTTTGATCTATCCATATTATTCCCTTTTGAAATCCTCACTCGCTAAGGTTGAGAGCTATATAAGGAAGCACTTTCCAACCTTGGTGGAACTTCCTCAACTAAGTGTAGAGTCTGTGGACCTTAGCGTGTACTTGAGCATTAGGAGATGTGACTACTTTGAGATGGAGCAAGTAGTAAATCATCAAGGATGGATTCAACTCAAGGAGGAAAAGGTCAAAGATGATGAGCTTATTTGGGTTCAGGAATTACACCCAAATCCTGATGCCTGAGGAGCTCAATGCCTGTGTATAGTGCATGATTGATTCTTTAAACTGTCATAAGGAGCGAGTGATGGAGGAGATGGTGGTGATGGTGGAGAAGATGGAGGAGACGCACCAAATGCTCCAAAAGGTGATGGATCCCTAAATTCTGAACTTGAGATGGAAGGAGAAGCTGATAAGGAGAATAAGTTGGAAGATAGTGAGAAATAAAGAGTAGAGAAGGGTGGAGGAAAGCAGGTGCAGGCTCCTGAACCTGCACAATCCCCCTTGTCTATTCCAATAGAGGATGTTGCCACTCAGTGTGGCACGTCAGTCAATAAGGCAATTATCGATGAAGAGGTTCCCCACTCTAAGGCACAACTGGAAGTTGCTAAGACTTCCATGGAGACGTTTGAGCATGCTTCCAACACTCTAAACACTCAAGAGGAAGCTTCTGACAGGGAGGAAGAGGGGAAGGAGCCCAAACAAGGAGAAGAAAGTGAAAGACTACTGAGGAAGAAGAACAAGCCACTGAAAATACGCCTCAAGAGACTGGGGATCAAGAACTTGAAAAGGATTCTGACCACGGAGAGGAAGAAGAAAATCCAAGTTTTGAACCTGGGGGAATTGCAACAACATCCAAGTCTAAGTCAAAGAAGAGGAAATGCACTGTAAGAAGGGACATGGAGAAAGTTACAACTGAGTTGTCCCCACTAAAATTATCTCTTCAACAACAAATTGAGAAAAGAACCATAATTCTCAAACTCAATTAAAGGATCGTGCTTGATCAACGCCTCAAGGTCCAGACCATTGGGCGCTCTCTAAATAGTGCATTTCAGATTCAACTTGAGCTGAAAAAGAAGGCGGACGAGGATCATGCAGAAGCCCTAAGGATTGTTCAGAGGGATACAAAGAGCATTATGGCTCAAGAGTTGGTCACTTAGACTTTGAGTGTAAGGCAGAGCAGCGAGCCATGGAGGCAATGGCTAAGAAGATGGTGATTGAGGCCACCCAGGAACTATCCAACAGTAATGTGCACAATTTCTTGGAAGAGTTGAAAAGGACTGAGAACTCCTAAGGAGTTCGGATCAATGACAGCCTGAATGTCATCAAAGAAAAGGCTAAGGTTTTTGGTCCGCTGGCCAAGTCTTTGTAAACTCAAGTGGAGGCACTATAAACTGAGTCTATGAAGGAGAGGCAGGATGCAGCTGACAGGTATATCGTCCAAATCTCTACCCAGTCAGTTTTAATGGGCCTGGCCTTGACTGATGTGTCCAAAATGATCGAGGATGATGTCAAAAGGGGGGAAAGAGGAAAAGATCCCCTGAGCCTGAGTTGAGCAGAAAAATTCAAAAACCTACTCAGAAGGATACTTAGCTCTTGAATCCTAATCAACTGTACAAGGAAGGATTTGGAATTGTGACTGAGGCTGGCAAGATACAAAAGAAGTTTGAAGAAATCCTTGCCCTAGAAAGAAGATCCAACTCCAAAAATCTCATGATGAAGTTACCAACCTGAAGGCTGAACTGAAAAGATTCAAAACCTACAAGGAACCAACCAAGTACAAGAAGAAGACAGTAACACCATCTCAGATGAAGAAGACGGAGACTAAAGTGTTGATAGGCGAGCAGAAACGTCATTAAGGCGAGCAGAATTAACCCAAAGTACTCACTCTTAAGACAAAGTTAAGCCAACAAAATCAGGTTAAGCTGGAAATGTCAGACGAGCAGGCTTTGTCCACCTAGAGCTTTAATCAGGCGAGCAGCTTTAACCTAAAGACCATGTGGACCCAGTTGACACCCTGGTGAGCATATCTCGCACATCGGTGAACAGATTTGGCTGCAATATCAAGACAACAAATTATCAAGAATAAAGACCATCAAAATCAAACTAAAGATTCCTCAAGGGCAAGTCCAACGGGACGAACAACTTCTGAATGCGAGCAAGTCCAGTGTAGAAGGATAGAATTTAGTTTAGATAAGGTCAAAATAGTCAAAGCCCAAGTGTCACACATGCACACTAGGGAGGTCAAAGGTCATGTACACCTCCTGCTAGGCAAACTTGTATAAATACTTAGATTTTTTCAGCTAATAAAATAAGCACAAATTCATATTGTTGGGACATTGTCAGTTTTGATTAAGATCCCAAAGCCCCTGAAAAGATGTTTGCATTTGTTTTGTCAGGCTAGTCTTGTTTAGGATTTGTACTTAGTCTTTTTACACTTCACAGGTACTCAGTAAGAGGAGCACTTACTGATGACAATCAAGACTCAGAAGCCTAAAGACATTTTACCATCCTGAACTTATGGCAGTCTCCTAAGCTGGCTGAGTAAGTCTCAGTGATGAAGAGTATGACCCTGAGGTCAGTACTACTCAGTCCTTAAGGGAATAGGATGAAACTGAGTTATTGGGAAGACTTGGAGTAGAGCCAAGCAATACAAAAGGAATGTCAGCGTCAGGACAAGACCGGTGAGCACAAGACAAAATGAACTCAATAAGACAAGCCTGAAGCTCAGGAATAAGTTCTGACATTCTCACCAACCTGATGACGTGGACCAATCCGAGAAGGACACGCACGTACGGAACCTGACAAGAAGACTGAATTCAGACTGCATGTTCAACGGGCAAACATTTAATGTGCATTTAATGCAACTACCAAATCCATGCAAGGACGGCTGTTGCATGAAGATATGTCCGTTTGAAGCCGCTCTACATAGTTGACAAGAAAGGCTATCTCTCCAACGGATAGTTTTTCAAATCACCTATAAATACAGAAGACCTTGAACCCATTCAAGGTTACGGGAAATTTCCAAGCCAGAAATAACTCAAGCTCTCAAGCACTCAAAGCATTCAGCTTAGAAGAAGCACTCAAAACCATCTAAATTTCCTAAGTGTTTCTTAGTTACTGAGAGTCATTCTGTATTCCAAGAGCGAACTAGCATTATCTTAAGCTTAGAGAGATTATCCAATCCTTAGCATAGCCTTGCCTTGTAAGGATAATCTCAACCTAGTTGGAATCCAAACTGAAACCAAAACCCTAAGTTAGGTTTGTTGGGAGTAAGTCAGTTAGTGAGTTAGTAAGTGGAGTTTGTATAGATCAGTGAGGTTAGCTGATCTTGGTGCACCTTGGCACGTTAAAAATAAGAATCCCTTGAGTGGATTTCCTGTTAAATCAGGTCGTGGACGTAGGAGCTTGAGTCTCTAAACCACGTTAAACTCCCTGTGTTCTTACTGCTTTGATATTGTGCATACTTGCTATATTACATATTCATTCATTGCATTCGGTTTATCAGGCTTGAATCAATCAGCCTGATCCTCTAAAAAGTACACTGCCCTTACTAAACACTATTCAGAATTGAGTAAAACAAGTTTTCAGAAAGCAAACTAAACAAGACTTTAAACTATCAGGGCTTACTCATTTCCGCACTGAACTTGAACTGATAGTTAGCCAACTGACCCGCACCAAGTGTAGTCAATAGGTGTGTTATCAGCTCCTAGTTCTTTATCACTCTGAGTGGAGGGGACTCAGTCAGGTTTTAAGTTTGAAAAATTGGTATACGTGTATTCCCCCCCCCCCCCCCCATACACGTATTCCTCAGTCTTGTACCGGGACCAACAAGTGGTATCAGAGCAGTGATTCAAAAGACCACTGACTTTGAATACTAATAGTTTCAAAGGAGAAACTGTTGGTGGTCACTGAACAGATCTGAGTTTGCTTTTCATAAAATTTGCATCGTTATGACTTCGAGGAGACTTGAAGCTTCGTTACCTGAATTCTCTGTATCTAACTTTGTCTATTGGAAGTTCAGATTAGAAGCACATCTCGATGCCATCCATGACCAGATGCCGCATGTTCTCAGGGAAGGACCGATCAAAATCACTGTCCCTAATACCAGAGGTAGAGGATATGATGATCTTGATATTGGTGTACCCATTCCTAAGGAAAGGAAGGATATGACCACTGATGAGATCAAGATGATGGGGCTGGATAATGTGGCCAGGAATATCATCTTGCACACGGTGCCTTTCGAGGAGTCAGCAAGGCTGATGAACTTAAAGACGGCAAAGGAGGTCTGGGATGAGCTGACCAGGATATGCGAGGGGTCAGAAAAGATAAAGGAGAACAAGAGAAACATTGCCATTCAGAAGTTCGAAGCGTTCGAGATGCTGCCTGATGAGACAATCGATCAGATGGAGTCAAGATTCATCAAGTTGATGAATGAGTTGGTGATGCTGGACAAAGATGTTCCAAAGAGAGATGTTGCTTCAAAGATCCTGAATGCCCTTCCTGAGAGATGGGATAACAGTGTAATTATGCTTAAGAATACTCAGGATATGAGCAACATAACTTCTGCTTTACTTTTTTCAGAGCTAAAGGCACTTGAATTTGATATTAACAAAAGAAAGAAGAAAGTTCAGCCAAAAGAGGAAGAAAAGGAGAAAGCTCCTGAGAAAAGTGTGGCGTTCAAGGCCAGATCTGAACCTGTTGAGTCCTCATCAAAGTCACTGATGGAGATGAGCAAGGAAGAGCTCGCTGAGGAGTATAGCCTGATGGCCAGACGCTTTGATAAGCTTAATTCCAGGTTTGGTCGTTATAAGAAATTTTATCAGGACTCACGTGACAGGAAACCTGAAGGAACCCACCAAAGCTCGAGGAGATATGAGGAAATGAGAAACACTGACCAGAGGAGAGCTCGTGGCAATGAAAGAAGATATTCAGATCCAAAGCCCGATCGTAGAGATGAACAGAGACGTACTCATGATGACAAGCACTCAGAGAAGACGGAAAGCTCATCAAGACAAAGGGAACCTGACTCAAGGAGGAACCCTGAACCAAGGAAAGAAAGAGGAGATGAGCAACCAACATGTTACAACTGTAACCAGAGTGGGCACTATCAGTATGATTGTCCGAAATTGAGTGCTAGGGAGAGAGAGGACAGGAGGGCCAAGAGAGACCGGAGAGCCATGCTCGCTGAGGATGCAACTGACTCTGATGGTCCTGAGGAGAGGTAGCCTGAACTCTTTTCTGATGATGAGTACGATGATGTCTGCCTTATGGCAAGGGAGGAACCTAAGGTAACATCTAACTCTGTATGTGGTTCTTACACTGGTCAAAATCCTGAGCTTAGCTCAGAGTCGGTTAGAGAAATGAACCTTCAGATCTGTTTGGATCAATTGATGGTTGATTTCTCCAAACTGCAGGAAACTAATGTCTTCTTGGTAGAGGAGAACAAGAAATTGAGTACTGAGGTTCAAAACCTGAATGAACAACTCACTCAGTCTGATCTTAAAGAATCAGCTCAGATTGTGAGACTAACTCAGGAGATTGATTTACTCAATGCTGAGCGTCTCCCAAGAGAGAAGATTCTGAAGGAATTGGCTGAGGAAGAGTTGGTCAGGAAGGAAGAACTGAAAGTACTTAAGAGTAAGTTTGATGACCTCTTTACCAGACATGAAATCGTAAAAAAGAGTGAGGACTCTCTCAAGAAAAAGGTTGCAGCAATGAATAAATCCTCAGTGGCTAGAGAGGAAATAAATAGCAGCCAGATGCTTGGGAATGAGAAAAAGGGACTTGGATATATTCCTAAGAAATCCTCACAAGGTCAGTCTCATGTTGCTTCAGGGAGCAACACTGAGAGGGTATTTGTTGAGGAAGGCCTGAGTGCACCCAAGGTTGTACTCCAGGCCCGTCAAACTGATAAGGGCAAAGAAACTGTTGACACAGTCAGGGTTGCCCCCAAGGTAGCTAAGCCAAAACCCAAGGGAAAGGCAAAGCAACCTAGGGAGGCCCCTGAGAGCTCAGGCCAGGGAAAACCTCAGCGAAAGCAGAGGAAGACTCGGGCCAAGAGTTCTCAGACTGGTCAGCGAGGGTACCATCATGCGTGGCAATATCAACAGGGAAGGCCAAACATGATGACACCCCCGTGGTTTTGGCATCTTGAGGCCTTTAACTGTTTTCCATTCCCTCACTTGCCTTGGGGGAATAGAACACAGGGCCCTTATCAAGAACAAGGCCCAAGACCTGCTGCACCCAGACCTAGGAAGAACAGGAGGCCAGCCCAAAAGGCACCCACTCAGGCTCCTGTGAAGCCTAAGTCTAGCACTCATACACCATCTTCCTCACAGGCAAAGAAGAAGAAAGTTGTGCATGTTGATATTTCAGGGAGACAGATTTACCACTCTGAGGCAATCAGGGTTGTTAAGCAAGTCTGGATCCCGAAGGGTACAGCTGACACTATAGGACCCAACACCCAATGGGTACCTAAAGCCTGATTTGCTTGCAGGCGACTGTGGATCACAATAAGAGGAGAGGAGACTCAATCAAAGCTGTTTGGTACCTAGACAGTGGTTGCTCAAGGAACATGACTGGAATGAAGAGTCTTCTCCAAGAATATCAAGCTAAAGATGGTCCACATGTAACCTTTGATGATAACTCAAAAGGTGTTACTAAAGGTTTTTGTGTTTTAATAATAGGTACAGTCAGAGTGGAAAATGTGTCCTTTGTGGAAGGACTGAAGCATAACCTGCTGTCAGTAAGTCAATTCTGTGACAAAGGTTTCAGTTTTGAGTTCTCATCGAATATATGTTCAGTCAAGGACAAATCAACACAAGTGCTTCTATCAGGTATCAGGAAAGGTAACGTTTATCTCGCTGATTGGAGCAGCACTATTCCTAATACTTGTTTTGTTGCTAAAAGCTCTCTAGAGCTCAGTTGGTTATGGCATAAAAGATTAAGCCATCTGAACTTCAAGATTCTTAACAAAATTTCTAGACAGTCACTTGTTGAAGGTCTACCTAATGAAGTTTTTAGCAAAGACCATGTGTTCAAAGCTTGTCAGGAAGGGAAGCAGGTCAGAGCGTCATTCAAAGAGAAAGCTTTTCATTCCACTGACAGGATACTTCAGCTCTTGCACATGGATTTATTTGGTCCCATAACACCTGTGAGTATGAATGGTAGAAAATATACCCTTGTGGTTATTGATGATTATTCTAGATATACTTGGGTTATTTTCTTGTTAAATAAGAAGGAAACACAGGTGAAGCTTCCAGAGTTGCTCAGGAGACTCAGCAATGAGAAGAATCAATCCATTACTAAGATCAGATCTGACAAGGGCACTGAATTTATAAATTCATATATTTCTGACTTTTGTAAGGAACTTGGTATAGCTCATGAGACTTATGCAGCTAGAACCCCACAACAGAATAGTGTTGCTGAAAGAAGGAACAGGACACTGAAGGAAGCTGCAAGGACCATGCTGGCTGAGTCAGGATTGCCCAAGGAATTCTGGGCTGAGGCAATCAACACTGCATGCTACACTCATAACAGATACATGTTGAACAAACAACATGCACAAACCCCATATGAGACATGGAACAAAAGGAAACCTCGTATTTCTTATTTTCATGTATTTGGTTGTAAGTGCTTCATCCTCAACAATGGGAAGACCCAATTGAAAGCTTTTGATAGCAAATCTGATGAAGGAATATTCTTAGGATATTTTGAAGTTAGTAAAGCCTTCAGGGTTTACAATTACAGGACCCTTGTTGTGGAAGAATCGCCTCATGTTGTTTTTGATGAATCTGCTAATGAGTCTAGGGTAAAAGTGTTGAATCCTGACACTGAGGAGGTCACAAGGAGTGTGACAAGGCTGAGCTTGAAGAATCAACCTGATCCCAAGGTCAAGACTGTGCCAATTCCGAGATGGGATGATGATGACGATCAGGATGATGAATCAAGTGCCACTCCTAAGCCCAGCACATCAGGGTTTGTTGAGCCTCAGACTGAGGAACAGGCTCAACCTGAGGTAAGTACCGTCTATGAAGATGCTGTCGCAGCTGAGACGGTTCCTGAGTCACCTCATCAAGGGGGAATCAATGTCCCTGACATTGAGTTTGTTAATCCCTTTGGTATAGACTCAGGATCATCTCTTTCTGTTCAATTCCCTGAATTTTATGAGCCTGTAGACACTAACATTACAGGTACTTCAGGAACAACTCCTGGCAAAAGAACATGGTTAGAGGATCATCCCATTGATCAAATCATTGGTGATCCAACTGAGGGAGTCAGGACCAGACGGTTCCATGGTGAGAGTGCATTGTTCTGTTGTTTTCTCTCTGAGCAAGAGCCTCAGAACATTGAAGAAGCTCTCACTGACTCGAACTGGATCATTGCCATGCAAGAGGAGTTGAATCAGTTCACAAGGAATCAGGTTTGGGAACTGGTGGATAGACCTAGGCATCAAGGTGTAATTGGTACCAAGTGGGTCTTCAAGAACAAGAAGGATGAGAATGGTGTTTAAGTAAGGAACAAGGCTAGACTGGTTGCAAAAGGGTATTGTCAATCTGAGGGAATAGACTATGATGAGACTTTTGCTCCAGTAGCTAGGTTGGAAGTTATCAGGTTGTTCCTTGCATATGCAACATATAAGAAGTTCAAGGTGTATCAAGTGGATGTCAAGAGTGCCTTCCTGAATGGTGTACTCAATGAAGAGGTATATGTTGAACAACCTCCCGGGTTTGAGGTTGGAGATAGAGTATACCATTTGAAGAAAGCACTCTATGGACTTAAGCAAGCACCAAGAGCTTGGTATGATACCCTCTCTCAATTCCTAACGGACCATGGGTTCAAGAAGGGAACTGTGGATAGGACTTTGTTCAGGATCACTGAAGGTGATGACATTCTCTTGGTCCAGATTTATGTTGATGACATAATATTTGGATCACCAAATCATCAGCTCTGTGAGAAATTCTCTAAGTTGATGACTGGTAAATTTGAGATGTCAATGATGGGAGAGATGAACTTCTTCTTAGGATTGCAGGTCAAGCAGACTGATCAAGGTATCTTCATTAATCAGGACAAGTATACAAGAGACTTGATTCAAAAGTTTGGTGTTCAGAATAGCAATCCAGCCAGGATCCCTATGAACACAAATTGGAAGATGGATCCTGACACTGAAGGGACTTCAGTAAATCAGACTGAGTATCGAGGGCTGATAGGTTCTTTGTTGTACCTGACTGCAAGTAGGCCTGACATTACGTTTGCAGTTGGTGTGTGTGCTAGGTATCAGTCTGATCCCAAAAGGAGTCATTTGGAGGCTGCTAAGAGGATACTTAAGTATTTGAAAAGGACAGTCAATATGGGACTATGGTATCCTTCAGATGACAACTTAGAACTGACAGGTTATTCAGATGCAGATTATGGAGGTTGTAGGATTGATAGGAAATCAACCTCAGGGACATGTCAGTTTTTGGGGAGTAAGTTGATCTCGTGGTTTAGTAAGAAGCAGAATTCAGTGGCGACATCCACAACTGAGGCTGAGTATATGGCTGCAGGTAGTTGTTGTGCTCAGATTTTATGGTTGAGGCAACAGTTGAGGGACTACCAAGTATTTGCTAATGAGGTTCCAATCTATTGTGACAACAATAGTGCAATAGTAATTACTCAGAACCCAGTGCTTCACACAAGGTGCAAGCATGTGGATATTAGGCATCACTTCATTCGAGATCATGTGGAGAAGAAAGATATTAGGATGGAGAAGATTCACACTGACAGGCAAAGAGCTGACATCTCGACTAAGCCTCTGGCTGAAGCAAGGTTTATGGAACTGTCAGTGGAGTTAGGACTCTTAGATCCGGGAGAACAGTCAGTGTAGGGTTCTAGGGGGAACTCAGGCCAGACTCGACTCAGCGGGGTATCAGGGTGCTACAATGTCTTCCTGACAGGTATGAGTTCTATCCTGACTCCTGTGAATTCCAAGCGTCTCCCTGAGTCCTTCGTCCTGAAAATCTTTATTAAATGCATTCCGTTTTCATTAAAAGTGCGCCTTTTCATATTTAAACCCACGCGCACCGGAGCATTTAATGCCTCAGTTACTTTTTCATATACGTGTCCGTTTTATACGGAATATGACTGACGTAGGTAATTGATTGAAACTGAGATTAATCCTGGCCCTTCATTGCAAAACTTTTCGAATTCAGGGATTAATCTCAACCCCACGTCTGAGTAACTGACTTAATCATATCAATCAAGAATGCCATTCGAGGTTTTTACGCAAACACAAAGCACATCTGCACACTGAGTTTTCTCTTGCTCAAACAATCTCAGTATTTTCAAAAAAAAAATATCACTTCAAAATCAAATGGCTCTTCTTGATTCCAACTGGACAACCGACAAGATCGAGGATGTTGTCAACAACAAACTCGTGCACATGGAGCAAGTTATCTCCATGGATGGCACCTGTCTTACAATGGAGGAAATCAAACCCGTTTTCAAATGGATTTCCAAAGCTGGGTTGGAAACATATTTCACTTCTCGCCCTATTTCCGTACTTCCAAGAACGGTGGTGGAAGCCTACCTCAATATGTTCTTGCGGAAGGATGAACTTTTCACGAAAGTGACCGCGCTCAAGCCGACGGGGGAGAAGGACGGCAACAGTGAACCTCTTTACAACTCAGAGGTGGTCACCATCAACATTCGGAGGGCGGTTAGAGAAGTTTTTGGACTGCCATCCTCAGGAATCAACCCAAGGGTCTACAAGGAGAACTCGGAGGGGGAACTTCTGGGTAAATGGACCAAGAAGGGGTCATCCGTATTCAGGGCTCGTCAGAATAAGAACACGCTGAAGCCTGAATACAGAGCGCTTGTGGACCTTGTGTCCAAGATGGTGATGGGATCCACGGGATCTCATGAGCAGTTGAGCCTGCCCAAGCTGAGGCTGATGGAGGCGATTGTAGATGGCGTGGAGGCAAATTGGGAGCAGTTCTTTCTGGACCAACTTCATCAGGCTGGTCTGGACAAGCTGAGAAGAGATGAGGAGAAGAAGCGCATCTCCGTTGGTGCCATTCTGCCTTTCGGCACCAGGCTCTCAATCTTGATCACTCATGCTTGCCATGGGTACACCTTCGACTATGAGGATAGCCTCTCATCGAAGAAGGTGATGTTTGCCTCACGGAGCGATACCTACTCAGTGCTAGGGCTGACTGATCCCAATGCTCAGGCAAAGGGTCAGGTCAAAAAGCCAGCTGGTAAGGCCAAGAAGGTGGCTACCAGTCTCATTGAAAGGGTAGATGACCTCTATGAGAGGAGCAAGGAGGTGGAGGTTGTGGCAGCTGAGAAGGAGGTGGATCAGCCTGCAGTAGAAGGGGCTGAGAAGAAGAAGAAGGTGCGTATAGTGCTGTCAGGGAAGAGCACTAGTTCTGGGACTGAGTCTGTTCCCAAGAGAGCCGATGCTGAGGCTGAGGGGACTGACGATGAAGTCAGGAAGGGAAATGATCAGGGTGAGAGGCCCCTGAAGCGACTTAGGAAGGGGGTTCGAAGGTCCCCTGCTAAGAAGTTGCCTTCACTGAGTGAGAGGGAGAAGTCAAGCTCTCCTGGAGCCTCTGACTTAGAGGAGGTAAGAAAATTTGTCGAGACGGCTGAGTTGTTGCAGCCTGAGACAGTACCCCATTAATCACCCACACACCCTGAAACCCAAACACCCTCCAACCCTGACCCTACTATTCAAACCACCCAATCACCCCAAACCTCAGAGCCAAACATCCCAACTGAGTCAGTGCCATCAAACTCACCCACGAATGAGCCTGACCAGTTCTCTGAGCCAAACCTTCCCATTCCCACAGATTTTCCCTCTTACCCCAACCCCAAGGATTGCCCCAAATCCTTCCAAACTGAAGAGGACGATTTCCTTGTCATTCAGGAGGAGGAGGAGTTGGATGAACACATGATGGGGGGAGTACTGGAGAATACCCTCAGGGGGAATACCACTGAATGGGCATCTAAGTGCTGGCCCGGACTGAACAGATACAAAGAGCTACTGGCAAATGTAGTTGAACTCAAAGTTTGGTTGGAATTCAAGCAATCCAACATGCAAGAGCAACATTTGCTGGTGGATGCTCGTGGCTGGGAGCACTGGGAGACTGAGGAGGCCAGGTTGTGCTCCTACTTTGGACTGACTAGCTGGCTTCAATTGCTCAACTTCGAAAATCTGAAGGAGCTAGTCAACAGTCTGATGTCCAAGAGCAAGGCTGACATCCTATCTGAGGATGAGGAGGACAAGGAGGATGATGAGGATGCTCAGGACGGAGCATTGGAGAAGGCTGTGGAGGAGACAGCAAGGGAAGTAGATGGTATGGACTCTGAGCTTCAGGCTCAGGGGGAAGGTGATCAGGACACTGGTGCCAAGGGTGGCCCAGTGGCTGAGGATGTTTTGAACATCTCAGCCGCCGATGAGAGATCTGTCGATGAAGGGATTCCCTGCCCTGAGACAAGGGAGAAAGATGTTGAGGTGTCTAAGGAGACTCCCAGTTCCGAGGGACAAGTTCCTAAGGTGAGTGGGACACTCAAGTCACTGCATTGCTAAGAGTCAGAGCACTCAAGTCAGTGCAAACTGACTTGTGAGCTCAGGCTCTTAACAAGGCAGTGACTCGAGAGACTGAACTCTCGAGTGCTTGCTTAAGCCGGTCAGTGAGATGGACTCTCCCTGACCTAAATACTTAACCAAAGTTTCTTAACAATGCTCTCAGTGAGCAGATTTTCACAACACTTTAGTCAATGCTTAAAACAATGAAACACACGGTTTAACATGGTTCAGACACTCAAGCTCTTACATCCACGGCCTGATTTAACAGGAAATCCACTATTGGGATTCTTGTTTTTAACGTGCCAAGGTGCACTTACAACTGGACTCATGCCACTCCCTGGGCTGCCTCTCCTCACTAACTTACTCCCAACAAACCTAACTAGAGGGTTTTGGTTTCGGTTTGGTTTTCTCCAACTAGGTGAGGTTTTCCCTTACAATGTGTTAGCCTTAAGCTAAGATTGGGAAAATCTCTCTAAGCTATGAGTTACAAGCTGAAACACTCATTTGTATATGTATTTGAACCCTAGTGGTCAGTGTACAAGGTGTTAATTGTGCCTCCTTATGACTCCCTATAATGCACTAAAATACTCACACCTTCACAGCTCGTAGGTGTTGATTTTCTCTTCTTACACACACCTTACAACGAAGCTATGAGCTTGTATTTATAGTGTGGATTCAAATGTAACCGTTGGAGGAAATTTCATTTGAATCCATACAATTAATAGTTTCAACCAATTTTCTTGGAATGCGGCCTTTGTCAGTGTCAGAGTTGTTGCCTCGTGCTGATTGGTCCACGTGGCCTGGATTCACGGATCTTTGACTCAGTGGGTTGACCAAGACCTACTGACTTTAGGTAGCTTCCTCCTTCACTGACTGATGATCTTCAGTGGACTGAACGTCTTCAGTGTAGTTGTCCTTCAGAGACTGTTTGAAGATCATTCCAAGAACTTTGTCATAAGGCTGAATGACAAAGTTCCCTGACCACAGTAGCCTGACTCCTTCAGGGCCTACTTGGTGCAGCACTGATCCTCCTGATCATGCTCTTCACTGAGTGGTCCACCTGACTTAGCTTAGATTAGCCTGGTTTACACTCAGTGGGACATCCTTCAGGTTTCTCTTCTGGTTCAGGTTGCAAGCATGGCTTCAGTCAGTTCTCCTTGGTGTCATCTTGATATCCTCAGGCTGTGTGGCTGAGTTCCCCCTCGCTGAGTTCCCCCTCAACTGAGTTCTTCTCAACTGACAGCCTATTCTCTAGGAGCTAACCTAACCTGACCTGAAATAAAAGATAATATCCTGACTGCTTTCAAACCTATTACATGTTGTTTTGGAAAATCATCAAAACTAAAATACATATCCCAACAGTTCGAGATGGCATGGCTGAGCCTGAGCAGGCGGCCTTGACCACTCAACAACTGCCTTCAGTGCACCCTGAAGAGGGGACTGAGGATGCGGGGGCTGACAAGGGAAAACAGCCACTCACTGATGAGGTCGTTGATAAAGATGACGATGTGTTGATAACCGGGGACGGCCGTGCTGAATTTACAAGCATTGTGGAGGTCAAACAGGAGAAAACCACGGAAAATCTAGCCGAACTTCAGGAGGAAGTAATGAGGCTACGTGCTGAAAAGGATGAAGACTCCAAGGCCCTGGTAAAACACATCAGGTGGACAAAATCAGCCTACAACACCCTTGCCAATAGGGAGTTGATTTTGTTAAAGAGAACGATGACTCACACGGCCAAGTCAGTGAGAACTGAGAGGAAGCGCACTAAGAAGATGCTTAGGAGGACTCTCAAGCAACTTGAGGAGAGGGACGCGATCAGGGATGACAAGCTAAATCAGGCGGTTGACAGGCTTGCAGTTCAGACTGGAGCCCTTGTCACTCAGGCCATGAAGGACTCAGCGACCAAACTTGAGCTGGAGTCAGGAAAGTTGGATCGTACCTCTCAGATTGTTGCAGAAACTTTGGCGAAGGCCACTGAGGAGTTGGCAAAGATACTGACTGAAGCCAGCAGAATCAGCGGTGAGTCCTTGAAGGTGGAGGAAAGGATCACCCAGGCTGAACAAAGACTTCAACTTTCTATGGAGGTCTTCGAGAAGAAAGTAAACGCTGCTATCAGTTCAGTCTCGTTTGCAGGGACAGGAATTTCGATGGGAGTTGGGTTACTGAAAGAGGGAATCAATGATGTCCATTCCCTAGCCTCTTTCGTAATCAACAGCGGATCTGACGCATTCCCATCAGGGGCCAATGATGATGCCAAAATGGGGGAAAGAAAGAAAAGATCCCTCCCTGAGGCATCGGAGGCAGTCAACCAAGGCGAAACCATTCAAGCCGATCCTGAAGCCAATCTTGAAGGGAATGTGCTAAGGGTGAGGAAGTCAGCAAGGTTGGCGGCAGTAGAGAAAGAAGGAGAGGAAATTGTTGCCAGGCTGAGGGTGGAGGCAGCAAAGGCAAAGGCTGATGAACCTTCCAAGCAACCTGAGCCAGTTCAGAAGTCTTCTCTCATGAGCACAAGGAAGAATCCCATCACTTACTCTGGGGAGTTGGTGGCGGAGTTATGCGCTGAAGCATGGGGAGATCCTTCTGAGAAATCTGAGGCTGTGCGCAGAGCTGAAATTGCTCAAAAGGAGAAGATGCACATCTTGGAAAAGAAGGTTGAGAAGCTGACTGACATCACTGAGCTTCAACAAAGAGAACTGGATGATGCGGTGATCAGTCTGCTAAGGAGGAAGAAGGTGAAGCCTGAGCCTAGGAAGTACAGAAAGAGGGCAACAGTTAGAAAGTCATCAATTCTTCAAGTCAGTTGGCCAGAATCAAGAGTAAGGGAAGCTTATGTCGATGAGTTCGTCTCAGAGGCACTGAAGGAGTTTTGGACTGATGCAAAGGATGAGTTTGTGAAATTGTGGTTTGTTGTGAAGAAGTGGGGCGACACTGACGATATCAATGCCCACTTCACTGACTACATGATGGACAATCATCCTGAGCTGTTCCAAAAGATCTTGGAGGAGGCTGATGCAGCTCAAGTCCAAGTGAAGGCTCCTGAGTTCACCATTCGAGCTCCTCCCTTAGTTTCTGGAACTCAGAAGCACAACACGAAGGCCATTATGATGGAAGTCTTGAAGATTGCCAAAGCTGAAGGATATGTGAACCAACCTAGAAGACTTGACGAGCTGAAGGCAAGAGTCTATGCTGGATATGGACTCGAACCTGAAATGAGATTAGTCTAGGAGTTCTTTACCTCTTTGTAATAGATTAGACTCATTGTAACCACGTACATATCTTTCAATGAAATCTATTACTTTTTGCCCACAGACAAAAACTCATTGTCTTTTTGGCTGTTGTTTAAATTCTGTACTTTATCAAGAATTGCTCTAACACTGTCTTATCTTATAGATAGGTCTTTATATTTCCTCTAAGTGTTTTGAGGATCTTTTCAGTGTTTTGGCATCATCAAAAAGGGGGAAATTGTTGGGACATTGTCAGTTTTGATTAAGATCCCAAAGCCCCTGAAAAGATGTTTGCATTTGTTTTGTCAGGCTAGTATTGGTTAGGATTTGTACTTAGTCTTTTTACACTTCACAGGTACTCAGTAAGAGGAGCACTTACTGATGACAATCAAGACTCAGAAGCCTGAAGATATTTTACCATCCTGAACTTATGGCAGTCTCCTAAGCTGGCTGAGTAAGTCTCAGTGATGAAGAGTATGACCCTGAGGTTAGTACTACTCAGTCCTGAAGGGAACAGGATAAAACTGAGTTATTGGGAAGACTTGGAGTAGAGCCAAGCAATGCAAAAGGAATGTCAGCGTCAGGACAAGACCGGTGAGCACAAGACAAAATGAACTCAATAAGACAAGCCTGAAGCTCAGGAATAAGTTCTGACATTCTCACCAACCTGATGATGTGGACCAATCCGAGAAGGACACGCACGTACGGAACCTGACAAGAAGACTGAATTCAGACTGCATGTTCAACGGGCAAACATTTAATGTGCATTTAATGCAACTACCAAATCCATGCAAGGACGGCTGTTGCATGAAGATATGTCCATTTGAAGCCACTCTACATAGTTGACAAGAAAGGTTATCTCTCCAACGGATAGTTTTTCAAATCACCTATAAATACAGAAGACCTTGAACCCATTCAAGGTTACGGGAAATTTCAGAGCCAGAAATTACTCAAGCTCTCAAGCACTCAAAGCATTCAGCTTAGAAGAAGCACTCGAAACCATCTTAATTTCCCAAGTGTTTCTTAGTTACTGAGAGTCATTCTGTATTCCAAGAGTGAACTAGCATTATCTTAAGCTTAGAGAGATTATCCAATCCTTAGCATAGCCTTGCCTTGTAAGGATAATCTCAACCTAGTTGGAATCCAAACTGAAACCAAAACTCTAAGTTAGGTTTATTGGGAGTAAGTCAGTTAGTGAGTTAGTAAGTGGAGTTTGTATAGATCAGTGAGGTTAGCTGGTCTTGGTGCACCTTGGCACGTTAAAAACAAGAATCCCTTGAGTGGATTTCCTGTTAAATCAGGTCGTGGACGTAGGAGCTTGAGTCTCTGAACCACGTTAAACTCCATGTGTTCTTACTGCTTTGATATTGTGCATACTTGCTATATTACATATTCATTCATTGCATTCGGTTTATCAGGCTTGAATCAATCAGCCTGATCCTCTAAAAAGTGCACTGCCCTTACTAAACACTATTCAGAATTGAGTAAAACAAGTTTTCAGAAAGCAAACTAAACAAGACTTTAAACTATCAGGGCTTACGCATTTCCGCACTGAACTTGAACTGATAGTTAGCCAACTGACCCGCACCAAGTGTAGTCAGTAGGTGTGTTATCAGCTCCTAGTTCTTTATCACTCTGAGTGGAGGGGACTCAGTCAGGTTTTAAGTTTGAAAAATTGGTATACGTGTATTCCTCCCCCATACACGTATTCTTCAGTCTTGTACCGGGACCAACACATATACACGTCCAAACTTCGATTATATACCCAAAGCAGCTCGATTCTCTTATACAAATTAAATACGTAATCTATACCCGTGTTAATTCTATCCCAATCCAAATTTTTGTATTCACTAATTACGTTAGTGATCAATCACACGTAATTTTTTGGTGATCTAATTAACGAATTAAACAGCCACTAATCCTTGTGATTAGCAACGATCATCAACATAAAGAAGAATCATGATGAACTTGCCATTGGGCGCATGTGGATGACTTTGTGCCCAAAGATCTGAACAACGGGTGGATTCCAGTGAAGCAAGATTTTGTGCAACTCTATTATGTTGAAAGATTTTGGAGATCGGCTAAAACTGAAGATATAGCTAGGGACTTTCACTCTTGGATGCTTGAAAATCACTTTGAACTCTATGGCGAGATAGAGAAGTTCGTTGTACATAAAGGAGTTGAGATCAAGCCTTCTGACAACATTCAGCATCTCTCCCCAACTTTTAGAGTTAGCACACACTGGGACAAGGCTAAGATTCAGGATGAAATCTTCATGATCACCGCCAAGTATGACTAAATGTCCTCGCCGAAAGAAATGGAGTCACTAACCCTGCGGTGTTAGAGAAATACAACATCTCTATTGATCATTGGGATTTTAATTAAAAAATGTAATAGTTTAGTTCATTTACCAATCAATAAATTATTTCATTTGCCCTTAGATAACAACTCATTATCTCTTTTGGCTTGTACTTTAAATTTTGCAAGATTTCAAGAAATGTGCTAACTATTCTATCTTCAGTCTTATAGACCAGGAGTCCTATAAATGTTTTGAGGATCTTTTTAGTTATGTTTTGGCATCATCAAAAAGAGAGGAATTGTTTATTTGATTCAGATCTCAAAACCCCTTAAAAGATGAATTGCCTAAGGCACATCAAGATTGTAGTAGATAAGTCAGCTCAGGGTTAGATTAGTTTATTTTTCAGTTACAAGTACTCACTTGAGGTGGAACTCAAGTGAATCCAATAATCTTGAAGGAAGCGAAACAATACTAAAGATAGCTTGAGTATGATTATTGATTCCCTAAGGTGGTCAGTAATTTTCTCAGTGAGAAGCCTGAACCCGAGTGGTTCAATACTGAGGTTAGGTGGAACCTAAAGGAGTCAGACCATCCTAATATTTGGAAGACATGACATTTAATGCTAAGTACTGCAAGCAAAAGTAATGTCAGACTTAAAGGCTCATAAAGACAACACATGAAGATGCTCCATTAAAGAAAAAAAAAGGCCAAGAATATTGTATGATAATCAGAGGATATGATCATGAAAGTCATACTAGTCGTTGAGACCAACCAATGAGAACTTGACACCTCAAGTGTTGATGACCTTGATTCTAATAGATGATTAGTGGTTGTTTTTATGCTTAAGAAGGTCACCAAACAAGATCAAAGATGAAGGATTTAAGCAAATATTAATCAAGAAATGAATTTGCAAGAGTTTTGCTAATCTTTTAATATTTGGAACTTATTTTTCCCTTCTTATGAGGGTGTATTTATAGATATACAAGCAAGTGGGAGGTGTCAACCTCTAAGTTGTCTTAATTTACATGTTTGACAAGTGTTTAGACACTTGTTTAACTATAAGCTATTGTATTTTATACATTGACAAGTGTTAGGACTCTTGTTTATTCCTAATACAATGCCTAATTAGTAGAATCTTTAGCTTTTCTTCGAGGTGTTCAACTGCTCGCTTGTATTCCTTTGTGATGGGTGCTTAGACCTTTCTTCTTGGTTGTTCGCTCAGCCTCTTTCTGTTCTTTAACCAGTTGCTCGCCTGAATGTCTGACATTTCTGACCAGCTGCTCGTCTGAATGTCTGATATTTCTGACCAACTGCTCATCTTGTAATAGATTTGTGTTTTTTGCACAGTTGTTCGCCTAATTATTTTTATTTACCTTAATCACCATGATTATTATTTTTTAGTGCTTAATCCCATGCTTCATGTAAAGCTTGACTCACATAGTAGATGGGTAGGTGAAATTTCTCTTCTGCTCGCACTACAACTAAGCTGATCGCAACTTCCGAGGCCGCTAAGTACAAGTACAGCTTTTCTCCTGGGATTGGCTTTGCCAGAAACTTCGTATCACTGAGGTATTCTTTCAGTTGCTCGAATGCTTGTTGGCAGCTGTCTGTCCACTAGAATTTTCCTTTCTTGATAGCATCAAAGAAAGGTCGACACTTATCGCCAGATCTTGATATGAACATGTTCAAAGCTACAAGGCACCCAGTGAGTCTTTGCACTTCCTTAACTGATCTTGGCGGTTGCATGTCCGTAAATGCTTTCACCTTTCCTAGATTCACCTCGATTCCTCATTGACTGACTAAGTGTCCACGAAACTTTCCTGAGTGAACTCTGAAACTGCTTTTCTTTGGGTTCAACTTCATGTTGTAAGCTCGGAGTATCTCGAATGCTTGAGCAAGGTGTTGTAAATGATCTTCCTTCCTTGGACTCTTGACAACGATGTTATCCACGTATGCCTTTGTGGTGGGTGCTTAGACCTTTCTTCTTGGCTGTTAGCTCAGCTTCTTTCTATTCTTTGACCAGTTGCTCGTCTAGTCATAAATTTGTATTTTTTGCACAGTTGTTCACCTAATTATTTTTATTTTCCTTAATCACCATAATTATTATTTTTTAGTGCTTAATCTCATGCTCGGTTGCTCGCCTATCAACATCAAGTACGGAACCTGAAGTCTGAACACTTGCAGTCTGAAAAAGTAAACAACGCACAGAGGACTTTTCACCAAGCAAGCACGGTGAGAAGTCCTACGCAAAAATGACTGTTGTTTACTTGTTACCCAATATAGTAATTTTTTGCTCTATCTCTCCAACGGATATATTTTAAGAACTAATATATATACAAAAGACCTTGCCCCAAAAAAGGTTATGGGAAATTTCGAAGTCAAGAAATTAACCAGACTCTCAAGGATTCAAAGCATTCAAGAAGCACTCGAAAAACCTTAAATTTCCCATATGTTTCTTCAGTTGTAGAGTCTGTTGGGACAATATCAGTTTTGAGTTGATCCCAAAGACCCTAAAAAGATGAATTTGTCTAAGTGTGTAATAGTCAGGCTAGTCTTGATATGACTAGAACAGGTTAGAATATTTTATATTCATAGGTACTCAGTGAGAAGAGAACTCACTTATGACACTCAAGATTGAAGCCTGAAGAACACAAGAGCACCATCACTGAACTTAAGTTAGTCTTTCTAAGCTGGCTAACTAAGTGTCAGGATGAAGAGCATGATCCAGAGATCATTGCTAACTCGTCAGTCCTGAAGGAGTCAGGCTGCACTCAGTATTTGGGAAAGACTTGGAGTAGGATCCAAGTAAGAAAAAGGAATGTCGGTGCTGGACCATGTAATTCACAGATAAAGATAAACCTGAACTTGGATAAGACAAGACTGAACTGAAGAATGAGTTCTGACATTCTCACCTACCTGATGACGTAGACCAGTCATAGGAGGATAAGTCATGTACGGACCCTGACTTAAACTTGGCATCCCCGAAGCATTCAATGGGCATGCATTTAATGCATTTACTTAATTCATGCAAGTAGGCGGCGGCTGCATGCAGACATATGTCCATTTGAATTATCCCACAAGAAAGGTGATTAGAAGGCTATCTCTCCAACGGATAGTTTTTCGAAATCAACTATAAATACAGAAGACCTTGACCCAAACAAGGTTACGGAAAATTTCAAAGCCAAGAAATTACTCAAGACTCTCACGCATTCAAGCATTCAAAGAAGCACTCAAAACCCTCTAAATTTCTCAAGTGTTTCTTATAGTCTAGAGTCATTTGTATTCCAAGAGCTTAACTTTCATATCCAAAAGCTTAGAGTGATAATCCAATCCTTAGGATAGCTTTGCCTTGTAAGGATTATCACACCTTAGTTGGAATCCTAGCCAAAACCAAAACCCTAAGCCGAGTCAGTGTTAGGTTTGTAGGTTGAGGTAGTTAGTAGTTAAGAAAAAGAGGACTAGAACTCGAATTCTAGGGATCAATGTGATTGATCATTGTGCACCTTGGCACGTTAAAAATAAGTTAATCCATTAAGGGATTCTCCTGTTCAATCAGGACCGTGGACGTAGGAGCTTGAGTCTCTAAACCACGTTAAACTGCTTTGAGTTATTTATTGCTTTGATATTGTGCTTATTTGTTTATCTTCATTCATTGCATACTTTGTCAGTATTGAATCAATCAGCCTGACCTTGAAACTCATTGCATTGCCCTTTTAACCACGGCTTCATAAAAAAGGAAATACTCAATTTTCAGAAATAACTAAACATGTCTAATTCTTTCAGGGCTCACAAATTCTGCACTCAGGCATAAATAGATAGTTAGCCAACTGACTTGCTTCAGAGCTGTTAGTAGGTGTATTATCTATTTTGTGCCTGGCACTTAACTCTGAGTAGAGGGACTCAGTTTGAAAAAAGAATTTGTATATGTGTATTCCTCCCCACCCGCATACACGTATCTTAGACTTGTCTGGGACCAACAAGTGGTATCAGAGCAGTGGTTCAAAAGACCACTAACTTTGAATACTAATAGTTTCAGAGGAGAAATTATTGGTGGTCACTGAACAGATCTAAGTTGCACATTTTCTGAAAACGTGTATCATGACTTCAAGGAGGCTCGAGGCTTCTTTGCCTGAATTCTCTGTCTCTAACTTTGTCTACTGGAGATTCATGTTGCTTGTACACTTGGAGGCTGGTCCTATTTTCGAAAGGCAAAATGGGAATTTAGGAGAATTTTTTTTAAAACTTTGCCTTGCATCCTGAATGAGTTCAGTGAGTGGGACACTCAAGTCACTGCATTGCTAAGAGTCAGAGCACTCAAGTTAGTGGGACTGACTTGCGAGCTCAGGCTCTTAACAAGGCAGTGACTCGAGAGACTGAACTCTCGAGTGCTAGCCTAAGCTTGTCAGTGAGATTGATTATCTCTGACAAATACTTAGCTAATTTTCTTTTCAACCTTTCCAAGTACACTCAGTGAGCATACACTACAAATAATTAGCAAGTGCTTAAACAATGAATAACGCTCAGTTTAACGTGGTTCAGAGACTCAAGCTCTTACATCCACGGCCTGATTTAACAGGAAATCCACTAACTTGGATTCTTGTTTTTAACGTGCCAAGGTGCACCCAGATCTATACTCCAGATCTTTCTTACTTCCTTACTTCCTCACAAAACAACTTACTACCAACAAACCTGACATTAGGGTGTTGGTTTCAGTTGGGTTTTCTCCAACTAGGTGAGGTTTTCTCTTACAATGTGTTAGCCTAAGGCTAAGATTGGGAAAACCTCTCTAAGCTAAGAGTTACAAGCTGAACACTCATTTGAGTATTTATGAGAACCCTAATGGTCAGTGTACAAGGTGTGAATTGTGCCTCCTTATATCTCTCATACAATGTACTAAAACACTCACACCTTCACAGCTCGTAGGTGTTGATTTTTCTTGCTTCACACACACTTGAATACGCAGCTATGGGCTAGTATTTATAATGTGGATTCAAATGTAACCGTTGGAGAGGATTACATTTGAATCCAGCATTTAATGGTTTCAACCACTTTTCTTGGACTACGGCCTTGTCAGTGTCAGATTTGCTGCCTTGTGCTGATTGGTCCACGTGGGCTGGATCCAACGGATCTTTGACTCAGTGGGTTGACCTAGACCCACTGACTTTAGGTAGCTTCATCCTTCACTGACTTGATGATCTTCAGTGGACTGAACATATTCAGTGATGTTGTCCTTCAGGGACTATTTGAAGATCTCACCAAGAAGTTTGTCATAAGGCTGAATGACAAACTTCCCTGACCACAGTAGCCTGACTCCTTCAGGGCCTACTTGGTGCAGCACTGATCCTCCTGATCATGCTCTTCACTGAGTGGTCCACCTGACTTAGCTTAGATCAGCCAGGTTTACACTCAGTGGGACATCCTTCAGGCTTCTCTTCAGGTTTAGGTCTCTGACTTCAGTCTGTTCTTCTTGATGTCATCTTTGAGTTCTTCAGGCTGTGTTGTTGTGTTTTCCCTCGCTGAGTTCCCCCTCAACTGAGTGTTCCCTCAACTAACATCCTATTCTACTGATAAATAACCTAGCCTGACCTGAAACTAAAGATACTATTCTGATTGCTTTCAAACCTATTACATGTTATTTTGGAAAATCATCAAAACTAAATGTTGGGACAATGTCAGTTTTGATTAGATCCCAAAGCTCCTGAAATGATGTTTGCATTTGTTTGTCAGGCTAGTCTTGGTTAGGATTTGTACTTAGTCATTTTACACTTCACATGTACTCAGTAAGAGGAGCACTTACTGATGACAATCAAGACAAGAGCCTGAAGACGAAGGTTACCATCTTGAGCTTATGGCAGTCTTCTGAGCTGGCTGAGTAAGTCTCAGTGATGAAGAGTATGACCCTGAGGTCATTACTACTCAGCCCTGAAGGGAACAGGATGATACTGAGTTTATGGGAAGACTTGGAGTAGAGTCAAGCAATGCAAAAGGAATGTCAGAGTCAGGACAAGACCGGTGAGCTCAAGACAAAAGGAACTTAATAAGACAAGCCTGAAGCGTAGGAATAAGTTCTGAAATTCTCACCAACCTGATGACGTGGACCAATCCGAGAAGGACACATACGTACGGAACCTGACAGAAGACTGACTTCAGACTGCATTTTCAACGGGCAAGCATTTAATGTGCATTTAATGCATATACCTAATTCCATGCAAGGACGGCTGCTGCATGAAGATATGTCCGTTTGAAGCCACTCTACATGGATGATAAGAAAGGCTATCCCTCCAACGGATAGTTTTTCAAATCACCTATAAATACAGAAGGTCTTGAACCCATTCAAGGTAACGGGAAATTTCCAAGCCAGAAATTACTCAAACTCTCAAGCACTCAAAAGCATTCAGTCTTTAGAAGAAGCACTTGAAACCCTCTAAATTTCCCAAGTGTTTCTTAGCAACTGAGAGTTAATCTATATTCCAAAGAGCGTACAAGCAATATCTTAAGCTTAGAGAGATTATCCAATCCTTAGCATAGCTTTGTCTTGTAAGGATAATCTCAACTTAGTTGGAATCCAAACTGAAACCAAAACCCTAAGTTAGGTTTGTTGGTAGTAAGTTAGTTAGTGAGTTAGTAAGGAAGTTTGTATAGATCAGTGAGGTTAGCTGGTCTTGGTGCACCTTGGCACGTTAAAAATAAGAATCCTTTGAGTGGATTTCCTGTTAAATCAGGTCGTGGACGTAGGAGCTTGAGTCTCTGAACCACGTTAAACTTGTTGTGTTCTTATTGCTTTGATATATTGCATACCTGCCATATTAACTGATCATTCATTGCATAAGATTTTTCAGGCTAGAATCAATCAACCTGATCTATTAAAAAGTGCACTGCCCTTACTAAACACTTTTCAGTGAAGTAATCAGGTTTTCAGAAGCAAACTAATCAAGACTTTAAACTATGAGGGCTCACGCATTTCCGCACTGAACTTGAACTGGTAGTTAGCCAACTGACCCTCACCAAGTGTAGTCAGTAGGTGTATTATCAGCTCCTAGTTCTTTATCACTCTGAGTAAAGGGGACTCAGTAAGGTTTTAAGTTTGAAAAATTGGTATACGTGTATTCCCCCCCCCCCCCATACATGTATTCCTCAGTCTTGTACCGGGACCAACAAGTGGTATCAGAGCAGTGGTTCAAAAGACCACTGACTTTGAATACTAATAGTTTCAGAGGAGAAACTGTTGGTGGTCACTGAACAGATCTGAGTTTGCTTTTCATAAAATGTGCATCATCATAACTTCGAGAAGACTTGAAGCTTCGTTACCTGAATTCTCTGTATCTAACTTTGTCTATTGGAAGTTCAGACTAGAAGCGCATCTTGATGCCATCCATGACCAGATGCCGCGTGTTCTCAGGGAAGGACCAATCAAGATCACCATTCCTAATGTCAGAGGTCTGGGATATGAGCATCTTAAGATTGGCGTGCAGGTTCCGAAAGAAAGGAAAGACATGACCAGTGATGAAATCAAAATGGTGGGACAGGACAACGTTGCCAGAAACATCATTTTGCATATGGTGCCCTTTGAGGAGTCAGCCAGGCTGATGAACTTAAAGACGGCAAAGGAGGTTTGGGATGAGCTGACCAGGATGTGCGAGGAGTCAGAAAAGATAAAGGAGAACAAGAGAAACATTGCCATTCAGAAATTTGAAGCATTTGAGATATTGCCTGATGAGACAATCGATCAGATGGAGTCAAGGTTCATCAAGTTGATGAATGAGTTGGTGATGCTGGACAAAGATGTCCCAAAGAGAGATGTTGCTTCAAAGATCCTGAATGCCCTTCCTGAGAGATGGGATAACAGTGTAATTATGCTTAAGAACACTCAGGATATGAGCAACATAACTTCAGCTTTACTTTTTTTAGAGCTAAAGGCACTGGAATTTGATCTTAATAGAAGAAAGAAGAAAGTTCAGCCAGAAGAGGAAGAAAAGGAGAAAACTCCTGAGAAAAGTGTGGCGTTCAAAGCCAGGTCTAAACCTGTTGAATCTTCATCTAAGTCACTGATGGAGATGAGCAATGAAGAGCTTGCTGAGGAGTACAGCCTGATGGCCAGACGCTTTGATAAGCTTAATTCCAGGTTTGGTCGATATAAGAAATTTTATCAGGACTCACGTGAAAGGAAACCTGAAGGAACCCACCAAAGCTCGAGGAGATATGAGGAAAGGAGAAATACTGACTAGAGGAGAGATCGTGGCGATGAAAGAAGATACTCAGACCCAAAGCCCGATCGCAGAGATGAACAGAGACGTACTCATGACGACAAGCACTCAGGTAAGACTGAAAGCTCATCAAGACAGAGGGAACCTGACTCAAGGAGGATCCCTGTACTAAGGAGAGAAAGAGGAGATGAGCAACCAACATGTTACAACTGTAACAAGAGCGGGCACTATCAGTATGATTGTTCGAAGCTAAGTGCAAGGGAAAGAGAAGACAGGAGAGCCAAGAGAGACCAGAGACTTGCTGACCGGAGAGCGATGCTCGCTGAGGATGCAACTGACTCTGATGGTCCTGAAGAGAGGTCGTCTGAACTCTTTTCTAATGATGAGTACGATGATGTCTGCCTGATGGCAAGGGAGGAACCTGAGGTAACATCTAACTCTGTATGTGCTTCCTACACTGGTCAAAATCCTGAGCTTAGCTCAGAGTCAGTCAGAGAAATGAAACTTCAGATCTGTCTGGATCAATTGATGGTTGATTTCTCCAGATTGCAGGAAACTAATGTCTTCTTGGTAGAGGAGAACAAGAAATTGAGTACTGAGGTTCAGAACCTGAATGATCAGCTCACTCAGTCTGATCTTAAGAAATCAACTCAGATTGTGAGACTAACTCAGGAGATTGATCTAATCAATGCTGAGCGTCTCCCAAGAGAGAAGATTCTGAAGGAATTGGCTGATGAAGAGTTGGTCAGGAAGGAGGAGCTGAAGGTACTCAAGAGTAAGTTTGATGACCTCTTTGCCAGACATGAAATCCTGAAAAAAAGTGAGGACTCACTCAAGCAGAAGGTTGCAGCAATGAATAAATCCTCAGTGGCTAAAGAGGAAATACATAGCAGCCAGATGCTTGGGAACGAGAAAAAGGGACTTGGATATGTTCCTAAGAAATCTTCACAGGGTCAATCTCATGTTGCTTCAGGGAGCAACACTGAGAGGGTATTTGTTCAGGCAGGCCAGAATGCACCCAAGGTTGTACTTCAGGCCCGTCAAACTGATAAGGGCAAGGAAATTGT
This sequence comes from Ballota nigra, assembly GCA_947034835.1. Taxonomy (NCBI): domain Eukaryota; kingdom Viridiplantae; phylum Streptophyta; class Magnoliopsida; order Lamiales; family Lamiaceae; genus Ballota; species Ballota nigra. The sequence continues at coordinate 90,134,875 of OX344722.1, read as the reverse complement.
TGACACAGTCAGGGTTGCCCCCAAGGTTGTTAAGCCAAAACCCAAGGGAAAGGCCAAGCAACCAAGGGAGGTCCCTGAGAGCTCAGGCCAGAGAAAGCCTCAGCAAAAGTAGAGGAAGACTCAAGCCAAGAGCCCTCAGACTGTTCAGCGAGGGTACCATCATGCTTGGCAATACCAACAGGGAAGGCCAAATATGATGACACCCCCATGGTTTTGGCATCCTGAGGCCTTTAACTGTTTTTCATTCCCTCACTTGCCTAGGGGGAATAGAACACAGGGCCCTTATCAAGAACAAGGCCCAAGACCTGCTGCACCCAGACCTAGGAAGAATAGGAAGCGAGCCCACAAGAAGAAAGAAGAAAGTTGTGTATGTTGATGTTTCAGGGAGACAGATTTACCACTCTGAGGCAATCAGGGTTGTTAAGCAAGTCTGGATTCTGAAGGGTACAACTGACACGATAGGACCCAACACCCAATGGGTACCTAAAGCCTGATTTGCTTGCAGGCAGCTGTGGACCACGACAAGAGGATAGGAGACTCAAACAAAGTTTTTTGGTACCTAGACAGTGGATGCTCAAGGCATATGACTGGAATGAAGAGTCTTCTCCAAGAATATCAAGCTAAAGATGGTCCACATGTAACCTTTGGTGATAACTCAAAAGGTGTACTAAAGGCTTTGGTGTCTTGATAATAGGTAGAGTCAGAGTGGAAAATGTGTCCTTTGTGGAAGGACTGAAGCATAACCTATTGTCAGTAAGCCAATTCTGTGATAAAGGTTTCAGTGTTGAGTTCTCATCAAATATATGTTCAGTCAGGGACAAATCAACACAATTGCTTCTATCAGGTATCAGGAAAGGTAATGTTTATCTCGCTGATTGGAGCAGCACTATTCCTAATACTTGTTTTGTTGCTAAAAGCTCTCTAGAGCTCAGTTGGCTATGGCATAAAAGATTAAGCCACCAAAACTTCAAGATTCTTAACAAAAAGTCTAGACAGTCACTTGTTGAAGGTCTACCTAATGAAGTTTTTAGCAAAGATCATGTGTGCAAAGCTTGTCAGGAAGGGAAGCAGATTAGAGCTTCATTCAAAGAGAAAGCTTCCCATTCCACTGACAGGATTCTTCAGCTCTTGCACATGGATTTATTTAGTCCTATTACACATGTAAGTATGAATGGTAGGAAATATACCCTTGTGGTTATTGATGATTATTCTAGATATAGTTGGGTTATTTTCTTGTTAAATAAGAGGGAAATACAGGTGAAGCTTCCAGAGTTGCTCAGAAGACTCAGCAATGAGAAGAATCAGTCCATTACTAAGATCGGATATGACAAGGGCACTGAATTTATAAATTCATATATTTCTGACTTTTGTAATGAACTTGGTATAGCTCATGAGACTTCTGCAGCTAGAACCCCACAACAGAATGGTGTCGCTGAAAGAAGGAACGGGACACTGAACAGGACCATGCTGGCTGAGTCAGGATTGCCTAAGAAATTCTGGGCTGAGGCAATCAACACTGCATGCTATACTCAGAACAGATCCATGCTGAACAAACAACATGCACAGACCCCATATGAGACATGGAATAAGAGGAAACCTCGCATCTCTTATTTTCATATATTTGGTTGTAAGTGCTTCATCCTCAACAATGGGAAGACCCAATTTAAAGCTTTTGATAGCAAATCTGATGAAGGAATATTCTTAGGATATTCTGAAGTTAGTAAAGCCTTCAGAGTTTACAATTGTAGGACCCTTGTTGTGGAAGAATCACCACATGTTATGTTTGATGAATCTGCTAATGAGTCTAGGGTAAAAGTGTTAAATCCTGACACTGAGGAGGTCACAAGAAGAGTGACTAGGCTGAGCTTAAAGAATCAACCAGATCCAAAGGTCAAAACTGTGTTAATTCCAAGATGGGATGATGATGATGATCAGGATGATGAATCAAGTGCCACTCCTAAGCCCAGTACATCAGGGATAATTGAGCCTCAGACTGAGGAACAGGCTCAACCTGAGGTAAGTACTGTCTATGAGGATGTTGTTGCAGCTGAGATGGTTCTTGAGTCGCCTCATCAAGGGGGGAATCAATGTCCCTGACATTGAGCTTGTTAATCCCTTTGGTATAGATTCAGGATCATCCCCTTCTGTTCAATTTCCTGAATTTTATGAGCCTGTAGACACTAACATTGCAGGTACTTCAGGAACAACTCCTGGCAAGAGAACATGGATAGAGGATCATCCTATTGATCAAGTCATTGGTGATCCAACTGAGGGAGTCAGGACCAGACGGTTTCATGGTGAGAGTGCATTGTTCTGTTGCTTTATCTCTGAGCAAGAGCCTCAAAACATTGAAGAAGCTCTCACTGACTCGAACTGGATCATTTCCATGCAAGAGGAGTTGAATCAGTTCACAAGGAATCAAGTTTGGGAACTGGTTGATAGACCTAGGCATCAAGGTGTTATTGGTACCAAGTGGGTCTTTAAGAATAAGAAGGATGAGAATGGTGTTGTAGTCAGGAATAAGGCTAGACTGGTTGCAAAGGGGTATTGTCAGTCTGAAGGAATAGACTATGATGAGACTTTGCTCCAGTGGCTAGATTGGAAGCTATCAGGTTGTTCCTTGCATATGCAACATACAAGAAGTTTAAGGTGTATCAAATGGATGTCAAGAGTGCCTTCCTGAATGGTGTACTCAATGAAGAGGTAAATGTTGAACAACCTCCCGGGTTTGAGGTTGGAGATAGAGTATACCATTTAAAGAAAGCACTCTATGGACTTAAGCAAGCACCAAGAGCTTGGTATGATACCCTCTCTCAATTCCTGACAGACCATGGGTTCAATAAGGGAACCGTGGATAGGACATTGTTTAGGATCACTGAAGGTGATGACATTCTCTTGGTCCAAATTTATGTGGATGACATAATATTTGGATCACCAAATCACCAGCTCTGTGAGAAATTCTCGAAGCTAATGACTGGTAAATTTGAGATTTCTATGATGGGAGAGATGAACTTCTTTTTAGGATTGCAGGTCAAGCAGACTGATCAAGGTATTTTCATTAATCAGGCCAAGTATACAAGAGACTTGATTCACAAGTTTGGTGTTCAGAACAGCAATCCAGCCAGGATCCCTATGAACACAAATTGGAAGATGGATCCTGACACTGAAGGGACTTCAGTAAATCAGACTGAGTATCGAGGGCTGATAGGTTCGTTATTGTACCTGACTGCAAGTAGGCCTGACATTACGTTTGCAGTTGGTGTATGTTCTAGGTATCAGTCTGATCCCAAGAGAAGTCATTTGGAGGCTGCTAAGAGGATACTTAAGTATTTGAAAAGGACAGTCAATATGGGACTATGGTATCCTTCAGATGACAACCTAGAACTGACAGGTTATTCAGCTGCAGATTATGGAGGTTGTAGGATTGATAGGAAATCAACCTCAGGGACATGTCAGTTTTTGGGGAGCAAGTTGATCTCGTGGTTTAGCAAGAAGCAGAATTCAGTTGCAGCATCCACAACTGAGGCTGAGTATATGGCTGCTGGTAGTTGGTGTGCTCAGATTTTATGGTTAAGGCAACAGTTGAGAGACTACCAGGTATTTGCTAATGAGGTTCCAATCTATTGTGACAACAATAGTGCTATAGCAATTACTCAGAACCCAGTGCTTCACACAAGGTGCAAGCATGTGGATATTAGGCATCACTTCATTCGAGATCATGTGGAGAAGAAGGATATTAGGATGGAGAAAATTCACACTGACAGGCAAAGAGCTGACATCTTGACTAAGCCTTTGGCAGAAGCAAGATTTATGGAACTGTCAGTGGAGTTAGGACTTTTAGATCCGGGAGAACAGTCAGTGTAGGGTCTAGGGGGAACTCAGACCAGACTCGACTCAGCGAGGTATCAGGGTGCTACAATGTCTCCCTGACAGGTATGAGTTTCAACCTGACTTTGTGAATTTCAAACGTCTCCCTGAGTCCTTCATCCTGAAAATCTTTATTAAATGCATTCCGTTTTCATTAAAAGCGCGTCTTTTCATATTTAAACCCACGCGCAGCGGAGCATTTAATGCTTCAGTTACTTTTTCATATATGTGTCTGTTTTTATACGGAATATGACTGACATGGGTAATTGATTGAAATTGAGATTAATCCTGGCCCTTCATTTCAAAACCTTTCGAATTCAGGAATTAATCTCAACCCCACGTCTGAGTAACTGACTTAGTCTAATCAATCAATAGTGTCATTTGAGGTCTTTACGCAAACACAAATCACATCTGCACACTGAGTATTCTCCTGCTCAAAATACTCACAGCTTTCCTAAAAACCTCTCTTTCTTTCAAAATCAATGGCACTTCTTGATTCCAACTGGACAACGGACAAGCTTGAGGATGTTGTCAATAATAAGCTGGTACACATGGAGCAAGTCATCTCCATGGAAGGTACATGTCTAACAGTTGAGGAAATCAAACTAGTTTTCAACTGGATTTCCAAAGTTGGGTTGGAAACATACTTCACCACGCGTCCTCTCTCTATACTTCCAAGGACGGTTGTAGAAGCCTACTTCAATATGTTCCTGCGTAAGGGAGAACTTTTCACGAAGGTGACCGCGCTCAAGCCGACGGGAGAGAAGGACAACCACGGTGAACCTCTCTATAACTCAGAGGTGGTGGATATCAACTTTAGGAGGGCCATCAAGGAGGTTTTTGACTTGCCATCCTCAGGAATCAATCCTAGGTTTTACAAGGAGAATTCGGAGGGAGAATTCCTTAGGAAGTGGACCAAGACTGGCTCGCCTGAGTTCAGAGCCCGTCAAAACAAGAGTACTCTGAAGCCTGAGTACAGAGCTCTTGTGGACTTAGTGTCCAAGGTGGTGATGGGGTCCACAGGCTCTCATGAGCAGTTGAGCTTGCCCAAGCTGAGAATTATGGGAGCTATAGTTGATGGAGTGGAAGCGAACTGGGAGCAGTTCTTCCTTGATCAACTCCATCAGGCTGGTTTGGATAAGCTGAAGCGGGATGAGGAGAAGAAGCACGTATCTGTTGGTGCCATCCTGCCCTTTGGAACGAGGATGTCCATCCTGATTGCTCATGCTTGCCATGAGTACACCTTCGACTTCGAGGACAATCTTTCCTCCAAGAAGGTGATGTTTTCCTCGCTGAGTGATACCTATGCGATGCTAGGGCTGACTGATCCCAATGCCAAGGCAAAGGGTCAGGCCAAAAAGCCAGGTGGTAAGGCCAAGAAAGTGGCTACCAGTCTCATCGAAAAGGTAGATGAGCTCTTCGAGAGGAGAGAGGAGACTGAGGAGGCTGTGGAGCCTGAGGTTGAGGAGGCGCAGCCGGTGGCGGAGAAGGCCGTGAAGAAGAAAATGAAGATTGTGCTGTCAGGGAAGAGCACGAGTTCTGGGACTGAGTCACTTCCCAAGAGGGCCGACTCTGAGGCTGAGGGAACTAACGATGACGTCAGAAGGGTTCAGGAAGAGAGGCCGTTGAAACGACTTAGGAAGGGACCCAAAAAGTCCCCTGCTAAGAGTCTGCATGAGGTAGAAGAGATGGAGAAGTCAAGCTCTCCTAGAGCCTCTGACTTGGAGGAAGTGAGAAAGTCTATCGAGACGGCTGAGTTGTTGCAGCCTGAGATAGCAGCCCATTCATCCCCCACTCACCCTAACCCCCAACCCCAAACCAACCTTGATCCCACACCACAACCCACCAACTCACCCCAAACATCAGAGCCAAATATTCTAGAGTCAGTGCCATCCCCTCAGAGGCCTGACCAAACCTCAGATCCTATCCCCAACCCTGATGATTTCCCCTCATACCCCAACCCTAAAGATTGCCCCAAATCCCTGCCCAATGAAGAGGATGACTTCCTCGAGATGCAGGAGGAGGAGGAGCTGGATGAACACATGATGGGTGGAATGTTGGAGAACACTCTAAGGGGGAATGCCACGGAGTGGGCAGCTAAGTGCTGGCCCGGGCTGAATAAGTACAAGGAGCTGCTGGCAAATGTTGTTGAGCTGAAGGTGTGGCTGGAATTTAAACAGTCCAACATGCAAGAGCAACATATGCTGGTGGATGCTCGTGGCTGGGAGCATTGGGAGACTGAGGAAGCTAGGTTGTGCACCTTCTTTGGACTGACTAGCTGGCTGCAACTGCTAAATTTCGAGAACTTGAAGCAGCTAGTAGTTGAGATGATGTCCAAAGCGACGGCTGAGATCCGCTCAGATGAGGAGGAGGATAAGGAGGATGGTGATGAAGATGCTCAAGGTGGAGCATTGGAGAAAGCCGTGGAGGAGACGGCAAGGGAAGTAGATAGCATGGTGCCTGAGTCTCAAACTCAGAGGGAAGGTGTGAAAGACACTGGTGCCAAGGGTGGACCAGTGGCTGAGGATGTTGTGAACATCTCAACCGCCGATGAGACATCTGTCGATGACGGGATTCCCTGCCCTGAGACAAGGGAGAAAGATGTTGAGGCGTCAAAGGAGACTCCCAGTTCCGAAGGACAAGTTCCTAAGGTTCGAGATGGCATGGCTGAGCCTGAGCAGGTGGCCACGACCACTCCACAACTGCCTTCAGTGCACCCTGAAGAGTGGACTGAAGCTGCAGGGGCTGACAAGGGAAAATAGCCTGCCACTGACGAGGCCACTGATGGAGACGAAGATGTGCTAATCACAGGGGTCAGACGTGCTGAATTCACAAGTATAGTCGAGGTGAAGAAGGAGAAGACTACTGAGAATCTAGCTGAACTTCAGGAGGAAGTAATGAGGCTACAAGCTGAGAAAGAAGAGGAAGCCAAGACCCTGGCCAAGCACATCAAGTGGACAAAATCAGCATACAACACTCTTGCAAATAAAGAGCTGATTTTGTTGAAGCGCACAATGACTGACACGGCCAAATCAGTGAGGACTGAGAGGAAACGTACGAAGAAGATGCTGAGGCAAACTCTCAAACAGCTTGAAGAGAGGGATGCAATCAGGGAGGACAAACTAAATCAGGCAGTGGAGAGGCTTGCTGCTCAGGCTGGAGCACTCTTCACTCAGGCCATGAATGACTCAGCGTCCAAGTTGGAGCTGGTGTCAGGGAAGATTGATCACACCTCTCAGACTGTTGTAGATGTTTTGGCTAAGGCCACAGAGGAGTTAGTGAAGATACTGACTGAAGCTAGCAGAGTCAGCGGTGAGTCCTTGAAGGTGGAGGAAAGGATCACCAAGGCTGAGCAAAGTCTCCAACACAACATGGAGGTCTTTGAGAAAAAGGTGAATGCTGCTATCAGTTCAGTCTCGTATGCTGGCACTGGGATTGCCACGGGAGTTGAGATGTTGAAAGAAGGCGTGCTTGAAGTTCAATCGTTAGCTTCCTTCGTAATCAACAGTGGAGCTGGAGGACTCCCATCCCAGGCCGATGATGATGCCAAAAAGGGGAAAAACAAGAAAAAAGATCCCGCCCTGAGGCATCGGAGGCAGTCAACCAAGGCGAATCAATTCTAGCTGATCCTGAAGCCAATCCTGAAGGGAATGTGCTAAGGGTAAGGAAGTCAGCAAGGTTGGCAGCTGTAGAGAGGGAAGGAGAGGAGATTGTTGCCAGGCTGAAGGCGGAGGCAGCAAAGAAGGCTAAGGCTGATGAACCTTCTAAGGAGATCCAAGTATCCAAGCAACCTGAGTCAGTTCAGAAGTCTCCCCCTATGAACACAAGGAAGAACCCCATCACTTACTCTGGGGAGATGGTGGCGGAGTTATGCGCTGAGGCGTGGGGGACACCTTCTGAAAAGACTGAGGCTGAGTGCAGGGCTGAAATTGCACAGAAAGAAAAAATGCGTATCTTGGAGAAGAAAGTGGAGAAGCTGACTGATCTCACTGAGCTTCAACAAAAGGAACTCGATGATGCTATGATCAGTCTGCTTAGGAGGAAGAAGGCGAAGCCTGAGCCTAGGAAGTACAGGAAGAGGCCTACAGCAAGGAAGTCAACAATTCTTCAGGTCAGAAGGCCAGAATCAGGTCAGAGGGAAGCATATGTTGATGAGTTTATCTCAGAAGCATTGAAGGAGTTCTGGGCTGATGCTAGGGATGAGTTTGTGAAATTGTGGTACGTGGTGAAGAAGTGGGGCGACTCTAAAGACATCAATGCCCACTTCACTGACTACATGATGGACAATCATCCTGAGCTGATCCAAAAGATCTTGGAGAAGGCTGAAGCAGCTCAAGTCCAAGTGAAGGCCCCTAAATTCATTGTCAAATCACCTCCCTTAGTCCCTGGAACTGGAAAGCATGATACTAAGGCCATTATCGAAGGGCAAAATGGGAATTCAGGAGCAAAAAAAAAATTTAAAACCAATTCCTCAGAGAGCTCAGCAGGAGTGAATAATACTCAAGTCACTGCATTGCTACGAGTCAGAGCACTCAAGTCAGTGCAACTGACTTGCGAGCTCAGTCTCGTAACAAGGCAGTGGCTCGAGAGGTTTCACTTCAAGTCACTGCGTTGCTAAGAGGCTGAGCTACCAAGTCAGTGAGACTTGAAGGCTCATGCTCTTAGCAACACAGTGACTCGAGAGACTGAACTCTCGAGTGCGTTGCCTGAACTGATCAGTGAGAGGAATCTCCTTGACCTGAATACTTAACTAAAGTTTTCCTTTTTAACAATGCTCTCAGTAAGCAGATTTTCACAACACTTTAGTAAATACTTTTAAAGATAAGTACGCTCAGTTTAACGTGGTTCAGAGACTCAAGCTCTTACATCCACGGGCCTGATTTAACAGGAAATCCACTAACTGGGATTCTTGTTTTTAACGTGCCAAGGTGCACTTACAACTGGACTCACGCCACTCCCTGGGCTGCCTCTCCTCACCTCACTACAAGCCTAACATTCTTCTGAAAGGGTTTAGTTTGGTTTGGTTTTCTCCAACTAGGTGAGATTTTCCTTTACAATGTGTTAGCCTTAAAGCTAAGATTAGGAAAACCTCTCTAAGCTAAGAGTTACAAGCTTGACACTCAGTGAATATAAGTGATAACCCTAAAGGTCAGTGTCGTGGGTGTGAGTAACACTTCCTTATGACTCCCTAACAACTCACACACTCTTATAGCTTGTAGGTGTTGATTTTTCTTTCTTCACACACAATACAACACACTTGAATACGCAGCTATGAGCTTGTATTTATAGTGTGGATTCAAATGTAACTATTGGAGGAAATTACATTTGAATCCATACAATTAATGGTTTCAACCACTTTTCTTAGAATGCGGCCTTTGTCAGTATCAGAGTTGCTGCCTCGTGCTGATTGGTCCACGTGGCCTGGATTCACGGATCTTTGACTCAGTGGGTTGACCAAGACCCACTGACTTTAGGTAGATTCCTCCTTCACTGATAGATTATCTTCAGTGGACTGAAAGTCTTCAGTGTAGTTGTCCTTCAGAGACTGTTTGAAGATCATTCCAAGAAGTTTGTCATAAGGCTGAATGACAAACTTCCCTGACCACAGCAGCCTGACACCTTCAGGACCTACTTGGTGCAGCACTGATCCTCTTGATCATGCTCTTCACTGAGTGGTCCACCTGACTTAGCTTAGATCAGCCCGGTTTACACTCAGTGGGACATCCTTCAGGCTTCTCTTCTGATTCAGGTCTCTGGCATGGCTTCAGTCAATTCTTCTTGATGTCATCTTGATATCCTCAGGCTGTGTTACTGAGTTCCCCCCTCGCTGAGTTCCCCCTCAACTGAGTGTTCCCTCAACTGAGTTCTTCTCAACTGACAGCCTATTCTACTGAAAGCTAACCTATGGTGACCTGAAACAAAAGATACTATCCTGACTGCTTTCAAACCTATTACATATTGTTTTGGAAAATCATCAAAACTAAATCATATCCCAACAATCTCAAAAGCATTGAAGGAGTTATGGGCTGATGCTAGGGATGAGTTTGTGAAATTGTGGTACGTGGTGAAGAAGTGGGGCGACTCTGAAGACATCAATGCCCACTTCACTGACTACATGATGGACAATCATCCTGAGCTGATCCAAAAGATCTTGGAGGAGGCTGAAGCAGCTCAAGTCCAAGTGAAGGCCCCTGAATTCATTGTCAAATCACCTCCCTTAGTCCCTGGAACTGGAAAGCATGATACTAAGGCCATTATGACTGAGGTGTTGAAGATTGCGAAGGCTGAAGGGTTCGTGAACCAACCTATAAGACTTGTCGAGCTTAAGGCAAGAGTCTATGCAGGCTATGGACTTAAACCTGAAATGAGATTAGTCTAGGTGTTCACTACTTCCTTGTAATAGATTAGATTCATTGTAACCACTTTCAAATCATTCAATGAAATCTATTACTTTTGCCTACAGACAAAAACTCATTGTCTTTTAGCTGTTATTTAAATTCCATACTTTATCAAGAATTGCTCTAACACTGTCTTATCTTATAGATAGGATCTTATATTTCCTCTAAATGTTGTGAGGATCTTTTCAGTGTTTTGACATCATCAAAAAGGGGGAAAATGTTGGGACAATGTCAGTTTTGATTAGATCACAAAGCCCCTGAAAAGATGTTTGCATTTGTTTGTCAGGCTAGTCTTGGTTAGGATTTGTACTTAGTCATTTTACACTTCACAGGTACTCAGTAAGAGGAGAACTTACTGATGACAATCAAGACAAGAGCCTGAAGACGAAGGTTACCATCCTGAGCTTATGGCAGTCTTCTGAGCTGGCTGAGTAAGTCTCAGTGATGAAGAGTATGACCCTGAGGTCATTACTACTCAGTCCTGAAGGGAACAGGATGATACTGAGTTTATGGGAAGACTTGGAGTAGAGCCAAGCAATGCAAAAGGAATGTCAGAGTCAGGACAAGACCGGTGAGCTCAAGGCAAAAGGAACTTAATAAGACAAGTCTGAAGCCTAGGAATAAGTTCTGACGTTCTCACCAACCTGATGACGTGGACCAATCCGAGAAGGACACGCACGAATGGAACCTGACAGAAGACTGACTTCAGACTGCATTTTCAACGGCCAAGCATTTAATGTGCATTTAATACATATACCTAATTCCATGCAAGGACGGTTGTTGCATGAAGATATGTCCGTTTGAAGCCACTCTACATGGATGACAAGAAAGGCTAGCTCTCCAACGGATAGTTTTTCTAATCAAAAAATACAGAAGGCCTTGACCCCATTCAAGGTAACGGGAAATTTCCAAGCCAGAAATTACTCAAACTCTCAAGCACTCAAAATCATTCAGTCTTTAGAAGAAGCACTCGAAACCCTCTAAATTTCCCAAGTGTTTCTTAGCAACTGAGAGTTAATCTGTATTCCAAAGAGCGTACAAGCAATATCTTAAGCTTAGAGAGATTATCCAACCCTTAGCATAGCTTCGTCTTGTAAGGATAATCTCAACTTAGTTGGAATCCAAACTGAAACCAAAACCCTAAGTTAGGTTTGTTGGGAGTAAGTCAGTTAGTGAGTTAGTAAGGAAGTTTGTATAGATCAGTGAGGTTAGCTGGTCTTGGTGCACCTTGGCACGTTAAAAACAAGAATCCCTTGAGTGGATTTCCTGTTAAATCAGGCCGTGGATGTAGGAGCTTGAGTCTCTGAACCACGTTAAACTTGATGTGTTCTTATTGCTTTGATATATTGCATACCTGCCATATTAACTGTTCATTCATTGCATAAGATTTATCAGGCTTTAATCAATCAGCCTGATCTATTAAAAAGTGCACTGCCCTTACTAAACACTTTTCAGTGAAGTAATCAGTTTTTCAGAAGCAAACTAATCAAGACTTTAAACTATCAGGGCTCACGCATTTCCGCACTGAACTTGAACTGATAGTTAGCCAACTGACCCTCACCAAGTGTAGTCAGTAGGTGTATTATCAGCTCCTAGTTCTTTATCACTCTGAGTAAAGGGGACTCAGTAAGGTTTTAAGTTTGAAAAATTGGTATACGTGTATTCCCCCCCCCCCCCCCCCCCCTCCATACACGTATTCCTCAGTCTTGTACCGGGACCAACACTAAACATATCCCAACAATTTCCCCCTTTTTGATGATTCCAAAACTTCTAACCAAATGATTTTCTATTACAAAAATAATGTCAGAACACAAGTAATAGTTTGAAACATTTAAGATCTGTTCGGTTGACCATTTTTCTTAACAAAACTGGATCAGTGGTCATGTGAACAACCCGCTCTGATACCAATTGATGGTCCCATTTTCGAAAGCCAAAATGGGAATTTAGGAGATTTTTTTTTAAAAACTTTGCATTGCACCCTGAATGAGTTCAGTGAGTGGGACAGTCAAGTCACTGCATTGCTAAGAGTCAGAGCACTCAAGTCAGTGGGACTGACTTGGGAGCTCAGGCTCTTAACAAGGCAGTGACTCGAGAGACTGAACTCTCGAGTGCTAGCCTAAGCTTGTCAGTGAGATTGATTCTCCCTGACAAATACTTAGCCAATTTTCTTTTCAACCTTTTCAAGTACACTCAGTGAGCATACACTACAAATAATTAGCAAGTACTTAAAAAATAAACAACGCTTAATTTAACGTGGTTCAGAGACTCAAGCTCTTACATCCACGGCCTAATTTAACAGGAAATCCACTAACTGGGATTCTTGTTTTTAACGTGCCAAGGTGCACCCAGATCTATACTCCATATCTTTCTTACTTTCTTACTTCCTCACAAAACAACTTACTACCAACAAACCTGACATTAGGGTGTTGGTTTCAATTGGGTTTTCTCCAACTAGGTGAGATTTTCCCTTACAATGTGTTAGCCTAAAGCTAAGATTGGGAAAACCTCTCTAAGCTAAGAGTTACAAGCTGAACACTCATTTGAGTATTTATGAGAACCCTAATGGTCAGTGTACAAGGTGTGAATCGTGCCTCCTTATATCTCTCATACAATGCACTAAAACACTCACACCTTCACAGCTCGTAGGTGTTGATTTTTCTTGCTTCACACACACTTGAATACGCAGCTATGAGCTTGTATTTTTTTTTTATCGGTAAATGTTAGTTGTTAGTAGTTAGATTAGTTCACCAAGTTCCCAAATACATCAAGAAATCTTCAAGCCCTCCTTATAACTCCCATAATTCGTTCCCTGAGGGAATCAAACCCGGGTCACTCACTAGAGTGAGGAACCCAATGGCCAGGTGGGCTAAGCCACCTGGTTCTATGAGCTTGTATTTATAATGTGGATTCAAATGTAACCGTTGGAGAGGATTACATTTGAATCCATCATTTAATGGTTTCAACCACTTTTCTTGGAATGCGGCCTTGTCAGTGTCAGATTTGCTGCCTTGTGCTGATTGGTCCACGTGGGCTGGATCCAACGGATCTTTGACTCAGTGGGTTGACCAAGACCCACTGACTTTAGGTAGCTTCATCCTTCACTGACTTGATGATCTTCAGTTGACTGAACGTCTTCAGTGATGTTGTCCTTCAGGGACTGTTTGAAGATCTCACCAAGAAGTTTGTCATAAGGCTGAATGACAAACTTCCCTGACCACAGTAGCCTGACTCCTTCAGGGCCTACTTGGTGCAGCACTGATCCTCCTGATCATGCTCTTCACTGAGTGGTCCACCTGACTTAACTTAGATCAGCCAGGTTTACACTCAGTGGGACATCCTTCAGGCTTCTCTTCAGGTTCAGGTCTCTAACTTCAGTCTGTTCTTCTTGATGTCATCTTTGAGTTCTTCAGGCTGTGTTGTTGAGTTCCCCCTCGCTGAGTTCCCCCTCAACTGAGTGTTCCCTCAACTGACAGCCTATTCTACTGAGAAATAACCTAGCCTGGCCTGAAACTAAAGATACTATCCTGACTGCTTTCAAACCTATTACATGTTGTTTTGGAAAATCATCAAAACTAAACATATCCCAACATGGAGGCTATCCATGACCAGATGCACTTGGTCATCAAGAACGGCCATATCAAGATCACCATACCCAACGTTTAAGGACTAGAATATTATGATCTACCCATTGGAGAGCCAGTTCCAAAGCCCAGACTTGAGCTCCGTGCTGACTAGATCAAGATGGTTGGACTGGACAATGTGGCTAGGAACATCATTCTTCACACAGTGTTGTTCAAGGAGTCAGCGAGGCTGATGCACCTGACGACTACCAAGGAGGTATGGGATGCGCTAAACCGGTGTGCGAGGGATCTGAGAAAATCAAGGAGAACAAGAGAAATATTTCCATTCAAAAATTTGCAAGCTTATAGATGTTGCCTGAGGAAACTATCGATCAGATGGAGTCAAGATTCATCAAGATGATGAATGAGTTGGTACTCTTATGAAAGGAAGTTCCTAAGAGGGAAGTTGCTTCAAAGATCCTGAACTCTCTCCCTGAGAGATGGGATAATAGTGTTATCATGCTCAAGAACACTCGAGATATGAGCAATATTACTTCAGCCCTACTTTTCTCTGAGCTTAAAGCTCTTGAATTCGACTTGTATAAGAGGAAATTGAAAGTAGTGGTTGAAGAGGAGGAGAAAGCCCCAGAGAAGAATGTGGCTTTCAAAGCCAAGTCAGAACCTGTTGAATCACCATCAAAGTCACTGATGGAAATGAGTAAAGAAGAACTCGCTGAGGAGTATAGTATGATGGCCAGAAGATTTGAGAAGTTGAATTCAAGATTTGGTCGTTATAAGAAGTACTATCAGGATACAAGAGACAAGAAATCAGAGGGAAATAAAAATAGTTCCAAGAGGTATGAAGACTGGAGGAACTCAGACCAGAGACGCGGTCGAGGTGAAGAAAGGAGGTACACTGACTCAAAACCTGATCGTGAGGAGTTGGACCAGAGACGTGCTCGTGACAACAAGTACTCTAGCAGACCTGAGAGCTCATCAAGACGGAGGGAACCGGACTTAAGAAGGAACCCTGATGCAAGAAGAGAAAGTGGAGATGAGCCAACCAAGTGTTACAACTGTAACATGGCTGGACATTATCAATATGACTATCCAGAGCTGAGTGCAAGAGAGAGGAAGGATAGGAGGACTAATAGAGACCAGAGGTATGCGGATAGGAGAGCCATGCTCGCTGAAGATGCATCAGACTCGATGGTCCTGAGTAAAGGTCTCCTAAACTCTTTTCTGATGACTAGTACGGTGATCTTTGCCTCATGGCTGGGGAGGAATCTAAGGTAAATTCCAACTCTGAATGTGCTGCATTCACAGGTCGAGATCCTGAGCCAAGCTCAGAGTCAGCTAGAGAAATGGACCTTCAGCTCTCTCTTGAGCAATTGATAGTTGATTTCTCCAGGTTGCAGGAAACTAATATCTTCATGGCTAAGGAGAACAAGAAATTGACTATTTTACCAGACATGAAATCCTGAAAAAGAGTGAGAATGCTCTCAAGAAAAATGTAGCAGCAATGAATAAATTCTTAGTGGTTGTGGAGAAAATAAATAGCTGCCAAAAGCTTGGGAATGAAAGATCTGGGATTAGCTAAAATCCTAAGAAATCCTCACAAGGTCAGACTCATGTTGCTTCAGAGACCAACACTGGGAGGGTGTTTGTTCAGGCTGGGCCAAGTACTAAGAAAGTTGTGTACAAGGCCTGCCAAACTGACAAGGGCAAAGAAAATGTTGAGACAGTCAGGGTTGCCCCCAAGGTTGTGAAGCCAAAACCCAAGGGAAAGGCTAAACAACCTCAACAGGCCCTTGAGAGCTCAGGTCAGGGAACTTCTCAACGCAAGCAGAGGAGGACTCGGGCAAGAGACTTCAGACTGTTCAATAGAGGTATTATCATGCTTGGCAATACCCTCAGGGAAGGTCGAATATGATATCACCTCCATGGTTTTAGCAACCTGATGCCTATAATTGTCTTCCAGTCCCTCACTTCCCTAGGGGGAATAGAAAATAAGGCCCCAGTCAGGAAGAAGCCCCAAGGTCAAACACTGAGGCTCCTATGCCACCTAAGCCTGGCACTCATACACCATATTCATCTAAGGCAAAGAAGAAGGAAGTTGTGTATGTGGATGTGAATGGGAGATAACTCTACTCCTCTGAAGCAATCATGGTAGTTAAGCAGGTTTGGATCCCGAAAGGTACAACTGACACCATAGGACCCAACACCCAATGGGTACCTAAAGCCTGATTTCATTGCAGGCGGCTGTGGGCTACAAGAAGAGGAAGGATGACTCAATCAAGGTTGTTTGGTAATTAGACAGCGGATGCTCAAGGCACATGTCAGGATCAAAGAGTCTCCTTCAGGACTTTGCTGCCAAAGATGGCCCACGGGTAACTTTTGGTGATAACTCTAAAGGTTTAACCAAAGGGTTTGGTACTCTATGTTGAAGGACTGAAGCACAACCTGTTGTCAGTGAGCCAGTTCTGTGACAAAGGTTTTAGTGTCGAGTTTTCATCGAATATTTGTTTGGTCAAGAACAAATCAACACTTCAGGTGCTTCTTATAAGTATTAGGAAAGGTAATGTTTATTTAGCTGATTGGAGCAGCATTATTCCTGATACTTGTCTTGTTGCTAAAAGCTCTTCAGAGCTCAGTTGGTTATGGCATAAAAGATTAAACCATATGAACTTCAAGATTCTTAACAAAATTTCTAGACTTTCACTTGTTGAAGGTTTACCTAACGAAGTTTTTAGCAAGGATCATGTGTACAAAGTTTGTCAGGAAGGGAAGCAGGTCAGAGCTACATTCAAAGAGAAAGCTACCTTCTCCACTGACAGAGTTCTTCAACTCTTGCACATGGATTTGTTTGGTCCTGTAATACCTGTGAGTATGAATGGTAGGAAATATACTCTTGTGGTAATTGATGATTATTCTATGTATACTTGGGTTATTTCCTTGTTGAATAAGAAGGAAACACAGGTGAAGCTTCCAGAGTTGCTCAGGAGACTCAGCAATGAGCAGAATCAGTCTATAGTCAGGATCAGGTCTAACAAGGGCACTGAATTTATAAATTTATTTATTTCTAATTTCTGTGATAAACTTGGTATTGCTCATGAGACTTTTGCAACTAGAACCCCACAATAAAATAGTGTTGCTAAGAGAAGGAACAGGACACTAAAGGAAGCTGCCAGGACAATGTTGGCTGAGTCAGGATTGCCCAAGAAGTTCTGTGATGAGGCAATCAACATTGCATGCTATACTCAGAATCGATCCATGCTGAATAAACAACATGCTCAGACCCCATATGAGACATAGAACAAGAGGAAGCCTCGTATCTCTTATTTCCATATATTTGGGTGCAAGTGTTTCATCCTCAACAGTGGGAAGGCCCAATTAAAGGCTTTTGATAGCAAGTCTGATGAAGGAATATTCTTAGGATATTCTGAAGTTAGTAAGGCATTCAGGGTCTATAATTGTAGGATCCTTGTTGTGGAAGAATCACCACATATTTTGTTTGATGAATCTGTTACTGAGCAAAGGTCAAAGATTGTGAATCCTGACTCTGGGGAGGTCACAAGGAGAGTGACAAGGTTGAGCTTGAAGAATCAGTCTGATCTAAAGGTCAAAGTTGTTACCATTCCATGCTGGGATGATGACGACGATCAGGATGACAACACTCAGACTGCTCCTAAAGTCAGTACTTCAGGGATCGATGAGCCTCAGATCGAGGAACAGGCTCAACCTGAGGTAAGTACCATCAATGAAGATGCGGTCGCAGCTGAGATGGCTACTGAGTCACCATATCAAGGAGGAAACAATGTCCCTGACATTGAGCTTGTAAATCTCTTTGGTGTAGACTCAGTTCCATTCCCTTCTGTTCATTTTCCTGCGTTTATAGATCATGTAGATACTAACATTGCAGGTACATCAGGGACAACTCCAGGCAAGAGAACATGGCTAGAAGATCATCTCATTGACCAGGTCATTGGTGATCCAACTAAGGGAGTTAGGACTAGAAGGTTCCATGGTGAGAGTGCACTATTCTGTTGATTTCTCTCTGAGCAAGAGCCCCAAAATATAGAAGAAGCTCTCACTGACTCGAACTGGATCATAGCCATGCAAGAGGAGTTGAATCACTTCACAAGAAATTAGGTTTGGGAACTGGTAGATAGACCTAGGCATCAAGGTGTAATTAGTACCAAGTGGGTCTTTAAGAACAAGAAGGATGGGAATGGGGTTGTAGTAAGGAACAAGGCAAGGCTGGTGGCTAAAGGATATTGTCAGTCTGAAGAAATATACTATGATGAGACCTTTACCCCAGTCGCTAGGCTAGAGGCAATCAGGTCGTTCCTTGCATATGCCACATTCAAGAAGTTCAAGGTGTATCAAATAGATGCGAAGAGTACATTTCTTAATGGTATACTGAATAAGGAGGTATATGTGGAACAACCCCCAGGGTTTGAGGTTGGAAACAAAGTATACCACTTGAAGAAGGCATTGTATGGACTTAAGCAAGCTCCTAGAGCTTGGTATGATACTCTTTCCCAATTTCTGACTGACCATGGGTTCAAGAAGGGAACCGTGGATAGAACATTGTTCAGGATCACTGAAGGTGATGACATTCTCTTGGTCCAAATATATGTGGATTACATCATATTTGGATCACCAAATTATCAGCTCTATGAGAAATTCTCTAAGTTGATGACTGGTAAATTTGAGATGTATATGATGGGAGAGATGAACTTCTTTTTAGGATTGCAAGTCAAGCAAACTGATCAAGGGATTTTCATTAATCAGGCTAAGTATACAAGAGACTTGATTCAGAAGTTTAGAGTTTAGAATTGCAATCCAGTAAGGATCCCAATGAATACTAATTGGAATATGGATCCTGACACTGATGGGGTATTAGTGAATCAGACTGAGTACAGAGTGTTGATAGGATCATTGTTGTACCTAACTGCAAGTAGGTCTGACATAACTTTTGTTGTTGGTGTGTGTGTCAGGTATCAGTTTGACCACAAGAAAAGTCATCTTGAGGCTGCAAAAAGGATACTAAAATATTTGAAGAGAACAGTCAATTTAGGACTTTGGTATCCTTCAGATGACAACCTAGAACCTATGTTTTAAAAAGCGGGTTGGACCGACCGGTCTGACTGCTGCTCGGTAAGCCTAACGAACGGCTCAACCATATTAGGCTTGTCTCCTCCCAAAGCGGCTGCTAATTAGGCATGAAATTATGTTATTTTGTAGCTCAATTCGCCCATATTTTGAGTGTATTTGATGAGTATTTAGAGTTATTTGAGTAACATTTTTATAAACTTATCAATTAGTCTCTTTGATGCTCATATTAGGAAAGAGGGCAAAAAATGAAGTTCGTAGGACTTAGAATCGACTCAAACAGACTCCCGGATGAGAAGATATTAAAGAAATATGAAAAGTATTAGTTCGTGCGAAGAAAAGTATCACTTATCTCAAAAGAAGAGGCACTCGAGCACAAGGGGAGCTCGAGCACTAGGGCTTGAGTGCCCCCGTTGTTCTGTTGTCAAGCCATGCTCGAGTGAGCAAGGCTCGAGCGGTTTTCACTCGAGTGATAGGTGATCGAGCGCCCTTCGGATGCTGTTGTTAATCCACGCTCGAGTAAGGAGGACTCGAGCGGAATTCGCTCGAGTGGCGCACGGTCGAGCACCCTGTGCGCACTGGTGAAGAAGACCGCTTGAATTACACGAGCTCGAGCACGAGGCACTCGAGCGAGAGGCGTGGTTGAGTGTTTACGGCCTATTTCGGCTCATTTCGGCCCATACCCTATATATACCCCTTCCAAGCCTATTTTTAGAGATCAACGCATACTTAGACATAGTTTTTCGGAGAGGAAGAGCTTGAGAAGGTGATTTCGAGGTTTTGAAGATTGTAATTGAGGTTTTTAGCATATGAATTTTGTTGGTCCCGGTACAAGACTGATGAATACGTGTATGGGGGGGAATACACGTATACCAATTTTTCAACTTAAACCTTGTTGAGTCCCCTTTACTCAGAGTGATAAAGAACTGAGAGCTGATAATCTCCCCACTGACTACACTTAGTGCGGGTCAGTTGGCTGACTATCAATTCGAGTTCAGTGCGGAAATGCGTGAGCCCTAAAAGTTTAAAGTCTTGTTTAGTTTGCTTTCTGAAAAACTTGATTACTCAATTCTAAAGTAGTGATTAGTAGGGCAGTGCTCTTGTTTGATGATCAGGCTGATTGATTCAGCTTGATAAAAACTAAATGCTATGAATGAACAAGTAATATGACAAGCAAGCACAATATCAAAGCAGTAAGAACACAGGGAGTTTAACGTGGTTCAGAGACTCAAGCTCCTACGTCCACGGCCTGATTTAACAGGAAATCCACTCAAGGGATTCTTGTTTTTAACGTGCCAAGGTGCACCAAGATCAGCTACTCCTCACTGACCTATACAAACTCCTTACTAACTCACTACCAACTTACTTCCAACAAACCTAACTTAGGGTTTTGGTTTTAGTTTGGATTCCAACTAGGTTGTGATTATCCTTACAAGACAAAGCTTTGCTAAGGATTGGATAATCACTCTAAGCTTAAGATATTGCTAGTACGCTCTTTGGAATACAGAATAACTCTCAGAAACTAAGAAACACTTGGGAAATCTAATTGGTTTCGAGTACTTCTTCTAAAGACTAAAATGCTTTGAATGCTTGAGAGTATGAGTAATTTCTGGCTTAGAAATTTCCCGTAACCTTGAATGGGTTCAAGGCCTTCTGTATTTATAGGTGATTTGAAAACTATCCGTTGGAAGAGATAGCCTTCTAGTCATTTATGTAGAGTGGCTCAAACGGATATATCTCCCATGCAGCAGCCGTCTTTGCATGAATTTGGTAGCTTGCATTTAATGCGCCATTTAATGTTTGCCCGTTGAATAAGCAGTCTGAAGTCAGTCTTCGTGTCAGGTTCTGTACGTGCGTGTCCTTCCCGGATTGGTCCACGTCATCAGGTTGGTGAGAATGTTAGAACTTATTCCTAGGCTTCAGGCTTGTCTTATTAAGTTCTTTTTGTCTCAAGCACAACGGTCTTGTCCTG
Organism: Ballota nigra; assembly: GCA_947034835.1. Taxonomy (NCBI): domain Eukaryota; kingdom Viridiplantae; phylum Streptophyta; class Magnoliopsida; order Lamiales; family Lamiaceae; genus Ballota; species Ballota nigra. The sequence continues at coordinate 90,113,960 of OX344722.1, read as the reverse complement.
ACGCTGACATTCATTTTGCATTGCTTGGCTCTACTCCAAGTCTTTCCCATAAACTCAGTGTCAACCTGTTCCCTTCAGGACTGAGTTAGTAATGACATCAGGGTCATACTCTTCATCACTGACACTTACTCAGCCAGCTTAGGAAACTGCCATAAGTTCAGGATGGTGCTCTTCGTCTTCAGGCTCTTAATCTTGATTGTCATCAGTGAGTTCTCCTCTCACTGAGTACCTGTGAAGTGTAAAATGACTAAGTACAAAACCTAACCAAGACTAGCCTGACTAAGACAAACTTAAGGCAACTCATCCTTTCAGGGGCTTTGGGATCTTAATCAAAACTGACAATGTCCCAACAAATTCTTTAGTTTAATTACTTCTTTGAACGGATTTTCTTTTATTCTTGAGTACTTGAGATTATTAAACCTAGTTTTTTAGATTTTCATAGATATTATTTTGAGACTTGAATTTATTGATTTAATCTTTCGTTTATGTTCTTGAATTCTTTCGTCAAATTAATTATACGTATGGTCATCGATCTAGTTATTGCTTTTATTCTTGAAACAACCATGTTAAGCAAGAACTCTTGCATGCTTAGGATAGGATGAACTCGTAGAGGTAGGACGTTGGCACGTAGGATAATTCGTGGTGTATAGTTTTAGTTCTCTTAATTATTGAATAATTCTAATAAACCCTAGAATAATCTTAGAATTAAGTATAAAAATTGTTAGCGAGAAGACGACCGCATCACTCTTTAATAACGAATAGGCTTATGGAGAGGGTTTTTGAAGGGGTTTATAATCTACCGGTTTATCTAGGGAGGACGGCCGCATCACCTTAGTTAAATTAGGGTCTCAATAATTAAGCATAATTCATATAATTTAATTAGTGGGTTAGTGAAGTAGGTTGATAGAACTAAGTATTGGGATTAATTCTTTAGCTTTTATTCTTTCAATTCTTGTGCAAGATTAGAGAAGTTGATTGTCTAGTTTTAGTACACTTAGGATTATCACTTGCACATCACGATTATTTTAGTTATTGTACCAACTCCATTAGTATACGTAGGGATTCCTATCCCGAGCATCATTATCTCATTTGCACTTCAACCAGAAGTTAGTATAAATTTAATTTCATTATTAGAATATAATTAGTATAAAATACTTAGTAGTAATATATAAACCCAACATCGCATTCATATTAGCTACGACACGTACATTTCCAGGGATTTACTCGCATACACACTTTCCCTTGGGTTTGATACTACTTGGTCCCTATACTCGCACATATTACAGTGATCCCATACTCTTGTGGGGTAACTACTAGTCAAGCTAGTATTTCGCGATCAAGTCAATGGCGCCGTTGTCGGGGAAGGCGATGTATGCACATTGAGTAAAACTTGGAAATAGTTTAGTAGCTAGTAGTGAGTGTATATATTTCTATTTTTTTATTTGTTAGTCAGTTTTGTTTGATCTTTCTTTCTGAGTACTCAGGTATATGAAAACACGCTCAAAGTGAGAAACGAGCGAAGATAGAATGAAGCTAGACCCTGAGACGAATACCAGAAGAAATTGAGCCTTCTAGAGAAGGGTGAATACTGCAGGTGATAATGAGATGAATCTGAATATGGGCGGAGGACTGGATTTAGATGGAGAGGGGTTTAATCAGAATGAAGAACGGATAGAAGGAGTTCATGGATTGAATGGAGAGAAGCAAGAACCCCCAGGGGGAAATGACAACCTGAACATCCCGATCCGAAACCAAAACCCACCTCTCAACAATAACCCCACACCAAACCAGAACCAAATCATCAACCAAAATAACCAAAACCCAAACAACCCCTTCAACAATCATGTCTACCAACACAACAACCCACCTTACCCATACCCATATCCACCCTACTATCCACCATACTATCCTCCACAACCTATCCATAACCAACAACAAATTCCACAGATCCCTCCACCACCAATCTACCAACCACAAGTACCCCAGAACGCAGATCCTCCTGGTATGGCGATTAGAGGAAGGTTTGAGGCTCAGCCTCAAAGGTATTACGATGGAGTAGATATGCCACCAGTTGAGGCAAATAACTTCTCTATTTCTCCCGGAATTTTGAAGATGCTCGTGGAGGACCAGTTTAAGGGAGAAGTAGGAAAGGACAACCCACATACCCTTTACCTTTCACTACAATGGGATATCTGAAGATGCAAAGAGGCTCAGATTGTTCCAGTTCTCTCTAACTGGAATAGCTAAAGAATGGTACGATAACACACTTCCATGGGGAGGTGTGAATACATGGGCTGAGCTCGAGCATCTGTTCCTTGAGCGTTTCTACCCTCCGTCTAGAACGGTGAAGGCGAGGAAGGATATCTCCTCGTTCAAGCAGAGACCAGGAGAAGAATTGAGTCAAGCGTGGGAGAGATTCTCTAATATGCTTATCAAGTGCCTGCAGCATGAGTACAATGAGGGGGATATTATGGCCTACTTCTATTATGGGGCTTGCAAGGCTGCTCAAGGCCATCTCGATGCATGTGCGAATGGAGCATTTTTTAATCGAAGCGCAGCCGAGTGCAGACAGATAGTAGAAGACATAGTGAAGAATGTGGGGAAGTGGAATGAAGATCGGGAGTATCAGAGGGTCTATCAGATGGAAGACAGTGAGGGGACGAGAAAGTTGCTCATGGCTATGATGGAGAAGATCAGTAATTTGGAGGTTGGGCAAAGTTTGAGTGGTGGAAGTAGTACTTTGAGTGAGAAAGTGGATCAGCCAGGATGCCAACAAGAGGAGGCCAACTATATGGGAAGGCCTAATTATAATCAGGGCAGGTACCAACAAGGTGGGAATCAGCAGGGAAGATATCTCTACAGTCAACCATTTGTACCACCGGGTTCACAGCCTCCTCAGAATCAGTGGAGGAATAATCAAGGATACCAAGGAGGTCAGCCATCCAATCAGAATCAGTGGAGGAAGAATGAGAATTTTTCCTATAGCAATCCGAAAGCCGGAATAACTTTACCTCCAGGTGTAGATCCAGGTTCGAAACTCCCAGAGGGAGAAGGTGGTGCCTCAACCGATGAGATGCTACGAGCTATTTTGCAGAAAGTGGAGGAGGGTAGTAAGAGGTTGTCCTCTTGTGAGTATGATGTGAATGAGATGAGTAAGAAGAATGACCAAATGGATCAAGATCTTCAGAGGAGGGACATGGACCTCAATAGAATTCAGCAAGAGAATAATAGACGGTTCACTTCTATTGAGTTTCAGATTAGCCAGATCGCGAAATCATTGGTTAGAGAGTCGGGTAAATTTCCTGATATGCTGGAAGGTCACCCGAAAGAGCAATTTAAAGCAATTCAGTTGAGAAGTGGCACTAAGTTTGACAGATCTCCATTACCTGCTGATGTGGAGGAAGTCCATAGGGAGATTGAGAAGGAGAGCGATAAGGAAACGGTTGAAAAAGGGAAAGTGGAAAAAGAATGGGTTCCTAAGTGGAAGAAGGCAAAAGAAGCTAAGCGAAACGTGAAGGAAACCGAGCGAGATAAATGGGGGGTGCCAAAATCAGTGATTCCAGTACCATATCCGCAGCGGTTCATGAAGAAGAAATTGGATGAGAAATTCGCTAAGTTTCTTGAGGTCTTCAAGAAGTTGCATATCAACATCCCATTTTATGATGATTTGGAGCAGATGTCAAACTATGCCAAGTTCCTGAAGGAATTGATTGCAAAGAGCAGAAGAGTGGACGGGCCCGAACTTGTGCAGTTTAACCATGAGATGAATGGAGGGTGCCAAAATCAGTGATTCTGGTACCATATCCGCAATGGTTCATGAAGAAGAAGTTGGATGAAAAATTCACTAAGCTTCTTGATGTCTTCAAGAAGCTCCACATTAACATACCATTCTATGATGCTTTGGAGCAGATGCCGAATTATGCCAAGTTCCTGAAGGACTTGATTGCTAAAAGGAGGCGAGTTGACGGGCCCGAACTTGTGCAGCTGAACTATGAGGTGAGTGCTATGGTGCACAAAGTGCTTCCCCCTAAATTGAAGGATCCCGGTAGCTTCACAATCTTATGTGATATCGGGAATGGAGTTCAAAAGGGAGTGTTGTGTGATCTTGGAGCGAGCATAAATCTTATGCCACTGTCGCTTTCTAAGAAGTTGAACGGAGGTGAACTTCAACCGACAATGATGACTCTCCAACTCGTCGATAGGTCTATCATAAGACCTCAAGGTGTGGTTGAGGATGTCCTTGTAAAGGTGGTGGATCACGTGTTTCCAGATAATTTCGTAGTGCTCGATATGGAGGAGGACGAGCACGTGCCCCTGATTTTGGGAAGACCATTCTTATCTACGGCCGGGATGGTCTAAGATGTGGCGAACGGGAAGATCACGGTGAAAGTGGATGATAAAGAAGTGAAGATCTCCCTCTATGAAGCCATGAAACATCCAATGGAGAAAGAGAGTGAAGAAGTGAAGCGTGTAGACGTGGCCCAAGTGGAAGACAAAGGAGGAATAGATTTGGAGAAGACAAAAATCAGATAGTTTCTTGACAAGGCACCTCCTTGGAAGGGTAGAAAGAAATTGAAACCACCACCATAGATGAAGAAGGTATTTAGGAGTGGATCCCTTGAGATAGAGAAGGAGGATGGGAAGGGATTCATGGTGAATGGGCATCGAGTAAAGAAATTCTACAACTTCTCTTATGAGAATAAGGGAGGTACCTTTGAGTCTCATGATCCATGAACTCCTTTGAGCTCGGTCCGGCATTAGGACCTTAAAAATAGCGTTGAATGGGAGGCAACCCATTTTTACCTGCTTTTGAGTGTTGTTAATGTTTGAGTGTGATGTATATGAATCGTGTGGTTTTTAACCTCATTTTTTAGTATTTTTATTGTAGGCTTGTCATGAGGGTGCACAAATTTCCAAGAAGTGATGAAGTGAAGCAATTCAAGAAAAGGGAGTGTGCTACATTGATAGGTGTCAACCGGTATTATGCGTATGAGGTAACCCCAAACTTAGACCGCTTCACAAAGTCGAAGTTTGGGGGTGGAGTGTTTATAAATTTTATGGTGATACATATGCACCGGCGCACTAGAGAGGTTTAATTGATATTGCACAGGCGCACGCCCTCTCGTTGAGTTGAGTTAAGTTATATATTGTGCATTAATAGGTACTTGAGCTGCTGATGTGAACTACTTCGGTGCTACTAATTATTTTCATGTTTATTAACTCTTTCATTTTTTGCTTATTGATTGCTATCATTGAGTGTGGAATTATAAGTTAGTGGTTTGTGGAATTGAGTTAGGGACTAGATTATGCGAGTCTAGTGAGTAGAGTTGATTTGAAAGGGAACTCGTGCATTTACGAATTTTTCTTTTGAATACTTGTGTGGTAAAAAGTGAGAATTCACTAGGTCTAGCATGGATGTGAAAGCCGTGAGATTTGAGCCTAATAAGAGATTAAAATTCACTAAATTGATCTCATTGTTTGTGAGTGGATCTTCACCTTAGAGGTGCTAGAACTTGTGGGTACTCTCGCTTTTTTATTGTGTCTAGTATGAAATGTTGGAAGTAATTTAAGGCCGTCTTTGAATTGATAAGTCACTTAGCCAAAATATGCCTACCAATGACATTTAATCCCTTGTTAGCCCGTTTGAGCTTGAGCCTATTATTTGCTAGCACATTTGAACTTATACAATTTCTAAAACTCTTTTTGTCCCAATTTGAGTGGAGAATAGGAAAAGTTGTGAATGAAATGGGTTTGAGTTGAGAGAATGTGGAATTGTTTATGGTTGAGTGAGTATGAGAAAAGGGCGTAATGAAATTGTGAGTAGTGGAGAAGAACAAAAATTTGAAAATGAGCAAAAGAAAATATGAGCTCATGAAGAGTTTGAAAAAAAGGAAGTACAGTGCAAAAAAAAGGGAAAAGAGTTAGAAGAAAAGAGTTGAGGTGTTGAATGTCGATGGAATTGAAAGTGCATTGTATGAGGATGTTTGAAGTATTTTGTTCCGTGTATTGAAATACCGAAGCTTTGATTTTCTATTCTCCATTCACTTGAGTCAATTATCCTATATCTTTACCTCACATGTCCAAAGAGTCGTACATTACAACCTTGAAAAAGTACTTTTTTATTCGGCATGAATTCTAGTATGTGGTCGAAGTTGAGAGTGCTTACAAGCCTATGGTCACTAATTTGAGTGAATGGTTGATTGAGAGTGTCCCTAATTATTGATAAACACTTGTGAGGGAATGAAACACATCATCGAGAGCACATCCATGTTTTGACTTGGTGGTTTTTATTAATTATCCATGAGTAGGATGAAGGGGGTGAGTTTGTGTACGGGTGATTGATCTTTGAAGCTTGAAAATTATTACTTGCATGATTTGGTACTTTGATTCATTTCTACCAATTTCACTTGACTTATTATTTCATTGCTTGAGGACAAGCAATATGGTAAGTTTGGGGGGTTGATTAGGCGTGAAAGTGTGTTGTTTTGTAGCCCAATTCGCCCATATTTTGAGTGTATTTGATGAGTATTTAGAGTTATTTGAGTAACATTTTCATAAACTTATCAATTTGTCTCTTTTATGCTCATATTAGGAAAGAGGGCAAAAAAAGTTCGTAGGACTTTGAATCGACTCAAATGGACTCCCGGATGAGAAGATATTGAAGAAATACGAAAAATATTAGTTCGTGTGAAGAAAAGTATCACTTAGCTCAAAAGGAGGAGGCACTCGAGCACAAGGGGAGCTCGAGCGCCAAGTGCTCTGGATAGGAATCCCTACGTATACTAACGGAGTTGGTACAATAACTAAAATAATCGTGATGTACAAGTGATAATCCTAAGTGTACTAAAACTAGGCAATCAACTTCCCTAATCTAGCACAAGAATTGAAAGAATAAAAGCTCAAGAATTAATCCTATCACTTAGTTCTATCAACCTACTTCACTAATCCACTAATTAAATTATATGAATTGTGCTTATTTATTGAGATCCTAATTTAACTAAGGTGATGCGGCCGTCCTCCCTAGATAAACCGGTAGATTATAAACCCCTTCAAAAACCCTCTCCTTAAGCTTATTCGTTATTAAAGAGTGATGCGGTCGTCTTCTCTCTAACAATTTTCGTACTTAATTCCAAGATTATTCTTTCGTTTATGTTCCAATATTTGTTAATATGATTAGGCATGAAATTGTGTTGTTTTGTAGTCCGATTCGCCCATATTTTGAGTGTATTTGATGAGTATTTAGAGTTATTTGAGTAATATTTTCATAAACTTATCAATTTATCTCTTTGATGCTCATATTAGGAAAGAGGGCGAAAAATGGAGTTTGTAGGACTTTGAATCGACTCAAACGGACTCCCGGATGAGAAGATATTGAAGAAATACAAAAAGTATTAGTTTGTGCGAAGAAAAGTATCACTTAGCTCAAAAGGAGGAGGCACTCGAGCACAAGGGGAGCTCGAGCACCAAGTGCTCGAGCACTAGGGCTCGAGCACCCTCGTTGTTCTGTTGTCAAGCCACGCTCGAGTGAGCAAGGCTCGAGCTGTTTTCGCTCGAGTGATGGGTGATCGAGCGCCCTTCGGACGCTGTTGTTAATCCACGCTCGAGCAAGGAGGACTCGAGCAGAATCCGCTCGAGTGGCGCACGGTCGAGCACCCTGCGGGCACTGGTGAAAAAGACCGCTTGAGTGACACGAGCTTGAGCGTGAGGCGCTCGAGTGACACTAGCTCGAGCGCGATACCCTATATATACCCCTTCCAAGCCTATTTTTAGAGATCAACACATACTTAGACATCGTTTTTCGGAGGGGAAGAGCTTGAGAAGGTGATTTCGAGGTTTTGAGGTGTAATCGAGGTTTTTAGCATATGAATTCTTTAGCTTAATTACTTCATTGAATGGATTTTCTTTTATTCTTGTTTTATTGAGTACTTGAGATTATTAAACCTAGTTTTCCAGATTTTCATAGATATTATTTTGAGACTTAAATTTATTAATTTCATCTTTCGTTTATGTTCTTGAATTCTTTCGTCAATTTAATTATGCTTATGGTTATCGATCTAGTTATTGTTTTTATTCTTGAAAACCATGTTAGGTTAAAACCCTTCCATGCTTAGGATAGGATGAACTCGTAGAAGTAGGACGTTGGTACGTAATTAGGACAATTTGCGATGTATAGTTTTAGTTCTCTTAATTATTGAATAATTCTAATAAACCCTAGAATAATCTTAGAATTAAGTGCGAAAATTGTTAGAGAGAAGTGATTAGGCGTGAAATTGTTATGTTTTGGTGTCCGATTTGCCCATGTTTTGAGTGTTTTCGATGAGTGTTTGGAGTCAAATGAGTATTATTTTTATAAAATCATTAATTTATCTCTTTGGATTTCATAGATGGATAGAGGGCGAAAAGAGGAGTTCGTAGGACTTTGAATCGGCCAAAACGGACTCCCGGTTGAGGAGATATGAAGATTTTACGAACAAGTGTACTGCTGCTGAAAAGTGCTCGAGCGAGAGCACTCGAGCGCCAGCGCTCGACCGATTGCACCATTCGAGCTACATGCTCGAGTGCCCCTGCTCGAGCTGCTCGAGCACTATCCTATTTTTGCCTCCGGATGCGTATTTTGGCCCAAAAATGCCCAAATTCGATCCCAAGCCTATTTATACCTTTTTCCAAGCTTATAAACAGATAACAAGACATATCTACACATATTTACACTCGTTTTTCGAAGGAGAAAGCTTGGGAAGGAGATTGGAAGAGTTTTACAAGTTGTAATCGAGGTTTTAGCTTACGAATTCATAGTTTAATTATTTCTTTCGAACTTCTTAGATTAATTCTTTCTTTCTTTGTTCTTGGAGATTAAAAACCCTAGCTTTTCAGATTATAAAAGATTATTTTTTAGACTTTAATTTATTCTTTGTTTATGTTCTTTGATTTAATTATTGATTCAAGCATGTTTATGTTTCTTATTATCGTTATTGCTTTTGTTCTTTCAATTACCATGTTAGGCTAGAACCCTTGTATGCTTGGGCTAGGATGAACTCGTAGAAGTAGGACGTTGGTATGTAATTTGGATTACTTGTGATGTTTAGTTTTGATTCTCTTAATTAACGAACGCTTAAAATAAATTCTAGATTTATCTTTGAATTAAGTACGAAAATTGTTAGAGAGATGACGATTTTATCACTCTTTAATAACGAATAGGCTTAACTAGAGGATTTAGAAGGGATTTATTCATCTACCGGTTTATCTAGGGAGAACGACCGCATCGCCTTAGTTAAATTAGGGTCTCGTTAATTAAGCACAATTCATTAACTTGTGTAGTGAATTAGTGAAGTTGATTGATAGGACGAAGTATTAGGGATAAATTCTTGAGCTTTTAATCTTTCGATCTTTTACTTAGAATTAAAACTTGCACGTCATGAGTATTCTAATTACCGTACCAACTCCGTTAGTATACGCAGGGACTCCTATCCTGAGCATCCCCATCTCATATTTGCATACAACCCTTAGTTTATTAGTTTAATTCATTCTTTAGTACAATTAGTATAATTTTAGTTTAGAATTAATTTCTGAAAAATCCAAAAACATACATTCATATTAATTACGACGCGTAGATCTTCAGGGATCTCTTCGCATACACTCTTTCCCTTGGGTAAGATATACTTGGTTGCTATACTTACTTATACTACAGTGAACCCGTACGCTTGCAGGGAAACTACTAGTAGAAAGTTGGTATTTTCGCTTCAAGTCAAGAAGACGACCGCATCACTCTTTAATAACGAATAGGCTTAAGGAGAGGGTTTTTTAAGGGGTTTATGCTGGGACATTATCAGTTTTGATTAAGATCCCAAAGCCCCTGAAAAGATGATTTGCCTTAGTTTGTCTTAGTCAGGCTAGTCTTGGTTAGGTTTTGTACTTAGTCATTTTACACTTCACAGGTACTCAGTGAGATGAGAACTCACTGATGACAATCAAGACTAAGAGCCTGAAGACGAAGAGCATCATCCTAAACTTATGGCAGTCTTCTAAGCTGGCTGAGTAAGTGTCAGTGATGAAGAGTATGACTCTGAGGTCATTACTAACTCAGTCCTGAAGGGAACAGGATGACACTGAGTTTATAGGAAAGACTTGGAGTAGAGCCAAGCAATGCAAAAGGAATGTCAGCGTCAGGACAAGACCGTTGTGCTCGAGACAAAAAGAACTTAATAAGACAAGCCTGAAGCCTACGAATAAGTTTTGACATTCTCACCAACCTGATGACGTGGACCAATCCGGGAAGGACACGCACGTACGGAACCTGACACGGAGACTGACTTCAGACTGCATATTCAACGGGCAAGCATTAAATGGCGCATTAAATGCTAGCTACCAAATCCATGCAAGGACGGCTGCTGCATGGGAAATATGTCCATTTGAGCCACTCTACATAGATGACTAGAAGGTTATCTCCTCCAACGGATAGTTTTCAAATCACCTATAAATACAGAAGGCCTTGAACCCATTCAAGGTTACGGGAAATTTCTAAGCCAGAAATTACTTAAACTCTCAAGCAATCAAAGCATTCAGTCTTTAGAAGAAACCCTCGAAACCAGCTAAATTTCCCATATGTTTCTTAGTTTCTGAGAGTTATTCAGTATTCCAAAGAGCGTACTAGAAATATCTTAAGCTTAGAGTGATTATCCAATCCTTAGAAAAGCTTTGTCTTGTAAGGATAATCACAACTTAGTTGGAAACCAAAACCCTAAGTTAGGTTTGTTGGTAGTAAGTTGTTAGTGAGTTAGTAAGGAGTTTGTATAGGTCAGTGAGGAGTAGCTGATCTTGGTGCACCTTGGCACGTTAAAAACAAGAATCACTTGAGTGGATTTCCTGTTAAATCAGGCCGTGGACGTAGGAGCTTGAGTCTCTGAACCACGTTAAACTCCCTATGTTCTTACTGCTTTGATATTGTGCTTGCTTGTCATATTACCTGTTCATTCATAGCATTTGGTTTTATCAAGCTGAATCAATCAGCCTGATCATCAAACAGAGCACTAACCCACTAATCACTACTTCAGAATTGAGTAATCAAGTTTTCAGAAAGCAAACTAAACAAGACTTTAAACTATCATGGCTCACGCATTTCCGCACTGAACTTGAATTGATAGTCAGCCAACTGACCCGCACTAAGTGTAGTTAGTGGGGAGATTATCAGCTCTTAGTTCTTTATCACTCTGATTAAAGGGGACTCAGCAAGGTTTAAGTTGAAAAATTGGTATACGTGTATTCCCCCCCCCCCCCATACACGTATTCATCAGTCTTTTACCGAGACCAACAGTTTATAATCTGTCGGTTTATCTAGGGAGGACGGCCGCATCACCTTAGTTAAATTAGGGTCTCAATAATTAAGCACAATTCATATAATTTAATTACTGGATTAGTGAAGTAGGTTGATAGAACTAAGTATTAGGATTAATTCTTGAGCTTTTATTCTTTCAATTCTTGTGCAAGATTAGGGAAGTTGATTGCCTAGTTTTAGTACACTTAGGATTATCACTTGCACATCATGATTATTTTAGTTATTGTACCAACTCCGTTAGTATATGTAGGGATTCCTATCCCAAGCATCATCATCTCATTTGCACTTCAACTAGAAGTTAGTATAACTTTAATTTCATTATTAGAATATAATTAGTATAAAATACTTAGTAGTAATAGTATAAACTCAACATCGTATTCATATTAGCTACGACACGTACATTTCCAGGGATTTACTCGCATACACACTTTCCCTTGGGTTCGATACTACTTGGTCCCTATACTCGCCCATACTACAGTGATCTCATATTCTTGTGGGGTAACTACTAGTCAAGCTAGTATTTTGCGATCAAGTCAGCTGCGAACCGCCCAAAAGTGGCAAAACTGGGTTGAACCAGTCGCCAATCGGACCGGTCAACCCGGCGGTTTATTTGATTTGGAAAATAATAAAAATTAAGGGCCTATTTTGCAATTTTTTTTGTGAAGCCCTAATATCTTCTGGACATTTTCTCCCTCATATTTGTTGCCGTTTTTCTTCTCCTTTTGCGGCGACTGGTTTTCTCTGCCTGTTGGAGTTATTTCCCAACACTGTCGAGGCTGCTTCTCTAATTAGAGCGAGGGCCGCGAGGCGCGCAACGGCTTCTCTCTTCGGCGAGACGCGGCCGCGACTGCTTCTCTCTAATCGGTAAGTTTTTTTTATGAAATTCTTGTCCAACCGCATGAATTTTCACCACACTTGACACTTGCAAATAGTTGACATAGACTTTGAATTTCTTTGTCATGAAATAGTGACTTAAGAGAAATTTATTGATCATTTAGAACCCAAAACGGATGCTATACTTCATAAATTGGAAGTTTTGCATATCTATTGAAATAGCAACAGTAAAGGAATATAGCAAAGCATTTTTATCCAGTAGATATTGTGAATTTAGATCATTTATTATGATTTTTTAATTAATGTACTTCTTTATTGGATATTGTGAATTTAGATCATTTATTATGAATTTTTAATTAATGTACTTCTTTATTGGATATTGTCAATTTAGATCATTTATTATGAATTTACTATTTATAAAATAACAGAGAAGAGTAGATATATTTAATGAATAATTATGGTTATGGATTTTATTATGCTAAACTTAAGAACAAATGAAGATACATGTTAAACTTTAATGGTTTATTTTGTAGAATTAGTATTATTCATTGTTGTAATTTTTTATTATTCATTGTTGTAACACAGAATCATTATTCATGATATTTTATTTTTATATTTCAGATCATGGTGGACAATTAATCTACACAATCTCAACAACCACGAGGACAAGAATCAAGGACTAGGAGTGGTAGTGGTAGTGCTCAACATGATCGCCAAAAAGTTGATCCGACATAGAAGCATTGCGAGGAAACTGGAATAGATAGTGCCAATAAAACTTTTAGATGTATTTATTGTAGTAAAACATACAGAGGGGGAGGAATACATCGCATGAAATAACATTTAGCATGTCAATCAGGCAATATCACTAATTGTCCTAAAGTTCCCAATGATGTCCGTATTCAGATGAAAGGGAATGTAAAGGAGATTGCAGAGGCTAATGTAGCTAATTTGCATGAATTAATAGATGAGGAAGAAAATTCAAATGTGCATGATCGTGGTAAGGAAAAAAGAGAAAAAAAACCATAGGGAACTACATGAAAGATAGTTCAAGTTCAGGGGTAGATTTAACTCAACCTAGTATACAAGCATCATAGCATAATAAAGAAAGAAAACATGATACTGATATAGTCGTAGCTTTATAGTTTTATGATGCTTGTATACCCATGAATGCAGTTAACTCTAGATACTTTAAGCCGATGAAGAGTAGGATAACATCTATAGGTCATGGGTACACTGGTCCTAATTATCATGCTTTAAGAGTGCCATTGCTTAAAGAAGCAAAAAAAATCAAGTACACTTAACCATTGAATCTCTTCGTTCCAAGTGGGCTGAGTCTGGGTGCACAATAATGGGTGATGGTTGGACTGATAGGAGTCATAGATCACTGATTAACTTTTTGGTGTATTCTCCTGATGGCATATCTTTTATAAAATCATGTGTTGTGTCTGATATTGTGTCAAGTGCTAAAAATTTGTGCAATCTCTTCTCTGATATTGTTGACATGGTGGGTGAAAAGAATGTGGTTCATATAGTTACTGATAATGCTAGTAACTATAAAGCAGCTGGAAAGTAACTTCATAGGAAATACCCCGGAGTGTGTTGGTCCCCTTGTTCTGCTCATGTTATTAATTTGACTTTGGAAGATGTTGGGAAAATGGACTTAGTTCAAGAGTGTGTTATTTTGGGTTCTAGGATTACTACCTTCATATATAATCATAAGTGGCCTCTTGCTTGGTTGAGACAAAGACATGGTTGGACTGAAATTGTTAGTCCTAGAGCCACACGATTTGGCACAAGTTTTATTGCATTAAGAAGTTTGTGTGATCATAAAGAACATTTGGAAGCTATGGTAATATGTTCTGACTTTAAGAAGTTCCTGAAAACTGAGAAAGGAGGAGGAGTCAAAGACACTGTGTTAATCCAAAGGTTTTGGAATAATTGTGTTGCGTATTTTTGACACTGATGAGAAGCATTCGTTGGGCTATGTATATGAGGGATTGTCTAGAGCAATTAGGGGCACAAAAGAGGTTTTCAATAATCAAGAGTCTAAGTACAAGCCATTTGTTGATATCATCAACAAAAGATGGGATAAAATATTAGGAAAACGTCTCCATGCGGCTGCATATTAGTTGAATCCTGCATTCCAATACGATCCTGATGGTCCCATTTTCGAAAGGCATAAATGGGAATTCAGGAGCAAAAAAAAAATTAGGAAAACCTCTCTAAGCTATGAGTTACAAGCTGAACACTCATTTGTGTATATCTATGAACCCTAATGGTCAGTGTACAAGATGTGAATCGTGCCTCATTATAAATCCCTATATAATGCACTAGACACTCACATCTTCACAGCTCGTAGGTGTTGATTTTTCTTACTTCACACACACTTGAATACGCAGCTATGAGTTTGTATTTATAATGTGGATTCAAATGTAACCGTTGGAGGGGAATTACATTTGAATCCAGCATTTAATGGTTTCAACCACTTTTCTTGGAATGCGGCCTTGTCAGTGTCAGATTTGCTGCCTTGTGCTGATTGGTCCACGTGGATTGCATCCAACGGATCTTTGACTCAGTGGGTTGACCAAGATCCACTGACTTTAGGTAGCTTCATCCTTCACTGACTTGATGATCTTCAGTGGACTGAACGTCTTCAGTGTAGTTGTCCTTCGGGGACTGTTTGAAGATCTCTCCAAGAAGTTTGTCATAAGGTTGAATGACAAACTTCCCTGACCACAGTAGCCTGACTCCTTCAGGGCCTACTTGGTGCAGCACTGATCCTCCTGATCATGCTCTTCACTGAGTGGTCCACCTGACTTAGCTTAGGTCAGCCAGGTTTACACTCAGTGGGACATCCTTCAGGCTTCTCTTCAGGTTCAGGTCTCTGTCGTGGCTTCAGTCAGTTCTTCTTCTGATGTCATCTTGATTTCCTCAGGCTGTGTTGCTGAGTTCCCCCTCGCTAAGTTCCCCCTCAACTGAGTTCTTCTCAACTGACAGTCTATTCTACTGAGAAATGACCTAGCCTGACCTGAAACTAAAGATACAATCTTGACTGCTTTCAAACCTATTACATGTGGTTTTGGAAAATCATCAAAACTAAACCATATCCCAACAGATCCAAATAGCAATCTTCGTAATGAGCCAGAAGCTTACAAAGGTCTACTCAAAATCATTCAAGATCTTCACCCGGAGACAGATGGTATAATGAATGAAGTTACTATGTTTCAGGATGGTAAAAAGAGTTTTGGGATTTCATTGGCCAAGAAAGAAGCAAAAACCACTACTCCTGGTATGTTACTTTATATATTAAATTATTCGTATAATCAATTTATTGTTGCTAATGCTTATATTAATTATTTTTTTCATATGATGTTAGATGAATGGTGGAGACTATTTGGCATTGATGCACCACACTTGCAAAAACTTGCCATTAGAATTTTGAGTCAAACTTCGTCTTCTTCCGGTTGTGAGCGTAACTGGAGTGTGTTTGAGCGGATTCATACTAAAAAGAGAAATTGATTGGAGCATGAGAGGCTAGATGACCTTGTGTTTGTTCATTATAATTTGCGTTTGAAAAATCGGTATATTCATCTTTCACTTTTTGTTATGTTTTTATCATTATGCAATTGAGTATTGAAATTTGAAACTAGTTTTTTTTTTTTTTTTTGCAGCAATAAAGAAATGCACATGACATATGATCCGATTGATTACGAGTGCATTGATAAAGTTGATACTTAGATTATTGACGAGGTGCCAAATGGAGAGCTTGATTATGATGCAATATTGGAAGAACATGATAATGAAATATCTACTGATGAAGTACCTCAATCATAAGAAGGTAATATATGTCCATATATTATTTGAGTCATTATCTATAAGATTTAAGTTTACATATTCATTTATGTTTTTTTTTTTGTCTAGGTAATGAAAATTTTGAGAGAGATATATTCAACTATCACATTTATTTGACGAAGTATGGACTTGGAAGCATGGGATCCAGTTCTAGCGGTGTTAATTTGGATGTTATTTCGGATTAGACATGTTTATGTTGTTATTCGTAGGTGTTGGCATTTTATGAACTTATTTTACATTTGATGTTTGCATGACATTTGGCTAATTTTCTTTTACATTTGATGTTTGTATGATATTTGGTGGACTTGTGTTAGTAATGTTGACATTTGATTAAGATTGTTAAAATTGAACTTTAATATGCAATGATAGATGTATGTTTATTTTATTTTTGTCATAATTTGTACATATAATTTATTATACAAGGGAAAAATATTTATATATTTATAAATTTTATATATTTAATTATATATTATATAATTATGATGTCATAACGGCTCAACCGCTTTACTAACGGTTAGACCCCGATTTGATCCGACCAAAAGCGTTGAGGTTGTCCGGTTCAACCTCCGCTTCTACTTTTAAAACATAGCCTAGAACTAACAGGGTATTCGGACGCTGATTATGGAGGTTGCAGGATTGATAGGAAGTCAACCTCAGGGACATGTCAGTTTCTAGGAAGCAAGTTGATCTTTTGGTTCTCAAAGAAGCAGAATTCAGTAGCAACATCCACAACTGAAGCTGAGTATATGGTTGTAGGTAGTTGTTGTGCTCAGATTTGATGGTCGAGGCAACAATTGAGAGACTACCAAGTATTTGCAAATGAAGTCTCAATTTATTGTGACAACAGTAGTGTTATAGCTATCACTCAGAATCCAGTTCTTCACACAAGGTGTAAGCATGTGGATATTAGGCACCATTTCATAAGAGATCATGTGGAGAAGAAGGACATCAGGATGGAGAAGATTCACACTAATAGGAAGAGAGCTGACATCTTGGCTAAACCTTTGGTTGAAGCAAGGTTTATGGAACTATCAGTGGAGTTAGGCCTCTTAGATCCGGGAGAGCAGTCAGTATAGGATTAAGGAGGAACTCG
This sequence comes from Ballota nigra, assembly GCA_947034835.1. NCBI lineage: Eukaryota > Viridiplantae > Streptophyta > Magnoliopsida > Lamiales > Lamiaceae > Ballota > Ballota nigra. Next base: position 90,096,852 of record OX344722.1, on the reverse strand, counting down.
GGTTCAGAGTCGACACTGATGAGGTATCAGGGTACTACAATGTTACCCTGGCTGGTATGTACTTCTAACTATGACTCTGAATATGAATCGTCCTCCTGAACTTCTTCAATCCTGAGTATCACATTAAACGCATTCTGTTATCATTAAAAGCGCAACTTTTGATATTTAAAACCATGCGTGTCAGAGCATTTAATGCACGCAATTACTTTTTCATATACGTGTCTGTATTATACGGAATATAACTGATGTAATCGAAGATTGATTCTTTGAATTAATCTTGGCCCCTCATTTCGATACCTTTCAAATTCAGGATTAATCTCAGTCACACGTAGGAGTAACTATTTGATTAAACATCAAGAGAATAGCCATTTGAGATTTCTTACATTTCCAAACTTTCACTTGCACACTGAGTTTTCTCTCGCACTCAAATTACTTGCAAACTCGAAATCTCTTTCAAACACTCTAATGGCTTCCTCAGACAATGTTTGGATTGTGGTTGACTACGAGTCCGTAGTCTAGAACAAATAAGTCCACATCGAACAAATCATCGCCATGGACGGACCATGCTTGAAGGTGGAGCAGATCAAGCCTGTGTTCGAATGGATCTCTAAGGTTGGGTTGAACACCTACTTCTCTAAGAAGCCCAAGGTGGTGGTTGAGGCGTATGTGAAGATGTTCACCAACGACGATGGTGAACTATTCCCGAGGGTAACCGTTGATGTGCTTAAGGGGAAAGATAAGAAAGGGAACCCCATTTTTTAGCAAGAAGAGAGGGAGTTTGACATCAGGGTGATGGTCAAAGAGGTGTTTGCCCTACCCAACTCTGGCATCAACCCAACGGTGTATCAAGAGAACAACGAAGGGGTTTACTTGGAGATGTTCTCGAAGTCAGGCTCGCCTGATTTCCATGCAATGATGCATAAGGATACGTTCAAGCCTGAGTACAGGGCTCTTGTTGATGTGGTCAGCAAGATAATCATGTGGAACGTTGGCTCCCATGAACAAGTCAGTCGCGACAAGATCAAGATAATGGTTGCAATAGTTGACGAAGCTAAGGTAAACTGGGAGGAGTACTTTCTGGATGCTCTTACCACTGAGGCAAATGAGAAAGTGAAGAGGGATGAGAAGAAGAAAGACATTACAATCAAGGGAGTCTTTCACTTTGGGGCAAGGCTGTCGATGTTAATCACTCACGCCTTCCCTAAGTGTTCCTTCAATATGGAGATGGATCTTCCTACCAAGAAGATCATGTTCTCCACTGAGAAGGACACTTGTCCTATTCTGGGTTTGGCTGACACAAATGCTCCTCAGAAGGGCCAGAAGAGGAAGGCTGAGGCCAAGGCCAAGAAGCCTACCAAGCGGAGCCTGCTTGAGGAGGTGGATGGCCTCATGGAGAAGGAGAAGGAGGTCGTTGAGGCTATTGTAGAGGAGTCGGAGAGCTTGAAGGGGGTTGAGGAGGCTAAGCAAGTGGCGAAGGCTGAGAAGGAGAAGGAGAAGGATAAATGGAAGGAGAAGGCATGGAAGGAGATCAGGCTGAAGGGGGTAGTGATCAAAGAGCCCATTGTTGAGAAAGGGACCAAGAAGGTTGCTCTTGAGCCTGAGGTCTCTGACGATGAGACAATGGTAGAATGTGTCATCATTCGCAAGCCTAGGATCCATCTTAGGCTGAGAAAGAAGTACCAAAACACCCCCTCCAAAACTCGGAGTTCGATGAGGGAGAAGAGCACTAAGGAAGGGGGAAATGATGAATCTGACTTACATCGAGTTAGGGAAGTCATTAACTCTGCACCTCTGCTCCAACCTGAACCGACTCACCCAACCAACCCTGACCCCACACCCACCGAAGCCACTGAAACACCCAACACTGAACCTACAGAACCAACTATCTCCACCAGCCCAAACACTAACCCCACTGAGCCATCACCCAACCCAACTGAACCCTCATCAAATCCCACTAAACCACAACCATCCTTACCCACACCCGAGGACTTCCCAGTTAGTGCCTTAAATCCTAAACACCCCAAAACTTCACAACCATCAAATCCCAAAGAACCCGCATCCAACCTTGAATACATCACCATTAACCCAGAGGAGGAGGATGACGATGAAGACATCTCTCTGCATATTTTCGAGAACATCATTCATGAGAGGGTTGATGAATGGGTTGCCAAGTGTTTCCCAGGACTCAACCGATATCCAACGCTGACTGGAGTACAAGCAGGCCAATATGCAGGACTAGAGGATGATGGTGGAGGCAAGGGGATGGGACTTTTGGTGTCAGGAGGAGGCCCGTTTGTGCACATACTTCAACATCACTAGCTGGCTAGAGATTCTGGACATTGAAGCCTTCAAGGAGCTAGTTGAAAGGATGAAGATCATTAAGGATGGGTGGAGTTTCAAGGACACTCCTGAGAAGAAGAAGGATGGGGAAGATGATGAGGAGGATGATGATGGACAGGGTGGTCAAGATGCTCAGGGCGAAAAAGAAGTTGATGACTTCGCCGCTGAAATTGACCGGATGAGCTGTGAAGGCACGGAGGTCGGAGCTCAGGGAGGAGAATGTGAAAAGGAAATTGGGTCCAAGGGTGGACCAGTTGATAAGTCCAACAAGATTGGATCAACCGCCAATGAGGCAACTGCCGGTGAAGGGATTTTCTGCCCTGAGGCACAGGTGGAAGTTGTTAAGGCATCCAAGGAGACACCTAGTTTCGAAGGGCCCTTCTCTGAGGAGAACCGCCCTGAGATTTGAGCTGGCTCGATTGAGCCTGACAGGCAGGCGACTGAGACCACTCCACAACTGCCCTTAGGGGATCCTGAAGAGGAGACTGATCCGGCAGGGGCTGACAAGGGAAAACAACCAATGACTGAAGGTGAGGAGGACGATGATGTCCAAATCACTGGGGTGGCCAAGGGTAACTTCACTGACATCATCACAGTGAAGTAAGAGAAGACGAATGGATAACTTGCTACGCTTGCAAACAAGCCGAATATATTCGAAGATGAGCAAAGCAAGAAAAACAAGCACGTCCAAAAGCAGTACAAATGGATGAAGAAGGTCCTTGGTATTGATCTCATCTAGAACAAGTATCAAGCAAGACTTGTTGGGATCAACAACACCAAAATCATGAGGATGGAGCAGACTCTGAAGGCTGCGTTGCAGACGATGGAAAAGGAAAGAAAGGTTGCGCTGAAACTGACGAAGAAGGTGGTTAAGCGGGTCCTAAAGAAAACTGAGATAAACACTAAATCTTTCCTTGCTAAAGTGGTGGAACAGCTGACTGTGAAGTCTTCTGAGTTGTTCAACAAGGCCATCTCCGAGCAGTTAATGAAGCTAATGTCAGAGTCTGAGGCGATCGTGAAGAGGCTAACTGAGACTGAGGGCACCCTGAAGGAGTCAAAGGAAGAATTTCAGAAGAAGATTGGGGTTGGCCTTTCTCATTTGAAGTTTTCCGGAGCTGGAATTCAGACTGGCGTAGAACTAATGAAGGAGCAATTAAACGAAGTCCAATCCTTGAATATTTTCATTGTTTCTAACCAAGATGACCTCTTGAAGGATGCAGCACCAAAGTCGGAGGCTAAGGATGATGCCAAAAAGGGGGAAAGTGGTGTGAAGAGGAAAATATTCGTCCCTGAGGCATCTGAGGCATCCAAGACTGCAGTCCAGTCCAGTCCAAGAAAGTCAACAAGATTAGCTGCTCAGGCTAGTGATCCTTCACAACAACCAAGACTCCCACCTGTTCTTGAGGCTTCAGAGCACTCCCCTATTGATACAAGGAAGAATCCCATCACTTATGATGGTGATCAAGTGGCAGACTTATGCTCTAAAGCATGGGGAGTGGCTCTTGAACGAACTGAAGCTCAGCGTCAGGCTGAGATTGCAATGAAGGAGAAGCAGCGCATTCAGGAGAGGAAGATCGAGAAGCTGACTCAAATCACTGAGTTGCAACAACAGGAACTGAATAATGTTGTGTTCAGCTTGCTAAGGAGAAAAAATGAGAAGCCTGAACCGAGGAAGTACAGAAAGCCAACAGCACCTCGAGCCAAGAAAACTCAATTCCCAAAGGAGTCTACAGACAAGCCAGAGCTCATTAATTCCTTTATCTCTGAGGCACTGAAGGAATTTTGGGAGGATGCAAGGAATGAGTTCATCAGATTATGGTATGTAGTCAAGAAGGAATGAGTTCATCAGGTTATCTCTGAGGCACTGAAGATATTAATGCGCACTTCACTGACTTCATGGTGGACAACCATCCTGGTTCAAGCTAATCGTGGATGAAGCTGAGAGAGCCAAATTCCAAATTAAGGCCCCTGAGCAGATCATTCGCACCCCTCCCTATGTGCCAAACTCAACCATGTACGACTCAAGGGCGATCATGAAGGAAGTGCTGAACATAGCCAAGGCTGAAGGGTACCTAAACCAATTGAAGAGAGTTGAAGACCTGAAAGAGAGAGTCTACTCTAGTTACGGCATCAAGCCTGAGATGTGTAGGATCTTATTGTACCCTTAGAGGAATTTGTAATAGATAGGTTCATTGTAACACTAAAGACATATATCAATGAAATCTATTACTTCTGTCCTCAGACAACAACTCATTGTCTTTTTGGCTATTCATTTAAATTATGTACTTTATCAAGAACTGCTCTAACACTGAACTTTTATCTTATAGATAGGTTTATTTCCACTAAGTGTTTTGTGGATCTTTTTAGTGTTTTGGCATCATCAAAAAGAGGAGAAATTGTTGGGACAATGTCAGTTTTGAGTTGATCTCAAAGACCCTGAAAAGATGAATTTGCCTAAGTATGTAATAGTCAGGCTAGTCTTGATAGGATTAGAACAGGTTAGAATATTTTATATTCACAGGTACTCAGTGAGAGGAGAACTCACTGATAACACTCAAAACTGAAGCTTGAAGAACACAAGAGCACAATCACCGAACTTAAGCTAGTCTTTCTAAGGTGGCTAACTGAGTGTTAGGATGAAGAGCATGATCTTGAGATCATTGCTACCTCGTCAGTCCTGAAGGAGTCAGGCTGCACTGAGTATTTGGGAAAGACTTAGAGTAGAATCCAAGCAAGCAAAAGGAATATCAGCGCTGGACCATGTTCTTCGTAGCTGAGGACAAACTTGAACTCAGATAAGACAAGACTGAACTGAAGAATGAGTTCTGATATTCTCACCTACCTGATGACGTGGACCAATCAGAGGAGGACAATTCATGTACGGACCCTGACTTAAACCTGGCATCCCCGCAACATTCAACGGGCATGCATTTACCTGATCCATGCAAGTAGGCGGCTGCATGCAGACATATGTCCGTTTGAATTATCCTACAAGAAAGGTGATTAGAAGGCTATCTCTCCAACGGATAGTTTTTTAAAATCAACTATAAATACAGAAGACCTTGACCCAAACAAGGTTACGGGAAATTTCGAAGCCAATAAATTACTCAAGACTCTCACGCATTCAAGCATTCAAAGAAGCACTCAAAACCCTCTAAATTTCCCAAGTGTTTCTTATAGTCTAGAGTCATCTGTATTCCAAGAGCTTAACTTTCATATCCAAAAGCTTATAGTGATAATCCAATTCTTAGCATAGTTTTGCCTTGTAAGGATTATCACACCTTGGTTGGAATCCTAGCCAAAAACCAAATCCCTAAGTTGAGTTAGTGTTAGATTTGTTGGTTGAGGTAGTTAGTGGTTAAGAGAGGGAGGACTAGAACTCGAATTCTATGGATCGGTGTGATTGATCATTGTGCACCTTGGCATGTTAAAAACAAGTTAATCCATTAAGGGATTCTCCTGTTCAATCAGGACCGTGGACGTAGGGGCTTAAGTCTCTGAACCACGTTAAACTTCTCTGAGTTATTTATTGCTTTGATATTATGCTTATTTGTTTATCATTCACTCATTGCATACTTTGTCATTGTTGAATCAATCAGCCTTACCTTGAAACTCATTGCACTGCCCTTTTAACCACGGCTTCATAAAAAAGGAAATACTCAATTTTCAGAAATAACTAAACAAGTCTAATTCTTTCAGGGCTCACACATTCTGCACTTAGGCATAAATAGATAGTTAGCCAACTGACTTGCTTGAGAGCTGTCAGTAGGTGTATTATCTGTTCAGTGTTAGCACTTAACTCTGGGTAGAGGGACTCAGTTCGAAAAAGAATTTGTATACGTGTATTCCCCCTCCCCCCATACACATATCTTAGACTTGTCCGGGACCAACAAAGTCATTCTGTATTCGTGAGCTTATTAGATACATCTTAAGTTTAGAGTGATAATCCAGCCTTAGATTAGCTTTGCATTGTAAGAATTATCACAAATAGTTGGAACCCTGAATACTAAACCAAAACCTAGAGCAAGTTAGTGATAGGTGGTTGGTGAAGTTTGTGTATAAGAACTAGAACTCAAGAATTCTAGAGGTGGGGATCCTGAGAGAGGAAAGTGGTCATCAGTGCACCTTGGCACGTTAAAAACAAGCTAATTCTTGTTAAGGAATTCTCCTGTTCAATCATGACCGTTGACATAGGAGCTTGAGTTTCTAAACTACGTTAAAACCCTATGTCTTTATTGATTTGCTTACTGTCTTATAACTGTCATACTTACCGAAGCATTCAACATACTTTCTCAATATTGAACCAATCATCCTAACTACATAAACTTGTGCACTAAACCTCTTAACCATGGCTTCATAAACCAAGTAAGAAAAATTCTTTTAGGATATCTAAAACGAGTATAAAACCTTAGGGCTCACAACTTCCACACTCTGGCTTAGTTCGATAATTATCCAACTGATAAGCTTCAGATATGTTAGTAAGTGTGTTATCTAACCATAGCCTCACTGAGCACTCTACACTGAGTTTATCTGAATCTTGATTTGAAGTCTCTAATAGATTGATCCTCAGGATTACCCTCAGACTAAGCTTAATCTCTGTTAAGAAAATCTTGTTTTGCAAAAAGATTAAACATACGTGTATTCTCCCCCACCCCCTTCCACGTATTATAGACTCGTCGAGGACTACAATATATTGTGAACTTCAACTTGTAGCAAATAATTTATCTAATTGATGAATGATGAACTTTATACGTAAGGTCATTTTTATTTTAATATTTTTATCAAGATAAAGTGTTTGATTACATTTGGTTTTGATAAAAATTATGTATGGGAGCTTTTAAATTATATTTTTTAAATAAAAAATATATTAAAAATTAAAAGCAGGTCAGCCCGCTTGCACCCATGGCCCGAAAATAAATGGGTTGGATTGGAGATGTTACAACCCGCCAAATTTTCAGGCCGCCCCGCTGCACCGCCAAAAGACGGGCTTTTGCAGGTTTTGGTCTGCCCCGCCCCGTCGGCCTATTTTGACAGCTCTACTTAATTAATGGTTAGACGATGCGTATATTTTAAATGAATAAAAATTCAAATAAATAGAAATGCATGATTAAGGTGGATAAAATCTTGGGTTGTCACAAAAATAGTACTCCCTCCGTCCCAAACTCAACTTCTCATTTACTGTTTGCACGGTTATTAAGAAAAAAGTTGTTTATAGTATTTAAAGTGATAAAATGATGATAAAGTGATAAAGTATATGTTTTTGGTTATTAGCGTATGGAGAATATAATACTAAAAGGTATTGTTACTTTTTTGCCAAAAGTAGATGTAGCAAATGAGTATGGGATGGACCTTTTTTGCAATGTAGCAAATGAGTTTGGGACGGAGGGAGTATTACATTTTTTAAAAATACAAAAAGTTGTATGTCAATGTTTCTAATACAGTAATACATCATCCTAAAAAAATATAAAAATCACTTAACTAATTTTCAAGTCAAATCTCTCCCAATTTATACATGTTTGTCACACGTATTTTTAAGCAAGTATTTCGGTCAAATCCAGTATATTAAGTGTGAACCCTTTTTCCTACCCATTTTGCAACTGATTCGCAAACTTTTTTCTTACCCCAATGCATGATTTCCAGGGCTTAAAGAAAGACAAAGCAAACACAATTATAAATATTAGATTTGTAAATCAGTTGCAGAATTGGTGTGGAGAAATAGTTTATGTTTATTATACAATATTTGATGGAAATGCATCTTTAGAAAATCATGTGTGATTTAGAGAAATTTGGTCTGAAAATTTTATTTAGTGGTTTGTGTGTAAAAGATTAATAGTTTGTATAGTTCGGTGCAACAAAAAATTATTGGTGGTTTAGTTGCAATTGTAGGGGATTTAGTGCAATTAGGCATAAGATTCATGCAATATTTCAGTATTTTATTTATATTCACTTTTCTAATAGATAAATTTGTCTCTTCCACGATTTTCCAGATTCATATTTTGATGATGGTGGCTTCCCAAGTCCTTCATTCTCTCTCTTTTCCAAATTCTTCTCATTCTCTTCTTGTTCTTCCATTCTCTTGTGTTTCTATCTATTCCTCATTTTTCCAGATCTTTTTTTCTACATTCCATTTTCTCCTCATCCTCGCAATTTCACAAGTCTTTACATTCTCTCTTTCTTAGAGTTTTTTAGGTTCTTCCACAGCGGTTTTTCAAATTCTTCTATTTTATATGTTGTTCTTGAGACGATGATTTTTTACTTAATAAACCTAGAATATTTTTCGCATTTCTTGTTGGTGTGTTTTGTAGTAATAACTCGTTTTGTTTATATAGTAACATTTTTTGTTCATATAGTAACAAAATCTTGGGCTCATGTTGTGACATTATGTGTTACTAAATGAACAACCACATATTACCTAATGTTTTGTTCATGTTATTTGATAGGACACATACATGATCATGTAGTAACACATGCTTGTTCGTGTGGTAAATTGTTATTGTATGCATGTTTTTTCTAAGTATTATGTATAAATGTGATACCAAACAGTATGTTTAACCATATATTTAAATATGTAACGCAAAATCTTCTATGAACAAGTTTCATAGTATGAAATTTATACAACTAAATGCATTCACTGATATCATTAGGCTTATAAATTGAAATCACAGTATAAATTGTTATGGTATCAGTGAATACATATAATGGTATCAGTGAGTACATATAATGATATCAATTTCATATCATGAACAAAATCCTAAGGAGACCTGTCAATATGTAATGTTGTGTGTTTAAGTTGTCCATATTTTGTGTGGGTATATATCTGTTGTCGGATTTAATCTCCTCTAACATTATTTCTTCATTGTTTTCGTGTTTTCTTGCCCTAGTTTCTGGTTTTGCCTGTTTTTGCATTGTGGGGAACAAATCCTCTGGTTTTAAATACTTGGACCCGAAAACCCGGGTTTTAACCCATGAGTTTTGTACCTTTCTAATTTGACTATGCATTACATGTACAATATTGTACAAGAAAGTGGCTCAAAAAAAAAAAAAAAATCCATTCTATACTGCATTGGTTAATGCTAAAGACTAGTTGACTTTCTATCATGGTCCTCATGGATCCTTTACTCACTTTAATTATTCATTCTTAAAGCTATTCTGAGAAAACACTTTAATTCTTTATTCTATAGGCTTGTTCGGGAGGATAAAAGGGGGATTAAACAAGTGAATAAGCATAATATTTCACATACCCTTTCAACTTAAAATTCATACTACTTTAATAAAGTTCAATCCGGTTATGGTTTTCAACTGCACAACCCTAGCAAAATCACACCAAAAAAGTCACTACCTGGAAACCACGTGCTCTTCAACAATAGAGAAACCAGATGAAAAGGTCAAGGTCTCATATGCACCAGATACACGGAGCACTCAATTAACAGTTGGGGTTGCTTATATTGAAAAGTGTGGGTTGATTACACTGAAAAATGTAGGCTGATTACTCTTGAAAAGTTTATATTAAAAACCGAAAACTCTGAAAAAATTTCAGTATAATCAACCCACACTTTTCAGTATAACCAGACCACATTTTTCAATGTAAACAACCTCAACTATTGAGTGGGTGCATCGTGCACCATGCACACAAGAGACTTAATCGATGAAAAGATATCATGTGTCATCAAAAGAGAGCATTACATCGGGTATTGAAGCCCTGGGTAGTAAAAAAAAAGTGTGATGCTGTATTTCCAAGATTGGATTTCATATTCGAATAAACCTCGTAATCGCAAGAACGTGGGTTTTTTCGCTATGGGCCTAGCAAAAGAAAAATTGAGATAGACCCCCCCCCCAAAAAAAAAAAAATCGGACGTGAAAGTTTCTGATACAATATAAGAAAAGTATAGTTGGAGAGCACAAAATCTACACAATATCATCATTCACATAAGTTTAAACAGACTTATTGCAGAAAACTTGCTTACAAGGAAAACATGGCCCTGATTACACCACATCGCACTGTCTTGTTATGAATCCCAGAGACAGTAATCCAACCCAATTCAAAGACTAGGAAGTAATCAGAGCTCTTTGGAATCCTTCAAACCAAGGTTCTACATAATTTAAGATATCTACATAAATCTTATCTGGGCAATTCACATAGCCGTGTTCTGCCAGGATTAAGTAGTGAATCGGACATTACCCACCCCTGAAAGAACGAGAACCGTTAGAAACCAACTTTAATAAACAAGATCTGCAAAGACCTAAAAACAATAATTAATATTGATTATATCTAGGGAGTGAAGGGTAAAAGACCCTCAGTAGATGGTACAAATTAAAAATGAATCGATAATGGTTCATATTGACAACAAAATTGCAGAGCAAACATCAAGATATACACAAGCACCATGTCAACTGATGCTCGGTGAATTAACAGTTCGGGTTTGTTTGGACTCAAGGAATTGCCGATGAATTGAAAATCCAAAGATGAAAAATATATTGATGGTTTTTAGGATTAAAATGGATTTTAAATCCACCACTTCCATTTTGAACTAACTTTTGAGTGGTTTGGGTGGATTTGAATTCCACTCGGATTTGGGTGGACTTTAATTCATTTTGAATTCCTCGATCCAAACACAACTTTTTCTGTTTTTCTGTTACTCCAACTCTTTCCAGTAAAAGTAGTAATAAGCAGGTTATATGGGAGTCAACCAAGTCAAGCTGTACATATAGGTTATAGCAATTTCCCAACATAATTATAGAAGATCATTTAATTTTGCGTGCTCTAAAACAAGGTTGTTTGGCGGTACCTGTTCCTTAGCCCTGTTTTTGAAAGGCCCATATAAAGCAGATACCATCTTATATGATTCTGTAATATGAGATTCAAGATCACCCACTGAAGGCAATACATCTGAAAGGCCATGTTCATTACTTCTTGAGTTCTGAGTAGAGGATTTAATGATGTGATGCAGCACATGAGCCTGTAACACAATTGGAATTTAGCTGGAAGTACTAGCAACCAATATGATTATAAGATCAGCAGGTCTATAATCTTACATGAAAAGCTGCCTTCAGAATGTCATCAGACTTTGCTTGATCCTTGAACAAAGCATAGATATTGCCCTTAGAAGGATTATACGTTACAATGTACCGTTCTTTCTGTTATCATGATAAATTAGTCGTGGTGAAAAAAATTATAGGCAAATCCAGATTATGCACATATGAGAAAAGACAGAGGTCTGCACAAGGCAAGTCAACTAATCAAGCATATGGACATTGCATAGTATAGAGCTTGGCAAATGCAAATCATATCCTGTGACGAGTAATACCTCAAATATGGGCTCTAAAGCAAGATATGAGTTGGGATCTTGGAATGCATCTTTAAACCTTGGTCCTGAAATATATAGAGAATTAATTGTAGGTCAGTCTCCACTCTGAAGCAGTCGGGTGAAAAATATGTTGGAGATGTACGTGCACGGGGGGGAAGTGCAATGCATGTGATCTTATGTTTCTAGGGGGGGGGGGGGGGGGGGGGGGGGGGGTTACCAAGAACAATAGGTCTGTGTTGTTTCCATGGGGGAATGAAAATATCTTCCATTGAATTTCCCTCCTGCAGACTTGGAACTCGACCTGAGAATGGGGGCATACAACACACAGTCAGAGAATGGGTAAAAGCCTAGGAAAAAATATTCTTTTAATGAGTAGAAACCTAAGAAAAAACACACTCCCTACTTCTCCTAAACTTCACTGGAAATCCAATTCCATGCTTCTGCACAAGCGTCATGCTGAAAAATGAGTTCACGGAATTTGCAGGATTGAAATGCAATTCTACAACTCAGCAAAATCCTCATGACAAATATGTGCCTAAAAGTAACACAGCACGTACCATCTTATGGTTACTCTTCGGAAGTTCAAACATTTCACACATCATTCTATATCAATTGCTTAAATCAAACCAGGTTTGTTCTGCATAATGCAATACAAAGTGGTGCATCTAACAACTTTGTCAAGCATACCTAAGCCAGGTAATGAAAATCAAACAAGCAATATCCAGTGGACACTACCTAAACCAACAGTATTCACTTTCCTTATTCTATATGTTCTTGCTTAACGCAAGTCCACGCTGTCATTTTACTCAGATACCTGTGGATTAACAGCAACTGATAATTTGTATTCGAATCAAATATATTAGTTTAGCACCTCAGTCTTTCCGTCAAGTTAACTGTAATCCAAGTAAAAAAAATGGAACCCTCTTCTTCTAAATTCGAGCACTTGATATAAATCACCCAATCCCTTAACTTAGATATAATAAAGCCCAAAACACCCGTTACAGAATCCTCAAATACTCAGTAAATTTTTTAAGCCCAGAACACCTATGCTTTATTTACATATATTAAATAATTTATTAGTTGGGGATTAATAAAGATGAAAACAAAATGTTCATATCCCCCTTGCATCATTCCATATATTTGCCTACCAGATAAACACCTTACTGCAGCCAAAAGCCTAAAAAAAAACAATTAATTCTCAGAATCTGTATATTCAAGTAATGTTTACTGCCGCGGCTTCAGTATGCGGGTCAGTGAATTATCTGAGTCAGTGAGTGCATCCTAGTAAACATCCTCGTTTGGTAAGACAAGAGGCATTTTCTCCACACACCACTTCATCCACCATCATCTTAGTCAAGTTGATTTTGTTAAAATAAGATGAATTCTGAAGCTAATAGATTCTTCTTCCTGAATCTGCTATGATAATCATTTAATAAGTTTTCAAAGTAGCATATCACTATACATGTTTGAAGTCCAATCCAAAAAGAGGGGGAGACAGTTTCCTTTTCAGATCAACAAGAAATTGCAAAATTGTCATTTGGCAGAAGTATTCTACAGAAGCAAAGCCTGTTAAGACACTAGAAATGTAATGTGTAAATGTTATTATTCCTTGGCAGAAGTATCCTACAAAAGCATGAGCTTTCTCCTTGGCTTCTTAAACAGCATCTACACTTTTTTTCCCGTCTATGTTAGCTATCAAATTTTTCCTCACACCTATCAACTGCCAAATATATCTGTCTTTACATTCAGTCTTGTGGGGGATATCTAAGCATTTCACAGAATTTGATCATCAGTATGGCATGTGACGCATGTCATTAAATATGACCTTATTTTTTCCAAACACTTGCATTCTATCTTCGTCAACACCTACCTATATTACACACTGGTTCTCTCACATGGGTGAGTGGGAATGGGATGGGGGGGAGAAACAATTAATATTGTACATTGGTTCTCACCTGTCTTCAGAAAGGACTCTACTGCAACAGTGAATCGTGCACGATTTAGTGTATGCAAAACGACAGATTTCACCTGAAAGAATACATAAGACACAGTTTCAATTAACTTTAGGATAAAAAAACATAGTGCTGCAAAAGGAAGAGGGATAGAATGGTAGGTTATGATATAATCACATCATGCAACCTCTTGATAGGAGCTCATCACATATCCACATGAAAGCAGCCCAAAGGTCGTCAACAAGGATGGGTTTCTTTTAGAAAGGAATATGCTCAGTCCAGTTCCAAGCTTCAGGAAAAGAAAATTTCTAAATTAGTACCGACTCAAAATCAGATATGAAATGCTTAAACAAACATACAAAGTGACACAACTATATAGTGAAATTCAATAACCAATATTCAGCACAAGCTTTCAGCTCAAACTATCATTTGAAAATTATTACAAATATGTACTTGTTTGCCTAAAATCTGAAAGTGGCAAGACTATGCACCTCCTTCCGTGCAAATTTTGGCTAGGGCTAGCATACTTCTGGAGCCTGTATTTGTCCGTAGGCCTAACCACTTAATCCCCTGTGTCACCCATCCTCTCCCCACCAAAATATATAAAAAGAAAAGCCATCATGATTGACTTCAAAAAATCTCCCATTACTAAGTCCGCATGAGGAGCTTTTACTGGTGAAAGCATAAATGCAGAAGAATCAACATGGGATAAGAATTTTCTAGATTCCTTGAAAAGAATCGCCAAAGAATAACCCTTCACTAATTACAATTCAAACGGGCATCCACTCATTGTCAAATGAAAGATATGCATCATTTTAGATCAAACATGAAATGGAAGAAAATGCAATATACCAGAATTGGATTCAATGAACTAAAAGAATATGGTTGTATTAGAAAAGAGGATAAAAGGGCAGCAATGTGATGCTTCTTTTAGAGATCGCAGTTAACTTGCACCATGTAAAATTAAAACAAAATAATGGTTGAAAAGATTCAGAGGCATCAGTTTATTTGGTGATAAGAGATTTAATTGCAAAAAAATAAAAAGAATATTGCAAACATTATAAATTCATTGTACTAGTATACCAGATCTGCAACATTTCCAACGCATTCCCCCTTGGCAGTGACATCTCCTATATTTTCTCCTTTAGCAAAAGCTTTGTATATTGGGGTTCGAGTCGAAGTTGATGTCACCGCAGCAACATTCTATAAGCAAACAAAGATAAATATATGAAGTTAATTTTCAAGCAGTGTCATGTATTTCCAAGTTAACAGGACAATTAAGTGACTAAACCTTAGCCACATTAGCAGCACACGCCAGCGGAAGAAATAAATGAGGAACAGCTGCAGTTGCCAACTCTACTCCAGCTCCAATCTCCATCAGGAGATCACCAGCAAACCTAAGCTGCATGAAGTTCAAGACATGAGAAATTGAAGAATTGTATTGAAAAACTAAGCTAACACCTCAATTCCTACCAAAAAAATAACTGAAAAAAATTGTACATACCTGCTTTAGATCGTAATCAAATTTTTTTCCCTGCCGAGCAAAAAGCATCTTCCCAACACGCCCAGCACCATCCTATTAGAATTAGCCAGATCATTCAATCTAAAGTTAGACGTCCTTTCAGCTGATGCATGATGAAGCAATTTTTTACATGTAGTATGCATATGTTCCTCCAATAACAATTGTTATGAAGAATTATAATTAGAAATGAATTATTGCAAGTGATGCGTATAAAAAGAGACCTGACCCTACTGGGTCAGATCCAATTTCCACCACTGATATTAAGCCCAAGGAAATAAGCTAAAGGCCCAAATTCATGATTGGGCCCAATAAGAAAGATTCATTAAACACTTGAAATCAAGTCCTTAAAAGACCTGATCTGCCTAAATACCTATCAAAGGGAGAAAACCACACAAGAACAACAGGTCTTGTCGAGACCTGAAAAGCTATCAAATATTCAGAGCTGTTAGGCCAAGTTGACAAAAACGAGGATCAAGACCTTAAAGGGCCTGATCTAGCACTGTATGTGTACCAAAGCAAAAACCTCTCTGATCCGTCAGTTCTCTATAAGACCTGAGACTTAGTGAATAAACCAATATCCGGGGAAGGATATGACGCGGTTTTACCAGCTAAGAGCCACCACGAGCTCACCCAATGTCACTGTCCAGAGCTCTGACAAGGGGTACACTTTAAGCCGCCTACATCAGAAGCAATGGTAGTGCTACTCACCAAATCACTAAAATATCTTGCTTTTGACAGAAAAGTCTACCACGTGGCTAGGGTTTTTGGCTAGACATCACAGGTAAAAGAACACACTTAACCATTTTCATTACTACACTTGTCCTCTGCAATTATTTCTTCTTCCCCAAATTTACGATCACTGACTTGAGCGTCGGAGGCCCAACGCCGGTCAAACCCCGGCGGGTTCTTGCGGGTACATTGGAGTGCTGACGGAAAACTGAACAGAAACGGCTTGCTTCCATGAAGTCCTCATAAGAAGACCCTACTTAGGTACTTCTTCATTAAACGTATATTTTATCATTTCACATCATCAAGGTTCATTTATATTTCAACTTTCAAAAATAATAATAATAATAATTAGAAACGAATTATGAGAAGCATAAGAGCATGTAGTTCATAACTAAACTTATGCTATATTAGTTGTCCCAAATTATCACATCTCCAGAAGCTCAAAAAATTTTGACGAAACATCCACATGTTGTATAATATTGACGTTCTATACCAAAAAAAATCATTACTTAGTATGATAATAGCTTGTTCAGATGCATACCTTAAGAATCCAGTTGATAGCTACAGCACTTGGGGCAGATGTGTTTTGGGCGACTCCAAGTGAACTAAGGAGTGTTTGTGTTGTAAAAACACCCATCGCTCCACCAAAAAAGTGCTATAATTAGACAAACATCAGTATAGCTGTACCGGAGCTTATGAAAATACTACTACTGAAATGCCATTAGACGGAACATCATTCTTGGTGCCATTCAACTAGAAGAGTACCTTTAAAGCTCTCCAAGTCATGTACGGCACATAAGAAGGAGTTACGCTGTCTGGAAAACCTTCTGGGACAACGTAGGACCTTATAAATGTTATCAACTCCTGCGATGCATAATCAATAAAGAGAATTCAGATAATAACCGAGGACTTCAAAGTCAATAGATTAAAGTTTCCCTTTGTCCTCTTATCATACATTTCGGAAAATAAATGCTACCAACATTTTGCCACGTGCGTGAACAAACCAAGAGATATAATACTGCAGCTTTGTCAATCCTTCTTTCATTTCACCATTTAAATTTAAGATCGAGTCACTTATGCTACATATGAAACATAAATTGACCAGCACTACTTCAAGTTTGTTAACTAAGAGTTGCAATATCAAACACCAAAACTAGAGTTAATTCATATTCCTACAAAATATTCATGCAGAATAACAAGAGGTTCTTCCACATCAAAGTAAAAATCAAGAAGTTCGCAACTGTGTGAATTCATGCTATGAAAATCTCCAGAAAAGAAATCAGAAAATATCGGAAATTGGTTAGATCAAATCCAACTTAATTATTTGGGGAAGAAAACAAAAAATATAATACTGACATCAACAGGGGCTTGGGGAGTCTGCAAGGCGACAGAGCGAATAGAATTCTTCTTCAATTGCTTGGCACCACCAACCCTGACGCTATTCCCATTCTCGGCATAGTATTGCCACCGTCTTCCATCAATTTCCTCGCAACAGATCAATCTCAAGCTCGAATTCAAAAACTGATCGTCGACGAGTCCACCGAAGCTGGAATCGGGGAGCACCGGCCGTTCCTGAACAGCCTCGGCGGACGACGGCGGAGGCGCCGAGGCAAGGTTGGCGCTGATACGGAGTGTCTCGCGAACGAGGAGGCGCGTATCGGATGGAGCCAGGGTTTGGGAGGCGGATTTCGAAGAAGGTTTCAGCTTCATTGCGTCCAATGCAGAAATCGAAGAGCAAATTGCAGGGGGACAAAATGTGTGTGAATATTGAGAGAGGGAGAGAGAGAGAAATTTGGCAAACTATATTTAGGTGAGCGGAGATTAAGAGGGAGATTTCTTGTGTTTGATTTTGTAATTTAGCTCTACTCGTCGTCTTTCTCTCTCTAGAGGAGAGAGTGAGAGAGAGAGAACCACAGGTGGAGGTGGTATGGGTAAGGGTAGTTTTGATGGGGTTACACTTACACGTGGGAGTTAGTGCTGTAAACTTCAGCACATAAGGTCTACGTTTGTGTCAGCTGTGTCCAGCATTAATATACAAAACCTTCATAGTGTACTCACATCACATTGTAAATGATAAGTGGGCACAAATTTAATTATGAGTATGCATGGACTAAAATTTAAAAAATATTAGTTATTATTATTGAAGAGTATTAATTGCTTTTATTAAAGAATTTTAGTTTATTTTCAATTAACAATTAATAATTTTAAATAATTTATATATGAATTATTTTCACTCCACCACGAATATGATATTGATATATAAGCACATTTAAGTGATCAGTCTCTAATCAAAGATGGGTAGAGAGAGAGAGGTTTTGGGTATAGATCATAGGTTAACCCACTCTAAGAGCAATCCGGTAAGGCATAAACGATACCTTTCTAGTGAGCTCAATTGTTTGGATGGCAAGTTTTATGGTCAGAAGTGGAGCAACGAGGGATTCTGAGTTTCAAATCTGGTTGGAGGTGAAGAAATCGTCTCTTTCTTTTTCAAGAACTTCCCAAAACTTTGTGAGGTAAGGGAGCTAAGAGAAAATTTTGGAGTTGTTGGTAAGGTTGTGGATCTATTTTGTCCAAAGGAAAAAAGATAAGACGGGTAGAAGGTTCGGGTTTGTTCATTTTTGGAAGATGAAAGTCAAGGATCCTGAAAAATTTATGGTGTTATTGAATAATGTTTGGATCGATTCTTTTAAACTTTGGGTTTACAACCCAAGATTCGAAAGACACACGAGTAAGAGATTCAGAGAACCGGTGTCTGTGAATCAGAAAGGATCTCTAAATGTCTTCCTGGCTAATAAAGGATTAAGGTGCCCAGAGAAATCTTACTTATCAGCCCTTAGAGTTAAGATAAAGTCTACGAGTATAGTGAATCACACTTATCAACTTTTACTTGTGAGGTCAAGCCTGTGGGAATGGAGAAAGTGGGGAATGAGAAAGTGGTTAATTTATCTTTTAAATCGAATGGGGATGAATTGTAGGGGTGGAAGTAGGTCAGGTCACGCCTTACATTGAAAAGTCTAAGCCTACTTCACAAAGTCTTAGCCTGAGCCTGACCTATTATCTGTGATAGGTTTTTTTATAGGCTCGGTCTGACCTTTTTAACTAAACAGGTCAGGCCTACGAACCTTTTAGAAGCCTATTAAATTTTATTTATACTACATTCAATATTTAAGATATTCAATTTTTTACATATTTTTAATTAAAATTATTTCTATCTATTTTTACTATTGTCATGTCAAATCGAGATTGTTAGCATAGACTCAAAAAATATAAATTGAATTATTTTAAAAACAAATATGAAAAATCGTAGCTTTAAAATTATTGTCCATCCTTTCACGATTCATATTTAATATGACTTGTCATATTATATAATAAAATATATAAATAATATTTAATAACAATATTATATATATATATATATATATGTAGTACATCATTTTAAATAGGTCGGCCTGTTAGGCTTTTTACAAAGTCTGTGCCTAGTCTACTTAAATAAAGAGGCTTTTTAATAAGCCTTGGTCCGGCTCGTTTATTAAATAGGCTAGGTCAGGCTAGGCCCTTAGTAGGTCAGGTTGTAGGCTCCTGATGGGTGGTGGTGGTGGCCTGGTCTATTTCCACCCCTAATGAATTGGTCTGTAGGGTTGGAGCCCTGAAGGAAGATTTCACATGGGAAGATAATGGAGACGAACTCCAAAGTGAATGCGGTAACAAACTTAAACTTAGTCATATGGGTGGTAATGTTGTTTTAATCATGAATTTCAGTGATTTTAAAATTGAAGAGCTAGAAGAGGAAAGGATGAATGACTAAGTTACTGGTTCATGTGGGCTAAGCTTTAGATGTTTGTCATCGGATAAGAGTGTGGACGTCATGGCATGGGGTTCCTCTGCAAGTGTGGAATAAGAGATTTTCAAGACGGCGAGCGCATCTATTGGAAGGTATATTAAAATGGATGGTGCTACAATGAACAGGGAGTGTTTTGATGAAGCCAAAATTTTGTTATCAGTACGCATCTGGAGTTGTTCTTTGGTAGTTCTTGTGGACAATCATCCCTTTCATATAAGGATTGTGGAGGTAGTGTATGCGGGTAATGAGTTTATACATTTGCAGCACAGTGGGTTGACAGACAGAGTCTCGTCTAGTCCCGAGGATTCAGGCTCCTTGTTATCAGGTCTGGCCACTCGGACTTGGCGGAGGGAGATTCATATTTTAAGTTTGAATCGGCTCTGAGAATTAACCCTAACGTGAGGATTGAGGAAGATTGCTGAACAAATTTAATTTCAAGAAGAGTCCACTTGTCTGGAAATTTTTAAAGTCTTATTGGAGAAGGTGTCAACACGGTACAGAACGTGCAAGGGCAATCGTCTTTGATTGAAATCGTGTCAAATGGGGCTCACTCAGAGGTTTTTAATCTAGAAAATAATTGTATATAGTTATCCCCTGGAGAACAAGATATTTTTTGTTTTAATAATAATAGGTCGTGTGGGCTCATAGTAAATAAAGTCCAATTGAATACTCCCTCCAATTTAAGATAAATGTCATTTTAGCTATTCACATCATTTGCAATTTAGATGTCACTTTGCACTTTTCAAGGTTAATTAATTATATTTTTTTCAAATTTACCACTAAAATCATTAAAAATAACTTAGATAATGATAGGTTTCAAAGTGTTATGTAGAATCCCAAAGCTATTAATTAAGAATATTGAAGGAACTCAATGATTACCTTAATATGTGTGCATTAATCTAAAATAACATTTATTTTAAATAGGAGGGAGTAGCTCGCATGATAGAAATATCAATGAAGTAGGGAGCCATCTGTTACCCCAATAATTTAAATCAGCAGGAAATAAACCATGTTCCTTACCTAATCCGATATCGATCGTGGATTGATGGGAGAAGAAAGAGGGATGTGTGGGGAATAAAGAGGGGCGCGATATGAGAAAAAAAAAATTAAGACTTTTCAGTGAAAACAACTAATATTTTTTAATAAAAATAATTAATACTTTTTAGTGAAAACAACTAATACCCTTCAATAATTCATATATAAATCAATTTAAATATATATATATATATATATACACACGTAGAACTAAACATATATGCAGCTTTTAGAAGGTAGATGCAGTTTTTTAAAAAAAATCTTTCCATTCTATATAATTTAAGAAGCATACTTTAAAGCAAAGGAATTATTTCTGTTAAATAAAAAAATAGAGGTTTTGAGGGTTAGTTTGATATCGCATCCTATGAACCGCCTAAGGTATAACTAAGAGAGAGCGGCCAACTAGACTACAATGATATATGTGATATGTATCATTTTCTCATATATATATATATACACACATTAACACGCACACATATATATATACACCTATATATATCGGAGGCACTCACTAGGAAGAAGCTTTGTGCAACGGCAACACCTGCGCTGTTCTAGGGCCGCTACTATTTAAAATCTCCTAAACCTACGGGTCAGCGCCATTACCAAATTTAATCTAATTTAGGAAACAATATTAATTCAAATAAGTAATCTCAATCATCATTTTTTTTTCTAAGAAACAATATTGATGGTCCACTTGAATTAAATACATATTTGAAGTATTTAGTGTGTGTAAGCAAATAAAATATGCATCCAATTAAATGGCAACACGTGTACAAATCAAATATTAATATCAAATAAATTGACTATTTTATTTTAAGAATTTAATTAAATTAATTCTTGATTTAAAAAGTTAACTTGATATTAAATGTACACGGTACAAGTCGGACAAATTAAATGAGTGTTTGATACTCATATTGGGTAATAAATGTGCTTTATCTACCATAAGAACGAGAATTAAATGATATCTCGTAAAAAATGGAAGCGAATTAAAACAATTCGTAAATCACGCCAATCAAATGGCATTGGCCAATAAGGCGGCGCCACGTGGCGCGATAAGAAAGGAAGGTTTGTAAACCTCCACCCTATAAATAGGGTCCTTTCTCATTCATTTGCAACACCAACGAAGACAAGATGATCGAAGACGAGACGAACAAGCAATCGAAGCGAACGAGCATCCAGGCGATCAACAAGCGAATCCTCTGTAACCGTTCTTGAAGACTCAAAGCGTTCTTCGTCGTTCTTCGTGGAAATCAACCAGAAGTAGCTCTAGATCGAAGATCAAGGCTCGAAGCCCCTCCGATCCAGTGTTTTCTCTCTGAAGATTTGAAGATTCTTCAAGAACGTTCTTCGTCGTCCTTCGTGGAAAGCGACCTGAATCAGCTCAAGTTCGAAGATCAAGGCCCGAAGCCCCTTCGATCCGGCGTTTTTCTACTTGAAGGTTCGAAGATTTCTCAAGAACATTCTTCGCCGTTCTTCGCTGTTCTTCACCCAAGTCCACCAGAAGCAGCCCAAGATCGAAGACTAAGGCTCAAAGCCCCTCCGATTCAGCGTTTCTGCTTAAAGATTCGAAGGAACTCCAAGAACGTTCTTCGCCGTTCTTCGTCATTCTTCGCTCAAATCCTCCTAAAGCAGCTCCAGATCGAAGATCAAGGCTCGAAGCCCCTCCGATCCGGTGTTTGTCTCCAAAGATTCAAAGAGCGTTCTTCACCAAATTCGAAGGCGTTCATCCAGAAACAACGTTTAATCCAAAACAAGGTGTTTTCACCCTTGGATTAACGTTACAAGCATTCAAGTCCAAAGATCGAGGTCAAGACTCGATCCAAAGTCCAGTCAAACTTTGAAGAGAAGAATCAGAGGAACAAATTCAGAGTCAAGAACCCGCACAAATCTTTTGGTTCGATCCGATTAAAATTCAAGTTGTAAATTGTATTCGTGTTTATTATTTTAATAAAACGAATTTTGCAGTTACATATTTGGCACGCCCGGTGGGACCTACTCTACCTCTCATCTCTTCTCTTCTCAAGAAAGCTTAACTACCATGACGACAGATGTCTCAACCATCGAAGAACGACTTGCCAGTCTGCTCAAATTTGTTGAAGGGCTTTCCCAACACGTCAAAAATCGAGACATCCAAATCTCCAACCTGGTGGATAAGGTGGACAATGACGATGCAAGCCACACTAGAGGGAAGCAAGTTGAGAGCCACGATGACGAAGAGACCTCAACCAAATGGCAAGCAGCAGAAGAGACGGAGGCAACTGCTAAGGAGCTGCAGATCTCATCTGATGGAGGGATCCAAGTCGATCAACTCAAAGAGCTCATATTGGAGACAATAAAGGGCAAGTTTGATGGCGGCTCCAAACCATCCTTCACTTACACCAAGTCTTATACCAAGAGGATCGATGACTTAAGGATGCCAGTTGGCTACCAACCCCCAAAGTTCCAACAATTCGATGGCAAAGGAAACCTGAAGCAGCACGTAGCTCACTTCGTTGAAACTTGCAACAACGCCAGAACTTATGGAGATCATTTGGCAAAACAGTTCGTCCGCTCCTTGAAAGGGAATGCCTTCGATTGGTACATCGACTTGGAAGCCAACTCCATTGACAGTTGGGATCAAATGGAGAAAGAGTTCCTAAACCGCTTCTACAGCACAAAGAGGACAATTAGCATGATCGAGCTAACCAACACTCACCAGAAGAAAGATGAATCCGTGATCGATTATATAAATCAATGGAGAAACTTGAGTCTAAATTGCAAGGACCGACTGTCTGAGGCATTCGCAATTGAAATGTGCACCCAAGGCATGCAGTGGGGCCTCCGATACATTTTTCAAGGAATTCAACCGAAGACCTTTGAAGAACTTGCTACAAGAGCTTATGACATAGAGCTGAGCATGATTGCAAGAGGAGTCGAAGATCCACAAACACAAAAGTCTCGCGACAAGACTTATGTCAAGCCTTCAAGTAAGGAATACATAACAGACCTTCCTCGCGATAGGGGGCAAAGCGGGTTGGCTCTAAAAGAGATGCGACAAAAACAATATCCTTTCTTAGAATCTGACGTCTCTGGGATATTTGATGACTTGATGGATGCAAAGCTCATTGAGTTGCCCAAGATGAAACGGTCAGAAGAGGCAGGACATGTTAATGATCCAAAGTACTGCAAGTACCACCGTCTAGTGGGCCACTCAATTGAAGACTATTTTATCTTCAAAGAAAAAGTTATGCAATTGGTCGAGCAAGGAGATATAGTGCTCGAAGAGACTTTTTGAAGTTCACCAAGTCTTTCAAATCAGATGCTCCTTGACAAAAGTATAAACTGTATGTGATGCTCCTTGACAAGAGTATAAACTGTCTGTGATGCTCCTTTGACACGAGCATAAACTGTCTGAAATTCTCCTTGACAAGAGAATAAACTATCTGAAGTTTTTAAGCCGGAGATTAAATTGAAGCCTCCCCAAAACAAGTGATACTCCTTGATATGAGTATAAACTATCAAACAAATTCAAAACAAATCTCTTTGACACGCGAGTTTAAACTGCATGTCACTCCTAGCCCACATGAGTATAAATTGTTTATGGCACCCCCTTGAACTATGTTTTGACTTGATCCTCTTTAAAGGGGTACGTAGGCAGCTTAGACATCCTCTAAGTTCAGTCATGATTCAAAACTCCAAATGCATATGAGGGCGCAAAATACTTTTGTGCTTCATTCACTCCAAGTCAAAACGACCGTGAACAAAGCACGAGGGGGCATTTGTAAGCAAATAAAATTTGCACCCAATTAAATGGCAACATGTGTACAAATCAAATATTAATATCAAATAAATTGACTATTTTATTTTAATAATTTAATTAAATTAATTCTTGAATTAAATAGTTAACTTGATATTAAATGTACACGGTACAAGTCGGACAAATTAAATGAGTGTTCGATACTCATATTGGGTAATAAATGCGCTTTATCTACCATAAGAACGAGAATTAAATGATATCTCGTAAAAATGGAAGCGAATTAAAATAATTAGTAAATCACGTCAATCAAATGGCATTGGCCAATAAGGCGGCGCCACGTGGCGCGATAAGAAAGGAAGGTTTGTAAACCTCCACCCTATAAATAGGGTCTTTTCTCATTCATTTGCAACACCAACGAAGACAAGACGATCGAAGACGAGACGAACAAGCAATAGAAGCGAACGAGCATCCAGGCGATCAACAAGCGAATCCTCTGTAACCGTTCTTGAAGACTCAAAGCGTTCTTCGCCGTTCTTCGTGGAAATCAACCAGAAGTAGCTCCAGATCGAAGATCAAGGCTCGAAGCCCCACCGATCCGGTGTTTTCTCTCTGAAGATTTGAAGATTCTTCAAGAACGTTCTTCGTCGTTCTTCGTGGAAAGCGACCTGAATCAGCTCAAGTTCGAAGATCAAGGCCCGAAGCCCCTTCGATCCGGCATTTTTCTACTTGAAGGTTCGAAGATTTCTCAAGAACATTCTTCGCCGTTCTTCGCTGTTCTTCACCCAAGTCCACCAGAAGCAGCTCAAGATCGAAGACTAAGGCTCAAAGCCCCTCCGATTCAGCGTTTCTGCTTAAAGATTCGAAGGAACTCCAAGAACGTTCTTCGCCGTTCTTCGTCATTCTTCGCTCAAATCCTCCTAAAGCAGCTCCAGATCGAAGATCAAGGCTCGAAGCCCCTCCGATCCGGTGTTTGTCTCCAAAGATTCAAAGAGCGTTCTTCACCAAATTCGAAGGCGTTCATCCAGAAACAACGTTTAATCCAAAACAAGGTGTTTTCACCCTTGGATTAACGTTACAAGCATTCAAGTCCAAAGATCGAGGTCAAGACTCGATCCAAAGTCCAGTCAAACTTTGAAGAGAAGAATCAGAGGAACAAATTCAGAGTCAAGAACCCGCACAAATCTTTTGGTTCGATCCGATTAAAATTCAAGTTGTAAATTGTATTCGTGTTTATTATTTTAATAAAACGAATTTTGCAGTTACAGTGTGAATTAACAATATCCGCATAACAAAACTGTGATGGCACATTTACGAGTAACCAAAATGAAAGATTTTGATTTAATTTGTAGTCTGAATTGCCTTAAAGCCGATCGTTTCATCATTTGAAGAAGTGATATTCCAACAAACATAGATTTTACTTTTTTGAAGCAGAAGTTGAATTACCATGAGTTGGTGACTGCGATAAAAGCAATAAAAATGTTGAAAAAAAGGAACTATAAAACATATTTGATAAATATTATTAAATCTAAAGAGGAATAAGTGAAAAGAAATGATATATAGATTGTGCGAAAATGCAATGTTTCAAAAAAAATTATCAGGTTGACCGTCCAATCAAGCCATCATATGGAATTGTGTTAAAAAGTAGCAAAAGTTAATGATTCTCCTTATGACTTATGAGAGAGGAGCTTTATTGGACCAACTATATTGTTTTGTAAAAGAAAGATGGTTTGTATAGGATGATTATTAAGAAGTAAATAAACTTATGATCAAGAAAAAATATATATAATTTGGTAATGATGATAGATGATATGTTTGTTCAATTACAAGGCGTGTATGCATGTATCAGGATCTATAGATATGATTTGTTAATTCCCAGTACTACAAGGCAGTAGGTTAAGACATTAATCGAAGAAGCTTTCAATAAATGGGATGTAAAAGCTATTCTTTCCGCCCTTGTTTCTCCAATGGCAAATGATGATTGTTTGATATGCCATTACAACAGAGAGGGATCACGCTTGAAGAAAGGGGTAATTGGAGGTAACTGAAGTCCAAGTTTTGTCCTTTACTTTTCTAATTTCTCAATTGTGATCCTTTGTTATCAGAAAATATCATTTTTGACAGATATTTTGAAAAAAAAAAAAAATTGAAATTTACACGTACTCCGGTTACAGTGTTCGCATGGTGTTTCAAACCACTAAATAAGGCTCATGCCGCACTACCTTTGGATTAAATAAGGGTCAGTGTCAACGGAGAAAAATCTTGTTTCCATATATTTGATCCAAATGGAATGTATCGTTGACTTTAGTTATTGACTTATGCGCCACGTGAGCACTACTAACAGAGCAAGGGTAAATTTTAAAATATTTTTTTCAAAATCCAAATGCATGTCTCAAATGCACACTATAACTACTCAATAATCATAATTGAAAAGTTTGAAGAAAAAGAATCAAACCTGAACTCAAAACAAAATTACAAGTATCATCTGTAATATTTTTCCTATATTAAAGGGTCATTAAAATGTCAATAAGTGTAATTTATAAGTCTAGGCGCTCATTAATAGTTGTAGACGCAAATTGCCACGCTTAACTTTGCAACTGATGGTTTGATGACAGTGGACTATTTCTATCGAGGTTTAAACGGAAAATTTACGAATAAAACGCAATTTCTATTTATTTCCATCACCTAACTTTCTTATACATCAAGGACGTGAAGTCGAAATGTACACTAAGAACCTTTTGGAATAAATACTTATTATTGTAAGAACCTAAAGATGCAAAAAAATAAAAATTACAATAATCTAAAGATTAATTTTCAAAAGAACATTTTCATATTCTTTATATACACATACAAGATTACTTTCTGCCTGTTAAATTACAAACTCATGGCTGGCAATGAATCCTCCATAGCTTCCTGCAAGCTTCCTTTTACGGGAGTATCCTCTTCCTGATAAACGTGAATGAAGCATTCATTATTTAAGTTAAAAATATAGAATATAATCAGTACTGTTATTCGAGTCGAGCCGAACCAAAGTAGTTGAAGTTCAAACTCGACTCGAGCTCAGTCAATTACATTAATAAACTGAAAATTGAGTTCAACTCCACTCAGAAATGAGTCTAAATATCACTTGAATCATTATCACTTTACAATGAAATGACTAGACGAATTGAGCTCGAGCTGACTCATTAGTAAGTAGAGTGGTCAGCAGCTTGAGCTCGGCTAGTTAATTAATATAAACGAGCCGAGTTCGAGCTACCCGATTCGAATAACAACTCTAAATATAATGTTCTCATTTTCTCCCAATCTGTTTCGCATCCTACACCTAGTACATTCTGATAAAATAAAGAGCAGTAACATTAAGTATTAACTAACATCATTGATATTATTGATGATGAATAGGAGAGGGATACACAACTCCAGGATAGTTCCCCTCAGAATAGCTCTGCCCAGCCAAAAAGCCGACTACAATATTTAACTCAATGCTACCCTCTACATTGTCCTAACCCCCTTATTTATGTAGTCACATTCCTTAATTATATACCCTTATTTATACCCATCATTCCACCATTTTCAGCCCCTAAAAGCTATCAATCAAGTTGAGATCTTTTGCTTTTCTGTTCGAGTGTAAACCAAAAGGGCAATTGCTTGATTGCCTCTATCATATTCCACTGGGTGAAAATGTGTGCAAATACGAGTGGTGGATACTATACTCGTGGAACACTCCAGGCTAGAGATTAGGGGAAAGGTCTATAAGGATGCATATTCTATAGCATCTGGACCCAAAATGTGGAAAATATAGAATTTTTATCAACCACTTAATAGAAAGACAAAGGGCAGCATAAAGTCTCTAACAAGCGCAAGAAATCAAGGAACGTACAGTTGAATCTCTTGATTTTGTCTGCTTAGGAATTTCTTCTAGTCTATGATTCGAATAAATCAATTTGGCTCCGCATCCTGGTGCATCTGGTGCACCTACAGCCTCCTCATCAACCAAAACTATATCTGCATCATCTTTTCCAGATTTTCCATCGGGAACCTGATACACGAATTTTAATGTAATCAGCGACCATAAGAGACCTGCTCAGTATGATTTCTTTTTGGTAAAGAAACTTAAGACAAAGATAATTCATTAAGATGACATCAAGAGGGATCTGGGGAGGCCAAATCATGTGCTCTTACAGACAAGCTGTTAGCCCCCATTATTATTATTATTAGTATAATTTTTTATTTTTTTTTAAAAGAAACTGAAATTATATTAAACTCAATGTTGCTGGCATATTTGACAAGATAAAATCTATTCAGGCAGTCTGATTGTTTTCTTACGAGCCTGAGATCACCTGCACATTGCAAGTATTCCGATAGCAAAAATGGGTGGCATTAGCTTTTGCATACCTCGAACATAGCCTCAGTCAAAATATCTTCTAATATGGCTCTCAAACCACGTGCACCGGTATTCCTGGCTATTGCTTTCTTGGCAATCAATCTCGTTGCAGTCTCAGTAAAATGCAACTTGACCTGTAATTTGAACACTGGTAAATGTACACAAGATCCATGTGCATCTGATAAAGTTGTGTAGTAATGCCAAATGAATAACCTTTTCAATCATGACTTACATTATTCATGCTGAACATCCTCTTGTATTGTTTACAAAGAGCATTTTTGGGCTCAGTAAGAACCTAGGAGAACAATTCGATGTTTTACATTAAAATAATCTCCAAACTATGGGATCAGAAGAACATTATATATATGTAGAGAGAGTTTCAAGACATGAACTTCTGGGAGACAATCATATATAATGAAAAGAATGTTTATGTAAAGCGATATGGTATGATATGATTTGAGAGTGATCCATTAGAGTGCATGTAATTCTAAGGTCCCAGAGATCTAGGTATTACTTGAACTGTATATTTTCAGTTGGTGGCAGATATGCAGGGTTCAGTTCCTGATTTGGCTAATTAGCTATGTATTATAACGTAAATGCTTATATTAATCAATGAAATCTTTCCTATTAACAATTCTCAAGGCTCTTGTTCCAGGTTACCTCAAAATCATTGTTAAATTTTGATTCATGCATTCTTATGTCAGCCCTGGTTTAAGGATTTAAGCATAAATACATTGATGAACGAAAGTGCAGAGTTAAATTTTTGCAGGAGTGGGGAAGCTAGGTTACCAATGACGATCAAAATATAGAAAGAAAAGTTGCTGTTGATTTGGAATTTCAGAGCAGGAAAATTTACTACTACTATTATTATTATTATTATTTAAAAGAAAGAGAAAAGAGAGACTTCAGAGCAGGAGGAAGACGGCAAAAATCCCACTGGGGAACGAGTTAAAGAGACGGAAATATTGTGAGTCAGCAAAAGACAAAAACATGCCGATCTTTTCTTAATTTATTTCTCTTTAAAAATTTGGAGGCAATACTTAGGTTGGCAACAATTTTGAAGGACAGCATTCTGCATACTGGTCATATAGCTCTGAGAGGCAGAAAAGTGTACTAAAAGAACAGGAAGAGTCATAAGAACAGTTTATAACAAGGGTAAACAGGAAGCATACCTTAACAAGTTGGTCTTCATCAAGAGCGGATAAGCTCACAACAACAGGAAACCGCCCAACGAATTCAGGTATAAGACCATATGTAGTGAGATCGCCACTCTCTACCTGAAATGCCAAAAGCAATCCCCCAAGGGCAATCTTTTCAGGTAATATTGGGGATATAAACTAGAATGGGTTGCATTTCAAATAATACACATAATGAAACTTGAACAGCTAACAAATTGTTTGAAACGTGACCCAGGCATTGCTCACATTTTCCAATAGCGACGAAGCTGCAACAATATTTAGTCCACCAAGTCTCATATTAGCACGGACAGGTGCTCCGAAACCAATTGAGGAATCATGTCGTCTGGGAGAAAAATAACAGATTATCGATCAAAAATTAAAAGGAAAAATAGATCACTAGCTACCAATCAGAGTACCTATCAGAAATGACCTTCTCCAGATCAGTAAAAGCTCCACCGCAGATAAAGAGGATGTCCTTTGTATCTATCTGCAAATAAGGCAGTAAAGTAGAAGAAAAATCATTGATTGAAAAGAAAGATGAACTCATGTTAAAGGAATATAAACAAGTACATATTAAAGGAATACAACATAATTTTTTTATATACATAAATAAATAAAGAATACAACCTAAAGGAAAAATCAGTGGCTGAAAGAAAGAATAATGAACTCATATAATCATATCTCCTAATTTGAAGACGAAACCTTTCATTTAACAAATATAAACATGTACATATTAAAGGAATACAACCTAGTTATTCGAACCAAGGGATGTGAGGGTGAAAAAAGGCCAGTGGTAAAGCTAATATCAAGCTCATAACTTCACTTCAACAAGGAGTTACAGATTAATAGTTGTGGTAGTCACTGTACAAGTTATTTAATATGTTTTGGATGACTCGTATATCACCAACTACGACATGTGGATCAAGCCTAATTAGGTTTATAAGTGACAGTATAATGTTTCATTTTGTGTAAACTTTTTGTGCTCAAAGAAGATGGAAACATATTGAAACCTATATTGTGGAATCAAACTCAGAAAACCTAAACTATAGATAAGCTAATAGTTAAACATGATATCACAGTCAGCACAAGTGCTTCCAGTCAATGATCCGAATTTCCTCCCATTACGAATAGATAGATGAAACGTACTCAAAAGAAACCAATAGCTTCAGAACTTACATAACTCCACAGGCCTAGTCAATTTTTTTTTTACAATTAAAACTTTTATAGTAACATAACAGGTTCATATGGACAATCCATCTTAGTTTTCCCTTGCCCTGAGTATATTTTTGGTGTCCAATTTAGGAGTTCTTGTTCCAACATGCATTATAGCCTATATGTACCTTATGTCAAAAAAAATTTCAGCACCAATAGACACTGTGTACAACGTTTTTTTTTTCCTATGGTGACCATAGTTGTTAAGGCGCATCTAGGCGCAAGGGTGCGCCTAGTGCCTAAGGCGCGCCTAGCGCCTAAGGCGCGCGCCTTTCGACCATTGCGCAAAAACATAGAAAATATAGTACATAAGCTTAGTTTAAACATATTTGCATGCAAATAAATATTAGATTGAAGTTCATAAGCACATAAAAGAGTAATTGACACAAATTATGGACATAAACTTCGAAGTGAAGGGTGCGAAAGCAGCGGCAGTAGGCGGGACTTGGGAGGAGGGAAAGAGAAAGGCAGGGTTTTGGGTTTTTTTTTAATTGTTTGTAAACCCTAGGTCCTTAAAACTGCTATTTAAAAAAAGTGTTAAAGCTAAAACACGTTTTTAAGCAAAAAAAATTTAACATATATATGTGCCCGGATTTTAAGGCGCGAGGCGCTCTGGTGCGCCTAGTGCCTAAGGCGCGCCTTTAACAACTATGATGGTGACTAAATTAAGGCATATTATGTGGTGTTAATGCAGTACAGGACACAAGGGTAAGTCTCAGAAATGTTAAATGTAGCCAAAGGACATCCTACTGAGTAGCCCTACTTTACATAAAAAAAGTGAGCCAGGAAAAAGCCTAACAATTTTGATTAGTTTTATCTATATTTCCAAGCTAACTTGACATTTTCCCATTTTGAATGTTCCAATAAAACAAAAGATATTATGCTAACATACAATACAGCATCATACATATAAAACCAATGCAAGTCAGAGCTGTTTAAGTGTCGAGAAGACATCAAAACCAAGAAAATTTGGGCTTATTAGCAAATTTTGAAAAGATAGTAAACTGAAACACTACGAAGAAACTAGAAAGGCATGTAATGGGTGAAGGCATTAAGCAGATATAGTCTGCTAGCATGTTCGTAAAAGATATAAAGCCTAAAAATATCAAATAAACATAATCCAAGTTCTGCATACCTGGATGCTGTCGCGGGGTGAAAGTTTTGAAGTTCTATGATCAGGAACACTCACAATCTAGACAAGAAAATATATGGCCATGCTATCAATGTCACGTCAACACAGGAAAAATATATAAGATTGTCGAAAAACTTTAGATTCATATAGTCAAAGCATGAAAAATTTGGAAGTAGCTACAAAGGTAGCAATGTGGATATGCAACATAAAAGGCTGGTTTCATAACTCATCGAGGGTATGTTTAATTTGGGTTTAAGTGGGATTAGAAAATATGGCTAGTGAAATCTTCAGATTTGAAAATCCTGATGAATAGTAAAAGCATTGTTTATTTTGAGATTTTATAGGGAGGGATTGTGAAAAAGTAGATGATAATAATATTATTATATTGCAAAATACTGTATAGTGATCGAATTGTTGTATAATGATTGGGGTGTACATTGTTGTATAATGATTGGGGTGTACTGTTGGGAGTTGTGGAGATATGATTGGGTGTTGTGTTGGGAGAAAAAAAGAGTGAAAAGTGAGGAAAGAGAAATAGGGTGGCAAATATGTACCGATTGAATAATCCTTTAATTGGAAACCGTAAACATAGTTTTTCTTTCCAAATCCTCAAGCTGGATCTACTTACACCAAGAATTTAAAATAACAAACAACTCGACAAAAGTAGCCAAATAAATTACTTACAGTTCCTTCCAGCATTTTTAGCAGTGCTTGCTGAACACCCTCTCCAGATACATCTCTACCAATGTTCAGGCTCTCAGTCTGCACAGTGCTTCCACGAAGAAAGTTTATCAAGAAACAAGAAGAACTAATTGCCAAGATTTTGACTTTGAATAAAAATATTAAACATCTGCATACCTTCTTAGTTATCTTATCAACTTCATCAATGTACACAATTCCTCGCTGAGCCGCTTCAACATCAAAGTCAGCGACCTGCAATGGATATAATAAGAAGACAATACCTAGAAGAAGAAAGGGAAATATTCTCAGAATGCCTAATGGAAGTTTTGTGTAAACCGAATCATTTGCAAGTCTTGAAACAAATCTCAATAGTTCAACTAGCAAAATCAAGACTGCTGTTTTGCTCCTGGTTTCACTTTGCTATTATATTTTTTGTTCCTCTTCTGTATTCATTTCTTTGATTAATAGTTTATGCTAACACATATGAAAGATGAAAGAGACCTAACATCAGATTTAAATTTGTGCCAACTCAAGTATGGGAAGGGGAAGGAAGTAAGACAGGAAGCCAGAAAATTATACAAAAACATTATCAACTTATCAAAGATAAAATGCCCAGACTCATCATGACTCGATGATTATTACCTTGATACTAACAGAAAATATGTGAAGAAACCCTTTCTTTTCTTCCTTTTTGTTATATTGAACTATTCCCTTCCGTCACTTTCCTTCCTCAACACACTATGCAATATGGAATGAGGGTCGCTATACAAACTTTATGAATAAGATATTTATCAGAAAACATGAATTTGACTTTTAAACTGATGCTATGCTACATTAGAAAAATATACATAACAAGAGATGGCGAGTGAAACTTTTCTTCCTTCAACCCTGATCCATTATTATCTAAGAGTCTAAGACATTCATAATCCACAAAGTTGGGAAATGCTCCAGAAATAAAATCAATATGGAAAATGGGAAGCATTCTGCAGGGGCAAACTACTAATGGAATTGTAAAATAGTGAATTTGCCCAAATAAATTGGACTTGACGCTCTTTTTAAAATTCAAGTTACAGAATTGTCCTTTCATACTGATCTGGTGTTTTTAATAAATTAAAAAATAAGAACCATAAATTTGTTATTTCTCCTCTTCAGTTAAGGAGCATATACATAAAATACATGAAAGGCACATATAATAAATCTCTTTAAGACATTTCGGTCTAAATGGTACACATAAACTCATTAACATACCAGGAGTAATTTGTACAGTATGGATTCCACATCATCCCCTACATAACCAGCCTGGACATGACACAGAATAAGAGAAATTAATTATGGAAATAAATGTACACGGAATAACAGCAAGTACTCAATAACAACATAAAATTAAAAAAAATATCAAACCTGCCTGTGTTAGTGCAGTGGCATCAGCAATGACGAAAGGCACCTTCACAACCCGCGCTAGAGTTTTTGCAAGCAGTGTCTTCCCTGTCCTTCAATCAAGGAGATGTGTAAAAATCAGAATAATGCAGCATTTATAAATTGATATCTTTACCCAACAGTAAGGAAACATTTAAAATTCTGCCACAGCAAACAAAATAACAAAATTGATTTCAGTATATAAAGTTGCTTATAAAACCAAAATAGTATCATGCCTGAGCCAGTTGGACCAACCAACAAGACATTGCTCTTCTCCAGCTCAACAACATCATCATTGCAACAATCATGTGCAGTCTCAGAATGGCCTGATTCAACTCCTCTCCTGATAGTATAATATAAAGAATCAAACATATATTAGGTAAAGGATAAAAATAATACAGTGACGAGTGATTTAAAGCTATTGATTCATTTTACTATAGAACAAATCAAAAAATATTGTGTATTTTTCTATGAGGAGTAAATCCAAAGTTGAACAAAGAGTATGTATGGTACACAAGGTTACTATGCTAAGTAAGATTACATTCAAATTTTGGTCAAGAAAACCAACTGTAACAAGGTCCTAATCCAGATGATAAAACTCCATGACCAACATAAATTTTTGGAAGTGATGAAAAGTCAAATGATTCTTAGCAATTAACTAAAGCTGTTGACTTGTTGCGGGGAAAAAAAAAACACATGTTTTGATTGTAATGAGAAATTCGCTGCGCAAAAATATATTATGAAACAGGCGGTCATTAGCATAAAACATTTATGCATACCTTGGCAAGACAGATACAATCATATGTCGCAAAATGTTAAAAAAAAAAAAAAATCAATCAGATCTTACACAGTGAGTTTCTAAGCTTGGACTAGTATGATACATTTTAAAAACGAATTAATCATCTTCACATTCGTCACAAAGAAACAACACATCAAGATAAATTGCTTACTCGTTCTTCACAACGCTGTCATTTATTCTTTTGTAGTGATTGTAAACAGCAACAGAAAGCACCTGCCATTTAAAATTGATACAACTGTCAAACAAGAATAGGATTAATGCAGTGGACTATGTAGCAGCAAGCAATGATATCCACAATACCAACTCTATCAAATCTAGGTTTTGCATTATATCACACGATATCTTAATACATCTTTCTAATTACACAGCTATAAAACAACAAATTCAGCCAAAGTCATCATTCCATCTATAAGTTCTCCTTGTCGCATACATATATTGATTTGCAAGAGAAGGTGGAGGATGTGAACATACATATGAAACACGAGCATGGCTAAACTCAATGCTCAAATTGTTACAACATATAAACATTCAGTCTATGCGAAAAGCCATTGACAAATTACAAAATAAACAAGCAACATGGGGACTCAAAAATGCAATTCGTGCACACCCCATTGCAACAAAATTTACAAACATGCTTCCAGGCACATTCCATTCATCCTGGCATCTACTAGCAAAAGCTACTATAACATTAGTTCACATATTTCCAACTACAAAAACCTAACCTTCTTGGCCTTCTCTTGTCCAACAACAAACTCATTGAGCACCTTGCATATCTGTTTTGGAGTAAGCAACACTTGCCTCGCTCTCGCCACCTCCTCCACCAGACCGGAACTACGATCGCCATTATTGGCAACGCCACCGTAAGACCTCAGCTTCTCCCAAATCTTCCCCCCATTCTTCCCACTTCCCCCCTCCATATCCCTAAAATTCTCTCTCCCACCCTTGACACTCCCAATCTCAATGAAACTCCCCTGCAATGGCTCCAGCTTCGATGGCCGAAAATAGAAAGCCGTCCGACAATTGTAACACATGTTCACGGCCTGGTAGGTTCCAGGCTCGACGGTGGTAATGGAGAGGGGGCGATTGGAAAATTGTACGATCATAGGTTTGGAGCACCGAGGGCAATTTACCTCCGCTTTGATTTGATCGTAGTTATCGGAGCTTCCTTCCCATTTGTGCCGCCCTTGGAACCCTACTTTGGGGGGTTTGAAGAGGAGAGTTTGGTGTGAGGTTAGGGTTTTGACGGCGGAGCAGTGGAAGTTGGAGGTGGTTGTTTTGGAGAGGACGGCGGCCGTGGTGATCACGCGCCGGAGCCTGGACGTAGAGTACCGGAACATTGCAGACATTTTTGGCGCTGCGTCGCTCCACAGCAATAGTAATCAAATCAGCTGAAAATATGCTAATATGACACGAGGGGAAAAGCACGCATCCAAAGTTCACACACAAAATTTGTGCAACTAAATCAAATTAAATGTAATTTTATTAATTCACTAATCCAAAAATTAGAAGTAGTTTTACACCCAAAAATATTAATGAAACACTATATATTTAAGTGAAATTGTAATTTAAATATGAAAAACTGAAATTAGATATTTTATATGATATATTTGAGTGAAATTGTAATTTAAATATGCAAAAGTGAAATTAGATATTTAATACTAATGAACC
This sequence comes from Ballota nigra, assembly GCA_947034835.1. NCBI lineage: Eukaryota > Viridiplantae > Streptophyta > Magnoliopsida > Lamiales > Lamiaceae > Ballota > Ballota nigra. The sequence continues at coordinate 90,059,928 of OX344722.1, read as the reverse complement.
CACAAATTTTGATTTCATGCTAGAAAAGTTATACTTGTAATTAGAAATTTGAAAAACTTTTTTCAATTATCTTTTGGTTTTAACTCTAGAAACTACACCATGTAAATGTAGAGTGGTTTTAGGGTGCATCCAAATGCATTCTATGCACTTGGATTTTGCACCCCAATTTAAAATCAATTTTGACCAATTTTAAAAAACTCATGAGTCAGCCGACCCGACTAAAACTCGCGGGTCAGCAAAACCCAGGTCCAAAACCCACAGCAAAACACAAATAACACACATTTGAAATCAAACAAACCAAAATCGAAATCAAATCGATCTCAGAAATAGCAGTGGAATCGTGTTGATGTGAAGAAGAGATAGAAACAAACGAAACCAAAAAATCATCGCAAACTCATCGCTCATTCAACGCGCAAAAATCTAAAATCAAACATGGAATACTCTTAAGAATACGATGAATCAGGTATTTGACATAATTTCCTAATTTTTAACTGTGATTTAACATATTTATGAGGTACTTTGCATAACTCTGTGAAAGGAATTAAATAGGTGAAAATTTACACTCGATTCAAATACTACCAGCTGAAAGAGAAGAAGAACTATATGATTGCACAATAATTGATGAACAAAGTCTTCAAAAGGATGATGACATGTTAGAACCAATAACATCTAAAGAACTTTCTGTGATAGTAAACAAAGGTACAAAAACATTCTTCGAGTATTACTATTTTGATCTTGGGGTATTACTAATTAATAACTTTGGGTATTAATGATTTAGTATTAAATATTGCTAATTAATAGTTTAGGGTATTACTGTTTTGGTATTGGGGTATTGCTGATTAATAGTTTGGGGTATTACTGCTTTGGTCTTGGGGTATTGTTGATTAGTATATTGAGGTATTGTTGATTTAGTCTTGGGGTATTACTGCTTTGGTCTTGGGGTATTACTGATTTAGTCTTGGGGTATTACTGCTTTGGTCTTGGGGTATTGTTGATTATTTTTTGGGGTATTGCTAGTTAAATATGTCGATAGACGAATAGCTAAGTAGTGGATCAGTGTGAAAGAGATTCATTAAGGCAAATAATGATAAGAGGCGAGCAGTTGTGCAAATAATACACAATCTGTAAAAAGACGAGCAGTTGGTCAAAAGTGTCAAACACTTAAGCGAACAGCTGGTCAAATAACAAAAGGAGCTGAGCGAGCAACTAGGAGAGAGAAAGTTCAAATACCCACCACGAAGGCATACAGGCGAGCAGTTAAGCACCTCAAAGAACAACAAGGAACTCCACTAATTAGGCATTGTATTAGAAGCAAACAAGTGTCTTAACACTTGTCATTTGTATAAAATGCAATAGCTCAAGAGTAAACAAGTGTCTTAACACTTGTCATTTGTATAAAATGCAATAGCTCATGAGTAAACAAGTGTCCTAACACTTGCCAAGCATGTAAATTAGAATAGCTTAGAGGTTGACACCTCCTACTTGCTTAGGTGCTTATAAATACGCCCTTGTATGAAGAAAAAGATAAGTTCCAAATATTCAAAAGTTAGTCAAATTCTTGCAAATCCATCTCTTTATCATTACTTAACAAATTTCTATGTTCTTGATATTGTTTGATGATCTTCATTAGCTAAAACAGCCACCAAAGCACTCATTTAATATAAGATCATCAACAATTGACGCTAGAAGGAGGGTCCGAACCTCTGTGTGTTGTAAAATCCGAGTAAGATTAGCACATTTTCGCCGGAATCTGGGAAATTTGGCTGGAATCCAGGAAGGAGTCGCCGGAAGCTGCATTTTGTTAGACCTTTGAGACAATTTGTGATATTCATACACTATTCTCAAGAAGCTTGAATGCATGCATATATGAACTATGAGGGTTTATAAACAATCACCTTCATATATGCAAGGCTAGTTGCTCTTAGAATTAGTAGTATTGAAATACAAATCTTCCCTAGCAAACACCCAAGCAATAAGAATGGCAAGATCACAAGAGGCTCGATCATCAAGTACACAACCAAGTTATAACCCTCGAACTAGGGTTTCGTCAACAAGTGGTTAGTTGGTCACGTAGGAAAGGTCCGGGCAACCTCTCGGAGAAATGTCCAAGTTACCGTCGACACTCTCCTTCCGGAAATTGAATCTCTTGCTCAAAATCCCGACGAACTAGCAAAAATGATAGTCGTGCTCTAGTCGTTACAGAAATGGCAAGAAGATGTCGGACCATCAAAAGCCCCGGAGACGAACAACTGGGCAGGCGAGCACCGAAGTAAGAGGAGAGAGGATATGCCTCGAGATGAAGCAGACAGTGCCGAAGTCCGTAGGAACAAGAGGAAGGCTCCTATGAGCGAGTGACTGGGAAGCAAGGGAGAGTCAACTCCCAGCAGAATCGAGGAGTCGAACAGAAGTACCACTCGCCCCAATGCTTTGGAAAGGCTGGGCACAATGAATAGAGATAAAAGAGAGTTGTCCCCAGCAGATGAGGAGCGAACACGCACAGTTGCTCGCCCCTCTGTGCATGATCGGATTAGAAGGTCAGCTTTTGGTCATTTAGGACCCAACGGGGCTAGCATCGTTGCTAGGAGGGCGACTCAGGAGAAACGTCCCATTGGAGAGGGGCTGCATCAGGAGAGAGTTGAAGAACTCGATCATGATGAACAACCTTCCAACGGGAGGACTCCATCGGACGAACTACAGGCTATGAAAAAGGCAATTGAGGAGTTGCAAAAGCAGTTGGAATCTTATAAGGAGTCAGGTCAACCATTCTCCCATCTTCACCTTTGGCTTCATCAATCCTGAATGCGCCAGTCTAAAAGAAGATTTGATGACCCCGTTTTCAAACAACTTTCAAATAACAGAATGGGAATTTAGGAGAAAAGGATTTTTTTTTAGAAGCAACACTCAAGTCACTGCATTGCTGAGAGTCAGAGCTCTCAAGTCAGTGACAATTGACTTGTGAGCTCAGGCTCTCAACAAAGCAGTGACTCGAGAGACTGGACTCTCGAGTGCATGCTTAAGCCTGTCAGTGAGATTGGTTCTCCCTGACCAAAACACTTAGCTGAAACCTTCTTTAAGAATGATACTCTCAGTGAGCACACGATACATACCAGTTAGCAAGTACATAAGCAACAAATAACACTCAGTTTAAAGTGGTTCAGAGACTCAAGCTCCTACGTCCACTGCCCCTGGTTGAACAGGAATTCCACTACTTGGGATTCTTGTTTTTAACGTGCCAAGGTGCACGACTACACTAGACTCACACCACTACCTGGGCTGCCTCTCCTCCCCTCACTACAAACCTAACATTCTTTTGAAAGGGTTTAGTTTGGTTTGGTTCTCTCCAACTAGGCGAGGTTTTCCCTTACAATATTTTAGTCTCGATGCTAAGGTTAGGAAAACCTCTCTAAGCTATGGATGTATATGATAAGCTCAAGATACAAGTTGGACACTCAAAATATATATGTGAAGACCCTAAAGGTCAGTGCCCTGGATGTGAGATGTGCTCCCTTATACCTCCCTTTGAACTGCACAAGACTTTCACATCCACACAGCTCGTAAGTGTAGATTTCACTTCCCTCTCTCCCACTTGAAACACAGCTATGAGCTTGTATTTATAGTGTGGATTCAAATATTACCGTTGGAGAGAATAACATTTGAATCCAGACTATCAGTAGGGAAACCTACTTTTCGAGACAGTGCGGCCTTGTCAGTGTTAGATGAGCTGTCTTAACTTGATTGGTCCACGTGGACTGAATCAAACGGCTCTTTGGTTCAGTGGGCTTGATCAGGGCACACTGACTTCAGATGGCTTATCCTCCACTGACTCTGATGATCTTCAGTAGACATGAATGTCTTCAGTGTAGTTGTCCTTCAGTAGACACTTGAAGATCTTTCCAAGAAATTTATCATAAGGCTGAATGACAAACTTCCCTGACCTCAGTAGCCTGACTCCTTCAGGGCCTACTAGGTACAACACTGATCCTCCTGATCATGCTCTTCACTGAGTAGTCCACTGACTTAGCTTAGAACAGTCAGATTTATACTCAATGGGACATCCTTCAGGCTTCTCTTCAGGTTCAGGTCTTCTGACATGGCTTCAGTCGATCTCTTTGTGATGTCATCTTGACTTCCTCAGGCTGTGTCAGTGAGTTTCCCCTCACTGAGTTCCCCCTCAGTAGAGTTCCCCCTCAGCTGAGTTTTCCTCCACTGAGTGCTTCCTCAACTGAGTTCTTCCTCCACTGATAACTTGTTTTATTTGAGAAACAATCTAGCCTGACCTGAAACTAAAAGATACAATCATGACTGCTTCAAACCTATTACATGTGGTTTTGGAAAATCATCAAAACTAATATATCCCAACAAGATTCAATTACCGGCTATCAGCTTGTACGAGGGAACTTCAGACCCCAAAGTCCACTTAACCAAGTACTCAGATTTTATGATCTCGATGGGGGGCAACAAATGCTACACAATGCCAAAATTTCCCACTCACTCTCGGAGATGGACCCCACAGATGGTTCTCGGCACTGGTTTCCAGGTCCATCAGCGTGTTTGCACAACTAAGCTAGGAATTTTTTATCACAATTCTCAACTGTCGGGTCTTATTTGACACAAAGACACCGGTTGGCGGATATCAAGCAAGGAGACGAGGAGTCAAACAAAAAATTCATAGAAAGATTCGACAAAGTTCTTCTTGAAGGTGAAATGGTGAGATTCGACAAAGTTCTTCTAGAAGGTGAAATGGTGAGTGAAGACAGCAAGATAGTAGTGGTGATGGCCGGATTGATGAAAGGAACCAACCTTTGGAAAGAAATGCATTTGACATGCCCAAAGACATACGCCAAATTCAGACATCGAGCCGAGATTCATATTTCGATGCAAGAAGCACTTCAGAAAGAGTTATGAGATGAGACTAATCCAAAAAAGTAAACAAGAAGTCCAGTGGAAGTGACTACAATGCTCCGAAATATGAAGGTCTTTAACGAGGGGCTGAACTAAAGGAAAGGTTAACCTAAGTACTTATAGTGTTCATGGATACAGTATACAACAGTGTAAAAGATAAGGAAATGTTGTCCGCTACACGAAGATCAGACAGGAGAGAGGAAAGTTGAACCCAAACAAATATTGCGCATATCATCAGAACATCGATCATTTCACAAGTGAATGTCGAGATTTGTTAAAGCAATTGTGGAAATTTTACGAGGAAGGGAAATTGTCATAATTTGTGAAAAGAGCACCAGGGAAGAGGCCAAGAGCAGCCGTACTGTCCAGCTTTGATGATGAGGATAGTGACGAGCAATTGAGCAGGGCAAACAAGCAAGGTAGGAAAGTGTCAACAGCCCCTATAGAACCAATCCGGGAAATCTTGATGCTTGAATCAACTGGACTAGTTGGTGGTTGCTCCGACGGAAGGCCGTCCATTTCAAAAAGGAAGAGGAAGGCAGAGTTGAGAGCAGTCGCGCAGGTGAAAGAAGTAGGAGTGAGTCCATCAACTAAGCAAACGGTGGACCTAACTTTCTCAGAAAAAAACTTGGATGTAATTTTAACCCTCCATAACAACTCGCTGGTCATCTACACAAATATCATGGGAACAAAGTTGCACCGCTTACTTGTCGACACTGGTGCTTACACCAACATCATGTTCAAGAAAACGTTAGATCGGTTGGGCGATTACGCAAGCTACATTGAAGACTGCAACCATAGAATCCTAGGTTTTGGAGATGGTGTAACAATTCCTTTAGAGATTATTAGGTTGTCAGTAGAGCTTGTATCGGCCGAGAACCCAGAGAGGAGGCTGACTAGAATGGTAGAATTCCTAGTTGTAGGTCAATAGTCTACCTACAGCGGATTCCTCGGCCGTCCTTTTTTAAATGAATTCAAGGCAGTTGTTTCAACGTACTATTATTTTGTAAAAATTCCCACATCAAAAGGTGCAGGCACTGTAAAAGGCCACCAAAAGAAGGCTCGAGAATGCATCCTCCAATTGCAAGCAAAAGAGTAGAGAGTCTCCATGATGGCCGAGCAGCCGAGCAACAGTGTTGAAGATGAACCCTCCGTCCTTGATGAAATTATGGAATCCATTGATATGGAGATGATGGAGGTAGATGAGCAGGTGCGTGAAGATGAGCAGAATCGTGGAGATGAGCAGTTGAGTGGAGGAAGAGATGAAGAAGCGGCACCAACTAGCAATGAGGTTGAAAATATTATGTCGGCCGGTAATGAAGTGGATGATGTTGAACCCAGGCTGGGCGTCAAACCAATGATGATCGAAGATGAACTGAATCTAGATGGGCCGATCATAGATCCTCACTAGAAAGGGCAAAGTAAAGAGCAACCCCGGTTGAAAAGCTGGAAGCAATAAGAGTCGACCCGAACCGAGAAAACTTAGAACTCTTCATCGGATCTGAGCTCCCAAAGCCATTCAGATCCAAGATGGAGGAGTTTCTTAAAGCTAATCTCGATGTGTTCGCATGATCGCATGCAGATATGGTGGGCATTAGTCCTGAACATGTCTGCCATAGACTCAATATTGACCCAATGAAAAAATCGGTCCAGCAGAAAAGAAGAAAGTATGGGCCCGATAAGTATGGAGCACTCGATGTTGAAGTCAAGAAGTTGTTAGACAACGATCTAATCCGACAGTCTCTATGACCAAAAAATGGGTGGCAAATCCGATGCTAGTGCAAAAACCAAATGGAACATGGAGGTTGTGCATTGATTTCACAAACTTGAATGATGCTTGCCCAAAAGATAACTTCTCGTTACCGCATATCAACCAGCTGGTGGACAACACAGTCAGACATGAACTCCTAACTTTCATGGATGCCTTTGCCGGATACCACCAGATCGCAATGCACCCGGACGACCAAGAACACACAACATTCTACACCAACAAGAATCTATTGTGCTGGAAGAGAATGTCGTTCGGGTTGGTCAATGTTGAAGCCACTTATCAAAGGCTTGTTAACAAGATGTTCGATAAGCACATTGACAAAACAATGGAGGTGTACGTGGATGACATCGTAGTCAAAAGTCCGAGAAAAGAGGACCATCTGCAACACTTAGCTCAAGCATTTAAAATACTCCGAGCTTACAAAATGAAGTTAAACCCAAAGAAAAGCAGTTTCGGGGTTCACTCAGGAAAGTTCCTCGGACACCTGGTCAGTCAACGCGGGGTTAAGGCAAATTTGGTAAAGGTGAAGGCAATCATAGATATGCAACCACCAAGGTCAGTCAAGGAGGTTCAAAGGCTAACCAGGTGCTTAGCAGCTTTGAATAAATTCATATCAAGGTCTGGTGACAAATGTAGACCTTTCTTCGAAGCTATCAAGAAAGGAAAGTTCCAAAGGACAGACAATTGCCAACGAGCACTCGAGCAGTTGAAAGAGTATCTCAATGATACAAAAATTCTTGCAAAATCCACTCTAGGAGAGAAACTATACTTATACTTGACAGCTTCAGAAGTGGCGATCAGCTCAGTACTAGACTGAGCAGAAGGGAAATTTCACCTGCCTATCTATTATGTAAGTCAGACCTTGCACGAAGCATATATCAAGTATTCACCAACGGAGAAGCTAACATACGCATTGGTGATGTGCGTGAGAAAGCTTTATCCATACTTCTTTGATCACCAAGTGGAGTTTTTTTTACAATATTTTCACTTAGACAAATTTTACACAGGTCTGACACAGCTGGTCGCCTCCTGAAATGGTCCCTGAAAATCAGCAAATTCGGGATATCTTATGCACCTCGAACATCGATCAAAGGACAAGCGTTTGCCGACTTTATAGTTGAGCTAACCTTTCCTCAAGATTCGACGAGAGGACATAATCATCCCTGGCACATGTACGTTGATGGTTCATCAACCAACCCGGAGGACGGCGGCACGGTGGGCGCTGCGGGCGCGACGTGCGTGGTGCGGTGGGCACGCGATGCTGAAATTTAAAAGGGACCGAGCCACTTACCAGAGCGGAACCCTACAATATGGATTATTAAATGCTTGTAGATTGACTCGGCTCGCATCAAGACGCAGATTCAAAAGGAGATTTAGAAGCGAGCAAATAGCCTACTTTCTCATCTCATCTCAAACAGGTAGAGTGGTCAAAATAGGCATAATAACCAATCTCAAGTCCAAAAACTCAACATAGAGGGTTAGTGAAAAATAAATTGCAGTGGAAATTTAATATGACCACTTACACTTTATAACAATTCCCATTAGTATGAGTATCACTGAATTTAACATCTAACACGTGTATATAATGTACATAAAAGTTCACGGTGCAGTTAATATATATACACGCATTAATATGCATAAGAGGATGCAATAAACTTGCAAATATAACATGCACTACGAATTGGCACCGTCGAGATGCATCAGTGTAGCATTAAAAATTATTCAAACACTAGCAATAAGAGAATTAATTACGGAAGAAAGAAATATCTTTCAATATTACATCAAACTTATTCCGGGAGAACAAAATTCAGTTTTGTACATACATTGGTAAAGCCAGAATTCATTTAATATATTTGTACACCTTGAGTTCGATAATATTTGGTCCCTATACTTGCCCATACTACTATGATCCCATACTCATGTGGGGTAACTTTTAGTAAAAGCTAGTAAAGTTCGGTTCAAGTCAATGGCGTCGTTGCCGGGGAAGGCGATGTATGTTCATTGAGTAGGACTTGGAGATAGTTTAGTAGTTAGTATTGAGTGTTTTTATTTTTATTTTGAGTTTAGTATTTCTCTATTGTAGTCTGGTGCGTTCGATCTTTCTTGTTGAGTACTCAGGTATATGAAAACACGCTCAAAGGGAGAAACGAGCGAAGATCAATCAAAGTTAGACCCTGAGACTATAGCCAGAAGGAATCGAGCCTTCCAGAGAAGGATGAATACCACAGGAGGTGATGACATGAATTTGGATTTAGGCGGAGATTTGGGTCTTGAGACAGAAGGGCTTAATCAGAATGTGAAGAGGGTTGAGGGAACTGAGGGAGTCAATAATCCAAAGCTAGCACCCCAAGGGGAAAGAACCAACTAAAACCCAAACCCACATAACCAGAGCAATCCCGCTGAAAACCAGAATCAAGTCATCCACCAAAACCCACAAAACCCAAACAACCCATTTAACAACCCTGTCTACCAACATAATAACCCATACCACTCATACCCATACCTACCATACCCTTATCCACCATACTATCCCCCACAACTCAATTATAACCAACCACATATTCCACATATACCTCCACACCAGTTTATCCTCAGCACGTTCCTCAGAACGTTGATCCGGGTATGGCAATCAGAGGAAGGTTTGCGGTACAGCCGCAACGATATTACGATGGAGTGGCATTGCCTCTGGTAGAGGCAAACAACTTCTCTATCTCCCCAGGAATTCTAAAGTTACTTACTGAAAATCAATTCAAGTGGGAGGTCGGGAAGGAGAATCCTCATACCCATTTGAGAAGTTTTCTGATGATTACCTCTACTTTCAATTATAATAGCATGTCTGAAGATTCCAAGAGGCTCAGGTTGTTCCCGTTCTCGTTAACTGGAATAGCAAATGAGTGGTATGACAACACGCTCCCACGGGGAGGTGTAACCACATGGGCTGAGCTCGAGCGTCTGTTCCTCGAGCGATTCTACCCTCCGTCTAGAATGATGGGAGCAAGGATAGAGATCTCGTCTTTCCAGCAGAAGCCAGGAGAAGACTTACGTCAGGCTTGGGAGAGATACTCTAACATGCTCATTGAGTGCCCGCAGCACGGGTACAACGAGGGGGATATCATGACTTTCTTCTACTGTGGAGCCAACAAGGCGGGTCAAGATCACCTTGACGCATGTGCTAGTGGAGCATTCCTAAACAGTGGTACATTTAGGTGTAGAGAGATCGTTGATAACATAGTCAAGAATGTCGGGCAATGGAACGAGAACCCAGAATTTCAGAGAGCATATCAGTTGGAGGAGAATGAGGGAACGAGGAAGTTGTTGATGACGATGATGGAAAAGATAAGCAACCTCGAGATAGGGCAAAATCTGGTTGGAGGGTATACAGTAGTGAGTGAGAAAGTGGACCAGTCCACAGGTCAGCAAGAGGTAGTCAACTATATGGGAGGCCATTATTACAATCAGAATGACTACCAAGGTGGAAATTATCAAGGGCGACCAACTTATGGGCAACCGTTTGTACCACCATGTCCACAGCCTCCTCAGAATCAGTGGAGAAACAACCAAGGCTATCAAGGAGGCCAGCAGCCTCCTTAGAACCAATAGAGGAAGAACGAGAATTTCTCATATGCCAATCTAAAGGCTGGAATCACAGTTCCTCCAGGTGTTGATCCAGGTTCAAAGCCCTCAGGTGGTGAAGGCGGTTCCTCGACCGAAGAGATGTTGCGAGCGATCCTCCAGAAGGTGGAGGAAGGAAGCAAGAGATTGTCTTCATTGGAGTATGATGTGAAAGAATTGCATAAGAAAGACGATCAACATGATCAAGAACTCCAGAAGAGAGATGTGGAGCTGAATAGAATTCAGCAAGAGAACAATAGGCGGTTCACTTCGATGGAGTATCAAATTAGTTAAATCGCGAAATCATTGGGTAGAGAGCTGGGTAAATATCCTTCTATGCCGGAGGGGAACCCGAAAGAGCAATGCAAGGCGATCCAGCTAAGAAGTGGGACCAAATATGATGGTCCTCAGATGCCTGCTGACTCGGAGACGCTCCAAGGAGAGGTTGAGATAGAAAGGGAAAGAGCATAAGGAAGATAGAGATAAGATTGAGGAGGTAGAAGTTGAGAAAGGGGTTGAGGGTGAAGGCACTCAAAAGAGCAAAGAGCCTGAAGAGGAAGACATTGAGGAGATTGAGAGATTCTCGAAGTGGAAGAAGGCAAAGGAAGCAAGGAAGAATGTGAAGGGGACCGAGCGAGATGAATGGGAGGTACCCAAATCGGTGATACCCGTCCCATATCCGCAGCGCTTTATGAAAAGAAAGTTAGATGAGAAGTTTGCTAAATTCCTTGATGTATTTAAAAAGCTACATATTAACATTCCTTTTTATGATGCTTTGGAACAGATGTCTAATTATGCCAAGTTCCTGAAGGATTTGATAGCTAAGAGAAGGAGAGTTGATGAGCCCAAGTTGGTGCAGCTGAACCATGAGGTGAGTGATTAGTGCACAAGGCACTTCCCCCGAAGTTGAAAGATCCCGGGAGTTTCACTATCTTATGTGATATGGGGAATGGAGTCAAGAAGGGGGCGTTGTGCGACCTTGGAGCGAGCACAAATCTTATGCCCTTGTCGTTATTCAAGAAGTTGGAGGGTGGAGAACTTCAGCCGACAATGATGACGCTTCAACTAGCCGACCGGTCTATTACTCAACCTTAGGGTGTGGTTGAAGACGTCCTCGTGAAAGTTGGAGATCATATTTTTTCAGCCGATTTTGTGGTGCTAGACATGGAGGAAGATGAGCACGTGCCTTTGATCTTGGGAAGACATTTTTTAGCTGTTGATGGACGAACATCAATCAATGTTGGGTGAACAAGGATTAAGGCCTTAATAAAGATTATGAGGTATCAACCCCAAATCAAAGATGATTAATAAAGAAAAACAAAGGGGAGTGCCTAAATCAATCCAGGAGGTGTATTAAACGGCGAACAACTCCTACGACGAACAACATACTGGCGAACAGGTCTAAAGACCCGAGGCCAAATACGGACTCTCCCATTAGATCACTAACGATGAACAACTCCTACGACAAACAACATACTGGCGAACAAGTCTAAAGACCCGAGGCCAAATACGGACTCTCCCATTAGATCACTAATGACGAGCAGCGTTATCAAAAAGTGGTACATCTACCAGCCTATGAGGTGTATATTGACGAACAAAGGACCAAGATCCCTGAGCCTATCTCCACAGAATACAAGGACGAACAACTCAGAGCCATAACCTCAAGAGGCGAACAACTTTTATTGAAAGAACAATTTGGACCAACCAAGCCAACCAAGACGAACAACAATGAGTTCGAGATAAGACCCAAGAAGACTTTGTAACTAAGTTTTAGCTTAGATAGGGTCAAACAAGGTCAAATGACACTTGTCTAGCATGCAAGCTAGGAAGTCCAAGAGTCATGGACACCTCCTACTTGTTAGTCTCTATAAATAGTTGTTCTCCAGCTAAGAAATACAAGTTCAAATTCACAAACACTCCCAATACACACACTTATACACCTAAATATGCACACATATGAAATAAATACGAATTCGATACTCGTATTTACGATTTCATAACCCGAACAATCGAATTTACCATTTACGGTGGTAATCAATCACACGTTCTTGTTTGGTGATCCCAAAATTGGTTAAAAATAGCCACTAATCCTCACGATTAGAACCGATCATCAACATTAGCTACAACCGAGATGGTGTTAGATGTGGCGAATGGGAAGATCACGTTGAAAGTTGATGATCAAGAGGTGAAGATTTCCCTATACGAGGCCATGAAGTACCCTATGGAGGAAGTCAGTTCGGAATTAAAAAAGGGTAGATGTGGCCAAAGGAGAAGAGAAAGGAGGAGTGGAGAAGAAAAAGTCCAAACTCAATAAATTGCTTAGTAAGACTCCTCCAGATAAATGTGAGAAGAAGTTGATACCCCCACCACTTGGGGATGAGAAGGAAGCAAAGGAACTCATGATGAAGGGGCATCAAGGAAAGGAATTCAACCACCACTCTTATGAGAGTAAGGGAGGTAATTTTGAGTATCATGTCCCATAAACTCCTTTGAGCTCGGTCCGACATGAGGACCTTAAAAATAGCACTGAATGGGAGGCAACCCATTTTTATTTATTTTTTAGTATTTTATGTTATTAGGGTGTTGTTTTGAGTCGTATGTTTTAACCTCGTATTTGAGTAAGTTGCTTGTAGGATTGTCTCGAGGGAGTAGAGGTATCATGGAGTTATTCAAAATGAAGGAACTCAAGCAAGGGATTGTGCTACGTTGTTGAGAGAAACTGAATTACTTGGATGAGGTAACTACCACCCCAAACTTAGACCGATTCACAAGGTCGAAGTTTGGGGGGTGGAGTTTTTATATATATTTTATGGTTACATTGCACAGACGCACGCCCTCTATTTGAGTTGAGTTAGGTTATATATTGTGCCTTGAGATACTCCTTGAGCTGCCTTATTGTGAACTTATTGGGTGCTACTGCGTATTTCATGCTTATTGACTCACCCTGCTTATTGATTGTTGACTTTGAGTGTGATTTTATGAGTTGGTGATTTGTGGAGTTGAGTTAGGGACTATATTGTGTGAGTGTAGTGGTTAAAGTTGATTTGAGAGGGAACTCGTATACCTACGAAATTTTCTTTTGAATATTCGTGTGATAAAAAGTGAGAATTCACTAGGACTATCATGGATATGAAAGCTGTGAGATTTGAGCCTTTTGAGATTAAAATGCATAAATTGATCTCTTCGTTTGTGGGTGGATCGTCACCTTAGAGGATGCTAGAACTTGTGGGTGCTCTCACTTCTTAATTGTGTCTAGTTTGATATGCCGAATGTGATCTTAGACCATCTTAGATTTGTTGAGTCACTTAGCCAAAATAAGCCTACCAATGACACTTATCCCTTGTGAGCCCGTTTGAGTCTGAGCCTTATTATTTGATAGCACATTTAAACTAATCCAAATTCTTAAACTCTTTTTGTCCCAATTTGAGTGGAGAATAGGAAAAGTTGTGAATGTTGAAGGGATAGAGTTGAGTTGAAAAGGTGAATTATGATGGTTGAGTTGTGATAAAAGAAGGGTGTGATGAAGTTTTGAGTTGTGGGGAAGACAAAAAATTTTAGAATGAGCAAAAGAGAATATGAGCTCATATATAGAGTGAAAAGAAAAATGAAGTGATTGAAAAAGTGAAGAGAGTTAGATAAAAAAAAATTGAAGTGTTGAGAGTATTTGGAATTGAGGGTGCAATGCATGAAGATGTTTGAAGAAATTTGTTCCTTGTCTCGAAATATCGAAGTTTGAATTTCTATTCTCCATTCACTTGAGTCACTTATCCCATATAGTTACCCCACCTGTCCAAAGAGTCTTACATTACAACCTTGAGAAAGTCATTTTTGATTCGGCATGGATTCTAGAGTATGGTCGAAGTTGAGAGTGCTTACAAGCCTATGGTTGCTTATATGTGTGATTGATTGATTGAGTGAGTCCCTTAATTTTTCTAAACACTTGTGAGGGAGAGAAACACATCGTCGAGAGCATATCCATGTTTGATTTTGGTGGTTCTTATTGTTATTGCATGAGTATGATGAAGGGAGTGAGTTTGTGTGTGGGTGATCGATCTTTGAAGCTTGAACATTATTACTTGCATGATTTGGTACTTTGATTCATTCTTAACAATTTCACTTGATTTATTATTTCATTGCTTGAGGACAAGCAATATGGTAAGTTTGGGGGGGGGGGGGTTGATTAGGCGTGAAATTGTTATGTTTTGGTGCTCAATTTGCCCATGTTTTGAGTGTTTTTTATGAGTGTTTGGAGTTATTTGAGTATCATTTTCATAAACTCATTAATTTGTCTCTTTGATGCTCATAGATGGATAGAGGGCGAAAAGAGGAGTTCGTAGGACTTTGAATCGGTCAAAAAGGACTCCCGGTTGAGAAGTTATGAAGGTTTTACGAACATGTGTACAGCCAACGGTCGAGCGCCACTGCTCGACCGGAGAACCACTCGACCACCATAGCTCGAGCGCTAGCGCTCGAGCTGCACCAGCACTCGAGCGTTTTTGCGTGTTTTTTTGCCCAAAATCGCCCAAATTCGTCCCAAAGCCTATATATACCACTTCCAAGCATATTTTCACATATCAAGACATATCTACACATATTTACACTCGTTTTTCGAAGGAGAAAGCTTGAGAGAGAGATTGGAAGAGTTTTATACTTTGTAATCGAGGTTTTAGCTTACGAATTCATAGTTTAATTATTTCTTTCGAACTTTCTAGATTAATTCTTTCTTTCTTTGTTCTTGGTGATTAAAAAACCCTAGTTTTTCAGATTATATAAGATTATTTTTTAGACTTTAATTTATTCTTTGTTTATGTTCTTAGATTTAATTGTCAATTCAAGTATGCTTATGTTTCTTATCATCATTATTGCTTTTGTTCTTTCAATTACCATATTAGGCTAGAACCCTTGCATGCTTAGGATATGATGAACTCGTAAAAGTAGGATGTTGGTACGTAATTATGATAACTCGTGATGCTTAGTTTTAATTCTCTTAATTAATTGAATTCTTAAAATAAACCCTATAAATTATCTTGGAATTGAGTACGAAAATTGTTTGAGAGAAGATGACCGTATCACTCTTTAATAACGAATAGGCTTAAAGAGAGGGTTTTAGAAGGGGTTTATAATCAACCGGTTTATCTAGGGAGGACACCGCATCGCCTTAGGTAAATAAGGGTCTCAATAATTAAGCACGATCCATATAACTTGTTTAGTGGATTAGTGAAGTAGGTTGGTTTGACGAAGTATTAGGGTTAATTCTTGAGCTTTTAGTCTTTCAATCTCGTGCTAGATTAGGAAAGTTGATTGCCTAGTTTTAGTGCACTTAGAATTAATACTTGCACATCACGATTATTTTAGTTACCGTACCGGCTCCGTTAGTATACGTATGGATTCCTATCCTGAGCATCACCCTTTTATATTTGAGACAAAACCCATAGATAATTAACTCATTTCTTTCTTTTGCATTAGTAGAGTAAAATAGTTTAGATTTAATAATTTTCAATCCCCAAACATACACTCATATTAACTACGACGTGTAGATCTTCAGGGATCTATTCGCATACATACCTTCCCTTGGGTTTGATAATACTTGGTCCCTACACTTGCCCATACTACTGTGATCTCATACTCTTGTGGGGTAACTTCTAGTAAAAGCTAGTAAAGTTCGGTTCAAGTCAGAGTTTCACTAATATTCTTGTGTATAAGTATCTACAATTCTGAGTACAATGGTATATTTATAAGAGTAAAACCCTAGTCTAAGATATGAAGCCCATTGGGTTATTGGTCCATTAGTAATGTCCACATCAAATCTTCTAGATTTGGAATAATAAATCTTCTAAATTTACAACAATTTTTAATTAAAAAAGTTATAGTATGTAACTATGTGTGTTATGAACCTACTGTATAAATTTCACAACTTTTCGAGGTATTTATATTTGACGATAAATAATATACTACATACTATGTTTTAAGGTGTGTAACATAGAAAAAATGAGCTTTCCGAATTATATTTTATTTAATCTCCTAGTTGGATAAAAATTAGGATTTTATTCAGAATTGATAACTTGAACTTGTGATAAGAATTGCTTGAATATTTTCATGATTTAAAGGTTTGCGTGAATTTACTTATTGTTATGCCTTAATATGACTTTTACACACAAAATCGACTGGTTTTTATAACTAGAGTTTCTCCTTAGTATATGAAGTTGTGTAAGAATAATTAAGTCAATTACCATTTTAAAATAATATGTGTGTGTGTGTTTAGATGCTAAAAATAGTGAAACTGCGTATGAATACGTTAATAAGATTTAATGTATCACAGGACTAAAAGATAGTTGAATATGTCGAGTGCAGTGCGAGACAACCAGACTCTGAGGAAGCTATCCCACCACATCCAACGTCAATAAAGTGGGCAACCTTTAATTTTTTTATGCGCTATTTAAATAATATGTGTGTGTATCAGCAAATAAATCTTCAAATTATGCTCTGTATAAATTATAGCAAGTCTACGGATTGTGCTCTGTGTGAATTATCGCCAGTCGATGAGCTATGCTCTATATGAATTAAGATAGGTTAACAGACTATAACTATGTAAATTGAGGCGGGTCTACGTGCATGGCGTACTCGATTGACATGCTTATTAGTCGTTCTAATGTAATTGTATAATAATGTTATCCCATTGGGCTTCTCTTCCGGGGGAACACTCGTGATGTTACTTTAAAATTTTCAGGTCTTGCTGACGACGAGGCGGACGTGTGACTGACTGGGTAGACTCCGCTAAATTAAATTACTACAAATTAAGTTTATGTAATAATTGAATTAAGCACTAGTAGGACTTTTGTTATCATTGAGTTAAATTTCATAAATATGTATGGATTGTTAGGTCATGTGGTTGAGTTTCTTCCGAACTCCTGGAAGTTATGTTGGTATTTGAAATAATTTGCATGCATGATTAGTTTATCAATTAATGTTATATTTTAACATGATAGACTAGTTATAATATGATCACGCGCATGTTCATTTAATGTTAAAATTGTATTTTCTTTTGTAAGTGATTGACTTAAAAATGAGGGTAAGATACGAGTTTATGCACATGCATGATTTATTACTTATTAAAAAGACACAACTTATGTTTTCTTTACGATATAGTTTTCTGCTTGAGTAATAAATGTTCACTTCCAAGTTTCAACTGCAAATGATATTTACTTTTTAAAAATTAATTTTTTTATTATAAATAATGATATTTATTTTTCCTAATATATGGCGGCGCTCCTCCGGGGCTCCACATAGCCGAGTTAGGTTTTTTCTCCTTGTACTCTAGGTAAAATATTTTCAAAATGTAACGAGTTTGCATGATGTATGTATACATGAAACTCTGTCAATTGATTATTAAGAATAAATTTAGTAAATCACCTCCAGGTAACCACTTGAAATTTATTTTAAGGGTTTTACGGAAACCTATTTTTAGCACCTAAACATATTAAATAAAATGATGTATTTGTTAGGATAATGTTTGTTTTGATTAAGATCTCAAAACTCCTAAAAAGATGAATTGCCTAAGGCACCTCGGGATTGTAGAAGCCAAATTAGATTAGGATTAGTATAGATTGTTTTTATTTATAGTTACTCAGTTGATGGAGAACTCAACTGACTTATGAATCCTGAAGAAGTCCATAGCAATCCTGAGAACCACTTGGATGATTACTGATTCTCTAAGCTGGTCAGTAATTTCCTTAGTGATGAGTTCAGACCTAAGTCAGGGTAGGACCGAGGTTCGGGTAGAACCTGAAGGAGTCTAGTCAACCTGATATTTGGAAGACTTGGCATTTATGTAAAGTACTGCAAGCAAAAGGAATGTCAAACTTAAAGACTCATGGGACAAACCTGGAAATGTTTCATTTAAGAACAAAAAACCCAAGAATATCTTGGGAAAGTCAGAGGATAAGCTCAAGAAAGTCATATTAGTCGTAGCATTCAACCTATAAAAATCTTAACATCTCACGTACGGAGTCCACGGTCTGAACAAGTGTAGTTAGGAAAAGTGAACTGTGCACATAAGACTTTTCACCAAACAAGCATGGTGATAAGACGCATACAAGAACGACTGCAGTTCAAAAGTTACTTATAATAGTAATTCTTAGTTCTATCTCTCCAACTGATAGTTTTCAAGAACTACTATAAATACAGAAGACTTTGCCCCAAATAAGGTTACGGAAAATTTCGAGGCTAAGAAATTAACCAGACTCTCAAGCATTCTAGAAGCACTCGAAAAACCTTAAATTTCCCAAGTGTTTCTCCAGTTTAGAGTCATTCTGTATTCTCGAGCTCATTGGATATATTTTAAGCTTAGAGTGATAATCCATTATCACAAATAGTTGGAACCTAGAATACTAAACCACACCCTAGAGCAAGATATCGATAGGTTGTTGGTGAAGTTGGTGTAAGAGGACTAGAACTCAGAGAATTATAGGGGTCAGGATCCTAAGAGAGGAGTCTGATCATTAGTGCACCTTGGCATGATAAAAACAAGTTAATTCCTGTTAAAAAAATCTCATGTTCAATCAGGACAGTGGACTTAGGAGCTTGAGTCTCTAAACCACATTAAACTCTGCGTTCTTTATTGCTTTGCAAATTGCTTTATAAGTGTCATATTTTACTGAGCATAAAACATACTTTCCTAGGATTAAACTAATCATCCTGACTGCATTAATCAATGTACAATTCTCTTAAAACGGATTTCTTAAAGTAACTCGGGAAAAAATCTTTTTCAGGAAATCTAAAACGAATATAAAACCTTAGGGCTCACTTCCGCACTAAAGCTTAATTAAATAGCTATCCAACTGATGAGTTTCAGAGTTGTTAGTAGGTGTGTTATCTGACCGTAGTCTCACCGAGCACTCTACACTGAGTTTTCTCTGAATTTGATTTGAAGTCTCTAATCGGCTGAGCCTCAGGATTACCCTCAGGCTAGTTGAATTAGCGTAAAGATTGGTATACATGTATTCCCCACATACACGTATTTTAGTCTCATCCGAGACCAACAAGTGGTATCAGAGCAGTGGTTCAAATAATTTCTAAGGAGAAATTGCTGGTGGTTCATCTGAATAGATCTAGTAATTTTCTGAATTTTTTTGCATCATGACTGCACGCATGCTCAAAGCATCATTACCTGAGTTCACTATTCTTAACTATAACTATTGGAAATTAAAATTGCTTGCACATCCAAATTCTATCCATGATCAAATGCACCTCGTGATCAAGAATGGTCCGATCCACTTCACAGTGCAGAACACTAGTGACTCAGTATATCCGGACGTGCCCATTGGAGGTCTAGTACAAAAGCCTAGGGATGATCTCACTTCAGACCAAATCAAGGAGATTGGACTTGACAACGTGACAAGTAATATATCGAGGAGTCAACAAGACTGATGTACCTGCAGACTGCTAAGGAGGTGTGGGATGAGCTGACCCTCATGTGTGAGGTCTGAGAAGATCAAGGAGAACAAGAAGAATATTGCAATTAAAAAATTTGAGAGCTTCAAGTTGTTACCTGATGAGTGACTATGGAGTCCAAATGTATCAAGATGATAAATGGGTTACTGATCATGGGAAAGGAAATTCCTAGAAGGGAGATTGCCTAAAATAATCCTGAATTCTCTCCCTGAAAGATGAGACAATAGTGTTATAATGCTGAAAAACACTCAGAATATGATCTACGTAACTTCAGTGCAGCTTTTCTCTAAGTTAAAGGCCATTGAGTTCGATTTGAACAAAATGAGAAAGAAACCCATTCTCATTACCTTTAGCAAATCAAGCGCTCCTGAGTATTCTACAAGTAGCTACTTTTCTTTCTTCTTATTTGAGCATCCTATGTTAATTACAAATCTATTTAAATTTTCCCAAATATAAGAAATATAAGAAAATAATATAAAGATAATCTATACAATCTTGATGTGTATCTCCGGATTTTTTTTTTCAAATCTTTTGGCTCAAATAATTTAACAACAATATAATTTAATAACAATATCTCTAACTTGTCTTATTTAAAATTTCAAAATTTACATACGTGAGAATAACATAACATGAAATGACTAAGTTTAATATGAAAATGATTCATGATAAGCTTATCATAAAACTATTTTAATCTATCAAATATTTAATTAGGAGTATCGATAACATAATTAGGAGTCTCATTAATTTGTGTTAATTTTTTTTTACAATAATTATAATACAATACTACCAACTCAGATTAATAATTATCAACACTTCTAATCAAATATTCAATACTTTAATATAGTTTAATGGTAAACTTATTATGCACATGAATAAAATATATAATACGAAAAAAGAAATATATAACACGAAAAATTTGATATTAAGCGATGTTCAAATTTCCGAATATTATTAGTGCAGCCCAAATCCAAATCCAAATCCAAACACGTCCTTGAATGACAGTCCCACTGCCTGCTCTCTTAAATAGGGTTTAAGAACATGCGCGAGCTTCACCTCAATCAAAACAATCCCCCTAAAAATATCAAATCATACGCTCACACTGCGTGGATTCTCTCTGGGCTTTTGTTCCAGTAAACTCAATGTAAGCCCTTTTCTCTCTATCCTTCCCTGTAAGTTCTTACGGTGGGAACAATTAACTGCATTATGTGTATATTTTGGATTGGATTATGTGATTAGTGATTTTGGTTGCGATTGCCTCTGATTTCTCCGAAATCGACACTTTTTATATAATCTGCTGTATTTTTCTCAGAACAAGTATTTTTCTACTGCGGTTTGGTGTCTAGCTGAGATGGCAAACCTAGCCTTAACTGGGATACTTGAAAAGGTAAGATGAACACTTCTTATTGTGGCTTTTTCTTTTTTCCTTCTTTTTGTGTGCGCGTGGGGATGGGGGGAGTGGTGGAGAATGCCTTTGGTTTCATATATATTACCATGTTTTGTCTGTGCAATTCAGATGACTGGAAAGGACAAGGACTACAGATATATGGCAACTTCGGATTTGCTGAATGAATTAAATAAAGAGGGGTTTAAAATTGATGTTGACATTGAAGCCAAACTGTCGAATATTGTGATTCAGCAACTTGATGATGCCGCAGGCGATGTTTCTGGATTAGCCGTGAAGTGGTTTGTCCCTGTTCTCATCCACTACGTCGTTGTTCTTTTGATATTTAGTTATGCTTTTAGCTTTATGTAGTTTTTTCTTTCCTGCGTATGTTTGACTGGGTTCTTGAAATTTTCTACTAGATTTAGCATTCTCTCTTCCGATGTTCATGCATGAAGTTATTTTATTTTCATATTAATGCCCATAGTTTTTAGTCTTTGTATCGGTTTTTACTTCTAAGTTTTGGAGAATTCCCCAAGCTTCTTCCAGAGTCAATCTCAATCCAAAATCTATTTTCTGTTGCATGTCATTCTATGAGTTAATTTAAAGTTAATCGTATTCCAGAAGTGTACTTCTGTTGGCGTTGGAGGTCGTTTGGTCCCTTGCTTCATTATAATGTACCATTAAGCAACAAATGCACTTAGTTTCTGTATATTGTGGTCGTGAATCAATTTTGGCATTGATGGAAAATAGTATTTTTGTGAAATAAATCTTAAAAGGTGAAATAATTTGCTGAATTAGTTTGATGAGTCTCTTATTTGCTGAAAATAGTATTGCTTTGTCTTGCGAACACATTCAAATTGCTTTGCTTTAGAAAGTATGATGTTTTAGTTGATTGTCGTCAGTACATTGGCTGTGTGTTCTAATTATATATTCTTCTGATTGTATTTAAATCTTAGTCTTGCTCCCCTGGTGAAGAAAGTACGTGAGCAGCAGGTGCTTGAGATGACCAACAAACTTTGTGATAAATTGCTCAACGGGAAAGAGCAAAATCGCGACATCGCCAGCATTGCTTTGAAGACAATTGTTGCTGAAGTTCCTAACTCTTCAGTTGCACAATCTGTTCTTGTTTCCATTACCCCAAAGTTGATACGCGGAATAACGACTCAGGTGAGTCTGATATTCTCCTTTTTCTTTCAAAATTTTCTTCTATTTTAACTAGTAAAATATTTTCTAAAGTAATGAATGCATAATGAGTTTAATAATTTTGATAATGTGATTGTTTAATGTAGTTTGTTCATGAGTTTACTTTTTTGTTATCATTAGGCAGTCTCAGATTGTTTTCGTTTCAGGTAATGCAACAAACAATCAAAAGAGACTGTCGATTTCCTCTTACAAGTGATGGCTTAGTTTTTTTTTTTCCTAGAACCCTGAAAAACATGCGATGGTGCTCAACTGTTCTTAAAGTTCCATCATACGTTACAGTATCTTATTTTTGTTGGCAACTAGACAAAGTTGACCTTTGTTATTACTAATGTCCTAATTGAATTTGATTTGTTCATGAGTTCATTTATTTAATTGTGAATTTACCTTTAAGTCCTGTTTCCATAACATGTATCTAGTTAGCTTCTCTATTTAGAGCTGGTGTTTAAGTTTAAAAGCTGGCCCTAAGTCCTGTAACTGTCAAATCTAGTGTACTTGCATTTGGTGCCTATTATCTTAATGCTTGCGTCTCATGCCAATGCACAACAATATTTTACACTTTTAGTTATTTTCCTGAAAACACTTTTTTTTAACCTTGTTATACATCTCACGCTATTCTCTTTTCCTTAGGGAATGAGCACAGAAATCAAATGTGAATGCCTTGATATTCTGTGTGATGTTCTTCACAAATACGGCAGTTTAATGACATCAGATCATGAGGTATTGCTTGGTGCATTTTTGCCTCAGTTGAATACCAATCAAGCAAGTGTGAGAAAGAAGGCTGTTTCATGTATTGGTAGGGTTAATTGTTTCTTAAGTACTACTATATAGTCTTGCTTTGCATAGATCAAATGACCTGATAATTCCTTTGAGATAGTATAATTTAGAACTTCTATGCAGCATCCCTGGCTTCAAGCTTGTCAGATGATTTGCTGGCGAAGGCTACAGCTGAAGTTATCCGGATTTTGAAGAATCAGGCAACAAAATCTGAAATCACGCGCACAAACATTCAGATGATTGGGGCATTGAGGTAAAATATCATTATCAAGTTGCTTTTTTTGGATGACTGTCGAATGCGTCTCTCTTTACTTTGCTGGTTTAAGAATTTTCATTGTTGGCCGAACTCTACTGGATTGTCCTGTTGGTGCCATGTAGTTTGGAACCACTAGACTTATTAATTGCATGCTTTAGTGTCTCCTGTATACCTGTAGTTTCCTTGTTTGACTGCCTCAGTTTACTTGAATATTAATTTCTTGAATCTCGGTGCCTTTAAACCTAATCCAGGGTGTCTTTATGATCCAATGTCTTAACGTTGTTGCTTCATTATTGTGAGTTTTAGAGATCTCTATAGTTAAATAGTGCCAAACACTGTAAAATATGCCGGGATATATATAGCCCTGTTACTTGGTCATGTAATGGTAAAAGCTTTGACCAGGTTTATTTAGCACCACTCTTTCAATGTGCTTAGGAAATTGAATTAGATGAAAAGAGCAGCCTAGTTGAAACTGAAAGGAAGTTTCCTTTCTCACAAGGTTCTTCAATGATTTTCTATGTGTGACCTTCTCAACTTGTTCTATCCATGAGGGGTATTCTAGTGAATAATCTGTGGATTTTTGGTTTTTTTTTTTTAAGCCGTGCTGTTGGTTATCGCTTTGGTCCACACCTTGGAGATGCAGTTCCAATTCTGATTAATTACTGTAATAATGCATCTGAGAATGATGAAGAGCTTCGTGAGTATAGCTTGCAGGTACTCTGATTTTGATTTTTCTTTCAATTCGGTTTTGTTATGCACAGTCTAATGCTATGTTGCTTGCTTGTTCATTAATATATCATTCTCTCACCTCATTATATATTACTGATGCAGGCACTTGAAAGTTTTTTGCTAAGGTGTCCTAGGGATATCTCTCCCTACTGTGACCAAATATTACATCTTACTTTAGAATTTCTTAGCCATGATCCAAATTTCACTGATAACATGGAGGAAGACACAGATGATGAGAGTTACGTGGAGGAGGAAGATGAGTATGTTGTCACATTTGATAATGGCTGCTTGTAGTTTCACTTGAGAGTTTTTTTATGCTGATGGGTCTTCTTTCTTGGTGACTTGTAGTGAAAGTGCTAATGAATACACTGATGATGAAGATGTCAGCTGGAAGGTTCGAAGAGCCGCTGCCAAATGTTTAGCTGCTTTAATTGTTTCTCGCCCTGAGATGCTTTCAAGACTATATGAGGAGGTACTGAATTGTATATTTTTGTACTTCTATTGGTTTTAAATGTACCTGTTCTTTTTATCCCTTGGCACGTTACTATATTCCAATAGTTGGAGTCTTAACAGATTATAAAGCCCAGCAAGTCGCATAATCCTGTGTCCTTTGCTAAAACAAACTGGATCATTTATGTCTCTCTTTGGATTATCCTTGCCTATTGCCTATGAATAATATATTATTTGATGAACTCACTTTTCTGTTAAGTTTATTATTTCTAACCATTTTTGCTATTGTTGGAAATTTAATTAATTCAAATCGACCTTCCTTCAAGCATAGTTGTTAAGGCGATAAGGCGCATCTAGGTGCAAGGGTGCGCCTAGCGCCTAAGGCGCGCGCCTTTCGACCATTGAGCAAACACACAGAAAATATAGTACATAAGCTTAATTTAAACATATTTGCATGCAAATAAATATTAGATTGAAGTTCATAAGCACATAAAAGAGTAATTGACACAAATTAAGGACATAAACTTCTAAAACAAGAAGCCACAAAGTTCAAACTGGAGCTGGGCGGCGGCTGGTGAAGGGTGCGAGCGAGAGCAGAGGAGGGAAAGAGAGAAAGCTAGGGTTTTGGTTTTTTTTTTTTACTTGTTTGTAAACCCTAGTCTTTAAAACTGCTATTTTAAAAAAGTGCTTCGGGTGGCGCCTGGTGCGCCTAGCGCCTTAGGCGCGCCTTTGATAACTATGCCTTCAAGAGATATTAATATTTGCTGTTGTAAGAGCTCAAGTCTTTTTTCCAACTTTATAAAACATAAAGGGCCATTGAAAAGACGCAAGTTTTTATTTTCCATAACTTGAGCATTATATGACCATTGTCATTTTTTAAAAAATTTAAAGAGAAGCAAGAAAAATTACTGCTCGCTGGGTTCTATTCATCATAGAAGATTAATTTTCATGAGGTTGAGTGCTTATGCTACTTTTTAAATGGGTGGAATTGGAAAGACTCTGCAACTAATAGGTGTAATCTATTCTAAAACTATATATTAAATCAATTTACTTTCCAGTATCTTGTTTTTCCGCGCTTTTATTTGTGGGATATAGATAGAAACAAAAACCTGGCTGGTTTTTTTAGGAAAGCATGCTAGTTAAAACTTTAGTTACTTGCCTTGAGGTTGTCAAATCAAATAACAAACAGTTTTAATAGATGAAGATATCAACGTATACATTCTTTTTAGCTCAGCGAAGAAATTTTGTTTTGGCAGGCATACATATTTTATGTTCTGTTTTGCTTCTTAATTTCAAAGGCTTAGATGCTAATCTATGGAAATAAGTTGGGAATACTTCCACCCAAACAATGAGGTGTTATACCGGTTATTTCTCATGTTAGCAAAAACTAATTGTTCTTATTCACTACTGTTTTTGTTTTAGTTTTTTGTTAGTTCAGCCTCTAGTTAATCTAGTTGAATATAAAGTGGAACTCCTCTTTTTTCAGGCTTGTCCAAAGTTGATCGATAGGTTTAAAGAAAGGGAAGAGAATGTCAAGGTATGTAGGAACTAACCAACTGGTTCTTGTACAACTGTGAAATTTCTCATTGGTTTTTATATCTGGCTTACGACGCTGCAGATGGATGTGTTCAATACATTCATTGAATTACTAAGACAAACAGGAAATGTTACTAAAGGCCAGACAGATTTTGATGAATCAAGGCAAGTTCACTTTCTTGTATGAACAATTATTTTTCTAGTTTATTATCAAACTATCAAAGTTCAGTTATTCTTGTATTCTTAGTTTAGAATTTGAGGAAATGCAGTTTGTGGCCTTGTGGGTTTTATGTGATAAAACTAAATCTTGTTACGTAACATAATGTAACCAATGGGCTTACTGCTTATGAAAACCTCTCCCCTTTAGCAGTCAAGTCATTCAGGGCAATTTGATTACTTATCTAGCTATCTTCCTTATTGTCCTGTGCACTTTTTCAGTGAAGCTGACAAAATTATCATTGTCAACTGAAAGAGCTGACTGAGAAACACTTAATTTACTTGGAAATACTTAAAATTGTTCCCAGTTCTTTGACAAAAGCGGCTGGACCAGCAATCCAGCAGATAGCTATATTTTCTTTGATTCGCGGTTTTGTTAAATCATAAATATTTTACTGGTGTTTTGTTTTTTCTTATGTGTAGCTTCACATGGTTAATAGCAACGTTGACCTATTTTGTTAAGTTAACTGGTTGTATGTAAGATGATGGCATAACTAGAAATTGGAACCACACAGATGATATACTTTGGGGTTAGCATAAGCTTCTGTAATTATACTAGTCTATTACACGTTGTACTTGGTCTACTATGAAATTAATTATACAAGATCACCATCATGTCTAGGGCCTTTCTTCTTTTATCAATCTTGAATCAATTTAGTGTTGCACTATTCCATTACGAAAAAGGAAATTTCCCTTGCTAGCACTTCACCAAACGGCCAATGTTTTATTCCATTTCTTTGTTTGTAATGTTATGCAGTCCCAGATACCTATTAAAGCAAGAGGTGCCAAAGATTGTACGATCTGTAAATAAACAGCTACGGGAAAAGTCTATCAAGACAAAGGTGAAAGATTTTACAAGATGCTGTTATGCTGACACTTGAGCTTTGGAAATTTATTGTTGTATTAATTTTTTACAGGTTGGGGCCTTCTCAGTTTTGAAAGAGCTGGTAATTGTTTTGCCTGATTGCCTAGCAGACCACATTGGTTCGCTCACACCTGGAATTGAGAAAGCACTTTGTGTAAGTTTTCCCTTTTCTCTGCCTTCTCAAGTACTCCCTCCGTCCCCAAACACTCTCAACACTTTTTTAATAAAATGTATAATGAGTAGGTAGAGCATTGAGGGTGATGTGTAAAAGTTGTATCATTAAAGTAATGAAATTAGTTGGAGTGAGAGTAAAAAGTTGTGACATTTTGTGTAAATAAGTGAGTATTGTGAAGATAAAGTTAAGTAGGGATTTCCATTTATAGGGTGTGCAAAGTGTTTGGGGACGGACGGAAAAGGAAAGTGTGTAAAGTGTCTAGGGATGGAGGGAGTATTTGTGTTCGATGCGATTTTATATATTTAAAACCTACCTTGATGTGCAGGACAAATCTTCTACATCAAATTTAAAGATTGAGGCTCTTGTTTTTACGAGATTAGTGTTAACCTCACATGCTCCATCTGTTTTCCATCCCTACATTAAGGTAATGTCTAATTAAATTGGTCTGGGTTCTTAATCTTTTAAATTATGGATTTTCTGATACTTTTGTGATGGCATGTCGTGATGCCGAAGAATGCTCCTAAGGTTTGAGGCTTCTGTGATAATTATTATTTTACCATTTTTAGGGTATTTGTTCATTTTCTGTCTTGTTCTAAAAATGGATGTCTTTGGAAGAAGTTCTCTAACCTTGTGTAGTTGAGATTGAGATTACTTCTACTTATATGAGAAATATCTTATATAATGGATTATTACTCCCACAACACTGGTCTCATTGATTATTAAGATAGAACTATGAACAGATGTCAAAGTAATTTTGGAGGCTTAAAATGTCTTGCAAAACTCAGGGCTAATAGCATCCATTTTACTTTCCTGACTGAGTCTTGAATTTCGACCACCTAATCAGCTATGTGCCTCTGTTGCTTATAAAGTTTGGCGTTCTCTATCATAACAAAACAATGTTGTAGTATTTCTTCAATAAGTTAAACAAGGAAATTGGTTTTCTGACAAGAAAACGGGGTTGTTTAAATGGTGAATCTAGTTGTTGATCTATTATGTGGAGGAATACTTGAGTGCATGGAAACTGTTGATTGTGAATTGTGATCTCTTAAGAGCAATTATGATTCTTTTTTCTCCCCTGTTCTCTTGAAACAAAGAATGCAGTGCGGATTGTTTGTTCTGGTTTACTATTTTTTTAGAAAGTGAATGGAGAAAATGTAACTAACCTCCCATCTTGCAATGATACAAGAGAAGTAAGAAATAAAGCTGTAATATGGGGTGTCACTGTGCTCATTATTGCTCTCTAATAAATAATGTGATATGGCAAAACTGAGCACATATCAACTAAGGAGTATCAATATTTAAGTTATGCCTTGATGCATTGTTTTTCTGAACTTTTATATTTTAAAATCTATTTATTTTAGTTCATCCTATCTTATATTAGCAAGGACCATAATAATCTACCATACCAGTGAAAGTTTCTAGGTCTTTCAATTTTCAAATGTAAGAAGCTCAAATTTTCAGCGCAAACCTATTACAGACACTGAAATTCTTTAAAGCGTATATTGATGGTTTATATGAGTGGGATCATAAATTCTCCCCATCTGTTTGGTTCATTTGCTTGTAAATTTAGACAGTGAAAATTTCAAGGTCTTTCAAATATTAGGAAGAAACTAAAAAATTTCAGCTCAAAACCTATGTAGACACTGAATTTTTTTAAAGCATATACTGATGGTTTATATGAGTGGGATCATAAATTCTCTCCATCTGTTTGATTCATTTGCTTGTAAATTTAGACTGTTATTTGAATTATGGAACTTTTTGGTGGTTTATTGTTTACTGTCCTAAATCATTCATCCTGTACACATGAATATCATCATTACAACATGTTCTCTAATCCATGATAAATTATACTGTTGGTTTCTTACTGATTATCTAGTCCTGTTTTTTCAGGTTATTTCTGCTCCAATTATATCTGCTGTTGGTGAACGTTATTACAAAGTCACGGCAGAGGCATTAAGAGTATGCGGAGAACTTGTTCGTGTTGTGCGACCAAATATTGAGGTTTGCTGTTTGATCTTTGGATTTAGTTGGGTTTTATATGGCAGAGGCCTTGCAGGTACCTTCCTGAAATTTCAATTGGATCTTCTGCAGGTTTATGGTTTTGATTTCAAACCCTATGTCCATCCTATATATGCTGCTATCATGTCACGTTTGACAAACCAAGATCAAGATCAGGTTAGAGAAATTCTTTGCACGGAAATCTTGTGCTCTACTATCATGTCTTACTGTCTAATTTGCAGGAAGTGAAAGAATGTGCCATTTCTTGCATGGGGCTTGTGGTTTCTACATTCGGTGATCATCTTGTAAGGGAACTACCCTTGTGCCTTCCTGTGCTAGTGGATCGGATGGGAAATGAGATAACTCGTCTTACCGCTGTGAAGGTTAGTGAGAGTTTTTACCTAGGGATTTTCTCCTTTAAGTTCTTGGTTCTTCTTTTGGATGCTGCATTTCAAAAGCATTTGATGAATTTCTTCATTCATATATATAAAACCATGCAACTTATCATGGTTGTGCCAGTTTCAGGAATTACTTTACTAAGCAATGATGCTATAAAACTGGAACATTTTTAACTTTAACTGTTTTTGATGGGCAAGTATTATTTTTGAAAACTGGACTGCTTTATGTTAGGACATGTGTGTGTGGTCTATGTGGGTTAAGGTCCCAGAGATGTGTCAGATAAATAATCATTTAAAGGGCTGAGGAAATGATAGGAGTTGCTGTTATGGGAGCAGTGGAAGTTATATATGCACGTCGTCGAAGACGGGAGCAACACTTTTCTCACTTTTGTTAATTAATTTTTTAGTTCTGTCTTTCTCCGTTTGTGATTATGATCTCTCTCTTTCTCCAACCATTCTGTTCTCGTTATAGAAATTATGTTTTATCTTACATGGTAGTGAGCAGAAAACTAACTTTTATTATGAAAGCTGAGGCAAATCGGTGACTATCAGTTACCTAGACAGTTATTCTTGGAGAGAGACATGGATTGTAAAAGGACTTAGGTTGTTCTATAACTTAATCTTGAGAGACCGGTGATATAAGATTAAGGCCCCACTCAATTTTGAGGAATTCATTTTCTAGTCTTGACTGAAAAAAATAGTCGTCATCGTATGTGCAAGCTTTTTACACCTTATATTCCTTCTTCCAGGCTTTTGCTGTCATTGCTGCTTCTCCCCTGCACCTTGACCTATCATGCATTTTAGAGCATGTCATTGCAGAGTTGACTGCATTCCTGCGAAAGGTATGACCTTCTATCCTTCCTACAGCATTAGCTAATTTTTACACTTTTATACCTTGATTGAATATAGAGAATTCTGAGCTGATTTCATTTCCCAACCGAATAGGCCAATCGAGCACTAAGACAAGCTACCCTTGGTACCCTAAACACATTAATTGTTGGATACGGTGATAAAATTGGTTCAGCTGCATATGAAGTCATTGTTGTTGAACTTTCAACTCTGATAAGGTATCACAAATGTGTTTCCCACCCATATAGATACTATTATATGAAGTCAAACAGTTCAGTGAGCATTTTCAAATGTTGAATCTTCCTGTTGCTTTTCAGTGACTCAGATTTGCATATGGCTGCTCTAGCTCTGGAATTATGTTGCACGTTAATGGCTGACAAAAGATCTGGTCCAAATGTCGGTCTTACTGTGAGAAACAAAGTTCTTCCTCAAGCACTTACTTTGATTAGAAGTTCTCTCCTGCAGGGGCAGGCCCTTCTGGTACCAAATTTATATTTCGTTGGTTGGTACGTGTTATATCAAGGTATGCTTCAGTTTAACATCATCTGTTGGAACTGTTGGAAATCACAGGCACTACAGAACTTTTTCAGCGCCCTGGTTTACTCAGCAAACACAAGCTTTGACGTGCTGCTTGACTCTCTACTTTCAACTGCAAAGCCATCTGCCCAGGCTGGTGCCATTGCGAAACAGGCTTTGTTCTCAATTGCTAAATGTGTGGCTGTTCTCTGTCTTGCTGCGGGCAATGAAAAATGTTCCTCAACTGTAAATATGCTTACAGATATCTTGAAAGCTGATAACAGCACCGATTCGGTATACAACTCTAATTTTGTTTTCCTGCCTTAATTTTCTTGAAAATTCTATTCCTAGATAGCTCTGAAGTTAGCATTATTCAGATGATTATTTTGAACATGCTTATGTCCTTAGATTTGCACATACATAATGGATACCCTAGTTGATTTAACATGCTTGTTCCCATTCAATTTTACTGTCAGCTACTTTTGGACCATTTGATTTGAGTGGATCTTGAAAGGAATGAAAATATCTTTTATCCTTTAGCATCATTGAAAAGTGTGGTTTTGCAATGGCTTGGTTTTATTCCAGTAAAAATTATTATGCTTGTGGGTTGTATTGTCTTTGTATTCACACAGCTAATGCTATTATATTATTCACCTATATTTCATAGGCTAAGCAACACCTCTCGTTGCTGTGCTTGGGGGAGATAGGAAGGAGAAAAGATTTAAGTTCTCATGATCACATAGAGAATATTGTTATCGAATCCTTCCAATCACCATTTGAAGAAATAAAATCTGCTGCCTCTTATGCCCTGGGAAATATTGCTGTTGGCAATCTACCGAAGTATTTGCCATTTATCTTGGACAAAATTGATAATCAGCAGAAGAAGCAATATCTGTTGCTCCATTCTATAAAGGAGGTGCTTTCATTTTAGTCATTTATGAGAGAATTATTTAGTCAGCATGTTCAAATATCTTGCCTTACATGATGAAAAATGTACCTGCTTACAGGTCATTGTGAGACAATCTGTAGATAAAGCAGAATTTGATGATTCGAGTGTTGAGAAGATCACTAAGTTGCTTTTTAACCAATGTGAAAGCGAGGAAGAGGGCGTTCGCAATGTGGTAGCTGAGTGTCTGGGAAAAATTGCTCTTATTGAGCCTGGAAAACTTGTTCCTGCACTCAAGGTCTCCTAGAAAGTGATATATGCAAATTGTATATAAGTATTACGTATGATTGTTCCTGTGGATGTATATAATGTTGACATATTTACTGTAGGTGAGGACAACCAATATTGCTGCATTCACCCGAGCAACCGTTGTAATAGCAATAAAATATTCTATAGTTGAAAGGCAGGAGAAAATCGATGAGATTTTGTACCCTGAGATTTCATCTTTCCTAATGCTTATCAAGGATCAAGACCGGGTAATTTCAGTTTCTCCAGTATTTTGATTCGGACACTAAACAGGATTCCTTATATCCTGGACCTTAAATGCTTTATATAAATGTTTTTGGTATATGTGCAGCATGTGAGGCGTGCCGCTGTATTGGCCTTGAGTACCGCAGCTCATAATAAACCAAACCTGATAAAGGGCCTGCTACCAGAACTATTGCCACTTCTTTATGATCAAACAGTAATAAAGGTAAAACTATTTTACCATTTCCATTATCTAATTTTTATTTCCCCTAGGAATTTGAACTCTTTTAACACATCTTTTTTATCACTCATTCTATGCAGAAAGAATTGATCAGGACAGTGGATCTAGGTCCTTTCAAGCACACAGTAGATGATGGGCTTGAATTAAGGAAAGCTGCTTTTGAATGTGTGGACACATTGTTGGACAGTTGTCTTGACCAAGTGAATCCTTCTTCTTTTATTGTGCCGTACCTATTATCTGGTTTGGATGGTGAGTTAACTTGAGAAGTACAATCGTCTTTCTTTCCCCTCTTTCAAAAATCTATCAGGTGTTAAAAGAATGATACTGATTGTGTTGAAAACCTACTCATATATCTAACCTGTCACATATATATTCTTTAATTGCAGATCATTATGATGTTAAAATGCCTTGTCATCTCATCCTCTCAAAGCTGGCCGATAAGTGCCCCTCTGCTGTGTTGGCAGGTAATTCCTCATTTTGTTTTTTCATGGTTTTAGATGAACTTATATTCTCAACTGAATTTACAGTTTTTAGTAGATCATAATCTATATTTTATCTAATTGTTGAACTTCCAGTTTTGGATTCCTTGGTGGATCCTCTCCAAAAAACTATCAATTATAGGCCCAAGCAAGATGCTGTCAAGCAAGAAGTTGATCGTAATGAAGACATGATCCGGAGTGCCCTCCGGGCAATTGCATCCTTGAATCGGATAAGGTAAAATTTTGATTTGAAATTAATGTCTTATGTTACATTTCCTCAGAACTCGTTTGGGCCCTTTTGGGTGCGTTTACTGAAAATGATAATAATCTGACAAACATAGCAAGTAGCCAAGTACTAGTTCTTTTCTCCTTTAGGTTTACCCCTAGAAACCCTTATTTACACTATCCGTTGGATCTGTATTTTTTTAATAATTCCCAACCGGATCCTGGTCCATCTCCATTTCAACGAGGCAATTACTTGTTGATAAGGTGTTTCTCTTGCTGGGCTGTCCACAACCACCATTCTTGTATCCACATTTGCTGTTACCATTTGCATGCTTATAATTGCTTCATTTTCGGTGGCCTGAGATATTTGCTTTATCTGGAACTGTCCAAGCAAAATTTTAATTATTTAACGTTTCTCTTTCTCCTATGCTTTTTACCTTTACTTGCAGCGGAGGAGACTGTAGTCACAAGTTTAAGAATCTTATAAACGAAATTTCCAAGTCCCAGACATTATCGGAGAAATACTCATCTATCCGAAATGAATGAACTCGTGCTTCCAGTTTCTTGGGTACTGATAAAGATCCATGGATGGGAGCAATATACTGAACATGCCATCGAGCTACCATTGGGGAAGTAGCCGGTATAAAAAATCGACCTAGAATTCAATTTGGTAAAGCTGGCTGGCTTCCATTGTGATTTTGTCCCTAAGTTTGGAATGTAAAATCAAGATATGATTCTCAATTGAATTCGATTGTTAGGTTTGGTTTGAAGGTTTCATCTTTTATGCTCTCTGCCTGCCTTTTTGCATCCATGATTAGAATCACTTCAGGAATCTGTAAACATTGGTATTTGATTCACTTTAGGAAACAATTTAGTTTAAATCAAACTACCTGTATACCTTCATTACAATCAAGATGAAAATATCACTATTACAAATAATATCGCAACTTTAAATTTACGTATATATAGATGGATATATCGATATCGCATATCGATATTGCAATTTTTTTGAAAAAATAATTTAAACTTTATTAAAATTTTGGAAATTTAATATGAAATTTTATGGAGTACTATAATATGATATTATGTATATGTTCCATTTAAAATAACTATAAAATTTCATGTTTAAAGCAACATATAGATAATAGACTATATAAACAATATCTAATGTAAACCAAATGACAATATAATATATAATACAATACAAGATATAATACACAAGATACAATGCATAATACAATACAAGATGATAAATATTACATGATACAATACAATTAATACATATTGGATGAACTATGAGATTTAAATACAGAGGATGGAATGTCATCTTTGTCCAAACAATATTGATACCAAATCATCATATTGAAGTAATCCTGGATAAAGGGTATTAGTTGATGGACTATTAGTTATTTTTACTAAAGGGTATTAGTTGTTTACACCGAAGGATGCGAAAAACTTTAATTATTTAACTAAATGGTACTAGTTGGTTACACTAAAGAGTATTAATTGATTACACTAACAAATATTGTAAAGTAATTCATGTATGAACCAATTTCACTATATACATACTCACTTTAATGTTAGGACAACATAGAAAACAATAAATATATAAAAAACTAAACATAAAAATAATAAACATAAAAAAATCGTGATATTTTGCGATATATCTGCAATATTTTCCGATTCTCATTCATTTTTGTATTATAAGTGAACCGATATCGATATCGATAATTTGCGATATATCGCGATATATCCGCGATACGCTTTAAAAAATGCATCGAACCCCAACATTTGTATTCCAATCTCAAAATTTGCGATATATCCACTATATATCGCAATATTTTCATCCTTGATTACAATAGCCCATATGGGAGGGATCAACTCCTGCTCTGCTTTGTTACAAACTAATATCTACTTGTAAAAAGCTCTTTACCTACTTAAATGAACCGACACTACTAGAAAAATAATTTTTAGTATTGGAAAATTTGTATCAGAAAAATATTCCGATACTAAATATGTATATTAGTAACATTTTTTGATAATCTGATACTAATTACAACTGGCCTAAAAAATTTTTATCAGAAAAAAATTACTTAGATACTAATTAGTTTTAGTATCAATTTTATTTCCAATACTAAATAATTTATGTGTCAGAAAAATTATCAATTGATGCTAATTATTTTTCGTATCAATCTGATAGTACTAATTATCAAATCAACTAAAGCTAATTATCTAATATGTGAAACAACTATAGTATCGGTATTTACTCCTGATACTAATTGTTTCTAGTATTGAGGCCACCACCTAAGATCCAGAGGTCTTGGATTCGAGACACGGAGAGGGAATTTATTTCCCTCTTGTTCTGGGGTGATTGTTCCCCTATTGTGGTGGGGTTGTGTTCCTCTCTTGTGATGGTTGCGGTTCCGACTGGAGTGCGGTTGTTGTTCGGAGTTGCGGGTTCGGGTGGTCCCCCTCTTGTGGTGGTTGCGGTTCCGGTCTACAGCGAGATGAAAAGATGTTGCCATGTACCCGGTGGTCGAAGGAACTATTGTAATTGATTATGTTAGGAAGTTATTGTAATTGATTACCTTAAAAAAAAAAAACTATATACAGTATCGATATTTTCTTCTGATACTATTTCTAAAACTTAATATTAAAAAATAACATTATAATTTTGTTGGGGCAGGCATTCAACCTTTTCCAACGGGACCAATCGGTAAAAATGAAAACGGTAAGAGACGATGGCTCCATTAGCGAGCGAGAGAGAGAGAGAGAGAGAGAGAGAGAGAGAGAGGAGAAACTAGATCCGTGCTCCTCGAATTTGATTTTCAGCTTATCATTTCTCGTAACTGTTCTGCACATCATCATCGATCTCACTCAAATTTTGTTGATTCTGCCCAAAACGGTACGAGTTTGGTTATTTTAGGGGTTTTGTTTTTCTTAATCTTATATTTTCTAATTTTGAGTTTTATTCTTTTTAATTTGCACAAAAAATTGATTCCTGCTCTGGAAGGGTTCAATGTTGGTGGTAATTTCATTGATTTCGAGAATTTAGGGTTTTTCATTATACGAAGGATCTATAAATTAGTCTTTATACTTAACCGAGTCTGTCTTTGCTATAATCGGATCTATTGGTGTGATTTCGAATTTTATAATTGTCGCTAGCTATTTCTATGATTCTTAGAATTTCTGTGATTTCGAGAATTTGGCACAATCTTATTCTTTAGATTTCCTGTCAAATAAGTTTCAATAGCTATTCATTGGATATTATAATGTTAGTAGGAAAAGAGGGATTTTCTGTTCCTATTATGGAAAAAAGAGCTTGTGAACAACAATGCTAACTGAGAAAACAAAAGAAGAAATGCCTTGGAATCAAATTTTGGTTAGTTGTAGTTGGTTGTCCATAATGCGATTAGTATACATGCGACTATTAGCATATGTATTTGTATGACAGCTTTACACTAGAGAACTATGCTTGCTTAATATCATGTGAAATGATTTATTCATGCGTAAACTAATTACAACTTTTTGGGAAAATATTGCAGGATAGTTCCTAATTTAGCTATCAGCAAAATATTATCTCGAGAAAATAATAAGGTCCGCATTCTTCAGGTAAAAATATCATTTTCTCGTGTTAGTTGTTAATCATGCTTGGTATGTGAATGGTTTAAGAATTTGTTTCTGGTAAATTTAGAAATATAGGCTTGAATAATATACCTGGATGGTCTATTACAGTTTCTCAAACTGATGTTTTTCAGACCAGAACATGAAAACAAAAAAATTATATAGTACATGAAGGATGCAAAGGTCTGTTGTATATTATGAAAACAAAAACTTGTTTAAAGGAAATGGATTCTAGAGAAACTTGGTAGTCACCACACACTGTTGAAATATTCATTGGAGTAAAAAATGCATAAAAACTCTTTTCTTTCTATAGCTATCATGGAAATTTTTATTAGGATATTTAGACTCACAGATTGTCAATGTATTCCCCAACATTGCAGGTCATCTATGAGGTTTAAATTGTTTTTCTTTGAAACTCGATTTGAATTGGAGCTGGGATTGTGTGGGATCTTTGTATCCTCACATTTTCTGCCTCTATCACTTTGAAGGTAATCAATCTCTTTTTTTTTTTTTTCGGATTATATAACACAGTTTTTGTGTTTTTAATTTTCATTTTGTTTTGATGGACGAGACTCCCTTTTTCTGATATTTGGGGTTTCCTTCTTACAATTTGTTTTAATATTTGGATCCTTGATCTTGTTTGGGATTCTTGCAGAGACAATTCTTTGATAATGTAAAAGTTCAGTTTGGCCTTGTGTTCTGCATATTGATTTCCCATGATTTTTTTGGCTAAAATATATTTTTACTCATTAGTTTGATGACTTTATGCTGTTATTTTTATCGGGATTGAATCTGTACATGCTTGATTTATATAATCTGTTAGTCCAGTTAAACGCATCATATCATTGCTTTGTTTTAGTTGATTTTGTGTTTTGAGATTAATGCATTAATGAGTTGGAAGGAATTCTAATTTGGGATTGTTAGCTGGCCTAAATTTAAGATTTTCTAATCATAAATTTATAAGTCAAAATAAAATTTTGAGTTTTTTCTAGAAGTTACTTATGACAGCATATGATGCTGAATTATGAAGGATTGCACCTGTTCTGTCCATCATTTTTAGGATGGATTTTAGATACTTTTAGACTTATTCTTTTAGGAAAAGAAAAGCAATAAAGAGTTTAGAAGCTTTAGAAATTGAATCAGTATTCATATTTCGTTTGTTTCATTACCATGACATTATCAAGAAGAGGATTGTTGCTCATGGTAATGTATTAGAAACAAGGCCTAATTGTGCTCCAAATGTTAGTCAGTAAATAAACTTTAAAGTAGCGAAGATGAGAACTTGAGAGCTGTCCAAATTTCTCTTTGGTGTTTAGAGAATAGTTTCATCACTTGACCATGTTATATCTAGTAAATTTTGTTTCATGAACATTTGCAAATGTAATCTTTGTTTGGCATGAAAAGTAGGCTTTGTTTGTTGTAAATATTGTAAGATGTACAGTTGGTTCGTACCACTTACAGTTTCTGACATATGTCTTTTTCTTTGTAACAGACATATATCAAACAACCTTTACAAAGCATGATGGAAGACTTGAACACAACGAAACCTATTTTGGTTCATGTTATGGTACAGAGGTAACCCTTCCTCTATCCATTATATGTATGCACTGTTATAATTATCTCAATATCTATAATGTTGCATCATTTGGTAGATTAAGGAGGATGTTATATTCTAATTGAAATTGTGTTTTCCATTTCACGTTATTTCTCTGTTCGCTCATACTGCTATGCTGTTGATTTTTCAGAATTCACCTTTATCCTTATGGTTTTGCTGGTGCCTTTATTTCTTCATATATTTGCTCAATTTTGCAGTCAGATGATGAATGTTGTAACAACTGTGAAGAAGTTCGTGAAGAATATAGAGGGTTGGGCATTATTAAATACAGATCAGAATGTTCTTTAGCATGTTCTGTACAATCAATTTTGTGTACATGTTTTGTTATTGCTTAAAAATTGATATTATTACTCTTTTGCCAGTAATATAAATAAAATAGTATGAAATCTCGATTGATGGATGTTACCTATATGTAAGATAGGTTCAATTGTCAACTTAGTATTGAGATTTACATTTTTGATGTCTAAAAGATGAAAAATATAATTTTATAGTATCGGTAAAGTATTTTTGATACTAAATACGTTTTGTGTCGGAAAAAGTAGACACTAATCTCTGAGACCAAAATTGTTTAGTATTGGAAAGTATTTAGATACAACTATTATATAGTATCAACAAAATATTTCTGATACTAAATAAATACCTTTGGTGTTAGAAACTTCCGACACTAGTTACTGACACTACATCTTTCCGATACTAAATACTAACCGTTTAGTATCGGAACCATTTTTCCGATATTGACTCTATAGCGACAGCTACATAAACATCGGAAGAGAATCGGTGATATTTTCCGATACTAAAGACATTTAGTATCAGAAAACTTACTTTTAGGATCAGAAAATTTTCGATACTAAAAGTCTCTTTTCTAGTTGTGCGAAGTTCGTTAAATATACAATCAAAATGAGGCTGGATAATTTTGTAAAATTAATTGTTAACCTATTACTTAAAATTTGGATTTGAATTTATGATGTTGATAAGTTGCAAAAGAACAATTCAGGCTTATTAACTGAATTTTTGAAAGAGCCAGCGAATATGCTCGGGTGCATATAAATGAACATGGTTTGTGAGCTTTCGAACTATGTACAATTAGGCTCGTGTTTAGCTTGTAAAATTTAACGACTGGTCTGTATGAATATTTTTTAGGGAGAGTAACTAGGAGTACATTATATAGACATTTAAGTCTAAACAATACTCAACTTTAAATAATATCTATGTACTATACTTTTTGCTGTTCATTCAAAATTTAGCAATAATACACAATTTTATCGGAACGAGCATTTTCATTTTTTTTTTCACTTTTCCTCGACCCCTATTTTCCCCACTGAAATTGCTCCCTGTCACAACTTTTTCCGCGGAAGACTCCGGTATTATAATGACGGCATACCTACATGAGGATAGATAGTGTATTAGCTAATAGGATGAGTGTGTGTTTCTTAATAGAGTTGTTTTTCTGTATTGTACTTAAAGTCGTGCTAGCGACTTTACTATGTCGGCTGGCCCGAGTTATATATACCCGAAATTAGCCCAAAACCAACCCATTATGTACCTATTTTGATCAATCAATAAAATCTTTGTTTTTCTACCACTTTCTCTCCGTGACGGTTATTGTCGGTTTCCACCATTATCGGAGCTTGACATCGTTGTTTCAGTGGCCTCA
This sequence comes from Ballota nigra, assembly GCA_947034835.1. Classification (NCBI taxonomy): domain Eukaryota; kingdom Viridiplantae; phylum Streptophyta; class Magnoliopsida; order Lamiales; family Lamiaceae; genus Ballota; species Ballota nigra. The sequence goes on along the minus strand of OX344722.1, from coordinate 90,019,592 downwards.
GAGTCGTTCGATCTTCACACTAAGCTGCATATCAAACTACAAAATCGTGTGTGAGTAACAATGATAGGATTAACTCACTTGAGAACCACTAGACGCGTGTAGACAGGATGAAGGACGAATTACTTCAGAAATTCGAACAACAATCAAAAGAAGCTGAAACATTTCATCAACAGATGCTGGAGATGGTGAGGCAATTAGGAGTGTGCAAAATAGACAAAGGAAAGGCTCCAGCTCAAGGTGATGAAGAGGAACACCTCCGCTCGACTATTGACATCAGTGATGATATATCTAGAGGAGCTACGTGCAATTCTAGTGGTCGTAACGAAGCTGGAATCCTACCCGCGCCTATGCAAACTCCTGGAATGCCTCTTAAACCACCATTTGGTACTCGATGCACAAGGACAAATGATTCTAAATTTAGCAAAACCGTCACTGGAGTAACACCAAGGAGATATCAGCATCCACACATGTCTAGAGGAGGTTTTTATCCTCCTAAAGGTTAGAGGTGTCACTCAAATGGAAGATTCGAACAAGACCTATATTCGGATCCATATATAGAAGATGATATGGACATGTATCCATCTCAGTGAAGCTATGACTATCCAAATAATGGAAGGTATGGTGCTATATATCAAGCATATAAGAAGGCTAAAGTTGTTTTTCCTATATTCTGGAGAGATAGACAGAGAGCTTGGCTAAAAAAGTGTTACAAGTATTTCAATATTAATCCTCTACCTAATGAAGATAGGATTAATCTAGCAGCTATGAATATGGAAGATGAAGTTGACAATTGGTATCTAGACTATGTAGATGGTTTAGAGGACCTAACATGGGAAGAATTTGCTTAAATGGTATTGGAGATATTTACCAATGCAGATGATGACAATCTGATTGGAAAATTTAACAAGCTTAAGCAAGTTAACTCAGTGAAAGAGTATGTAAAAGAGTTTGATGAATTGAAAACATTTATGCTTACAGAGAATCCTCATCTCACTGAGCGTTATTTCATCAAAATTTTTATTAGTGGATTGAAGGATTAAAAAAGTGATACTTTGCAAATCATGGCTCCAGACAAACTATCTAAAGCCATACAGTTGGCTATCAGGGAAGAACATTTAATACAGGGCAGAGAAAAAGAGAAGAAGGCAGGATTCAACGGGAAATGGAATTCTGAAAGGAACTCCTGGAACACTGATAGTAAAAATAAGGAAAAGCCTATTACTAAGCTACCTCCACCAAAGAGGCTGACACCAACAGAAATGGAAGTGAGAGATTCAAAATCTGTGCTTCAATTGTGATGAGACCTACCATTCTGGACATAAGTGCAAAAGGTCTTTTGTTATTTGGGTGGAAGATGATTATGAAGGGGAAACTGAACTTATGGTGGAGCAAGAGCAAGGAGAGGTGATGAAGCTAAATTCCCTTTTTGGTACTCAGAATCCTGACACTATTAAGGTTACTAGAAAAGCAAAGAAACAGTTGATTTCCATTCTTATTGATTCTAGCAGTACACATAGTTTCCTGGATTCAAACACTGGCAAGAGGCTGGGATGTACCATTGAGGAGACTAATCCCTTGCTAGTTACTGTAGCAAATGGGAGTAAAGAGGAATGCAATTCTAGATGTCCATATCTAGAGTGGGAAATGGGAAAACACAAGTTTGGTGCACCTATAAGGATTCTCCAGTTAGGTGGATATGATATGGTGTTGGGGGTAGATTTAATGTGCCAATTAGGGCCTATGACTCTGGATTTCAAAAGACATAAATCTTCACTTCAAAGGAAGGGAAAAACAGTGACTCTACAAGGAAGTGGATATGATGGAAAATTCAGTATGATTTCAGGCCAGAAGCTGAAAAGGATGATTAGGAAAGGGCAATGTGAGGGGCAAGGATATGTGTGTATCCTAAAAGGGAGTACTGAGCTAGATAAATGTGATGCAGTGTCCAGAGCTTAAACCTTTACTTATAGAGTTTGACTCTATATTTCACGTACCAACTGAGTTGCCCCCATCTAGAGCCTTGGATCATAAAATTCCAATTAAAGAGGGAGTCAAACCAGTAAAAAACAACAACCCTACATATATTTTTTTGTTCAGAGGCAAGAGATTGAGAAGCTAGTGAAAGAGATGTTAGAGAGTGGAGTGATTCAGCCCAGTAACAACCCATATTCTTCTCCAGTATTACTTGTTAAAAAGAAGGATGGTACTTGGAGGTTTTGTGTGGACTACAGGAAATTAAATGCCATTACAGTGGACAACTACCCTATTCCTTTGATTGATGATCTTTTGGATGAACTAGAAAAGACAAAGGTGTTTTCTAAGATAGATCTTAGGGCTGGATATCATCAGATAAGGGTTTTCCCAAAAGATATACCGAAGACAACCTTTGTCACTGTGTCTGGATTATATGAGTTTGTGGTGATGCCATTTGTGTTGGTGATCAAATTTAGTCGGGTGGATTAGTGACTGTTTTAGTTCGGTTTAAGATCACCAATCAATTTCGTGTGATTGATTATCACCGTAAATGATAAATCGAAAGCTTGGGTTATGAAATCATTGATATGAAAGTTGAAATCGTATTTATTTCGTATATGTGTACGTTTAGGTGTGTTAGTGTGTGTTTTTGGAGCATTTTTGAATTTGAACTTGTATTTTCTTAGCTGGAGAACAACTATTTATAGAAGCTAGCAAGCATGAGGTGTCTATGACTTTTGGTCTCCCTAGCCTGCATGCTTGACAAGTGTCCTATTGACCTTATCTAAGCCGAATCTTAGTTACAAAGTCTTCTTTGGTCTTATCTCGGACTTCATTGTTGTTCGTCCAGGTCGGTTTAGTTGATCCAGGATGGTTTTTCCATAGAAGTTGTTCGCCTTTGCGTTTTACACAGATTGGCTTTGGGATCTTGGTCCTTTGTTCGTTTCCATACACCTCTTAAGCTGGTAGATGCACCATCTTTCATAATGTTGTTCGTCATTATTAACTTGGTGGAGGGTCCATGACTGTCTTCGGGTCTCTAGACCTGTTCGCCAACATGTTGTTCGTCGGTAGAGTTGTTCGTCAGTTTATGCACTCCCTGGATTGATTTATGCACCCTAACTTGATTTTCTTTATTAATCGTCTTTGATTTGGAGTTGGTTCTTCATAATCCTTTTTAAGGATTTAATTCTTGTTCGCCCAGCAATGATTGATGTTCGCCTATCAACAATTGCCCCCTATCCTGACTAAATGTTGCCTCAGACGAGCAACTTTGTGGCGAGCAACTGTAGTTAGGATACTATACTGGTGAAGATTCGGACGAACATCATTGGTCCTGGCGAGCAACAAACGGTCCGTCGTTCCGTCTACCCAAGGTCTGGGGGTTGTACGAAGATAACGTGAGCGGTATGATTACGTGCCGCCCACGCGCGATCAATCCCGAAGTCACGCGCCCCTACTTTTGCTCGTAGGCCCCTTGACTTCTTCTCGAATTCGCAAATTGACCCCATTTTTTGTTATTTTAGCCCCGATTTTTGGGGAAATTACACTTTGTACCCCGTTTTTTTGCTGGGGTATAAATAGAAAAGGGAAACAAATTTTTCCCACTTCTTCTCATCTTGCTACAGTGCTCTCGGCGAAATCCACCATCTCCGGCGATTCCAAGCTTTCCGGCGTCTGTTTCTCTTGCATTCGGCTTCAGATTCCATTACCAAGGTAGTCACTCTTCTTATTTCTTCTCTTTTATCTCTTTTCTTTCCAAATTCGTACCATCACCGCTGTGGAAGGATTCTCGCCGCCGTCGCCCGCCCAAAACCATCATCGGAGATCATAAACCCCATTTTAAAACTTAAAATCTTGATTCTCAAACTAATGTCCTCTCATTCGAGCAACCAAAATTCCGAGGAGAAATTGGATCCCCTCCTTCCGATTGTACCTTTTGTCGAGCAGCCGCCGTTCGAGGTTTCCTCAGAAGCGCATCCCGAGGTGGATTCGGTGGTTCGATCAGTGGATGATTCTGGTGCTCGCCAATCTGGCGAAGAGGCTAGGGAGGCCACAAGCAGCTCCTCCGACGAGCAATCTTCATCTGGCTCTGAATCTGAGGAAGATCCTGAGTTTGACGAGCTTACCCCTGAATTTTTGGAAGGGATAGGGTTTCCAGGCCCTAAGATGCTCAAAAATGAGACTTCCACTGGTGTTGCTCGCCCATTTAATTGGCGAGCATATTCTGATGAGTATGCGAACAATTTTCCTCGCCCCCCGCGTCAAGTTTTAGATCTGGTGAGGAATGAGTTCCAGGCGAGCAGAATTAAAAGCGTTGTTCGCAAGGATGAGCTCGGTCTTATACGGGAAGCATATCAAATTCCCCATGACATCTACATGTGGGCTCCCAAGAAGAAGGAAAGAGTTGATCGTCCTCCTCCAGGGTGTACATCGATCAACATAGACACGCTGATCGCAGGGCTAAGGTTGCCACTGCCTCCCATTGTTGGTCGCTTTCTGGAGGCGACCAACTTAGCCATTACCCAAATAACTCCTATTGGGTGGATGAACCTGCTCGGCATCATGGGCTTGTTCGCCCTGGAGGGGTATGTCGACCGCATCACTGCCGAGGAGGTCAACTACTTGATGACCATCACCAAATGTCCGAGGGGCGAGGAAGGGTATTATAATTTGAAAGCCCGGACTGGATTAAAACTGGTGGAAGGGGTGCCATACAAGATTCGGGATTAGAAGGAGCATTTCTTCTTCATCGGGGGCGACTGGCGAGCATCTTCTGGTCCTCACGGCGGTGCCGGGCGTATATTTGAACCCACCACCTATGGGCAAATCAAACGTAAGGTCTTCTTTGTTCGCCCTTGCTTAAAGTTCTAGTTTAACTTTTTTTGTTTGCTCGCAGGTCCCCGGTTACTCAAGTGGAACTCGGAAGAGGAAGAGATCGGATCTGAGTTCCTCTTTACTTCGTGCTTGGTCGCCCTTCGAGATAAGACCGAGAGGACCATTGAGTACGTGAACAAGCTTAAGTGCAAGAAAGTTGCTCGCCTGTTCACGTACCCCCACCATCTGGAAGCCCAAACTGAGGTGCCCCCAGGTACAGGAAGTTTCTAACTTTTAATATACATGTTGCTCGCTATTTGTTTCTTAAACTTGCTCGTCTAATTTCTCTTCTTTTTTTTTAGCCGAGCAAGTCACCGTCGCTGTCCCTCCCTGCTTCGGACTTTTAGAGCAAAGAGTCCACGAAATGTCACCTCCAAAGGGAAGGAGAAAGAAGGGTGACCCGCCATCCAAAGTGTTGGCAATGACGAACAAGGCGGAGGGGGCGAAAGTTGCTCGCCAAGCCGCGCCCTCGTCCAATCTACCACCTTCTCCCCCTCCTGCACCATCACCCCGCGGTGCCAAGCGCCTAAAGAAAGAGGATGAGACCTTTGTGTCCCAGACTGCTCCTGCCGGGACAAAAGGCAAGGAGAAAGTGGGGCAGAGCCATGCTCGCCATCACACGGAGGGAGAAACTGTTCGCCCCTCCTCCAACGAGCCTGTGGAGAAGACAGGCAAGACGGGCAGGGATTCCACTCCTGTTCGCGGTCCTGAGGATATCACCCATCTGGGTTGGGACGATCGAAAGTTCCAGGAGTAAGTCTACTTTCGCTTCTGCTGAACAAGATTCATTTTTTTTTCTAAGTATCATTTGCTTTCTTGTTCGCAGATACCGTGTTGACGATCATCCTGGTCGAGTAAGTGCTGTTCATCAGTACGCTTGCTCGAAGACTCCCGTCAACATAAGGGAAATTCCCGACGATCACGTTCGCAGGGCGACGGAGCTGATCGCCCGAGCTTGGACACGTCCCCTGGACAAAGCTGTCTTCCAACAAGGGCTGGCGGACAACGTCTATCTCTCCATGATGCTTCATGCTAATGGTCTCGTCGCGGCTCAAAGGGCAATGGCCCAGATAGCCGAGCAAGAAGAAGCTGTCGCCGCTACGCAAGTACTGCTCGGCAGCTCACGGAGGAGAAGGATGGCCTGGTCAGCCAGTATGAGGCCAAACTTGCTCGCCTCAATAACCAGATCAGCCTCTACATTGACAATGAAAAGAAATATCTTGGAGAAATCCAAGGCTTGTCTGGTGAATTGAGAGGCAAAGATGCCTTGCTCGGCGAAGAGAAGAAAAAGATGTCCGCGGCCGAGCAGAAAATTGCCGAGCTCGAAGCGGAAGTTGCTCGCCTCAGGGACACAGAGGCCAAAACTTTCACCCGCGAGCAGCTTGAGGCAGACCTCCAGGCCCGGTCCGCCCCCATCTCAAATCTGGGATACATCAGCGCTTACGCCGAATGCATCCGCATGGCTTACGCGTATGATTTTAAAGATATGGTGGAGGAGATGGGCAAGGACTTGTCCGAATTTCTGGAGCACTATCCCCCGCCGAACAACATCGAGATCCAACTGGGGGATATCGCCAAGCTGGGGGTCAAGATTGACAGCCTTGACCCCAGTATCACTATTACCCATCCTCCACCCCAAGTTGATGAGGAACAAGAGGAGGAGCCGACAGCTGATGACGAGCAAGCTGAAAGGGAGAAAAAGGCTGCTGAAGACACGGCTAGGGAAATGATTGTTGATCCTCCTGCCGACCAAACCCAAGATCTTCCTCCCGCAGAGCAGCAATAGTTTTTAGGATTTAGAATAGTCTTTATTTTGTAATAGTTGTTCGTTCCTTTTATAGTACTCCTTTTTTAGGCTTCAAAGCCTTTATTTTAATGAAGTGTCTTTCTTTTGCTCGCTCATTTTCTTATATATGTTAATTGCCTTTACATTTTTGTCAATGCTTTTGCAATTATAACATATAATGTTGGGCTTTTGTTCGAATTGAACTTTGCCTTTAATGGAATCAGGGTTCAGCCTTAGGTTCTGTTCATTTTAAAAAAATGAACAACCTTTAAGTGGCTTTGGTCCTTTTAAATGGACTTGTACCTGGAGCTTTGAACTTTTTCTTTTTTATGAACAACTATGTATACATAATGAAAAATTTACAAGTGTTGTAAGACTGCTCGTCACTAACATATACAACCTGCCGAACAACTTTGAACACTAACTAAAAACATGCTCGCTTATAATATTCTTGCCGAGCAACTTTGTCTAAAATTAAAAAAGATGAAACAGCACTAGACTATACAATGTGCCGAACAACTTTTCATTCTATACTTAGCAAAATTTTCAAAAAATTAGGCAAGTTTTTGGTTTGGTTTGCCTCACTTGGTTCACTGCCCCCCAAGACATTTGTTCGCCCAATTAAGAACTTGTTCGCCTCATTGATAGTACTTCTTCAGATGTACAGCATTCCAGGAGTATTGGGCCGGCTTGCCTTCCATATCTTCGATATCGTATACACTATTAACGAATTTTTCCGTTATACGATACGGGCCCTCCCAAGTTGGTCCCAATACACCTGGAGGTTGGGCGAGCAACTTTCTTAGAACCAAATCTCCAACTCTGAATTCCCTGATTTTAACATGGGAATTATAATAGCGTTCTGCTCACTGCTTATAGGTAGTATTTTTTAGCTCGGCATTCAGTCTTTTTTCTTCGAGCAAATCCATTTCAGTAGCTAGGGCAGAGTTGTTCGCCTGCTCATCAAAGTTGGTCGTCCTGAATGTGTTGGTCTTTAACTCGATTGGTATTACAACTTCTGTTCCGAAAGCCATTGCAAAAGGTGTCTCTCCGGTGCTCGACCTGGGAGAAACTCTATATGCCCACAGGACTTCCGGAAGTTCTTCAGACCAACCGCTTTTGCTTTCCGCTAGCCGTACTTTTAATGTATGCTTGATTATCTTGTTCACGGCTTCGACTTGTCCATTTGACTGGGGATGATAGGGCGTAGAGTAATGTTTTTTTATTCCCCACTTTATACAGAAATCTCTCAACTCTTTTCCATCAAACTGCGGACCATTGTCTGTCACGATGGTTTGTGGAACTCCAAAATGACAGACAATGTTCTTCCAAATGAAGTTGATCATTTTCTGTTGTGTGATCTTTACCATGGTTTCTGGTTCTGCCCATTTCGTATAATAGTCGACTGTCACGACGACAAATCGAACATTTCCAACTCCTGCCGGGAAGGAACCAATAATGTCCATCCCCCATCTTGCAAATGGCCATGGGCTATAAACTGATACGAGTTGTTGGGCCGGGGTATGAATGTTTGGGGCAAAAATTTGGCATTGATGGCATGTTTTTGCTTTCTTGATTGCGTCTTGACGTAAAGTTGGTCAATAGTAACCTTGTCTGATAGTTTTGTACGCCAAGGCTTGCCCCCCAGTGTGATTTCCACATACTCCAGCGTGTATTTCTTCGAGTATTGCTCGTCCTTGCCCCCTAGGCAAACATTTGAGAAGTGGGATTGATATTCCCCTTTTGTAAAGCTGCTCGCCCACCAGAGTATATCTGGCGGCTTGCTTCATTAGCTTGGCAGCTTCAAAAGGGTTGTTTGGTTTTTCCCCACTTTTCAAGTATTTGACTATACTTGTTCTCCAGTCTTCTTCTTCACTTGCTTGTTCATCAAGTTGGTTGACATTATAACTTCTTGTTGATGGATCATTCATCTTTGTAATTATAATGTCTGCCAACTCTGCAGGTCCTTCGCTTGTTGCTAGTCGGGCCAACGCATCTGCTTGCGTGTTGCTTGTTCTTGGAATTTGTTCAATGAAGACTTGTTCTAATAAGGACATTAGGTAAGCAACAATTCGTTGATATTCGATCATATGATCATCTTTTGCTTCGTATTCACCTCGTACTTGGTTCACAATCAATTGTGAGTCACCGAATATTTGTAACCGTCTAACACCTACTGCAAGGGATAGGTGGAGACCAGCAATGAGAGCTTCATATTCAGCTTCGTTGTTGGTGGCCATGAAACCAAATCTGATCGCCGAGGTGAATACTTGTCTGTCTGGACTGATTAGAACCACTCCTGCCCCCGAGGCTATGTTGGTTGAAGATCCGTCTACATAGAGATGCCAGGGATGGTCAAGTTCTCTCGTCGGATCTGGTGGAAAGGTTAGTTCGACTATAAAGTCGGCTAACGCTTGCCCTTTGATCGCTGTTCGAGGAGCATAGGTCACTCCGAATTGGCTAATCTCTAGTGACCACTTTAATAGGCGACCAGCTGTGTCGGGGCGATGGAGAAATTGTCTGAGTGGGAAAGTTGTTAGCACTTCAACTTGGTGATCAAAGAAGTATGGTCGTAACTTCCTCACACTCATGACAAGTGCATATGCCAGCTTTTCGGTTGGGGAATATTTGATCTCCGCGTCGTGCAAAGCTTGGCTGACATAGTAGATGGGTTGATGAAATTTTCCATCTTCTCGTACCAGAACGAAGCTGATTGCCACTTCTGATGCTGCCAGGTACAAGTATAGCTTTTCTCCTGGGACGGGTTTTGATAGGATTTTAACATCTCCTAGGTAGTCTTTAAGTTGGTCGAACGCCCTTTGACAGTTGCTAGTCCATGCAAACTGCCCTTTCTTGATGGCTTCAAAAAATGGACGACATTTGTCCCCCGATCTGGATATGAACCGATTCAATGCTGCTAGGCATCCTGTGAGCCTTTGTACTTCTTTTATCGAGCGCGGTGGTTGCATATCCACGATTGCTTTAACTTTTGTTGGATTGGCTTCAATCCCTCGTTGACTAACAAGATGGCCCAGGAATTTTCCGGAATGAACTCCGAAACTGCTTTTCTTCGGGTTCAGCTTCATATTGTAATACCGAAGAATATCGAACACCTGGGTCAAATGTTGAAGATGGTCTTCCTTTCGGGGGCTTTTGACTACGATATCGTCTACATAGACTTCTACCGTATCTCCGATTTGTTCATCGAACATCTTGTTCACCAACCTCTGGTATGTTGCTCCGGCGTTGATAAGGCCGAAAGGCATTCTCTTCCAACACAACAAGTTTTTATTTGTATAAAATGCTGTGCTCTCTTGATCATCCGGATGCATTGGGATTTGATGGTAACCGGAAAAAGCATCCATGAATGTTAGCATTTTGTGACCTGCAGTGCTGTCCACCAACTGGTCAATGTGAGGGAGAGGAAAGTTGTCCTTCGGGCATGCTGCATTCAGATCTATAAAGTCTATGCATAGCCTCCAAGTCCTGTTTGGTTTCCTCACAAGGACTGGGTTTGCTACCCATTGTGGACAGAGTGCTTGTCGGATTAAGTCGTTGTCTAACAACTTCTTTACTTCTTCATTCAAAGCCTGATACTTGTCTGGGCCATATTTTCTTCGTTTTTGATGGACAGCCTTTTCGCTTGATTGATGTTGAGCTTATGGCAAGCATGTTTTGGATCTAACCCCACCATGTCTGCATGAGACCAAGCAAAAACATCTAGATTTTTGCTGAGGAACTCTTTCATTCGGGATCTGTAAGGCTCAGGGAGCTCAGATCCTATGTATAATTCGAGATCCTGGTTTCCAGGATTAACTTTGAACGCCTCCAGTTCTTCAACTGGAGTTGCTCGTCATTTCTGTCCTTTCCACCGAGGATCAAGTATTGGTCCCTCAGAGTTAAAATCATTTTCGATGTTCATTGGTTCTGCCTCTAGGCGAGGATCTAGATCGTCTGTTGGTCCTGATTCATTGTTGTTAGTCAACACCTGGCCCTCCAAGTCATCTGATGAATGTTGCTCGTCACCACCCCTTTGTTGTTCGTCAGATGGGAGTTCCCCATGGGTGGTGATGAGCTGTTCGTCCAACATTTGTTCGTCAGAATGTTGCTCATCAGTATCCATGTGGTCCTCCTCTATGTCCATCATGTTCTCCAGTATTGACGGTTCATCAACAGGATAGCTAGTTGTGGCTTCCACCATGGATACTAGTGCATGTTTGGCCTGCAACTGTAAGAGACATTCTCTGGCCTTTCTTTGATCTCCTTTGATAGTGCCTGCTCCACTTGCTGTTGGGAATTTCAAACAATAGTGATACGTGGAACATGCAGCTTTGAATTCATTTAAAAAGGGTCGACCAAGAAACCCGTTATAAGTTGAATCCTGGTCTACCACCAAGAAGTCAACCATTCTTGTAATATTTTTCTCGGGTTCGTTGGCCGTTACAAGTTGTACTGCTAAAGTAACTATTCCCAACGGGACTGTTACAGCATTCCCGAAGCCTATAATTCTGTGAGTTGAATCCCAGATATAGCCCGAATAATCTCCAAGGTGATCGAGCGTCTTTTTGAATAGGATGTTGGTGTAGGCCCCGGTGTCCACCAACAATTTGTGGACTCGTGTTCCCATAATCTTTGCGCAAATTACGAGCGAATCGTTATGCGGAGTTAATATTCCTTCCAAGTCTTTTTCGGTGAAGGTCAATTCTGCTGTCTGCATGATAGACGGTTTAACCCCCATTTTTTGGACTTGATCGATCGCTCGTAACTCAGCCTTCCTCTTTCGGTTGGAGATTGGCGGTCGTCCATCAGAACACCCTCCTGCAGGGCCTGCGGGTTCCATCATGTATAAGTCCTCCAACGGACGAGCAGGAATGGTAGGAACTGGTCGTCCTGGCTTATTGTTCTTCTGAGGTTGATCATCCTCATCCTCAGAGTTGTTCTCCCAGACTCTTTTTCCAGGTTGTCTCTTAACAAAGTCGGAGAGTTTCCCCTCCTCGTAGAACCGCCAAAGCTGCTTAAGCAAATCTCTACACTCGCTCGTAAAGTGCCCCACGCTTTGATGGTAGGCACAATACTTGTTAGGGTTGAGTTTTCCGGTGTCTTGACGGATTTTCCGGGGAGGGGAGAGCAACTCCTTATCCTTCACATTCTCATAAACAATATCGACTGACACTGTTAGCACCTGGTTCAACTTTTCTTTAAGTTCCGTCCCCTCAGTAAATGCCATCATGTTCTTCGGGACTCGGTAGCCTGTTCCGCCAGGTTTCTTGTTGTTCTCCTTGGGATCAGTTTTGTTCTCCCCCAAGTTTGATTGCAAAGCCTCATGCATGGAAACGAATATGCCGGTGAATTCGACATAACTTTTTGGGCACTTCAGACGTACCTCTTTCCATAGCTTTGATCCTTTTTTTCAACCCGGCCATAATGGCAATAATTTTTGTGTCCTCACTGACGGGTTCACCTTCCAACAACACCTTATCGAACCTTTCCATGAATGCCCGATCCGACTCGTCGTCATTTTGTTTTAGGTCCGATAATCGGTGTTTTTGGGATAAATATGACCCCGCCGTTGAGAAATGGGAAAGGAATTCTCGGCCCAGTTGAACGAACGAGTGGATAGATGTTGGTGGCAGTGCTGAAAACCACTTGTGCACCCGGTCCCCCAAGGTTAATGGGAAATTTCGGCATTGGGTGGCATCGCTGGCTCCCACCGAGACCATGTAATCTGAATACTTTGTTAGATGAACCCTGGGATCAGCAAGGCCATCGTACTGGATACTTGCTGGGAATTGGACCTTCTTCTGAATCGGAGCTTTTAGAATGAGGGATGATAAAGGTGAAGATGGTAGACTGGTCGTCCCCACTCCTCTTTGTTGGTCCAATTGTCCCTGCATGCTCTCCACTGCCCTTCTCAGGCTTGATAGCTCATCCAAAGATGCCCCCTGGCTTGGAGGCTGTTCGGCGAGTAAAGGTACAAACTTTTCTGCTAGTCGCAGTCCCTCACTCGGAGTGGGCAAATCCTGAAGCTGCTTTTTAGGGTTGCTCACCGCATTTGGCCCTAGACGCCTGAAGGCAGATTGGGAGAGTCTCTCATGAACTGATGGGCGAGGCTGTTCAAATGTTGCTCGCCCACGCTCTACTTCTTGGCGAGCAACTTTCTCCTGTTGCTGGGGTTGGCCAAGTCTGTCCTGGGCACTGGAACGAGTTGTTCCATGGCTCGACATTGTTGTTCGCCCGCGAGCAGACTCGGCTTGGCCCTCTCTTGGCTCGACCATCTTGGCTTTGCCCTTGTCTCGCCTGACCTGTGCACTGTTTACTTCGTGTTGTTCGCCCCTAACTGACCTAGCCCTAACAACCTCCAGGGGTTTATCCTTGGGCCTTGCTTGTGATGGCCTATTTTGTTCTTGCTGTCTCTGTAGAGCTTGGAGAGCAGCAATGGTTTTGGCCAGTTCGTTAGGGTTGTTCGTCAGGGCCTTCATTTCAGGTGGGAGGTTATGAGTTACGGCCGTATGCTGCGATCTGTTCGCATGCCTGGGATTACGATCTTGGTGGTCGGCCGACGAAGCTCGGGTAGGAGATACTTTCCTTGACAAGCGTGATCCTTGTGTTTCCTTGGATTGAGGCATTCCAAATTAATTTGTCTTAATTCTTATGATGAAGAACACCAAGATTACTTTTGCTTGAATCTTCAAATGTTTCTTGAGGTTTTCTTCAAATCTTCAAGTTAGTAACCTGAAGTTCTTGACTAATCACACTAAACCGAAGGTTCGGACCCTCCTTCTAGCGTCAATTTGTTGGTGATCAAATTTAGTCGGGTGGATTAGTGACTGTTTTAGTTCAGTTTAAGATCACCAATCAATTTAGTGTGATTGATTATCACCGTAAATGATAAATCGAAAGCTTGGGTTAGGAAATCGTTGATATGAAAGTCGAAATCGTATTTATTTCGTATATGTGTACGTTTAGGTGTGTTAGTGTGTGTTTTTGGAGCATTTTTGAATTTGAACTTGTATTTTCTTAGCTGGAGAATAACTATTTATAGAAGCTAGCAAGCATGAGGTGTCTATGACTTTTGGTCTCCCTAGCCTGCATGCTTGACAAGTGTCCTATTGACCTTATCTAAGCTGAATCTTAGTTACAAAGTCTTCTTTGGTCTTATCTCGGAATTCATTGTTGTTCGTCCAGGTCGGTTTAGTTGATCCAGGATGGTTTTTCCATAGAAGTTGTTCGCCTTTGCGTTTTACACAAATTGGCTTTGGGATCTTGGTCCTTTGTTCGTTTCCATACACCTCTTAAGCTGGTAGATGCACCATCTTTCATAATGTTGTTCGTCATTATTGACTTGGTGGAGGGTCCATGACTGGCTTTGGGTCTCTAGACCTGTTCGCCAACATGTTGTTCGTCGGTAGAGTTGTTCGTCAGTTTATGCACTCACTGGATTGATTTATGCACCCCTAACTTGATTTTCTTTATTAATCGTCTTTGATTTGGAGTTGGTTCTTCATAATCCTTTTTAAGGATTTAATTCTTGTTCACCCAGCAATGATTGATGTTTGCCTATCAACAATTTGGCCTCACAAATGCACCCGCAACTTTTCAGTCCATCATAAACAAGGTGTTTGCCCCATTTTTTAGGGAATTTGTGTTGGTCTTCTTTGATGATATATTGGTCTATTGTACTATTATGGAGGAACACAAGTATCACTTGAGGACAATATTTCAAACATTGGTGGACCATGAACTTAAAGTCAAAGCTTCTAAGTGTACATTTGGAAAGGCTCAAGTTGAGTACCCTAGACACATTATATCTGTTAATGGTGTTAGTGCAGGTCCATAGAAGATTAAAGTGATGCAAGAATGACCTACACCAACATCAGTTAAGGCATTAAGAGGATTCCTAGGACTGACTGGTTACTATAGGAAGTTCATTAGCCATTATGGAATCATTGCCAAACCACTCACTTCCTTAACCAAGAAAGGTCAGTTTATTTGGAATGATGTGGCTAATGAAGCTTTCCTGAAACTTAAAGAGGTAATGGTTGCTTCACATGTACTCAGATTGCCTGATTAAAAAAAAATTATAGTAGAAACATATGCTTGTTATGCTGGACTAGGTGCCGTACTAATTCAGGATAGACATGCTCTGTCTTTTATTAGTAAAGCTCTGGGACCTAAGAACCTTGGCCTCTCTATATATGAGAAGGAATTCTTAGCTATAATTCAAGAAGTTGAGAAATGGAGGAATTATTTGCTTCATTCTACTTTCACAATTAAGATTGATCAACAAAGTCTTAAGTATTTGTTGGAACAGAAAATTTACACTCCTCTCCAACACAAATACTTAACTAAACTATTGGGGTATGATTATACCATTGAGTATATAAGTGGAAAAGAAAATGTGGTGGCTGATGCTCTATTCAGGAGGGAAATGGAGCAAGCAAGTGTATCTACAATCACTGTCCATAAACCTATTTGGTTGGAAGAAGTCCAGGATAGTTATGAAGGGGATGCCTTGGTTCCTCAAGTAATCACAGAAAGTTTGGCATATCCATACATCCTGTCTGAGTACCACTATTTTGCTGGTGTGGTAAGGTATAAGGGAAAAGTATATGTGGGACCTGGTTCTGATCTTAGGTAAAAGATAATCTCCTACATTCATACATCTTCAGTGGGTGGTCATTCTGGGGAGGCTGCTACACTAAACAGGATCAAATTACTATTTTGGTGGCCTACATTGAAAGAGGATGTGCATTTGCATGTTTTACAGTGCCACATATGTCAATTATGTAAGCATGAACTAGTGAAGTCTCCAGGTTTATTACAACCTCTTCCCATCCCTGAACAAGCATGGACTGATATTACTATGGATTTCATAGAGCAGCTGCCTAAATCTCAGGGATATGACACTATTTGGGTGATTGTGGATAGGTTCACTAAATATAGCCATTTCATTCCTATTGCACACCCCTATACAGCTTCTCACTTGGCTCAAATATTTCTGTATTCCATCTATAAGCTCCATGGATTGTCTTCTACTATAGTTTCGGACGGGGACAAAAAATTTACTAGCACTTTTTGGCAGCAACTATTCAAATTGATTGGAGTGCATCAATTGCTAAGTACGACTTATCATCCTCAAACGGATGGACAGACAGAGAGGGTTAATCAATGCCTGGAATCTTACTTACGTTGTATGTGTGGTCAAAGTCCAAACAAGTGGGCAAATTGGTTACCTCTAGCGGAATTCTAGTATAACATTAATTTTCATACAACTCTCCAAATTTCACCATTTGAAGCCTTGTATGGTTACAAACCGACTATGCTGGCTTTTGGGCCTCAACTACAATGTTCTGTGCAAGGAGTGACTGAGACTATAGCTGAAAAGCAGCATGTGACCCAACAATTGAAACTTCTTTTACAGAAAGCCAGGGAAAGAATGATTACATTTGCTAACAGGAATTGGAGTGAGCGTGGGTGGGAGACTGGGTATATGTAAAGCTCAAACCCTATAGACAGCTGACTATGCACAAGAGTCACATTTGGAAGCTCAGTCGGAAATATGTTGGGCCATTTCAGATTGTGAAAAGGGTGGGTGCAGTGGCCTATACACTAGCTCTACCATCATTAGCTAAAATTCATTCCACATTCCATGTCTCATTGCTTAAAAAGAAAATTGGGCATGTTCAAGAAGCCAGCAATACTCTACCTGAATTCGGCCGCATCCTGCTGGTCCTTTTGAAGATACTTGCTTGGCGTATGGTGAAACGGGGAAATGTGGCGGCTACTGAGGTCCTTGTTCACTGGTCGCACCTTCCGGATGAAGAAGCCACTTGAGAAGATTATCAATTGATGTTTCAGAAATACCCACGCTTGTTTGTTTGAGGACAAGCAAAATTTTATGGGGGCGGCAATGCTACGATGGCGGCATACCTGCACGAGGATAGATAGTGTATTAGCTAATAGGATGAGTGTGTGTTTTTTAATAGAGTTGTTTTTCTGTATTGTACTTAAAGTCGCGCTAGCGACTTTTCTATGTCGGCTAGGCCGGGTTATATATACCCGAAATTAGCCCAGAACCAACCCATTATAAACCTATTTTGAATTTTGATCAATCTATAAAATCTCTGTTTTTCTCCCACATTCTCTCCGCGATGGTTACCGTCGGTTTCCACCATTATTGGAGCTTGGCACCACTGTTTCATCCGGCAATAAGATATGGTTAGAAGGAACCCTAAACACACCAAAACATAATACGAAACCCTTGATGAATCCAATTCTTGGTAAGAAACAAATATTTCTATTTTTTCTTAATTTGGGCAAATTTCTCCTAAATTAAACATGTTCATACTAGAAATGCATTGGATTTTTTGGAACCCGTTCAAATTTCTTGTTCATATTGCCGGAAAATGGCTAGAATAAAGGTGTCTTCTTCAACATCCAAAAAAAATGGTTCTGAGATTATTAGGGTCTGTGATAGAACACAGTACGAATACTGATTTAATTTTCACTCTATGGGGCTTTCCAATTTTGAGGTTGTATTTGAATACTAATGGAATAAAAAATAAAAAAATTGTATTATTAAAATCTTCTCGGATATCAAAGCAAAAGTTTGACCGTAGTTAATCATCAAATAGAATCTCCATAGTAGCCATACTTATTTTGATTGGAATAGTGATGCAATATCTTGATGTCAGGATCTACAAATTGTTATGATTAAAATTGAAAAAAAATAATATTATTGTAAGGGATGAAGTCCCCTTTGTTCTCCAATTTTTATAATAAAATTTGTTTTTACAGTTAATAATTTAAAAAAGAAGAAGATATTCCTGTATTTCCTTTTCCTTAACGGGGATAATCTAACTTTAATTTCACATTATATGTAAACAAACAAAAAAAAAAAATTAGACCTTTTGAGTTGTAACAGTTTATGAAATTATAATGCGAAGATTGCTACAATTGAAATACATCCAATTTCTGAATAGTTGCTACTACCTGCAAACAACTCCCAAGAAGAGCTACTCTGATATATCATCATCTTTATTGGGTTCCCAACGATCCGTTTCATCAGAAGCCTCATGGTAGTGGGTACTACTCGAGCCTCTCTTTCTTTCTGATGATTTCTTGAGATGATGATGATGATGGTGAAATTGATCTGATTGGGAATAGTATTTGGAGCTAGATCCTGAATCTCGACCAGAATTACTAGACCGCCTTTCACTATCTTCTCCTTTCCCTCTAACCAAACCATCTTCAATGCTGCTGCCAATCTTTCGTCTCTTCGACTTTTTATGTTTAAATTCCTCAGACCAATCGACAGTCAACCAGCGATCATCAGGAGATGTAGACTTTTGTTCTGAACCATCATCACTATGATCACTTCTGTCCCTGTGCCTTCTCCTCCTTGAATGTTGATGATGATACTCAGAATCAGACACATATCTATGTGACTTCTCTCTTGAATGTGATAAATTGCCACATTGTTCGTTGCTCAGATCGTCTGAATGCTTTCTACGAATAATCCTATGGTGTCGCCGAGGTTCACTGGTTCGAACATCTTCCTCACCATGATTTCTTGAACTTCGTGAACAATCAGCTTCTCTTGATTGCGACCTGTGCCATGCAAGTTTACAAAGAAGGTGAAGAATCGGAGAACTTGGCATTTTCTGATAATCAAATATGGCTAATAAAGATATGCATGGTCCCCATGTTCGGAGAATCAGCAAGGTCCACATTAAAGATCACATGAAAAGCAACAAGAAATAGCCTAAATTACAAAATCTACACTTAATCATCTTTGAAAATCACCCATCTATGTCAACAAACTACAAATATAGCCTGAGGGTTGTCTTACATTTTGCAACTGCCCCCTTACGGTGATCAGTTTGCAGTCAATGATTATAAGAAAAAGCTGGTCGAATCTCCCTAGACTTAGAGCTCAAGAGACTAATGTAGCAATCTCTTGTTTTCTCTTTTGAGCCATTCACTATCTTATATCACTTCAAAACTCTCAACAAATGTGCAAAAGGAGTGCTTGCTTGCCTGCTATCTTAATAATTAGCCCCATATATGAATCTAATGCTGAATCGGCAATTTAGTTTCTGATTATATTGAAATAATGGCAAACACCGATTAATTTTAGTTTTGCCACAGGATGGCTGTTCAACTTTCTCTCTCTCAGATCAAACCACAGGAGAGCAAGTACAACCGACACAAACTCAACCCCTTCCCAAACACAGGGGCGCACAAACAAAAGAAAATTAGAGACACAGATGATCATGGAGCTTAGCTAAGCAAAAGTAGTCATTTTCCTTATACAAATTGCAACATTAAGTCATTTTCCTTATACAAATTGCAACATTTTAAGCATACCTGTCGGCATCATTATTCAAAGTTCTTCTGGAATTCTTGTACAGTTTTGGGCTTCTGCGGTCAATCTTCTTTTCATTTTCTACTAATTCATCAGAATAACCAAACAAAGCTGCCATCTTTTTCAGCCAGTATCTTGGAGGTGGTTTATCCCAATCAGCCCACTCATAATCACCACCAGGGTTCCGGAAGCAGTGAATAAAATTGCAGGCCATTCCACGAGAACATGCCTGAGAAAAATTTAGATATCATCACACAGAGAATATACTGCATAGTTCACAGAACACCTCCCAGGGAGGACGATGATTGTACAGTTATAAAAAAAATGTTCAGAAAATACAGTGCAACTTTACCTGAAGTTTTGATTTCATAAACTCTCCACATATAGCAACCTTCCATCTTGTTACCCCAACAAACTCGCACTGAAGCTGGCATACCAAATGAGATAACAATATAAACAATTAAAGTACAGTTGGGAAAAACTACACTGCATAGCATGTATTGCTTTAAAAGCATGCATGAATTTGATAGTGTAAAATGACAACCAAGCCTAGAAGCTTAAGATATGAGAGAGTTGTAATCTTCTGCTGTCCTTTGCAGGCTAAAGTAATGAAAACTTATAACAACGAGGTATAAGCTTTTTAATACTACAAATTTTCTAATGCCAGCATTCATACACAATGAGAATCATTTGTATGTATTCCCCATTCCTACTAATTAAAAGAAAAGTTTCTCATAATTACATACCTACTAATTTAAGAAGAAAAAAACGTTTATCTCATATTTTTTATAAATTAAGATTTGGAATATTAGTTTCCTTTGCTCTTTTGCTTGTCAAGTCATTCTGTATAGAATCATGTCAGTTTCAGAGGATTTTAGGAATCAGGTTTTTTTTGTTCCCAATTATGAAGAGTACTTAGATATGTATGGATGTCTTTCAAAATGGCAGAAAACACTTCCACGATTCAAATTTATATATAGACAATAGATTTAGTAAGCTCAATTCGGCTAGTATAGTCTCTTGCTATAGGTAAGGAAATTTTTATATTTGAGTTCCCAGGTTTATTTTCCTAACTTATCTCTTCTTACACGGAACAAAAGTTTTCAATTCCCTCATTCTTCAGAAGCAAAAACCAACTATACAGTTTCATATAAATTATCCACTATCGTCAGCATGTAATCAGCTTGGGAAAAAGATGAAAACACAGGGTCTATAAACACAGAATGCATCACAATATTAATCAGGCAATAACAGTTGTGTAATATACAGGAGGCAGTACCTGTTTTCCTGCAAAGTAACGACCATTTACTGATTGATAAGCCAGCACAGCAGAATCCAAAGACTTATAGTGCACATAAACATTTCCTCGCAAATGAGATGAACCATTTTTGCACACCTGACACCAGTATTTTATTTATTTTATGTATGCAAGAAGAGACATTTGGCAAATGGCTACTACAATATAAATACTTCCCAACTTATGCCAACAGACAAAAGTAGCATGGAAGTTTAACTTCCATGTCTTGAATCCGTTTATACATTCCACTGATGCAAAAAAATGGACCTTTAGAATGGTGAAGGTTTTTAAAAACAATTAAGTTACAACTTTAAGTGAGTGACTAGTGCCTCTCCTCTAAGGTGTATTCCGGCTAATAATCCAAACTGAAGAAAGCAGGCATACATATTTAATAGTAATATACTAATATTAACTGGAGAAAGTAGACAAACTTTCTGTCAAGAACAAACGACTACCTTGAAATTGACTATCTCCCCAAATTTTAAAAATTCTGTATGTACGTCCTCATAGAACTCTTCATAAGCGCGTTCAACCTCTTCATCTGTGTCCTGGCATAAATAGAGACAGGAGAAAGGTTGATGGCTACAAATAAGCAGAAGCAGTACCAGACAAAAACACGGACTCAAATGCTAAATCCAGAAAATATTGCCATGCTAATCATACTTTAACATAAAGAGTACCCTCATGTATGGGCATTCTAAGAATACTGCAAAAATTTCAAGTTATCACAAATTTATTGCGATTTTTTGATAAAAAGGTAAAAAAACCTACCCCTTAAGTCATGTATTTATCATGAGAATTACACATATCACAATAAATTCACACAAAATCTCAAGATGTTTTGAACCTTTACATTTGACCCTTTGCAGCGAACCATCACAAACACACTGACTACGCCATGAGAAATCACAAGAGATTATGAATGTCACTAATTCTGTTTCCATTATTTATTAATTTTCCTTTCCTAAAATTATAAATTACTCCTCGATATTTAAACTATTATTTCAATAACTCTACAGCTAATTGTATTATATTTTTACTATTATGGGAGATTTGGGAGTACAAACATTTCCTCAATGTGATTCTGTCCGTATCAATTTAATAATCTATTTTAAAAAGTATACCTAGATATATATTATTAATAATTTAGATTTGTAACTTTTATTCCACATATACTACTATATTTGACAGCTGTATATCTTAATAAGTTAAACTTATTTTATTCCAGGAATAAATCTCCAAATTAATTCAACAACATTTTTCTGACTTTCTATGTATTATACACAAATAAAACCCAAACTATGCATCATTAAGGACTCCGCATGACTCCTGTACATAACATTAATAGACTGCAAAACAACTTTTTTTGACAAAGAAATATAGCTCTAAATAAAAGCAGCTTTTACCATTCAAAAATTAAGTACAAGATCAAATCTATGATCTGAACTTGTAGTGTAGCAACACAAAAGAAAAGACAACAAGTAGATGAACAGGAAATCCAAGAAAATTTTAAGAACTGAAAAAGGAACGTTGAACGTGATACTGCATTACTTGAAAACCAAAAAATGACTGGATGGAGACCAAATTCATCCAACGAAACTGCATCTGACATTTTCTTTAAAAGAAACACAAACCATGGCAGTCCTTATACATAGTAAGGCATTGAAAGTTCAAAACATGGGGCCTTTCCACCATTCTTTAACAATTTAGTCCTTCAAGATGATATGCATACATGAGGATAGAAGTCAATCACGGGGCATGTGTATAATGAATTATTGTCTAATATTTGTTTATAGACTATGCTGAAACAAACAATTAACCTAGATTTCGCGAGATACTCTTGCTATTACGTAACATGCATATAACATGTAGTGATATACACAAACCAACAGACTTTAGGTATGCACTTACAGCGACAGGCAGGATGATGTTAACTCGTATATAGGGCATACAGATAGGACAAGATCTTGAAGTTTACACAATACCAAACCTTATGAGGTAACATCTATTGGCAGGAGATCCCCAACTTCCATGAAACAGAAGCTCACCATTATACTAGTGGTAGTTAAGGAAACCATTAGTGTAAAAAAAAAAAAACATACAATACAAAAGATAAAGGATCTCAAGAACATCAAGAAATCAAAATTTGATTGCTAAGAATTAAGGAATAAAAAAGGCATTTTCCTTCCCAAACACGCAAGTGTGACTGATTCAAGCCCAAATCAGCATAGTCACATATCATAAACAGCAACAAGATGTTTAAATAAGGACATTATGGAAGAGAAATATGTAGTTGTGACATAAAACTACAGGCAAACAAGAAGACATCTCAAACATTTTGGTGTACGTGGGTAGTAGTCATGGTGGAGCAGACATACATTCATACACACCAATGTATATTCATTTTGGTGAAACTCCACCAAGCTCAGAAATATGCATCTAATTCACATAGTCATTTTGATATAATCAAACAAAATTGAACCAATTACATATTGAATATAAGACTAGAATATTGAATAATATGCTGTGCAAAAGTTTGCCACAAGGGATAGCAAGAATAGATACACGAACCAAATAAAATGCCACATTCCACGACAGGGTTTAAAAATAAAAATTAGTAAAAAAAAACACAAATGCAGAGAAATAAGAACTAACATAGATGTATGGGTAGCATTACTATCTTCAACTATTCACACTGTCATATTTGCTTATATGCATTTCAGTTATAAACAATATTGTCACCTACATCGCTCAGCAATGTTTTAACATAGGAAATGGCATTGTATCCAATGTTTAGCATCATGGATCATAGATATCCTTCTTCTATCAAGACGAAAGAAGTTACAAAAAAAACAAAACAGAACCAGTAATGGAAAACGAAGCATCAAGTTATTCACGTTACAATAGAAAACAACTGCATATAATGTTCTGCAACAGATTTAAAACACACTGCAATTTTAAATATTCTTCACTTTCTCATGAAGCAAAAAAATAAAATGTGAATTTCATTCTCAGAGGTTTGTCAGGATATAAGTTTCAAGTAAAGTGCAACCTATCAGAACTCAGAAGCATATAACCATGAATTGCATTGCTGTATACATAATTAATTAGAGCAGGATACTAGTGTCTCATGAAGATCTCATTAACAGACCTCAAGACCCTCATCTTGCTCCCAAGCTAGGCCAGGACCATTGTACATGTTTTTGATAAGAAAAGTGCAGGATTTATCAGGGTAGAAGTGGATTCTGCTACAACGTGAACCAAATCTGCATGCCCCTGTTTTGAGGTGGAAAGGGCAATGAGCTTTATCCTGCCAAACATATAACCAAGAGACGAAATGTAACTTATCCCAAGAAGGAGACACGGGATCAAAATCACCAGCACTTTCCAAGGTATGAGTAACACTTCAATGACAAATATGCACTAAGAATTTCCACAAGGTAGACCAATTCAAAAGAGATATGACATATAGTTATACCTGCTCTGTACCAAAGTTTGGAGTTTCTTGAGCAACATTTTGTAGAAGCTCTTGAGCTGAAAGAATAGGTGCATTTTTATAGTCTGCAAAAACTTCCGACTGGGGAGGAAGAGGGTTTGATGTGGGCCTGTTGGGATCCTACATTATCAAGGAATTCCAAACATAAGCCTATTGATACTGTAACCATCTGAAAGATCAAACGTGAAAAAAAAGAAGAGAAACCTCGTTCAAAAAAACTTGGTCGGCTTCTTTCTTTTTCACCCTGACTTTTTTCTTTTTTACAATAATCTCATTGCCCTGCCAAATAATTTCAGGAGGTCCTTCTTCCACATACTCCCATCCATCTTCATCCACTTCATCCACAGGTTCAACCTGTATGAGTAAACCCATATGACTTTCAACAATATATAATTAATAAGTATATGTGTGCGCAGCCATACAACAATGCAACAGTCTAGCAATAATAAGAATGATTCCAATTATAGATTGCAATGGGCTTCCTATATAACTGATTAGTAAACCACAACTCCCTGAGAACAAAGAATTAGAATAAAATAATTTGAAGAAATTCCCAGTTCCAAGTAAAAAAGAGTTCCATATTAAAACACTCCAACAATTTCCCACAAGAAAAAGAATAAGATCAAATCCAAAAAAAATGTCACTTCCCATCCGGAGGCATCACTAATTATGAACTTTCAGATAAACTTAATAAAAATTTGAAATGTTAGTCAGTTCGTAGGACTATCAGAAAGCCATATTTGAAACATAATTTCACACATTTACCAGATTCCCTGAGAAGATCAACATTTAGAAGACATTTAAATGAAACTATTTGACTAAAAAGAAAATTACCCTGGTCCACTATACTTCAGTCCCTCCACTAAACTCTAACAGACGCATCATTTTATGGCATATGAAAGCATTATATACCTCCTAATCTGACTTCACTTCCTCATTAAGCCCAAGTTTTATCCATTTACAGTCCACTTAGCATAACACAACAGTTTGTAACCCAAACCACCAACAATCATATGCATGCACCATTATACAAGTCATGTGGTATCTCAATAAGTAAGCAACTATTTATCTGTTTCAATTCAAAGTGCCAAGCCTTGTTTTGAATTGTCCAAATGCCCCATATAACACATATGAACCTATCCATTCTCATTCCGTTAAACGTGTAGTTTGATGCCCATTATTTATTCAGCTGAAATGTCCTTGTACAAAAATGCATATCCAGATATACATTAGGTACAGATATAGTGTAAAATTGGACCTGATTTCGTTCCGATTGATGCTCTTCTTCCTCAGCTCTTCGTCTTTTCTCCTCCTCCTCTAGAGCTTTCCTTTTCTCCCATTCTTGTCGAACCTTCCTCTCCTTCTCCTCAAATTCTCGCAATTCTTTCTCCGCTCTCAACTTTTCCTGCTCTTCGTCGGCTTGGAGCCTTAGCTGCTCCTCGAGATCATTGAGTCGAGCCTCCTCCTGTTGGCGCGCCAACTCCGCCATTTCCTTCCTCTTTTTCTTCCTCTTCTCCTTCTTCGCCGCCTTCCTCCTCTCTTGACGACTCGCCGCCGCGCATAGCGTCGCCTCTGTATGAGTGTTATTATTATTATCTCCTTTCTCTTCTTCTCCCACCTCCTCGTCGTTAATCACGCTTTTATGTTCAGACATCGCTAGGGTTTCCGACTTTGAAGAATTCTCTGGGTTTTTGTATGGACAAAAAATCCAAGCGTGATTGTTATTGATTGATCTGGAAAATTTGTATCAGGAGTTGCAGGTCGCCAATTAGCAAATTCTAGCCTAGGTCCGACCATTTGACCCAGTGCAACTCACCCGCACCATCTTCAAAAAGTGATTACTTTGAAGTTTAAAAAAAAAAAAAAAATCAATTCTATATTATTTGAAGAATTTAGAATATATTTTGAAGAAGTTAAAAAAATCTGTTTTTGGATTTTTAAAATTGATTCTTTCAGTAAACGTATGAATTAATTGAATTTTCAAACACTTTTGAAATAACTTTATTTAAAAACATATCCCACTTTTGATTTTACTACAAAAATCAATTAAAATCACTTTTAATTTTACATTAGAGTTTTAAAACACACCTTAAATTTTGGTAAAATGGGCTAGGTACTTTTCCAACGAGTGTAATTTTATATGAATATGGTTCATAATAAATTTATCATTAAACTGTTTTAAAGTATCGAATATGAGTATGTATAGAGTGAAATTGGTTCATGCATGAATCATTGAAAGATATTAATTATTTTCACTAAAGAGTATTAGTTGTTTTCACAGTCTTAGTTTAGTTTTAGTAAACAACTAATATTCTTCAGTGAAAATAATTAATATCCTTTAGTGAAAACAACTAATATTTTTTAATGAAAACAACTAATGCATTTCAATGGTTTATATATGAACCATTTTCACTCTATACTTTGTCATTGTATATTCGATCAGGAATATCGGTAATTTTATCAGGAGTATCATTAATTTGGGTTCAATTTTTTTTTACAACAATTATAATATAATACCATCGATCCAAATTAATGATTTTCCTAATGAAATTGTCGATACTCTTGGTCAAATATTCAATATTTTAATATAGTTTCATTATAAGTTTATCATGAACTATTTTCATATAATATTTTACCTTCCCATCATGGTCCTATCAAATATGGTTGATAACCCATTACATATTTAATTTGATCTTAATTTAAGTGCATTTTTAAAAAAAATACTCCTATTATTATTGAAAAATCACTCTTATTTATACTGAAAAATTACCTATTGTTCTTTATTATTTGTATTAAAAAGGGATAGGGGGCGACTTTTCAGTGATAACAAGAATAAATTTATAAAAATGAACTCGAATTGCATAATGCACTTAGTGCATAATAGGCTTACTTATTTAATTTGGGTTGCCTATCCTTTGACTAATATTTATTTCGAGTATGTATAGTACTAGTGTGAAACTTAAGGGGCGCTTGTTTCGAAATTTTCAATGGAATGAGAATGAAAATCAATTTTACCTCTTTATCCTTGGACATGTTGAATGAATGATTGCCTTCATTGTGATTACATTACTAGTGTTGTGCTCTAATTTTTTTTAAAAAAATGGATAAAAATAAGGTTTTTGGTTGTGGAATGGGGGAAAGATTGAGGAAGATTATTGTAAGAAGTGAGAAAAATAATCAAATGGGATAATGATTACCTTATTTATGAGGGAAAATAATGGTGCGAGTCATCTTTTATTATCTTTAACCACTATAATTATCATATATTTGTTCTCATTCCATTATCATTAAAGAATTCTCAAACGAAACGCCATTTTATTCATACATAAATCACTTTGCAATACTATTTAGCAGAACAACTCATACTCATTTGTGTAAACAACTAATACCCTTTAATAAAAAAATAATACCCTTCATACTCTTCAACTCATATGCTTTAGTGAAAACAACTTATACCTTCTAAAAATAGTACCCTTCAGTGAAAACAACTAATACTCTTTGATGAAATAATTAATATCCTTTAAAGTGGTTTACGTATGAACCAGTTTCACTCTATATTTTGTCATTTATCCCAGACTAAGGATTTGTATGCACCAGGTACATCGTGCAACTCAAATGTATTTTAAAATAGTTAGAGTTATTTTCACTTAATAGTAAGGGTAATTTACATTAAGCAGTCACACTTAATGTTGTCCAACCATAACTATTCAGTATAAACAACACTTATTGTTTAAAAATACACTTGAGTTGCACGGTGCACAAGAGACTTACTCTTATTTCAGTAGTGTTGATGTTGCCACCGACACTGCCACATTAGGAAAAACATCATAATGGGCTCTTTCATCAAATGTTACTTCTTTTTTCTTTCAATGTTGCGCTTAATATTCTCCAAGATTAGAGAAAGTTTGTGATGTTAATGAATAATTGGAATACTCAAGATTATGCGGTTACATATCAAGCATGAAGGAAATAAATTCCACCATGTGGTGGTTATTGTAGGAATTATGGGAAATTAAGTTGAATTTTTTTCTAGATCATTCTCAATGGATCTATGCATGGAAATGTGATTCTACAAAAGACCTATAAATAGAAGACTATGTCTACATCAAACGTTATATTGGTCCCACTTGGTAATAGAAAAGGGATAAGAAGTCTAGAAATGGGGGATTTGAATAGACTTCTATCTCCAAAACCAAAATTTTGAAAATAAAAATATCAGAAGACTTGGTGTCTTCTGATCAGAGTAATCTGGTAAGGTTTGAGTTGGTTTGTGCGGAAGCTGATATTACTAAGTGTTTGGTAAAAAACCTTTATGCAAAACTTTTAAAGCAAAACAGAAAACGTGCAAGTAAATAAAAGGACATGCGATGTATAGTTGTTCGGATATAAAATCCTACGTCCACTCTCCCTTCGTCAAGGGGTCTTCCTTACTCACTTTCTCACCTACATATTGGAATTGACAAGTATCATTTCCTTGTTTACAATCTAGTAGATCTTTCAAAACAACTATTCAAATCACTGCAACTTTTCTATCAGATGAATAAGTTGAGTACAACTCCTAAAGAGTGAAATAACGAGTGTAAAACTGTGAGTACTGGAATGCTTGAATGTATATATGCTTGAGTGTTCTTGCGAGCGTGTCTCTCTTCATTCCAGTATCTTGGTATTTATAGGGGAGGATGGAGTTAACCGTTGGAAGGGTAATCAATTTAAATCCCCTATTCTTTGAAGTTAATCAATCATTGACTAATTATTGATTGTGGTTGGTGAGATCTTGATTGATAAAGCGTGTTAACTTTTTTAATTCGTATCTTCAATTTGTCTTCAATCACCAACGATCTTCAACTTCCTTTTGAAACTTGATTTCTGTGTGAGAACTGAAGGAACCAGAAGACTCCTAGTCTTCTGTTCCTGACCAGACTAGTGATCTGATAGAGTGTATCGATTCTTGAAGTGTTTCTAAGGCATTCTTAAATCATTAGCCTAGTCTGGTTCTTGGGATTCTTCCGGTCTAGGGTAAGCTGGTAACTTATCTAGTAGAAGTCTTCTGATCTGAGTCTTCTGGTAAGCTTATTCCCCTTAGATTAAGTCATATTCTAATCATTAGCTGACTAACAGGTTCAACTGATCTTATTACATCATCTGGTTTTAACATCTTCAACACTAACAACAAAATATATCCTAACACGTTAAGACTTAGTTGAGTATCAAATTATAAAGTGTGGGGCACATTTAGATTGATAGGGCCACTAAGTTCTAATTTTACGTTCCTGTCTCTACATATTACGTTGTTCAACAACAATAGATCGATTGTTTACTCAAGTAGATAGAGTTTATTAGCATAGACATATATCAACTTTGACGATGTATTTATACACTTATCCATTTAGATCGATAGGTGCATATTGGATCTTGTATTTGCTATTCACTCTGTGAATCTATCTTTATATATTTTGTAATGTTTGTTATAGTGAAACATTTCGCCATGAGACACTCATAGTCTTTTTTAATCTAGAGGTGATTGAGTCTTTCAATGTTGTCATTGTTGTTACACTGAGTGTGCCAACGTTCTAAGTAACATTACTCTTTTTATACTATATTTTGTTTAACATTGTACATGACACAACCCTTTCAATTGGTATAAGAGTAATCTGATGTCTGATTGACTAGTTCAATTGGTGTTAGAGCATCTAACATCAATCAGACACCCTTTCAAGTAGGACATGTTTAATTCTAGTCGCCTATCCTTGGACCAATATTATTTTATTGGGACTCTGATTTAATTTTGATTATTTTAGATTATGAAAAAACAGTTTTACTCTTTAAAATTAATTATTTTCAAAAATCATTTATTTATATTTTATTGCACTATATTTTTTTAATATACTGAACTAAACTCCCTTTAATAAAATGACAGATTAATAAACTCTCAATTTTATATTTTTTAACATTAATTGATAATTTTTTTTTATTATTAAAATCTACGCTATTTAGCATGGATCAAGGGCTAAAATTATTAAAACGTGAAAGATATGGGATTAAATTGAGAATTTTGAATGACACCCCGAATTTGAATATGGTGTTGCAAGTTGCAGGGAAAAGTGTGAAGAGGCATGAGCGGTGCCGACGCTAACCTGAAGACGGTGCTGATAACCGGGATCAGCCGCGGCCTTGGTAAAGCCCTAGCACTCGAAATGGCCAAGCGCGGCCACACCGTAATCGGCTGCGCCCGCTCCGCAGATAAACTTTCCTCTCTCCAAGCGGAGCTCGACTCCGCCTCCGGCACCAACCACCTTATCATGAATGTTGATGTGGTAATTTTTTTTTATCTCTAATCTCTTCCGCTTCTCCTTTCTCTAAATTAATTATTTACTGTTCGATTAGAGCTCTGACAAAAGTGTTGAGGAGTTGGCACGAGCCGTTCTGGAAAAGAAGGTTATTCCTGATATCATAGGTATCTTTTTTTTTTTTTTGTATGAGAATCTTTTGTTTTTGATTATACATTGTCATGTGTTGCTGTAGAAATGGCCTCCTTGGCGTTAAACAAATTGTATGTTGTAAAATTACCTCTGATACAACATTTCATAGTTAGTATAACAAATGTATAATTTTCCTGTTCAGAACAATCGAGTGGTAATTGATAATTGTAAAATTTAAGAGAATCCAAGTAAGATATGTGCCCTAACCAATAGAAGAGGGAAAATGGGTCCAAACCTATGTGAACCACTGTACTTTAATCATCAACTTTTGTGAGCGTACAAGGTCTCTTGTTAATGGAAAATAAATTGTGTGGATCAAATAAAAAATTCCAATATCCGAATACTACTTATAGAAAAAGGGATTCTGCGCCGTCTAGATTTGTGGCAAATATTACACCCATTGGATAATGAGTTGTAATTGAAAATTGGCATATGTGTTACTAATTATTTTGTGCCACTGGGGATAGGCAGAATTGGGGTTGTACATAAGGGTGCTATCAGTAATTGGTGTATGGCTTGTGCACATAGGCTTACTAGCTCTAGTGTCCTAATCCAAGTGCCCTGTGCTATATCCTCTAGATTGTTAAAACCACGGTGTTGATTTCTCCGGTGTTCTTACTTCTTATCACCAAATTCAGCAAAGTTTCCAAAGCTAAGTGGTGGATCAAGAGAACTATCACTTTCTACTTTGCAATTTTTTTTTAGATATTTTTCATGTTTTACTAGGGGTTAGCGTCCTATACATTTAGTTTCAAAAGTTGATCCCACATCTATGTCTAGATGACTGATTGCTTTTCCGATCTCTCAACTTCTTGTTCCAGTCAGCTTAGCCATACAACTTAAATCACTCATTTAACATTGAGGCCCTTTGCCGTGGTCACAAATTAACCTTAACTTCTCTTTTGTTCTTCGGTATGTACCTCTACCCTTACCAATACCAGTTCCCCATCCCTGCTGAATCTCTACCTTTACCACCTCTACCAGTTGAGGTACTTTATCAATCATTGCTGTATTCTAAAATCTAAATAGAGTTAGGAAAATAAATTGTACACCCTACTGTTTTCTTACTCAGAGAAACCATTCAGTAACCCTTGTTCACAGTAGGCAGAGGCTTCATGAATAGAATTTGATTACGTACATTCTCATAGTATCCATCCAAAGTCCAAACCCATCAACAACTATATTATTTTAGATTCATATAATTTTCTGCTGGAGTCTCTTCTGTGTCACTAGCACAAGGAGGCACTGTTATTCAAAGCCGAGCCGAGTACTCATTATCAATATAAACGACCTGAGTTTGAGCCCTAATGAGTTGAGCCGAGCTCTCTAGCTGCTCATTTTTTTTAACAGCGCTTAGGAGGCATTAGGAATCAAAATGGCATACTCATCCCACTGCCATTTTAGTTGAAGTAAACCACTAAAGTTACATAGCATTGATCAATATATGAGATTTGCTTTTGACTTTTTGCAGCTGATAGAGTTAAGGACCATTACATTACCCAAATCTCTGAGTAACTTCTTTCCAAAGCTTCTTGGAGGAATTCACATACAAGACATTAACTATTTCCTTAGACATGGAATTTAAAATCCACGACTTGAAAATAATCGACTTTTTTTTCTTAATTAGATGAGTTTTCATCAGGCATCTCTATTTTACCTTTTTATAAACCATAATTTGATCTTTGCTCCTAGGACAATCTTCATAGCTCGACTCCAGGTAAGAAAATTATCAGAAGGATTAATCTTGGGTTGTTTGAGCTTGAAGATATAATTGATCACAAGTTGCAAATTGGAATATGAGCTTCTCAGACGAACCAAAACTACTACGTTTTTATGCAGTATAACCTAAAATGAAAGAGGAAAAATAGGTAAATCTATGCTTTGTAACTGAGTAATGAGCTGGAGATACATTTTACAAAAAGGCTCTCTTGGTCTGGGGTTTCAACATTCTTACTTTGATAGATACACTTCTAATGATGATGTGGGTTGCGTTGCCTATACTTCACGAAAACATTATAATTGTGAATTGCTTTGGATGGACCCTGTTGAAAATTCTAGTATTAGTCAAAGGTGAAAAATGAAGATAAAACCATAAAAACTTGAGAACTTAATTTATTTATTGATTCCCTTGTTCTCTGAACTAGGAATAAACTCTTTTTGTGTCTGAGAAAGTACGATTGTTTGATTAGCTCCTTTATCTGAATGCTTGATGATGCAATTGACGTAGTATATCTTATAAGATTCCTCTGACATAACGAAATTTTTGGCATTTCCCAACAGATTTCCTTAAATTTATGTGATCACATTTTTGTCGTTGCACAGAACAGTATAATGAGATACCTTTAGGATTTACCAGCGCTGGTTTATATTCAATCTTCATTTTCCTCATTGTTTTTCCAAATTATGTGAATTAATGAATAAAATATTTCCAGTAAACAATGCTGGGACAATAAATAGGAACAATAAATTATGGGAGGTTCCAGAAGAGGAAATTGATGCCGTCATCGACACAAATGTCAAGGGGACAATAAATGTACTGCGCCACTTCATTCCAGTAATGATTGGGAGCAAACATGGTATAATTGTCAACATATCATCTGGATGGGGAAGATCTGCTGCCGCACAGGTAACTTAGATTAGGATATGTCTATTTTTTCTCACAATCTTTTATTTTTGGGTAGTCGTATATCATTTAATGTAAAATATTAATATACTATGTTTTACTCCCCTTCCAAAATGATTGTCGCTTTTATGGTTTTGTATAGAATTAAGGAACACAAATTTTTGGCATGTTTATCCTCAAATAAAAGGGAAAGAGAGGAGAGTTGTGTCTGGGGGAAAATATATTTTCCAATAAAAAGAAATTTTGTAGGGTAAATTAGAGAGAAACATGGGAAAATAGCTAAAACGATTTTTTTTTTTTTTTTTTGTTTGAAACAAAATTTATTTCCGAAAGAGAGACAAATGAAACGCAGGGAGTATTAGTTTTAGTGTGTGATGTGATAATAGGTGCCATTTTAGTTGTTAATTCAGTATGTCTGACAACACAACTTCTAGAAGAATAACTGTGCTCTGTTTCGCTTCTTTACTTTAAAGTGTTGCTTAACACAATACTATTATCTAAGAACTCAACAAACCGCAGGGTGAGGTAAGCATTTCAAAATACATAATTAGGTGACAGCAGAGTATTTGTGAACATTTCTTAGTTTCAATTTCCAAGTTTATGAAGTTGGTCTGATCTATGATTTGAGTTGTGAATCTCATATCTTGAGCACCTAAGTTTTCAGGGCCTCTCTTTAGGACCATGTTACTTATGGGCTGAGACTTTTTTTTAAACTAGGTGGCTCCTTATTGTGCTTCCAAATGGGCAGTGGAGGGTTTAACAAGGTCAGTTGCAAAAGAGTTGCCGCCTGGATTGGCTGCTGTTGCGCTCAGTCCTGGTGTCGTTAATACTGAGATGCTTCAATCATGTTTTGCGAGTTCAGCTGCTCTATATCCAACGCCTGAATCATGGTACTCTCTCAATCTCTTCTGTGTGCTCGCGTTGTGACTAAAGTGATGTTTGGTTTGAGTGTTAAATGGATTAAAACCAACTTTTGAAATCTAAGTGATTTTGAATTCCTGATAAATAGTATGGTGCACCGTGCATGTTTATTTTGAGAATTCGAGGAAGGTGAGATTTAACTTTATGTCAAATCAATGTGTAAGAGTGAATGATGTATTATTATATTGTTGTTGGGTGTAATTGTAATAATTGAATGTTCTGAGTTATGATTTAAATATATTAAAGTGTTATGTGGTTTATACGTGTTGTAGTGATGATTTTAATAAACCGGGTTTCAAAATTTCGAAGTAGAACAGGTTTAGATTTGCAAATTAAAAATCTGTTTTTTTAAAGATTTGCAAATTTAAAATCTGGTTATTAAAACCAAAAACAAACATCAATGTGTTGCTCCGTTGGGTGTAAAATACACGTCATTATATGTGATGAGGGAGTCTTGTGTGAGATGGTTTCATAATGAAAAAGATCTCAATCATTGTATTTGAGTCATATCTTCCATCAAAACGTGGTTGGGTTGGACCCCATAAACTCGTGGATCATATAATATAAGTAAATGAGATATGTCTCATGCATGAAATCATCTTGATAAGTTTTTGTCTACGTGTAGAATGGAATACTTCACACACAATAATAGTTGCAAGATATGATGGATATTGGTCTGTTATATGTATCTATAAGCTGTTTTGTCCTTTTCGTTTATATTTTTCAAATTTAACAGGGCTCCCAGGGCGGCCACTCTGATACTCCATTTGACAACGGCGGACAACGGCGCGTCTCTGACCGTCTGAATGTTGAGTACATCAGGGGTGGGTTACTTTAAACGAGTCTATAGCAAATTGAGCTCTAATTTATAAGAAAGTAAACAAGATTCGAAATTCAAGTCCATGCTAAAATTCTGCACCATCTAATGATCATTTTAGCCAAATGTCGTGAGTACTCTGACGACGTGGGAACATCAGTTTTAGTGTAGCAATTATGTCTTCTACTTTGTCATTCATTTGCTCATTATGTTGAGAAACTAACTATAATTGTATCTCTTAGTCATTATTTTGCGTATTTAAGTTGTAATTTTGTTATTATATATAAGTACTCCCAGAATCAGTGTATTTAGCGTCCTTTTAATGGGTTAAGATTTTTTATTACACAAAGCATGTATATAAGTGTATACCATGCACTTGAATTTTAAACTCAATTCTAAGAGCCCGTTTGACTGCATTTATTTAAAACATTTTATAAGCTTTAACATCTTATAAGTTTTTTTAACAATTTATAAGATGTAATTTTTAATTAGCTTACAAGTTGTAAAGGGTTGGTTAATACAACTTATAAAATCTTTGAGAATATATAATAAATATTTTTTTACTTTTTATTTTAATATAAAATAATTTTTGTTTTTTTATTTTTTTATGTTGAAGTAGAAGTGGAGGAGGAGGGGTGGGATGGTTTCAAGGTGGGGTGGAGCCTGGTTAGAAAAATAAGTTGAGAAATTTTAACTTATTTTTTTACAACTTATAAGTTGTTAGGAGCTTATTTTATGATCTTCTAAGTTGCGAAGAGCTTATTTTATGATCTTATAAGTTGTTAATCATCTTATTTTGTCAAATACATTGATAATACTTATATGCTCTTAAACAACTTATAAGTTGTTATAATAAGCTCAGTCACCCTCTAAATTCAATTTTGAACTTTTAAATTAGAAGTATATAATTAAAAAGATTTGGGTATTGTTGATAATCATTAATGATATTGTTAGTTGTTGTTTGAGATATTGTTGATTATTGCTTAGAATATTGTTAATTATTATCTGAGATATTGTTGATTGCTACTTGTGGTATTTTGTTGATTTAAAAAACACGGGTAACATTGAAATGTGTGTTTTTTTTTTATATTTTTTGCCATTACACAAATGATGACATAGAATTATTTTAAATGCATGAACACAAAAAAATTTAATTAATTGAAACAAATAAAGGTGGGATTGTATAAGAATAAGATTTGTTTCAGTGTGAACAAGTGATGAGAGATCTTTCACTATTCTCTTTGTTTTAAAATAAGTGTTGTTCTAAAAATTTCGTATCTTTTATATTTTGAATTCGAATTCGGGGCAAATTAGAAAAAAAAAAAAAAAAAAAACTAAAACGATACTTATTTTGAAATAAAATTTAACTGCTAGAACGACACTTATTTTGAAACAATTAGAATATTGAATTACAGTGTCACAACATATTTACAGGGATGAATCAAATCTAAGATTTTAAAAAGAGATATAAAAGATGACTACGACTAATTATAACCCTGAAATTACTATATATCCCTTTGAAACATTTTTGGACCAAACTGTCCTTAAATTAAGTGACCATTGTTATAAAATATACCATCTATGTGAAAAATGGTCGTTTCTTTCGATTTTTATTTTTTTGTTTTTGTTTTTGTTTTTTATATATTGAAGTTTATTATAAGGTATTGTGAGATTTTTTATAAATAAAGTGATTGTTTATAGATAACATTTCACATAATTTATAATACCCTCCAAAATATAAAAAAAAAAAAAAAGGAAAAAAAAAAAACAGAACAATTTTTCACGAACGAAGGGAATAGCTGTTATAAAATATAGAGTAAAGAATGAAACATGAAGAATAAGATTATGATCAAGTGTGTTTTTATCTTATTCAAGATCATTGTGTATATATAAATGAAGGCTCTAAATGTTAATAACATAACGAGTCATATACTAATTTTGAATAATGATATATTAGTGGTCTGTACAAATTTAAATAATGATATAATAATGATATATTGGAGGACATTTACTAATTATTTATAATACTTCCCCTTAAATGTTTATTTTAGCGACAATGTCTCGTTAAAATCTTACTAAGAAAAATCCAGTGGAAAGGAAAAAGAGTACATTTTCCATTTGAACCCATCATTAAACATTTTTCAATAATCTTATGCACCATCTTTTCAAATGTTAAAGTTGATAGTGATTTAGTAAACGAATCTGCATTATTGTTACTTGAACAAATTTGTTGAATACAAATTTCATCATTCTTTTGTAGATCATGAGTGAAGAAGAATTTTGGTGATATATGTTTTATTTTATCTCCTTTGATGAATCATTTCTTCAGTTGAACGATATGCAGACAACATTATCTTTAAACAAAGTTGTAGGAACTTCCTTGTCCAAATTCAAGTCACATGACTCTTGAATATTTTCTCTTTTTCCCTTTTTTTATCCGAATGATGAGAACATAGTCTTTTTGTTGATGGTCATCAATCTTCATTTTTTGTTATGTATAATAAAGTTGTTTCTCACACTGACCTCATTAGTTGTATCTTTTTTTTTTGTGTAAATTTGATGAGTATTGTTTATTTATTACTGCATTGTTTCACATAAAATTGAAGCATGTTGTTCAGTTGTGTTAATGCTATTACACAATATATTTTTCATTGAATTTCTAAGGTGTTGAATTTATAAACTGTTGTGGTACATGATTTGAGAATTTATCAATGGTAATGGGAATAAGAACAATTATATAGTAATTATAGTGGTTAATGAGATTAAAAGATGATCATCACCACTATTTTCCTTCTCCTATGTAAGGTAATTATTACCTAATTTAATTATTTTTCTCCCTTCTATTATCTTCTTCCCCAATCATTCCCCCATGCCACAACTACAAATCTTCATTTTATCCATTTTTTTTTCAAAATTAGAGTAAAACACTAATAATGTAACCACAACATAGACCATCTTTCATTCAACACACGCAAGGGCAAATAAGAAAAAATAATTTTCATTATCATTACCATTAAAGATTTCAAAACAAACACCCATGAGTGTATGCCACATTATGTAAATTGAATCTTTTAAAAAATAAGTGTGTTTAATTTAATG
The DNA here is from genome assembly GCA_947034835.1 of Ballota nigra. Taxonomy (NCBI): domain Eukaryota; kingdom Viridiplantae; phylum Streptophyta; class Magnoliopsida; order Lamiales; family Lamiaceae; genus Ballota; species Ballota nigra. Next base: position 89,981,856 of record OX344722.1, on the reverse strand, counting down.
AAAGCCATAGGCTAAAATAACATAAAAGACTCCATCATGGTTGAGATATTTTACAGATTATTTACAAGTAACGTGCAACCCACGTGGTATACAACTAATCATAATGTGATATATGTGTAGTAAATGATTAGTAAGGTCAAGTAAATGATTAGTAAGGTCAACATAGGCAATTCACAATGATTATTAACTCAATTAGTAATTTATAAACCTGGTTGTAACATTTAATGATGGAATATTAAAAGTTGTATCAAATATTCATTTTTCCATTTTTTTTACCGGTTATTTTTTTAGTTAAATCATATAAATCTTTCAATCAAATGATCTATCTTGAGTAGGGATGGTTCGGTAAGATATACCAAAAATTTCGCATCATACTGTATATTGTACCAAAATTTTCAGTATTGAAAAATATCTACCGGTACCGTACCAAAAATTTCGCTATACCGAATTCAGGCATGAGAAAAATGCATACCGATATCATACCGAAATTGTATATCGAAATTTCGGTATGTTACCGTTTCATACCTAGTATAAAATTTCGTACCGAATTAATATTTTACACACATTTTTGTTGATAAATTAATTTAATATGCATCTCTACCAAAAAAAAAAATCTACTGCTAATGTTGAAAAATACGAAAGACATCATCTGTAGAGAACAAAATAGATCTAACATATAGAAATAATAAACCTACAAAAGTAGAAGAATTCACTAGAAATTCCAAATATTGATGTGCAGAGCGGTGGAGTAGTGTCGATGTAGCAACTGAGAGCATCAAACTCGGCTTAGCAAGAAAGAGAAGTGAAGTCGATGTCGGCGTCGGTGTAGAAACTGCAGCGGCCAACCAAGAGCAATGGCGTCGACGTAATAATTGCAACGGCGGAGATATTGTCGTTTGTTACCAGAAAATAGAGCAGAGTGGAAGAGGCAAAAATGAGAATGACGGAGGAGATTGCATCGAATTGCTAGGGGTACCTCAATTTAGTTAATTGTTGGGCTTTAGATTGTCATGATTGGGCTTTTGATAATTAATGGGTTGAGCACATATGGACTTTGACTTGAGATTTTGATGGGCTTCAGACTTTATTTAATAATTACATATTAAAATAATATAAATAAATTTTAAAAAGTTAGTATACCGATACCGCGATATGTCTATTTTTCATACCGTTACTATTGATGATCGATTCTAATCATGTGGATTAGTGACTGTTTTAAATCGAAATTAGGATTACCAAATAATTTCATGTGATTGATTACTACCTTAGATAGTAAATGCAAAAGATTGGATTAGAAAATCGTAAATACGTGTATTGATTAAGTATTTATTTCGTATGTGTGCGTTTTGTGGTGTATGAGTGTGTGTAGGGAGATTTTTGTTATTTTTGAACTTAAATTTTATAAATGGAGAGCAGCTTATTTATACATTCCACCAAGTTGGTGGTGGACTAAACCTTTGGACTTCTTAGCTTGCATGCTTGGCATGTGTCTATTTTGACTAGTTTTATCTTATCTAAGTTAAATCTTAGTTACAAAGTCTTCTTTTGAGTTTATCTCGTCCAAAGAGTTGTTCGTCATTGCTTTGTTTGTTGATCTCTATCATGTACTCTTCATTATTAGTTGTTGGCCTTCTGGGAATAGGGGTGCAAAGTTGTCGCCCATGATTCCACGGTAGGTTTATTCAATTTGGATCTCCATATCTTCTACGTGAGTTGCTCGTCGAAAGCTGTTCGCTAAGTGCGTAGGTAGACATAATGGGCACTTCTCCAGTCGATTTATGCACCACCCGTACATCATACTTGTTCGTCACATATACATTGATTAGCCGACGCTATAATCTATACTTAGGCCGCAAAACTTGTTCGCCTAATGCACAATGATGTTCGCCTATTAACAATGGCCCCCTAGACTGACTTTATATTGACCAGAACGAGCTACTTTGGTCCGAGCAAATGGAGTCGGGCTATATTTCAGTTGAATGATTGGATGAACAGCTCATCCTGGGCGAGCTACTTGACTGCGACCTTTCGTATTTCTAGGTTGGGGGCTTCTCCGAGGGATGACGTGGGCGGCATGATTATGCGCCGGCCACGCGCGTGCTAGATCGAGGCCACACGCCCCTCTATTTGCAAATAAGTCCTTCAATTCTTGGCTTTTAGTGTAAATTACCCCATTCTTCATATTTTGATCCCAAAATTTTCATAAAAATACGGGGTTTACCCCATTTTTTAATGAGTATATAAATGGGAAGTTATAAATTTTTTCCCACTTTTCCACTTCCAATTTCAAAATTTTCGGCAATCACCATATTTTTTGGCGGCCTTTTAGCTTTTCTGGCTTTCTTCTAGCTTTTCTGGTGTCCTTTTGTATTCTAGCTGCTGCTTTACATTCCAAGGTATTAGATTTCACTTTCATTTACACTTTTGATCTTTCATTTTCTTTTTATTCTTCCCGAATTCCTGAACCGCCACCATCATTGAGAAAGTGCCTCCGTCACTGATATATTGCCGGAATTAACTTCTTTGACATCTTAAATACTCCAAAAATCACCTATTTGTAAAAAATTCCATGTCCTCCCAGTCAAGTAACGACAATCCTCCATTAAACTTTGAGAAATGTCCTCTCGAAGTCATTCCCTTCGAAGGCCAACCCCTTTTTGAAATATCATCGAAAACCGACCCAAACACGGAATCTGTGGTAAGACCCGTGGAGGATACTGGTGCTCGCCCATCTGGCAAGGAGGTTGTCGAAGTTGTTCATCAGGAATCAAGCGAGGATGGGTCATCGAGCTCCAAATCTAAAGAGGAGTCGGATCCCGAGTACGACGAGCTGACTTGGGAGTTTCGGGAAGGAATAAAGTTTCTTAGCCCTACCTTGATGGAGAATCAGATCTCCACAGGAGTTGCTCGCCCCTTCGAATGGCGAGCATATTCAGAACAATTTGCGAATACCTTTAATTCCCCAGAAAGACAAGTCTTGAAACTGGTGAGGACCGAGTATCAGGCGAGCAGGATTATGAGTATTATTCGCAAGGATGAGCTCAACCTGATACGAGAGACTACAAAATTCCGCATGACATCTTCATGTGGGCCCCCAAGAAGAAGGAAAGAGCTGATTGCCCTCCTCCCGGATACACATCGATCAACATTGATACGTTGATAGCAGGATTAAAGTTACCCCTACCTCCGATTGTTGGTCGGTTCCTCGAGGTGACCACCTTGGCTATCACCAAGATCACCCCAATCGACTGGATGAACTTGCTCGACATTATGAGCTTGTTTGTCCTGAAGGGTTATGTTGATTGCATCACTCCGGACGAGGTCAACTACATGATGACGATCACAGCCTGTTCGGCCGCAGAGAAAGGATACTTTTACTTGAAAGCTTGCCGGGGCCTAAAAGTAGTTGAGGGGGTGCCGAACAAGATTCGGGACTGGAAACAACATTTTTTCTTCATAGGGGGTGATTGGCGAGCTGCGGCTGATCCCCATGGTGGTAATTCACGGATTAATTCCCCTGCTGCTTATGGAAAAATTAAACGTAAGTTTGTTCCTTCCCATACTTGAAATAAGTAGGGCTAATTTAACTTTTTTGTTTGTTCACAGGTCCTTGGTTGCTCAAGTGGAATAGTGAAGAGGAGGAGATCGACTCAGAATTTTTATTTACTTCCAGTTTGGTCGCCCTTCGCAACCGAGCTGATAGGAGCATTGATCACCTTAACAAGGACAAGTGCAAGAAATTTGCTCGCCTCTACACTTATCCTCACCACCTTGCGGCTCAAGCCGAAGTGCCTCTAGGTATTGTACTTAGAAACCTTTTTTTAAACTTGCTCGCCTCTAACAAGTTGTTCCCCCTGTAGAGGAGCAAGTTACTGTCACCGTTCTCCCAAACTTTGCTCTCCTCGAACAAAGGGTGTACGAGATGCCACCAGCTAAGGGGAGAAAAGTTAAAAGTGACCCACCTTCGAAAATTATCTCCCTGGTGACGAGAACTGCCAGCACTCAAGCTGCTCGGCAAGCGGCTCCGGCAGCACCTTCCCCGCCTCCAGCTCAATCATCCCCACCTCCGCATGGAGCAAAGAGGCTCAAACAAGTTGATAGCTCCGTGGCCGTCCCCACCCAACACTCTGCTGGAAAAGATAAAAAGAAGGTGGGGAGCACTGCTGCTCGCCACTCCAGCGAGGAACCTACTCGCCACCCATCCTCGGAGGTGGCCGAGCTAGGTGACAAGGGTGCTAAAAGCATCGAGGTCCGTCCGAAGGGTCCGGAGGATATCACATACTTAGGCTGGGATCGCCTGAAGCTTTCTGAGTAAGTACTTTTCTTATGGCTTTTAACTTGTTTATTTCCTCAGAATTTTCTAACTTATTTTTCTTCTTTGTTCGCAGATGCCGAGTTGCCGACCATCCCGGACGAGCTGATATCGTTCATCAGTTCGCCTGCTCCAAATCCCCAGCTTATCTCTGGGATATCCTCGAAGATCATGTTCGTCGGGCAACTGAAATAGTTGCTCGCGCCTGGACGAAGCCCCTAGATTGAGCCGTTCAAGCGCAGGGAGCGGCGGACAACCTCTGCCTCTCGATGATCCAGGCGGCGAACTCACTTATCTCCGCTCATAGGGGACTTGCTTAACTGGCTGAGGTTGAGGAGTCTGCTCGCCGACATGCTGCCACTATTCGGCAGCTAACTGAAGTGAAAGAATGTGTTATGAACAAGTTCAACACCAAGGTTGCTCGCCTAAATAACCAGCTCAAACTCACCAACGAGACTGAGCAAAAATAGCTTGAGGCTAATCAACATCTATCTGCCGAGCTGAAGATAAAAGAGGCTGAGCTCGCCACTTCCTAGACTGCACTTGAAGAGGAGAAGAAGAAAAGGGAAGAGGCCGAGCAGAAGACAGCCGAGCTAGAGGCGGAAGTTGCTCGCCTTCGTAAGGGATCTGCTGGAGATAAATAGTTTTTTGGTCCCGCAACTTGTCTAGTGTCCAATTTTGGTCCAAAAAATATTAACTTTTCAATTTTGGTCCCGTAACTTATTGAATCGTCCAATTTTGGTCCCAAATGGGACCAAAATTGGATGATTCAATAAGTTACGGGACCAAAATTGAAAAGTTAATATTTTTTGGGACCAAAATTGAATAATTAAAGTTTTTTTCATATTCATTAATTTTTTTTCTTTTCTCACCTTTTATATATATATATATATATATATATATATATATACATCAATGGATTTATTTTTCATGAATATAAATACAAATATTTGAAAAACATCTATAAAACATGAAAAATAAAAACCCATTATTTTTCAATTCCAATAATTATTATTTAAGATGAATTATAAAGCTCCCATAAAATACTAAAAATGAAATTTTAATTACTAACTAAGAATTTAAATTGCGATAGAGTAAATAAAATAATAAATTAATAATTTTCATATAAATTTTGATTCTCCATATCTTCGTAAAATAATTCCAAATTGCTATCGTGATCTCGTCTCCACCAATAATATATACATGATTATTACAAAGATTATTTTAGAGTATAATTAATTAAATAGTGTTTGATATATGTGTATTTGTGTGTATGTATATATATATATATATACACATATAAGGTGAGAAAAGAAAAATATTAATGAATACGAAAAAATAATTTTTTGTCCCTAACTTGTTTGGTGTCCAATTTTGGTCCCAAAAATTTTAATTATTCAATTTTGGTCCCAAAAATTTTAATTATTCAATTTTGGTCCCAAAAATTTTAATTATTCAATTTTGGTCCCGTAACTTATTGAATTGTCCAATCTTGGTCCCATTTGGGACCAAATTTGGACGATTCAATAAGTTATGGGACCAAAATTGAAAAGTTAATATTTTTGGGACCAAAATTGGACACTAGACAAGTTGCGGGACCAAAAAACTATTTTTCTCGATCTGCTGGGATGCTCACCCAGGCTGAGTTTGAGGCCCAACTGAATGCTAACCTAGGACCTTATTCGAATTTGGGTTATATCTGTGCCTATGCTGACTGTATTCGTTCAGTCAGCTTACACAATGTTCCCAAGGTTCAAGAGGCGCTCGACAAAGTCTTGGTTGAGTTCCTTGAAGCTTATCCTCCCCCGCCCAGAACATCACTACAGCTGGGGGACATGACAAAATATGGGGTTAAGTTAGACTTTTTTGACCCTAGTATCAATCTTATTCGCCCCCCAGTTGTTGAAGAAGAAGAGAATGGAGATCAGGCTGGTCAAGGGGATGAGGGCGAGCAGGCCGCAGCCGATGACTTGGTCTCTGGAATGCTTGTTGACAATCCCAACGAGCAGGCCCAAGACCTCCCTGCCTCCACCGAGCAAAGGCAGGAGTAGATTTAGGATTTTTCCTTCCTTTTTGCTGTAATAGTTGTTCGCTCCTTTTCGGAGTTCTTTTGTACTCTTTTTTGGGCTTTAAAAGCCTTTATATTAATGAATTTTCATCTTTCTTGCTCGTCATTTCTTATATTTTAATTGCTTCACATATTTTTCAATGCTTCGTAATATTAACACATGTAATTTGGGTTTTGTTCGATTTGAACTTTGCCTTGAAAATGGAATAAGGGTTTAGCCTTAAGGCTTTGCTCACTTTAAAAAATGAACAACCTTTCAGTGGCTTAGATCCTTATAGAATTGGACTTGTACCTGATTAGTGTGAAAATTGCTTGAAATTCGTGTACTTAATTCGCATAATTTTATCGGATTTCGTGTGATTATTTGAATTAAATTGATTGTTTGTGCTTAATTGTCGAGAAAGATGTTTGTGATTTATTTTGCAGAAAATTAAGGATTTTTAGAAGCAAGCACGTGTTAATTGAGATCGGTCGAGAAAGTGGGCTCGAGAAGAATTAAAATCGAGAGCATAATCGGGTCAAATCGAGAAGAAAACATTTTGGGCTTCATTTTTTATTCAATAATTTCCGGCCCAAGTTTAATAAATGAGGCCCAAAGCTTTCAGCCCACTTGTGCATTTAAATTGATGGATTTTTGTCAAGCAAAGGAAAGAGGAAGCAGCAATCTCACGTGATGTATTATGCAAGAAAAGAAGCAAACAATGAAGCTGGGCCCCACGTCTTTTGTTGACCAACGAATTCAAATTAGCTGCATTTTTAATTCGTGAAGAGAGAGAAGTGAGGTATCTTCCATTTTAGACCAAGAGAGAAGAAGCAAAGCTTTGAACGTCGATTTGTCGGGAATGGAGCTTGCCTTGCCTGAATCGGAAACTCCATGGCGATTCGCGCTTGAAGCCGCCGCCACCATCTCTTACCATGCCGGGAAAAGCTCAAGGCCGCACCATATTCTCGCCGGAACTCACCGCCGTCACCGGAAAGCAGAGGCACACCTCAAGTCTCGCCGTAATTGCAAGCTTGTGTCGAAAATCTGTGCACTTCGCCGGAAATTGCTCAAGCCTCATGCCTGAAATTCTTTGCCGGAAAAGTTGATTCAAGAAAATTGTAAGGAAGACGACATCGTTTCGGAATCCGAATCGCACGACAAGGCTGAGCCGGGCACGACCGTGCCATTCGGCTACGGCTCGTGCGGAAAAATCTGAGCACGGGTATGGCACGACCGTGCCAAATGGCTACGGATCGTGCCACTTAATTAGTGCACGAGTAGGAACCAAACCGCGCCATCCTTTGTTTTGGGTCATTTCTGCAATTTTCAAGTTTTTCAAGGAACAAAACTGCAAATTCGTCCCAGTACCCTCATTCCACACTTTAAAATACCCACATTTTCTCAGATTTTAGGGATGCTACAACAATACCATACACCCCCTTAGGGGACACACACCCCCACATCAATTTAGTTTTATTTTACCTTCATTTTTAGATTTTTATTTTCTTTCAAGTTTTAGAGTAATTTAGCTTAGGATTTGAAGAACAAATTTCAATTTCTAGTTGTAATCACTCCATTGAGGTGACTTCTATCCTTTTATCTTTCAATTAATTAGCATAATTTTGTCATTTATGGTTTATTGCAATTTTATTATGATGATTTCCATGAGTTTATTGCTTTCTTTAGTTTGTTTATACTTGGGTTTTGTTAGATTAGCCATGGGCTAATCCCCAAATGCTTTGAGTGTTTCAATTATGATGGAATTAATGTTATGATGTTAATTTAGCTTGGATTGTGCTATTGAGTTGGTTCGATTGCTTCTATTGATGTGTTTATCTTGATTAGATTAATTGATTATGTTTAGTAGCTCTTGTTAGGTTGATTCGTGCTACAACGAGAGTTGGGTGCGGGTTAATCGAACTTGTGGTGAGGAATTTGATTAGTTAATTGGATTCAATTAGTAGTCTATTACATCGAGAGAGGGTAGACGGCTAGACCATCATTAATAGACATTAGGTGCCTTAATTTACGGGTTTAGGTGCTTAGTGAAGGGGGAATACTTGGAGAACATCACGTGCTTCAAGTCATTCACTATCTTAGGTGCTTTTGGTAGCTAATTAGGTGATAGTTAGCTCAATTGATCACCCAAGACTCAAAAGGGATCTGTATTCAATACAATAGTGATAACTCTTAGTTAGAACCAACAAAATATCATAAGAAAAGCGAGATTAACGTACGTAGCCTTGATTCCGTCATAAGGAAGACACTTGAAGCATTTCTCTCTCTTGCACTTTCTTAATTGAAAGTTAGTTTAATTGTTTACTTGTTTTCTAGATTTAATTTTCGCTTAGTTTAATTTTCATATGCGAACTTGCTCGTCACTATAGTACCATGTCGACACACAACTTTGGGGCTCCACTGCATTCCTAAATCCTTTGGGTTCGATAACTACTTGGTCAAAGTCTACTTTCACTGCTACGAAGATCCCGTACTCTTGCGGGGGAGTAGGAAAATATTTTTCGAAAAACTCCGACCAAGTCAGTACCTTGAGCTTAGATTTTTTCCTTGAATGAACAATTATTATTACATTAACTAGAAAAGTACAAGTGTAAAAAGATTGTTCATCACTAACATATATACTTGACGAACAACTCTAAAAATCTTCAAAATAATTACAAGTGAGAAATAGTTGCTTGATAATTATAAACTTTGCCAACCAACTTTACATTAACCTTTGCACTTAAACATGACCCTTGCTCTTCGACCTATACACTGTGCCGAACAACTTTTATACAATACTTAGCAAAAATTTAAAAAATTTAGGTAAGTTTTTGGTTTACTTGCACACGTTAAGACTTGCTCGCCCTTGTAAGAAACTTGCTCGCCTTACTGATAGTATTTCTTTAGATGAACCGCATTCTAGGAGTATTAGGTCGGGTTGCCCTTCATGTCTTCAATGTCATAGACACCATTAGGTAACTTGTCTGTTATCCTGTATGGGCCCTCCCAAGTCGGTCCAAATACACTTGGAGGTGGGGCGAACAACTTTCGTAGAACTAAATCACCAACTTTGAATTCCCTGAGTTTAACATGCGAATTGTAATAAAGTTCTGCTCGGTGCTTATACGTAACATTTTTTAGCTCGACATTCATTCTTTTTTCTTCAGGCATATCTAGTTCAATAGCCAAAGCAGAGTTGTTCGCCTCTTCATCAAAGTTGGTCGTTCGTATTGTTTTGGTCTTTAATCGATTGGAATAATGGCTTCTGTCCCGAAAGCTAATGTAAATGGTGTTTCTCTGGTACTAGACCTGGGAGAAACTCTGTATGCCCACAAAACTTTCGGGAGCTCTTCAGACCAATTACTCTTTCTCTCCGTCAATCGTATTTTTAACACATGTTTGATTATCTTGTTGATGACTTCAACTTGACCATTAGACTGGGGGTGATATGGGGTTGAATAATGCTTTCTGATTCCTCACTTAGTGCAGAAATCCCTTAATTCTTTTCCACCAAACTGCGGACCATTGTCTGTCATAATTGTTTGTGCAACCCCAAATCGTCCGACAATGTTTTTCCAGATGAAGTTAATCATCTTTTGCTGTGTAATCTTGACCAAAGCTTCCGCTTCTGCCCACTTCGTATAATAGTCGACTGCCACAACGGTAAACTGAATATTTCCTTTCCCGGGAGAAAAAGGTCCAATTATGTTCATCCCACATCTTGCAAATGGCCAAAGTCTGTAAACTGAAACGAGCTCTTGAGCCAGAGTATGGATATTTGGGGCAAATATCTGGCACCGATGACAGGTTTTTGCCATTTTGATTACATCTTGGCGCAAAGTTGGCCAATAATAACCCTGCCTAATAGTCTTGTACGCCAAAACTTGCCCCCCAGTGTGATTTCCACATACTCCAGCGTGTATTTCTTCAAGTATAGCTGACCCTTGCACCCTAGACAAACACTTGAGAAGTGGGATAGAAATTCCCCTTTTGTAAAGTTGCTCGCCTACCAGGGTATACCTGGCTGCTCGTCTGGTTAACTTGGCCGCTTTAAAAGGGTTACTTGGTTGTTCTCCATTTCTCAAGTATTTGACTATTTATGTTCGCCAGTCATTATCTTCTGACTGCTCGTCTAGCTGATTGACTTTGTAGTTAGTTGTCGACGAATTGAGTATCTTGGTGATAACGATGTCAGACAACTCTGCTGGGCCTTCACTTGTTGCTAGTCGATCCATTGCATATTCTTGAGTGTTTCTCATCCTAGGCAGTTGATAAAAACTTGGTCCAAAATGGACATTAGGTGAGCAACTATTTTCTGCTACTCGATCATATGTTCATCTTTGGCCTCATATTCACCTCGAACCTAGTTTACAATAAGCTGAGAATCACAAATACTTGTAGTCGTCTGAGACCCACAACTAGTGATATGTGGAGACCAGCAAGCAAAGCTTCGTACTCAGCTTCGTTATTCGTGGCCATAAACTCAAATCTGATGGCCGAGGTGAAGACTTATATGTCGGGGCTTATAAGAACAACACCTGCCCCTGAGGCCATATTCGTGGATGATCCGTCAACATAGAGATGCCAGGGGTGATCAAGTCCTCTCTTCAGATCTTGGTGAAAAGTTAGTTCAACTATAAAGTCGGCTAATGCCTGTCCCTTGATCGCTGTTCGAGGAGCATAAGTTACCCCGAATTGGCTAATCTCCAGTGACCACTTAAGTAGGCGACCAACTGTGTCTGGACGATGTAGAATTTGCTTAAGTGGGAAAGCTTTAAGCACTTCGACCTGATGATCGAAGAAGTACGGTCTTAACTTTCCTACACTCATAACAAGTGTATATGCCAGTTTTTCAGTTAGGGAATACTTGATCTCCGCCTCATGTAATGATTAACTGACATAATAAATGGGTTGGTGGAACTTTCCATCTGCTCGCACTAGAGCAGAGCTAATCGCTACCTCTGATGCTGCCAGGTATAGATATAACTTTTCACCTGGGACAGGTTTTGATAGAATTTTTACATCTCCCAGGTAATCTTTTAGTTGTTTGAATGCTCTTTGACAGCTGCTCGTCCATAGGAACTTTTCTTTCTTGATGGCTTCGAAAAATGGATGTTATTTATCTTCTGATCGGGATATGAACCTATTCAAAGTTGCTAGGCAGCCCGTCAGTCTTTGAACTTTTTTTTACTGATCGAGGAGGTTGCATATCCACGATTGCTTTCAATTTCATAGGGTTTGCTTCAATCCCCCGTTGACTAACAAGATGGCCCAGGAATTTCCCCGAATGGACTCCAAATCTGCTTTTCTTCGGGTTCAATTTCATGTTATATTGTCGGAGAATGTCAAACACCTGGGCAAGATGCTGGAGGTGGTCTTTATTTCTCGGATTTTTACCACTGTGTCATCAACGTACACCTCCACAGTCTCTCTGATGTGTTCATCGAACATCTTGTTCACAAGCCTTTATTATGTTGCTCCCGTATTGATTAGTCCGAACGACATTCTTTTCCAGCATAGTAATTTTTATTTGTATAGAACGTCGTGTTTTTCTGATCGTTGGGATGAATTAGAATTTAATGGTAGCTAACAAATGCATCCATAAATGTTAACATTTCGTGTCCCGCTGTGTTGTCTACCAACTGATCGATGTTCGGAAGGGGAAAATTATCCTTCGGGCGGCTGCATTCAGATCAGTGAAGTCTATGCATAACCTCCAGGTTCCATTTGGCTTCTCCACTAAGACTAGGTTTGCTACCCATTGTGGGCAAAGAGCTTGCCGGATTAGATCGTTGTCGAGAAACTTTCTTACTTCTTCATTGAGGGCCTAACACTTATCTGGTCCATATTTCCTCCTTTTCTGGTGAACTGGTTTCTTTGCCAGATTGATATTGAGCCGGTGACAGACATGTTTTGGATCGATCCTCACCATGTATGCGTGTGACCGTGCAAAGACATCTAGATTTGCCTTGAGAAATTCTGCCATCCAGGTTCTGTAAGGCTCTGGGAGCTCAGACCCGATGTAGAGTTCTAGATCTTCATTTTCAGGATTAACTTTGAGGACCTCCAGTTCTTCGATTGGAGTTGCTCATCATTTTTGTCCTTTCCAACATGGATCTATTATTGGTTCCTCAAGATTGAAATTATTTTCGAATGTCCATTGGGTCAACTGCTTGTCTGGGCCCAATGTTGTTCGTCGGGTTCTAGCCCTCCAAGTCATTGATGAGAGGTTTCTCGTCAATGTTCATATGTTGCTCGGCATGTACTGGGTCTCCCACTCTTTGCGCAGGCTATTCGCTTATGGTTGAGGGCTGCTCGCCCCTAATAGGGAGCTGCTCGTCCAACTCCATATGATCTTCTCTGGAATCCAGAATATCATCCAAGATGGATGGCTCATCTGTTGGATAGCTGGTGGATGCTTCCATCATCAAAACTCTTTTTTCATTGGACTGAAGTTGGAGGAGGCAGTCTCTTGCTTTCTTCTAATCTCCCTTTAAAGATCCTGCACCTTTCGAGGTTGGGAATTTTATACAGTAATAGTAATCTAAAACTGCCGCTTTGAATTCATTCAAAAATGATTGACCAAGGAATCCATTGTAGGTAGATTGCTGATCTACGATAAAAAAATTCTACCATCCTTGTTAATCTCCTTTCTGGGTCCTCGGTCGATACAAGTTCGACAGATAACTTTATTATCCCCAGCGGGATTATTACAACATCACTGAAGTCTAAAATTCTATGATTTGAGTCTTCAATATAACTCGTATAGTCTCTAGGTTGATCGAGCGTATTCTTGAAAATAATGTTGGTGTAGGCTTCAGTGTTGATCAGCAGGCGATGTACCTTAGTCCCTATGATATTTGCACATATGACAAGGGAGTCATTGTGGGGAGTAAGGATTCCATCCAGATCCTTCTCATTGAAGGTCAACTCCGGAAGTTGCTTGACCGCGGGGTTGACTCCCACCCCTTGAACATGAGCTACAACGCGTAGCTCTGCTTTCCTCTTTCTTTTGGATAATGGAGCTCGTCCATCTGAGCATCCCCCAACGGGACCTTACGGCTCCAGCATCAAAATTTCCCTAGTCGGACCTGCTGCTGCGGCTAGGGCTGGTCTCTCGGGCATATTGCTCTTGATGGGTTGTTCGTCATCTTCATCATCAGGGCTTTGATTGTTGTTAGGCCGGGGTCTCTTTCCAGGTGCTCGTCGGACAAAGTCCGATAACTTGCCCTCCTCATAGAATCGCTAGAGTTTCTTGAGCAAGTCTCGACACTCACTCGTAAAGTGCCCCACATTCTGGTGGTAGGCACAGTACTTGTTCGGATTGAGCTTGCTAGCCTCTTGGCGGATCTTTCTTGGTGGAGTAAGCAACTCTTTCTCCTTTACATTATTGTACACCGTATCAATGGACACGGTTAGCACCTGGTTAAACTTTTCCTTCAACTCTGTCTCTTCGTTGAATGCTTTCATATTTTTCGGGACTGGGTAGCCGGTTTCGCCGGGTTTCTTCGGATTCTCCTTCGGGTCTGTCTTGTTTCCCATGTTTGTCTGTAAAGCCTCGTGCATGGAAACAAAGACACCGGCCCGATTATGGAATTCTGCATAATTCTTTGGGCAGTTCAAATGCATTTCTTTCCATAGTTTGTGCCCTTTTTCAACCCAGCCATAACGGCTACAACCTTGGTGTCTTCACTTACAGACTCCCCTTCTAATAGTACTTTATCGAAGCTTTCCAAGAAAGACCGATCTGAATCATCATCATACTGTTTCAAGTCAGATAAACAGTATTTCTGGGGAAGGTACAATCCGGCTGTAGAGAAGTAGGAAAGAAACTCCTAGCCCAGTTGGGAAAAAGAATGGATGGATGATGGCGATATTGCGGAAAACCACTTATGCACCCGATCCTCCAATTTTAGGGGAAAATTCCGACATTGGGTGGCATCGCTCGCCCCCATGGAGATCATATAATCAAAATATTTAGTTAGATGAACCTAGGGGTCTATTGTGCCCTCATACTGGATGCTTGCCGGGAATTGGATCTTCTTTTAAAGACTGGGGCCTTCAGGATTATAAATGACAATGGTGAGGAAGGCATGTTGGTCGCCCCAATCCCTTTCTGCAAGTCTAACTGACCTTACATACTCTCAGTAGCCTTCCTCAAGGATGCCCCCTGACTCAGAGGCTGTTCGGCGAGTAGAGGTGCATGACTATCTACTCGTCGCAGTCCCTCACTCGGAGGGGTTATCTCATGGACTGGCCTCCTTGGGTTGCTCACTGTGTTTGGTCTCAGATACCCGAAGGCAGATCTGTATAACCTTTCATGTACTGAAGGACGAGCTGGTATGGGAGTTGTCCGCCCTTCCCTTGCCTCAACTTATTGATGCGGTTGGGGTCTGCCCAGTCTATCCAAAATACTGGGACGTGAAGTCCCATGACTTGACCCAACTGCTCGACTGGGGGCGGACTCAGCTTGGCCCTCCATCCTTTCGGTCACCTTGGCTTTGCCTTTGGCCTTTTGTTGCTCGTCGCGAGCTGGCCTAGGCCTTGGTGTGTCAACTGGCCTTGATCTGGCCCTTATTTGTGAGGGGCCAGCTTGCTCTCGCTGCTTTTACAAGGCTTGCAATGCAGCAATAGTTCGGGCTAGCTCACCAGGGTTGCTAGCCAGAGCCTCCAACTCCGGAGGCATAATATTTATCACGATTGATGGTCTGGCTTTATTTGCCGGCCGTGGTTCTTGTGCTCGTCGACCAGTGGATGATGCCTTGGTTGCCGGGGTCCTAGCCGAGAGGTGAGAGAGTTGAGTATACTTTGACTGAGACATCTTGGTTATATTTTTTATTTGAATCTTTGAATATTCAAATCTTCAAATAATTAAATGAAGAACACCTTGAACAATTTCCTTGAGTTTATGAGAAAAAACTCAAGAACGTCTTCAAATCTTTAAGTTCTTGACTTGAATCTCTTAAATCTAACACAAATCGGAGGCCCGATCCCTTCTTCTAGCACTAATTTGTTGATGATCGATTCTAATCACGTGAATTAGTGGCTGTTTTAAATCGAAATTAGGATCATCAAATAATTTCGTGTGATTGATTACTACCGTAGATAGTAAATACAAAATATCGGATTAGAAAATCATAAATACGTGTATTGATTACATATTTATTTCGTATGTGTGCATTTTGTGGTGTATGGGTGTGTGTAGGGAGATTTTTGTGTATTTGAACCTAAATTTTATAAATGGAGAGCAACTTATTTATACATTCTACCAAGTAGATGGTGGACTAAACCTTTGTACTTCTTAGCTTGCATGCTTGACATGTGTCTATTTTGACTAGTTTGACCTCATCTAAGCTAAATCTTAGTTATAAAGTCTTCTTTTGAGCTTATCTCATCCAAAGAGTTGTTCGTCATTGCTTTGTTTGTTGATCTCTATCATTATTAGTTGTCCGCCTTCTGGGAATAGGGGTGCAAAGTTGTTCGCCCATGATTCCACTATAGGTTTATTCAATCTGGATCTCCATATCTCCAGCGTGAGTTGCTCATCGAAAAGTTGTTCGCTAGGTGTGTAGGTAGACATAATGGGCACTTCTCCGGTTGATTTATACACCACCCGTACGTCATACTTATTCATCACATATACATTGATTAGTCGTCGCCATAATCCATACTTAGGCCACAAAACTTGTTCGCCTAATTCACAATGTTGTTCGTCTATCAACAGTTACCGTACCAAAAAATTTCAGTATTGTACCATACAGTACCAAAATTTCGGTAATTTCGATACTGTAATTGCAGTATATAAATATTTTTTGTATTTTCCCCACCCCTAATTTTGAGACAATTATTTATTTTTTGAGAACCACTGTCAAACACCTTCCTATAAAGATTCATCTACATGTAGATAGAGATACAAAGATTCATTTACATTAATATACAGTTAATAAAAAATAAAGAATGTTATTCATTCTCATTGCATTATTCTATCTTGTTTCTTTTACATCCTCATGGTACAGTCAATATAAATTTTCTCAATTTAAGGTAATGGTAGAATTATTATTAACTCACAAATAAGAAATTCCCCGCATTGCACAATCTGTAGCGATTGCCATGTGGTCATAATATGTAATTGAAGTGAACATTCGTGGATAAAAAATTGGATGACTAGCTTGCTAGGATTGAGAACCAGTGATAATGCCACGAAAATCAATATTTTTCACGAAATGATGTTGAACAGTTTTGGACCAAGAACCAGTGACATAAGGTATTAAGATAATTGAAGGATGTATTTTATTCATTGAAGTGGGAATAATAAATACATCTACAAAGGTAGAAAACATCTATAAGAATTCAATGTGGGATACAACATCAATATACAAAATATACAATATTCTCAATACGCCCCCTCAAGATGGTGGCCGATTGACGACACCAATCTTGTTCATCAAAAGGCTGAGCCGATTTCGAGAGAGAGGTTTGGTGAGTGCGTCTGCCAATTGATCAGCGGAGGAGACATGGGATACCCGAAGCTGATTATTTTTAACTAAGTCACGAACAAAGTGGTAGTCGATTGCAATATGTTTCATGCGGGAGTGAAAGACTGGATTAGAACAAAGATATGTAGCCCCAATGTTATCACAATATAAAACCGGTAAAGGTGAAGTTAGAGGAACAAACAACTCAGAAAGAATGGATTTAGTCCATTGTAGTTCAGCAGCAGCAGCAGCAATGGCTCTGTATTCCGCCTCAGTGGAAGACCGAGCAACAGTACGTTGTTTTCTAGAGGACCAAGAAATGGGATTGGCACCAAGAAAAATGATGAATGCACCAGTGGATGTGCTATCATCACAGTTTCCTGCCCAATCAGCGTCAGTGAAGCTATGCAGAGTAAGTGGTGAGCTGCTTCGGAGATGGAGGGAATAATGTTGAGTGCCGTTGAGGTAACGAAGAAGGCGCTTGACAGCACCCCAGTGAGTCTCAGTAGGAGCATGCATAAACTGAGACAGTTTGTTAACAGCAAAAGCAATGTCGGGCCGTGTGAGGAGGAGGTACTGAAGACTGCCAAGAACACGACGGTACAAGGTAGCATCAGAAGGATTACTGCCATCATGAAGAGAGAACTTGGAGCCCGTGGCGAGAGGTGTAGAGACAGGCTTAGACGCGAGCATGTTGTGTTGCGAGAGTAGATCAGTGATGTACCTTCGCTGAGATAGGTAGCACGAAGAAGACGTGCGAAGAACTTCAACTCCAAGGAAGTAAGAGAGGGAACCAAGATCTTTGATGGAGAACTGAGAGGCCAAGGCATCAATAAACTTGTTAAGAAACTGAGTATTATTGCCAGTGAAGATGAGGTCATCCACATAAACCAGAAAGTAGGCAGTGACCCCCTGCTTGTTATAAACAAAGAGTGATTCATCTGATTTAGTGCAGACGAAACCAGAAGAAATCAGGAAGGCACGAATAGCATTATACCAAGTACGAGGTGCCTGCTTTAGACCATAAATGGACTTGTGTAGTTTACAAACAAACGAGGGATGGTTTGAATCAGTGAATCCAGGAGGTTGAGCCATAAAAACATCATCTGGAAGAGAACTATGCAAGAAGGCATTGTTGACATCAAATTGTCGTAAGGGCCAGTTGCGAGCTACAGCAATACTGAGAACTATGCGGACGGTGGCAGGTTTGACTACTGGACTGAACGTCTCAAAATAATCAATACCTGGTCGCTGGTGAAACCCTTTAGCAACAAGGCGAGCCTTGAACTTATCAATTGAACCATCCGGTTTGCGTTTAATGCGGAAGACCCACTTACAACCAACAACATTCTGAGCGGTGGAGGGAGGAACAAGATCCCACGTACCATTTTTTAAAAGAGCATTGAACTCAGCAGACATGGCTGCACGCCACCGCGGATCTGCAAGAGCTTGGGACACAGTTGAAGGCTCAATATCAAGAGAGATAGAGGAGGTGAGACAATACCTCGGATTAGGTTTAGTAGTGTTGTTGCGAGATCTTGTGACCATCTGATGCCGAATTTGAGGAGCTGGCGGAGGCGGTGGTGGTGAAGGAGCACGTCGTGGGGAGGAGGATGGCTCCAAAGAAGGCGACGATGATGGAATGCGAGCAGCAGAGGGCAAGGGCACAACAACCGGTGGCGGAGAAGGGATAGGTGAGATGGATATAGGTGCAGTGGAAGGTGTGGGTAGTATGGGAGGAAGGTGTGCAAATGGAAAAATAGTCTCAACAAACTCGACATGTCGAGATGTAAAGACTTTGTTGGTGGTACGATCAAGACATAGGTAGGCACTTTGGGTAGGAGAGTATCCAACAAAGACACATGGGTGTGACCTGGGATTGAGTTTATGTGTTGTGTAAGGACGGAGCCAAGGATAGCATTGACATCCGAATACACGAAGTTTGGTCAGATTAGGTTGTTGGTTAAATAATTTCTCAAAGGAAGAGACCATGTCAAGGTCAATTTTGGGAATACGATTTATAAGGTACACAGCTGTGGAGATGGCGTAAGGCCAAAAATGGAGAAGCATGGAAGCTTGATGAAGTAGCGCAAGACCAGTGTCAACAATGTGACGGTGGCGGCGCTCAGAAGCTCCATTGTGTTCAGGAGTGTGAGGTGGAGTGGTGAGATGAGTAATGCCATGTGTGGCCAAAAATGGGCGAAGAGCAATATATTCTCCACCATTATCAGTGTATAGGGTAGTGATCTTAGTTTTAAGAAAATTTTCAACTAATGCTTTGTAAGCAATGAACGTAGACAAAACATCAGATTTTCTTTTTAAAGGATATAGCCAGACATATTTAGTGAAGTGATCAACAAAAATGACATAATATTTATAGCCGTCACAAGATAAAACTGGAGATGTCCAAACATCAGAAAAAACTAATTGAAGCGGCATAAAAGATGTCAAAGATGTTTCATGAAAAGGTAATTTGTGACTCTTGACACATTTGCAAGACTCACAACTAAAATCCACAGATTTATTGCTAGACAAATTGTAACTAGATAAAGTTTGGTGAAGTATTTTGGAAGAAGGATGACCTAGCCTGGCATGCCAAAGTGTGGATGAATTTTTTACTGTGGGGAGAGCCACCGGCAATGATGACTGAACCCCTGCTGGCCACACATAAAGTCCATTAACGCGCTGTCCTTGAAGAATTGTTCCCCCCGTACGAATGTCCTTCACCTGAAAGCCAGAATCAGAAAACACAACAATAACATTATTTTGCTTACATAACTGTGAGACAGAAATTAAATTTTTGGACATAGAAGGAACAAGCAAAGTGTCCAAAAATTTAAGGGAATGCAAATCAGCAAATTGAAGACTCCCAGTATATGTAATTGACAATTTGGTACCGTCGCCAACGATCACATCGTCAGTCCCACCATACGGACTATGGAGAGACAAATTAGCCAAATCAGTAGTGATGTGATGCGAGGCACCTGAGTCAAGTATCCAGCCTTGATTAGATGGGTGAGAAGCAACAGTGTGCGCTGATGGAGATGAATAGGCGGAAGTTCCAGGTGGTCGAGGCAACAGAGACTGTGGGATATACGAATTGAAATCCGGACAGCGTCGGGCGGAGTGACCATGAACACCACAGAACTGGCATTTGCCCTGATAACCCGTAGGAGCCAATGGACGTGAGGAATGGTGCTGAAACCGCTGATGACCAGTGGGTCCCGGGCGTGAATGAAAGCGTGGATTAGGTGAAGAGGTTGCTTTCTTGGCGTTCGAGTTAGCCGGAAAGGCAGTGATCGGCTGAGAGGAGTTTGCTTGTGTCCGAGCAGCAAGTTGAGCCTCAGTGCTCAACAATTTCTCATGGAGTTCATCAAATGAAACACCTGTATCACGAGCTTGCAGTGCATTCGAGATCTCTTTATAATTTTCATCAAGGCCATTAAGGACTTTGAGGACTAAATCCTCGGTATCAGTTGATACTCCAAGAAGAGAGAGTTCATCCACGACACTTTTGATTTCGAGCATGAACTCGGTGATAGAACGAGATCCCTTAACAGGATTGTGTATGCGATTTTTGAGAGCAAGTATGCGCCCCCTTGACGACTTGCCATAGATATTGAGAAGCGTCGACCATGCTTGATGCGACGTTCGTGCAGTGGAGATAAACGGGATAAGAGGGGCTGTGATGGAGCCAATAATAGCGCTCAACAGTAATTGGTCTTGACGAACCCAGTGTGTGTGCAACGGATTTGGGGTAGAGGCCGTGCCGTCGACGACCGTAGCAGCCGGGCAAGGGTAGGATCCATCAATATATTTGAATAGATCGTACCCAGTAAAAAGGGTGCTCATTTGAAAACTCCAAGAACCATAGTTCTTGTCATCGAGTTTAAGCGGTGCCTGAGACGTGACGTTGAAAGCCACCAGTGGTGGAGAACCACCGTGAGAGGCAGTTGTGTTTGAGCCGGAAACGGCGTTGATGACGACTGGAGTGTCTGGAGTATTAGACATGGTGAGAAAGTATGGCGGCGGAAGTTAATAGGGTATAGCAGTAGTGGGAGATATAATTTGTGAGATTGTGTGGAAAAGGAAAAAAATAGTGTATGCGAAATTATAGGAATTAATTCAAACGGAGATCGCACTAATTAATGAAAAGTACCGTAAGAGAAAAAAGGGAGTTGGGCTTTTGCCAAGTCAAAGGCTGTTGGGATTATGTGCGAGATCTCAGAGGAGATCAGAGGAGATCATGATTATCCAAGTAATTGGAAATGACCGAAAAGAAAGGAAGAAAAAGAGTAAAGGATCGAATTTAGTGGCATTTGCCAATTATGCTCTGGTTACCATATTAAGATAATTGAAGGATGTATTTTATTCATTGAAGTGGGAATAATAAATACATCTACAAAGGTAGAAAACATCTATAAGAATTCAATGTGGGATACAACATCAATATACAAAATATACAATATTCTCAATATAAGGTCATGATGAAATTTTTGGATGAACACCATCAACTATGTATGAAAGAAGATGGTTCTGAGTGGAAGTTAAAATGAAATTAAGGGCTTATTTGATATTAGGTCAATTTGACTTTCTTATTTTTTTTTAATAACAAAGGGTATAGTTGTTGTGTTTTGTAGTTTTTAATTATATAAAATTTTATAATGGGGTATATATAGTAATTTTGGAAGTATATTTAGTCGTGGCCATAAAAGATTACAAGATATGGAGACTTTGAAGAAGTATAAATGAAATGCAAATAGAAGGCTGGTTGGAAGCTATTTATCCAATCCGGTCCAAGATGAGTAACCGAGTTGTTCTTCCTATAGCATCAGGCTAACCGCTAACGTGCTTCGGACGAACTTAGGTGACGATATCGTAATTGCCAATGAGAGAGTCGCTTTGAAGTAATGCCCATTTCAGGAGGAAATTCTAGAAGCTGGAAGAATAGATTTTAACTTAGTCCTTATTACCCTGCCGCAAATTAAGCTTCAGATTTTTGTTGAACAATGTAGAATTTCAAAACTGGTCTGTTTGCGACTTGGAGCTCCCAAGGCACAAACTTTGTGGCTAGGTGACCAACTGAAACAGTTTTTCTCACAAAATTATTGTCGATATCAATATGTGTGAGCAATCAAATTTTGACCAAGAAAAACAACCACCTTAATATTGCAAATCAGAAGTGGTTTACCCGGTGGCAAGATGTGTTACTCTCAAAGAAGTTGTGTCCCAAATAACTTCTTCATCAGCAGCATTTGCAAGAGCCCGACACTTAAATTCACAACTAGAGCGGGCAAATATGATTGTCTCTTTGCACTCCAAGAAACAAGAATATGGTGTGTTTCAATCCGCAACCATATAGATAAAATGGATGAGTATGGGAAACGAATACCATATTTGAGAATGAATTTAACATACCGAAGAATACATTTAACAACTTAGAAATGATCAACAATTGGGGAGTGCAAGAATTGAACCTAGGACTGGATAGGTCAAGTCTTGTAGTTGTAAGATACTATTACTATTAGAGATCAATAAAGAGTTGAGGTTTCCCCAACGGAACTGAAAGAAATACCGGCATCTAGAGGTGTGGCAAATGGGCTTAGAATCCACAAGCTCAACCCAAGCAAGAATGCCTGACTCAACAACAGACCATCTGTTAGATATGTGATCTCAAGACCCAAAAAAACACCCAAGCTGACTAAGGTCATTAATGGAGAACTCCTTATTAGCATGTGAAATGAAGTTTTGCTGCAAAGATGTGTTATTTCCCTTAATAAAATATCATTCATATACAATAGTAGATAAATGATGGAAAAATGGCAAAGAAATACAAATAAGGTAGTGTCAGCGCGACCAGAATTTAAAGCAAAACCTGTAAGAAAGGTGTTGAATCGTTGAAACCATGCCTGACAAATCTGGCATACATAGATAGGAAATTTAAGGGGGCGCTTGGTTAACAATTCTTCAATTAATGAGAATAAAATTGAAAATTAGAGTAATTAGCATAGTTCATGAGAACAAAATCACTGCCTCTCCTCCTAAATAAGGTAATCACTACTCCATTTTAATTACCATATTCTCTTCCTACAATTATCCTCCTCAATCACTCCCCCATTCCTCCACCAACAACCATTTGTTGTCAACTTCTATTCCAAAATTGGGGCATGACACTAGCAATGATGTCACCAATGGAACACTTCTTCCCCTAACATATCATTTTTCTTATAAGGTCATAGATGAAAATAACTTTTTATTCACATTACCATTAAAAAATTGTTAACCAAGCGCCCCCTAAGATCAATGAATCTTGGTGGTTGAGCCATGGGGAGAGGTTTAATGAGAAAATCATTAAGGACCACATTCTTCACATCTAACTGGTGAAGAGGCCAATGATTCTGAACTGCTAAGGTGAGAATTATTCAAATACAAGGTTATATATTTGTGTACCCAATGTGGATGTGATATATAAGCAGTACACATTTGGGTGGTCTACTCATTCTTTTGGTGGAATATATCAAATATGATCATTGACATAGGAAATTATTGTTTTTTACATTTGACCATTTTTATATTTTTCAAATCACGTTCTGAAGTTTTCTCACTCACTTACATGCCCGTTCATTTTATATTTTAATTTCTTTCTTCCACTTCTCACATTTTCTATTATCTATAATGATTCTCAAGTTTCCTCACACTTTAAAAAAAAAAGTTGGGATATATTATTTTAGGAATAATTACATCCTACTACTCCCTTTATAGTCTAAAATACATAATACTAGTCAAGCGAAAATTAATTTCTATTGACTATATTTTGTTAGCATAATAATACATAAAGATATGTGGATGAACAGCAATGCCCTTACTAATTTTCCTGAGAATGTCAGAAGAAGAAAGATGCCTGCTCCTCCATTTTGTATTAAGTCAAATCAACCTCAAATTTCAAATTCATTAGCTCATTTCTCTCGCTCTCTTCTCTCTCTTAAACTATCGTTCTAAAAGAGGCCGAAGGCCGGTGACAATGCTCCCCTAAGAACAAAACCCTCACGCCGACACAATTGGAGTGCCAGCCTTTTAGATCCAAACAACAACGGCACCACAAAATTGTGGCTTTACGGCGGCAACTCAAATCGCGAGCAGCGATGCGACCACCCTTCCAAATTCGTCGCTGACAAACAATAAGAAGCAGAATGCCTGCGGTGGTGCTCCCCGTAGAATGATTTGGGCTTTTCTAAAAGGTTTGATTTTTATGCATTAATCTTTATGGATTTTGTTTTGATTTTCAAGAATGATCATTATGATGCATAATTCTGTTCACAAGCCTCTATTCATGATTCTATTTTACAATTTAAGATGTTTCACGAGATTAGGGATGTTCATAGTTTTGTTTACAATTCAAGATATGCATAGTTTATGGAAGTAATTGATTTTGGTGAATTTAATTTAAAAGAATGGAACTTGAAATCTTGGTTTGAATTTTGGGGGTTTCTGTCACTCTCTCTCTAAATTATAGGGAAAGCCACGACGGGAAACCCAAGAGAAATTGCCACCATCAAGCTCGCCGAAAATCGAAGAAAGCATCAATGGAGGTCGCCGCTGACGAAGATGAAGAAAGACAGATCGATTGGTGTCCATCGTATATTGTCCAATAGGTGGAGAAACCAAAATATTAGTATAGTGCAGGCACTCCCGTTATAGTTCAAGCACTGAAAATCTGGGGTTTCGGCGAGTCTTGTGTTGATGTCATCTGGGGAAGCAACAATATTAGAGCTGCGACGCTCGATTTGATACATGTTGCCTACATATCTAGGTTTTCCGCCGCCCACATCGAGTCATCAGAGGCGTACAGTCAGAGCTATCCCGACCTTATGGGCAGAACCCTAGTGTTATGCCGAAAAAGATTGTTGGAAGTGTAAGAATCTAGGCATAAATAACGTAATTTGACCGAGAGGAAGGTCGTCGGAGCTAGAGTCGGAGAGAATAGCATGTGATTATGAGAGAATGAGTTCTAAATTTTTTTGAATGAAAATATGTAAATTCTCTCTCTACTTTAAGCAACATATTTCAAAAAATGTGAACAACATGTGATAGTTTTCGCATCAACAGTAAAAGAATCTAAAGTTTGCTTAAAATTTACAAAATAGTACAATGTGGTCCATAGAAACCCAAAAGATAAAAACTAGTCTATAGCAATATTTTTTAATATAATGTATTCTATAGTTACTACCCTATAGTATTTTATATAGGGTGTGTTTCCTTTTTATCTCATTTCCTCACACTCACCCAACTCAAATGAAACAACAATGTTGTTTAAATAATTCCAAAAAGTGAGTGTTAATTAAATAACTTGACTGCTCAAAATTTTAATAACTGTCATTTTTTAAAATAAAAAGACCATTTCTTTATAAATGATCCTTTGATTAGGCCAGTTATTAAAATATCTGGATTCCTTGATAAGAATAGCTTAATCTATGTACATGTAAAAATGAGTATATTATTTTGAGTATGTCTTGTATGAGACCGTCTCATGGCATGAGACAATAGAAATGTGTATAATTAGAGCATTGACTTATTAACACTTTGGTAAGGATGGATGTTAATTTGTGTTGTCTCGTGCCAAGAGACAGTCTCATATAAGTTTTTGTCAATTATTTTTGTTTACTAGGGTATATTTCAGTACAAAATCTCAGTCTATCCAAGAATGGTACTTATAGTATTTTCGCGGTTTCATAGGTAGAAAACAACCCCCTGTCAATTAATAACACTTACAGAAAACAGGCAATTGAAATCCAGAGTTTCTTCACTTAAAAGGTTAGGTTTCTCCCATTTGCATATTCCAAAAACTAAAAGAGAGATTATATATTGCTTTCAAGTTTTATCAAAAATCCATCAACATACCACAACAATATAAACCTTACGTCTTCTATGCACCAGGTGCAACATCCTATTTAAACGGTTCACCCTCGTTTTCACTTAAAAAAATCACATTTGTTATACCATAACCGACTGTAACTATTTAGTGAGCAACCGTGATTATTCAGGGAAAATAAGGGTGAACGTTTAAAAATGTACTTGAATTGCACGGTAGACCCAGTGCACAAATATAAGAAAGTTGTTGACACAGAAGCACCATATATAAATATAACAAGCCCCTCTCACAATCCTTGACATGGTAGAGGGTAGAGATAGATAACCAACCACCTCAGGTGGAACTGCCATATTCTGGCAGACTACCAGGGCGCCTACACATGCCACTAAGCTTACTTGTTAACACAGTTACTAATGGAAGCATTCATTGTTTATTTTTTATTTAAAAAACAAAGAAAGAAAGAAAGAAAGAGTCACACGTTAGTACTGAAGCTCGACTACACTACATATGAACAGAATCACGACCAGCAGTGGTGGGTTCGTTGAGTTTGAGGGAAAGCATACTAAATTGTTGGTCCAGCTCTCGGCTAGAAGACGTATGCTGCTGCTGAAACATGCTCCTCAGTCTTCCTACTTCTCTCTCCAGCACTTCATGCTCCACTGCACAACATATTCCCAAACTTTTAGTTCTCAGGCTCATCATTTTTCAACATTGATTTCTCAGATACAAAAGGTGCTATGCTATTACAAAAAAGATGATGATATGAGCTATTTATTGCATGCCATAACACACAACTCTTAATGGGCGTGTTGCATATTACATACTTCCAATTTAACTGCTGCTTTTGGGTGTTTCACATAGATTAAAAATGTCATTTAATACCCACAATTATTTGTATAAAATGACTAATATCTTCTTGTATCGCAACATTGAGACATCACAAAAATATTAAAAAAATAAAGAAAAGGAAAAGTAAAAAAAAAAAGTAATTTCTCTTGGAAATTAAAAAACGAAATGACATTTTGGAACAATTTATTTTCTCTAATTAACAGTTAAATTGGAACGGAGGGAGTTTCTTTACAATATTCATAACCAGGTAAGCAAGCATCAAGAGCAGGAGAACCAAGAGACCGTCGTGAAGGTAATATCAGCACTAGCCTTAAGTTTATCATGTTGATTAACTAAAGAGATTCCTTATTCTTTTGAAAGATTCGCACTTTAAGCCATCTAGATACCATTGTTCTAGCACACCTAATATTTGACAGCTTATAATGATGGTGCCTGATGCTCTTTTCAGTTTAATTTTCAATTTTCGGACATACACCAGCACCTCTCCTACATTATCTTCACTTTATTTTTTTCTCAGCATATAATATTAATCACCAAATATGTACACACAAAGAGGAGAAAAAGAAGAAATGGTGCAGAAACTAAACCATAAATGGGTCAAAACACCTTTTTCTAAACAATTTTAAATTAAATTTTAGATCCTCGGTTACAGAAGCACCACATTGAAGATTAAACATACAGGAGATTGGCTGACTTACAATACTTGATAAGCTGCTCCTCAGCTAAACTTTCTAAACGTTGCTTAAGTGCTTTATTCTCCAAACTGAGAATGAGATTTTGGCGGTTGAGGAATTCAAGTTCTGCAGAAACTTCACAACCTTCTACCTGCAATAAAAAATGACTGTCAGCAAATCCAAAGAAAAAGTCGTTGAAAAGCCCCTTTAAATTTGTCTTAAGAGGATGAAATTATGCCTGTAAAGCTTGGACATTTCTTTCAAGTTCAGCTATGTACTGAAGCTTCCGGACACGGGAACGTTGCGCAAATTGCCTGCATTAGATAGAAAATCATATTTAACAGCACAATACTATAGCCAAAGTTCCTAAAAAATCAGGGAAATTCAATTAATATAGTTAAGTGCTGCATCTGGAGCAAAGGGAGTATATTTGACCAAATAAGACAGTAAAATAGTTTTCCTTGTTAACATCTTCTAATCTTTTATGTATGCTGATAAGAAGAAAATGCACCTAAACCAATGGACGTTCACAAAACATTCCACTAGGTTAGGGCTCACAAACAGGTACGACAATCAACTACTTCTGAATACCGCAAACCCAGTAGCTATGAGGGCCCTCAAGCCCACTTATTAAACTCTCCCACATAACAATGAGGCCATAGTATCAATCTCGCATTCATGTATACAGTTTTCTTCAATATTTAGTCGCAAAACTATTCTAAATAGGCCAGTGTTGCAGAAATTTGCTAGGCATTAGTCAGGCAGCCAACGAAACTAGCTACGCTGCCTAAGTATTTCTGAAAACTGCTTTTTTGTCATTTTTCAAATATTAATATTAATTCAAGCTCACATAAAAGCTTTCTTGGAGATATTAATTCAATTTGAGTTGGATGTAATATATAACTACAATATACATAAAATACATAATTCAGATAGCTATTAAACCCTAAATGAACAGTCATAACTGATGTTTGATGTGTCAATGTACATATTTTAGTTTTGGTTATTTTTTAAGAATTAATAATAAAGATAGACCAAGACATCTTTCATTTGGTCATACTTTTTCATTTTTTCTTAAAAAGAGGATCTCGGTGGCCTAGGCCACCTAGTCCTGAATTAGAAGTCCAAATAGGCAAAAAGAAGAGGGGGGGGGGGGGGGGGGGGGGGTGGCGGCCTGGGCCTGCTCGCCTAGGATGATTTTTGCAACACTGCAATTTGTTTTAGTTTTCTTTGCGGATCATATTAAGACAAGATTGAGTTCAATTGAGTTACCTAAATTCAAGAAAGGCTATTAGTTCTAAACAAGACAACCTCGAAATTCAACTTGTACAGTTCATGAATCAAATCTTGGAAAAAAAAAAAAGATGTCATTTCAAGTAACTCATTTTCTTATATATGTAGTGTGAGGGGAATTGCAGCAGATAAGAGAAAAATATGGAAAAAGCTTAGAATGGGCACTCAAGTCACACTCGCTCATTGCAGAAATTAGCAGATGAAAAAGACACGACAGGAAGTTCAGATAGTACAAGACACATTTCAGTCAGTTTCATGATCCATGTCATAAAGTTTCTATAAAATCAATTTATTGTAGTTCAAAAAGTAAGGGTTAATTGCATAAACATTCACGTCTTTTGAGTGCTTATCAACTACAACATATCCTTTTAAAATTTGCAATTCTATGCGCTGGACTAATTTCCAGCGTAACAAATGATGATGTAGCAGCTGGAGCCGCCTTCAATGCCACATGAAACGCCCAATATTACCCCGGAGCATCGAATTGAAGGCAGCTTTGACTGCCACATCATATTTAGTTACGCTGGAAATTAGCCAGATGTATTAAATTGCAACATAATTCAAGAGAAAAGCAAAAAGTGCCAAATAATTTCAGGTTATCCATTTAAATGATGCCAACAGACTGAGCATATAAGTACTTAGAAAGATTTTTAACTGCATTATCATTAAGATAATGTTCTCATACCAAAGCCAACTAAGTGCAATAAAAATAAAAACACACAATGGAGAGAGACTGAAGACCCTGAGAAACAGGTAGTGCAAAGATCAATTAACTTCAATTAGACAAAATTATTATTATCACATAAAGGTGAGTTAACATACTGCTTTGCACGTTTTGTTTCAGTTTCTGAAGGCTTGGCATGAAAAGATTCCTTTTTCACAGTGGAGCTTTTTGGATCTTGAGGACCAGACAGAGCCAAATCCTGCTTCTTTTCAGTCGACAGTGAAGGATTCCTATCCATATCTTTTGAAGTTGTGAATGATTTTACAGTATTGCCCCTAGGAGAAGGAAGACCAACAGAAGCTACTGCTGGTGGCTTATTCTTGGTTTTACCACAAGGATTTAGGTCCAAGTGTGAAGTGTTATGCAGAGAATCCCTATAGGTTGCAAAGTCTTTAGATCCCCATGAAGAAACGGGAGTTATTCTGTTGTACTTGTTATCATCTCGAGCTTTGTAATTCATGCTTCCAACATTTGTAAAGTCAGTATATGCAAACGAATCACTTGATGAACGACGATGACCTCCTCTCTGCACAGGCGTGTCTGGCTCATCGAGGAGTTCGTCAAGCCAAGAAGGTTGCTCCTCTATCAAAAAACTTTCCGAAGAAGTACGTTGATGCTGTGAATTCCCATCTCTTGGCTTTGAAAGAGTTTTTGAACCAATTGCAGAACTAGGAATATATTCCACGTAGGATGGGGAAATGCTAGGAAATGGACTTTTAGGGGGAAGTAAAGCGTTCTTCCCATTGTACTTTGCCATAGCCGAAGAAATGTCTCCCTGTAACTTGCATTAAAAATAAAACATGATTAATATACTATTGAAAAGAAAACTTATTTGCAGCTTTCAATTCAAATATGAAAAAATGTCAAGTTTTAGTCTCAGAAAGAAAGCAAACATCGGGATTCTATTTCAGGACATTGGTGCTGAGACAAATATATATATAATAGTTGTGTTGTGTGTGTGCAAACACACATTGGTGCTGAGACAAACTGGAGTTTGATCTGTTGAATAAGATAAAAAAATATAAGCTCATTCACAAGAAATATATGTAAAATTCAATGCCAGAACCTGACAAACAAAACTTATATTTTGCGTAGATATAGATATGAAGTAGTGCCTCACTCAACCACTGATAGGCAGACAAAATTCGTAAATAAATTGAATCCAGACAGGAAATTCGTTTCTCAAATCGAAGAAAGCCCAGTGGACCAATGTGTAGCAGATTATCAGCATCTCAGAAGGACTAAGGCTCATTTTGGCTACCTTTTGTTCCTTTCACTCCGAAAGAAGTGAAACTGAATTATAGGCATGGGCATGTCTTAAATCCCCGTTCAACAGTTTGAAATACAACCAAGGAAAGATGATGCCTATTAAAGTGACTCATACTCTGATATAGCATTCAAAAGTCACTGATCCATACATCTATTCACTAGGTTGTTCAACTGCGAAAAATTAACCTTAAAAATCCTAAAAATACTAAAATGGGATTATGACTATTACTATTTTGAACAAGAAGCATCAAACTCAATGAGCAAGTGCCAATTAACTTTAGCATCAGAGCAGTAAGACATAGATCCTCACAGATACTATGTCAAACTCATGGCTATTCCTTCCATTAACTATGAGAATCGAAACATGCATTTTAGCAGTGAAAAGCTTATACTTTGAAATTCAACTTCATGATTCGATTTGAAACAGTTGCATATCCAATACCAATCACTGACAAGAACTAATCCAAGTCACTAAAAGTGAACAATCTCTGAACATATTAAACAGAGTAAAACCATTATTTCCATTTGAAATAATATAATATCACAATCAAACTGGAGGAACTCATTTCTTGTCAGGCATCAGGGTTGATAAAATTAAGCATGATTCAGTTCCCTGACTAAGCGTTTCTCAAATGTTCGCTCATGGATCTGAGAAACTCAGCACTTCTCTTCTCCCACATTTTTTTCTTAACACCACCTACTGTATTCAAGATTAAATTAAACACAAAATCAGACTCTAGACAAGCATATCATAAAACTTTTGGGTAATATACGCAAGTAAGGATTATCAACATTCAGAAGTACAAATAATATGTCGACAACATAAAAGAAAACCAGAATGAAAATTCAAATGTCACACATGGATAGGGAAAATCCAGATCTTCTCTTCCCTCACATTATTTTTCATAAAACCACCGAGTGTATTCAAGACTAAATCAAACACAAACCTAAACTCAGGACGATCTCATCATAATTGTTTCTAATAATATATGCAAGTAATGATTATTAACCTTCAGAAGTGCAAATAATAGATTGACAATATAAAAAATGTAAACCACAATGGAAACTTAGGCTGAGTTTTCCCTCTGTTATACCAAGTCTTTTTTCTTTTTCTGCAGAATCACTCTCTCCGATTGTTTTTCTTCTAGTAATTATCGCTCCATTTTCCTCTCTCTATAATACTTGCATACAGGTGGAATCCTACGGTACAGCTGTAATGATATTTGGTTTCAGCGCTTGACAGCGTAACATGAGATGATTTGTCTTATTCATTTATGCCAATTTCATATTTCAAAATGCAAAAAAGAAGCTACTCAAATATTGCAAGAATGCCTTCCCCCACCCACCCACCTCCAAATTTTTTCTTTCTTAAAATAATAAACAAATAAAAATATATGAGTTGACACAAACAATGCAACATGCAGGGTTGAGGATGCTCAATGAATATACATTTTAATTGGAAAGCCAGCAGCAAAATCTGTAAGATAAGTACTCTCATGTACAATTTTGATACAATCAATTATGTAAGATAAGAGACACAGACAGCATAAGTAGGGTTACCAATACAGGTTTGTAATTTGGACAAAGGATGTCCATCATTATCAGTCAATGTGACTAAATGGTCAGACCAAAGATTTTAGACACTCCTCCACAGAAGAGCTGCTTTAAATTAACCTAATTAAAACCATGAAGAGTGGAAACAAGGAAAATTCATTTCCTATCTTAATTCTGCATAGCCAAAGTTATTGTTTTACTTCAATAAGATACATAGCATAATCGATGATCATAAAAAGGTAAAAGACTAATGATCATAACCGCCCTTCTAGTACAACACTAAACCATTTATGCTAATCATTACAACACTCCCAACCCCGTAAACAGATACAACATTTAGCCCCCGTTAAGTTGACCCCGGATCAACACTCCCTAATCGATTCTCACAAGCATTCCAATTATCTGCAGAAGCACATGGTGATGCGATTCTCATAAAGTGATTATGCTGGTAAAAAAAATTCATCACAAGAAAGATACCATAAAACAGCTGCTAAAGCTGGTCGAGCCAAACAACAGCCGTCTCACACCAAAAAAAAAAAAAAAAATAAGGCTATAAATCCAGTCTGAACAACTATTTCTTCCCATATATTTCTTTTCACTTAATTTAGAATTGCATTAGAAACCAACATCAAAACTCAATGCCAATGATAACTATTAAATTGCCATACAAATAGTTTCTGTTTTGTTGTGAATACAAAGTTACTTATTGCAATTCACTTAAGATTAAGACTTAAAGTATCACTCCACTCAATTCCCAAACAAGTCCTTCTTCACCAACACATAACCAAATACTGAAGCTTATTGTTGATTTAAAAAAAAACATTACTGAAGCTTAAACTCGGATCACGACGCGAATCAAACACAGAAATTGAATAACTAATACCAATTAAACTCAGATACCCGCATCGAATCACAAACCATAGATTGGGGGAAGAAAACGAGTGCTAACCTTGATTAATCGGGGCGGGGCCAAGGATATTGTCAATGTGATTTAGAGGAAACCCAAAACAGAAAGAATAAAAAATGATTGCTTTAGGGATTTGCACAAACATTAAGGTCCTCCGCTGATGAAAAGGTGTTTCACCCAGCTTGCAACCGTTTCAACCTAATAAAGGATGATAGATTAGGGGAGTGTTTTGATGGTAGGTTTTATATAAAAATGTTTTATGGTAAATTTATTATGAAAATATTTTAAAGTATGCAATGTTTGATAAAGAGTATTAAAGAATTCATCAGAAGTATTATTAATTTGGGTTTTTGCAACAACTAAAATATTAATTCAAATTAGTAATACTTCTAATGAGATTATTGATATTTTAAAACTTTTTCATAATAAGTTTATCATGAACTATTTTCTTATAATACTTTGTCGTGTTTTGAAGCTCTACTTATTTTTTAAAAAAGTGATATTAATTTATTTTTAAAAAATTATGTAATATTCTACGGATATAGGATCCATTGAATAATTCATATTTTAAAAAAAAATTGTGGATTTTGGTCGGATCTGGCGAATTTTCCCCAAAATCCCACGCAAGTTTAATTCCAGGATTTTTGCTCCCAATTTGTGTTACTAAATGGACAAATGCATATTATTAAAAGGCAAAATGTGTGTTACTATCAGACTAAATGTTGTTTATCACCAATATTTGTATGCTTTTTTACCTAAATGAATATTTTTTCATACAATATAAGGGGCAAAATGTGTGTTGCTATCTATTCAAATATTTGTTTTTCACAAATATTTATTTATTTTACTAATATAATTATTTTTACATACGATAACACATGTAAGGTAGTGAAAAATGTATTAGTCTAATAACACAAATGTCTTACTCAATGGATAAAAATATATTTGCACAAATATATAATAGCACCCTCCTAAATTGTGTTATCATAAGGACAATCATATGTTAATGTAAAAGCAAATATGTGTTACTTTTGGAATAAATGTGTGTTAATATTAGAGTAAAATATGTGTTACTGCATATGTGTGTTAATGTTAGAGTAAATGCGTGTTACTATAAATATATGTTACTATCGGAGCAAATTTGTGTTAATGTTAGAGTAAATGTGTGTTACTACAAATATGTGTTACTATTGGAGTAAATGTGTGTTAATGTTAGAGTAAATGTGTGTTATTACAAATATGTGTTATTATTGGAGCAAATATATATTATTGTTGGAGCAAATATTTCTTCTTGTAAATACATATTTGTCCTTATAGTTATTTTAAAGTATAAAAAATTATTTTTTATGGATTAATAACATACATTTGGTCTTATATTAATACACATTTGTTCATATAGTAACACAGTATGGGAGCGAAAATCCTAAAATAAGTTTTGCACGAATTTTTTTTTGGAAATTAGTTTGACCCGCTTAGGATCTGCGAATTTTTTGACCTAGAGCGACCCACAACCTTAATTTTTTTCAATATTTATCTATTTTAGGTATATTATACATGTGAAATATTTCACAAGGGTGTGCCTCATTGATTTTTGTAGTAAAAATTAAGTGTGTATTTGGAAATAAAATAATTCTAAATTAAATTGAGGAAGTAATGTGTGTGCAAAATATCAATTTTACTAGTCACAGACCCGCGAAAATTCGCGGATTTAAAATATAAATTTTTCTTATCTATAAACCAAACACATCGATAGATACACATCGTTAATAATATAACAAAAATTTATTTTTCCACACAAACAAAAAATAATTTATCAAATACCAAATTCATTATCGTGGTCCGAATAATGGCTTATAAATTCCTAAAAACCTCTCTGTAAACAACATTGGTTGTGTACTTCGATGTCTTTCCTTCTGAATCCAGACTTAAGATCTTCAACTCATTCATCCTCTTAACCCTAGAGATCGCCACGTAAAGCTGACCGTGAGTAAACACTGGTTTGGACAGATACAATCCAACATTAGAAAGAGACTGACCTTGACTCTTGTTTATGGTCATTGCAAAGCAAAGTAAAACAGGAAATTGTCTTCTAGTGAAATTCACTGGCATGGTTACATCCGAATTACTTAAGGTCACCCTGGGAATGAAAACTTTATTTCCAATATTTCTTCCAGATATAATCCCAGCTTCAATTACGTGATTTCCAAGCCTAACAACAATTAACCTTGTACCATTACATAGACCAGATTTTTTATCGATGTTTCTGAGCAAAACAATTGGAACACCCTCCTTAAGAACTAAACGATGGCACGGCATTCCGGAGCACCGGAGAGAGTTTAAGAAATCTACTGAAACTAACTCCCCTTGACCACCCGGTCGAAACTCTGTCTTACACACGCTATCCGAACTCAAATAAATTCTCGATTCCCCAGGAATCATATCAATAGCCTTATCATTGATACAATCCACATCCCTGTGCGTGGGTGCAAGAATAGCCCTTTCATCAAAGAATTTACGTGTACGAATATTACGTTCTATGGAAGGATAAATACTTATAATGATTGCCGAAATAGGATCAATCTCATTTGAAATAAGATTGTTTGATGGAATCTCAATCTCTGAATAACCATCCGTACCTTCCCCAAGCCTTCCATCACCTATCTTGAGAATCCATTCAGAAAATTTTGCAATCTCCAATCCTCCATCCGTATCATGCACATTAGAATCCAGCCGCATATTCCTTGTCAACTTCAACACCTGAAAAAATACCGAAACAAAAATTAATTAGACAATGACATGCGCTGTGTTTTTTTTTTTTTTGCGAAATTAAATAAGAAAATCGTTCAAATTAATTCACCTTGCAATATTGCCACAAATGAGATGAATTAATCGCAGAATGAACAACATCTTCCCTTGTACCCTTTGGTATAACTGGTAGAATCTGACGAAAATCCCCGCAAAAAACAACCGTCTTTCCTCCGAACGATAGTTCATTAACTGATCTATCGGTCATTCTAACAATATCACGAAGAGTTCGATCCAAGGCCTCAAAGCAAAATCTGTTAACCATTGGGGCCTCATCCTATATAATTAGTTTTGCTTTTATAAGCAACT
Organism: Ballota nigra; assembly: GCA_947034835.1. Classification (NCBI taxonomy): domain Eukaryota; kingdom Viridiplantae; phylum Streptophyta; class Magnoliopsida; order Lamiales; family Lamiaceae; genus Ballota; species Ballota nigra. The sequence continues at coordinate 89,945,765 of OX344722.1, read as the reverse complement.
CGGATAGTTCAGACCCATGAGCAACATTACAGGTGGATGACTCGTCGATGTTTATTGGGATAGCAAATCGAGAGTGCGCCGTACGACCGCCTGGAAGAAGAAGCGCTGCAATCCCACTGGATGCAACATTCAACACAACATGTCCCTCGGAACGTATAGAAGCAGACAGTGTCCTCCAGATAAATGTTTTTCCAGTACCACCATACCCGTAAAGAAAATATATTCCACCTTGGTCCAATAAAACTGCATCATTTATCTCGCGAAATACACCTCTCTGCTCGGGCGTGAGCATTGCACTCAATTCATTGAATTCATCTCTCATCATCGAACGACCATATCGAAGCTCCTCACGCAATAATTTATTTACACCACTCGACACCAAATGTTGAACCAGTTGAGGCATCGAAGGAAACATACCCAAGGTGCTGCTATTCATTTGCAACAACTTTTCAATCTCAATCAAAGTACAGTTCTTCAACTCCTCGGCAGTTATTATCAAATCTGTTTTAGAACAATTTACAATATCAGTTATAATTTAATAAAAGTTGAAAAAAGAATTATTTGGTTATACTCAATATTAATATCTGGTTGGTTTAGCAACTGTCGCTGTCTATACTGAATGTCATCCGACAAACAATCCAACGTCCTTTCAAATACGTGCTCAGAAGAACTCATAGAAGACGACAACAAAAGAATTGAGAATAAATTTCGAACATAATGAGCCGATGCCCAGAAACTTACCTCATTTATTCCATCAATGTATTCGCGGTCGTCCTCTAACAACCCGAGTGAATAACAGGCATCCTTGAAAGTAGGATATACAACACCACCAATGGTCCTGATCTCCTCATGTGACTCAGCCCCGTTACTATGCGGTAACAAAATCCCCAGATAAAAAATTTCACCAGCACTCGGTGGAACATTATACAACCTCCCTAATGCAAATCTGGTGTCCTTCTCAACTCAAACATATTTCTTGCTGTCCCAAACATACTTAGAAGGAAACTCCATATATGTTAAACTCTTTGTCGTAGGATTATTCCGATTACACTCCATCCAAGCCAAAAACTTCGACTTACTCTCAAGAACATCATCGATATAATCATCATCATAAAAAACAACACTTTGTTCACCGGGAAGATGAAAATTCAAACGGACAACTGGCGGAAATCTATGATGTATATCAAACTGGAGAGTTCTCCACACAACCTCACATGGAGAAATATATCTACAATTAATAAAATTCTCAACCTCATCGTGCTCAACAGATGCTTCTGCACCATTTTCTACAGAAATAGTTGCTCTGTCGGGACCTTTATTAATATATTTGAACAGATACTTGATAGACTTGTGACGATTACACCACTAGATATTTATATGCCCTTGATATCTCTTCAATAGAATAGGACTGTACGACACAACAAACCCATTGTCCAAAGTAACGTTACTTTTAACAACAGTTCTACCGTCATTTCATCTCATGTACAGTGGATATCCATCCTGATCAACCGATGTATTATCTATGTACCTCCATGGGAATTTTTTCGAACAATATTTCCCATTCATGCAAGGTGAATATAATCTAGCAAAACCACAAGGTCCATGCATCATATATTCACTAACCAGATCGTACAACAAAGGATCGTCATTTTTATCAGGGATCTCAGCCGATATCAATTGATATCAATTGATCAACATCATCTGGATAATCACAAATTATTTGAGATTAATATAAAAAATCTATTATTAATATTGGAGAATAAAAAATTATTTACATAAAAAATATATAAATTGTCGAATAGAGTTTCGTGTAAAATAATGCAAGATACAATACTGAACCATCTTAATCAGACTTTCAACACATTTGTTCGACAGATAATCAGATATAGTAGGACTAACCAAATATTTTTCATATCTTATAATGACATGTGACCAACAGATTTAATTTGGAAACAACTATCCCTGATTCTTTGCGGATTAATTTTAGCAGTTTGATTTTTGAATTTTTGTTTCCACCTCTACCTCTCCATCAATCATAAAAAGCCTACAAATTTTTGACTTAGAAGTGTGTCCACCATTTTATTCATCACTATCTACAAAAAAGGTGAAAACATGAAACGATTTCAAATTTTACAGTGACTAAAAAGAGAAAAGCATATTTAAATTATTGAATTGACTTGATATAATTTTGTTGTAATATTGTAGATATCATTCGCATGGACCCAATCGTTATAACGATCGATTTTAAGACAATTCTTGATGAATTACTCACAAGATTGGGGTTCCAAGAGGCCGCATACGAGACTGAGAATGTAGGATGCGACCGTTTTCCTGCATTTGCTTGTACTATTTGTTTTTGTCGCAATAATGATACGCAAATTATTCGTGGAGAAGAAGAAGGTACGTTCGCAGAAGCCGAGAATATTGCTGCGTATCGCACTATTAAATTTTTGAAGGGACTATATAATATTAGGATCGTAGATTATCATTACTATTAGATTTTAATAATTTGTAATGAAATTAACCAAATTATGGTACATCTGCTGGAATTTTCCACACAAAACTAATGAATATTAATGACATACATTTTGCATCAACAACAATATCTCTATATTAAGATTGTTACAAGAAAAAGTAGAATCCCACATATTCATGGACTAATAAATGCAAAATGCACCACACGATCATACTCAAGGAAAAGGTTTACATCCACAACTCATTACCATATATCTTTTTTTTCACGAAATCAGATAAGCTACGGAAGAGACATTTTTTTAAATTTTGAATTCCTATTTTAGGATAATTATTCCAGATTGAGATGGAGGTTGAATGATTGCAAAAAATAGGATGAAAAAGGTACCTAAATTAAGAATACAATATAATAGCCAATATTATAAGTGAGTAGTCTACTAATCTTGTAGACTATTAAATCTGCAATAAGTGAGTAATATTCTAAGTGAGTATTCATATAATATAATTTTATTTATATAAATACATGTAACATTACATATCCAAGGTCAATGTTACAAATGATTAGATGTCCTTATTAATACCACAAACCACAACTCTCTAAAAAAAATCAAATCCTAACCAGGCTCAAACGATCAATAATATCATCACCAATATCATCAGTGAAAAATATCCTCGTAGCATGAGGAACAACACCAAGACAAAGACCTAACAAAAAAAAAAAGTCACATCAAAGATTATATAAACATAAGAGCCGACATGTTTTTCAATTAAGTAGAATCAACTGCATATAAACATATACCTCCCCTGGAATTGAAAATTCTCGCATTCTGCACAACAATTGTTACGGGAGGTAATGGATCGCTGACAACGGACCTCACAAATTGATCGTATAATCCACCAACCAGAACACACTGCATTTCATGATCACTATACCCAAATAATAAATTAGACATTTCATACAATAACGGTGAAAAAAAATGATCTTCATATACCTTCTGGTCCCGCAAATGCAAGCGAATAAATCTAACATAACCAGAAATCGACAGTTCAATAGTATTCACAGGACCGATGTGAACCAAACTGGCACGAACATCTGAAATTTAACAAATTAATAAAAAAAAATGAAACAATAGTAATAATAAAATAATAAAAGATGGATATAAAACCGGTATAAAAAAAAATCTTCGCGCAACACAGAAATATCAACGTCACCATTTTGAACGTCCTTAAAATCAATAAAATCAAAAGATGAATTAGTAATAGTGGGCACAAAACACTTACGTAGCTCCGTCGAGGTAGTAAATTCAAGTGTATACTGATTATTAGTATACTTGACAAGTCTATTATTTGGGACAATACCAAAATATGTGACGTAATATTCGTTGCCCTCGATAATAAATTCGTGATATCTCACGATCAAAATTGACGAAATATAGCAATAGATCCTCGTTCCCTGGATTAAAAATAAAATTGGATAAAAAATTAAGTTTAAGAAAAAAGATTATAAACAATAAACCTATTTACCAAAAAAAAAAAAATCCCAGTAACCTGGGAGTCCATCATTAGTATATTCATGCTCTCGACGCCATTAGTTAACCATGTTTGCAGAATTCTAACATGGACGACCAAAGAACACAAGTAAAAAAGAAATAGAAAAAGCAATGGAGTAACCATGACAAATGCGTACAAAAAGACACAAACAACAACTGATGGACTTTCTTGCAACGACGACATACATATATAGCGACAAATACTTACAACGGTGGAAACATAATAAAAACTAATAATCTCCAAGGTATTATCAAAGGAGAAAAATTAGCAAACCATTGAATTCTTAGAATAAATAATAATTTGTCAATTTAATCAAGGAATTGTGTAATTACTTAGATGAAACTACATAGAAAGTAATTTAAAATTAGACATTATTAATTTCTAAATATTCTTGAATTATTTTATAATCAACACTTTAGTGATGATATGATCTATAACTGATCAATATTGTCTTCGTGAACCAGTTCTTAATATATAATTGAGTCAAAGTATAACATATCTTTTTAAAGGTACAACTTAATATAACATATTATTAATCGAATGGCCAGTTATATTCCATATTTTATATATGCGACAAGATTAGAAAAATGGGCTTTTTGTCTAACATTCAAGTGGAGACAATACTAATATCTGTAGGGGTTTGTATAACACAAAAGATTAATTAATTAATACAATCAACTAATCATACTTTTTGTATTGTAATTAAATCAGTCAAATTTTTTGGATATAGTGGACCAAAATCAAATTATATCAATATAAATATCAAATTGCATATCTAATTTTGCTCCCAATCATTATTCATCACAAGGAATCCAAGAGATTTTTTAAACATGGTTGATTCCACGTTTTTTTGCAAAATTGGCCCTTAATTCTATTTTTTATTGCCACCAAGGCCCCGGGTGATAATGCTCATGACACAAAAATATAATCATGATTAAGATGGTTGAACTAAAATTAGTAAGATGTTTATTTCTATTAAATGCATAATTAAGTATATTTAAATATTCTAATGAAGGTAGTTGAAGCCACAATTTAAAAAAAAAAAACAATATAAAAAACATAAAGGACCAATTTTGAAATATCACAATAAATGCAGTTGAAGAATATATAAATTCAACTCAAATCGATTCGAAGGCGTTGATGACATAATTTAAAAAAAGATAAAGGATCAATTTATAAATCATGAAAAGTTTAAACATTTCATTCATACGATTAGCTTATACAGTATTGATTACAAGTTTAATTACATTAAATCTCGTATTAATTTATAATTAAGAAATTCCATCTATTACAAGTTTAAGTACAGTCTTAGATTAATTCTAAGGATCAACTCATATCGAATTAAAAAATTAGAGGACCATCTATTGAAATATTAAAGAAACCATAGTCATTTAAAAACATAAGTCACAATTAGGACAATTAAGTTATACTGCACATTTAATTAAATTAAATATCGTATTAATTTTTAATTAACAAATTCCATGCATTATAATATATATTTTTAAGACCTCAAATTAACAAATTCCATGCACAAAAGAACTCAAATCGAATTTAAGTCCTTGATGCCATATTTTTTTTTAAAAATAAAAAATTAAAGGATCAATTTTTAAATCATGAAAGTACATTCTTAGATTAATTCCATTAAACATGTAATTAAGCGTGTTTAAATATTCCAATAAATGTAGTTGAAGAGATAAATATCATTGAATCAAATTTACGTAAAAATTAACTCATATAGAATTTAAAACCAATGATGTGAACAATTAGGGCGTTTAGGTTAAATGGTATATATTACAAATTTAATTAAATTAAATATCATATTAACCTATAATTAAGAATTTCCATGCATGAGAGTACATTCTTAGATTAATTCCATTAAATATGTAATTAAGTGTGTTTAAATATTCCAAAAAATGTAGTTTAAGAGATAAATATTCTTAAACCAACGATGTAATACCACATAGGACCAATTTCGAAACCATGCGATTTATGTTATTTATTTTAATTAAATGTGTAATCAAATATGTCTAAATATCCCTTCAAAATGTGGTTGAATAAAATCTAGATAAAATAACTCAAAACAAATTGAAGGACTCGATGACATAATTTTAAAAAAATAATAATTAAAGGATCAATTTATAAACCACAAAATTAGGGCAACAATTAGGGGATCAATTTTTAAATCATGAAAGCAAGCACATTCACTGATAGATACACGTAACAATTAGGGCATTTAGCTTAATGGTATATACATTACAAATTTAATTACATTAAATATCATATTAACTTATAATTAAGAAATTCTATGCATGAGAGTACATTCTTAGATTAATTCCATTAAATATGTAATTAAGCGTGTTTAAATATTCCAATAAATGTAGTTGAAGAGATAAATATCCTTGTATCAAATTTACGTAAAAATCAACTCATATAGAATTTAAGACCAAGCGATGTGAACAATTAGGGCGTTTAGGTTAAATGGTATACATTACAAATTTAATTAAATTAAATATCATATTAACTTATAATTAAGAATTTCCATGCATGAGAGTACATTCTCAGATTAATTCCATTAAATATGTAATTAAGTGTGTTTAAATATTCCAAAAAATGTAGTTTAAGAGATAAATATTCTTAAACCAACGATGTAATACCACATAGGACCAATTTCGAAATCATGCGATTTATGTTATTTATTTTAATTAAATGTGTAATCAAATATGTCTAAATATCCCTTCAAAACGTGGTTGAGTAAAATCTAGATAAAATTCAAATCAAAACGAATTGAAGGCCTCGATGACATTATTTAAAAAAAAATAAAAATTAAAGGATCAATTTATAAACCACGAAATTATGGCAACAATTAGGGCAATTAGGTTATGCGGTATTGATTATAAATTTAATTACATTAAATATCATATTAATTTATAATTAAGAAATTCCATGTATGAGAGTATATTCTTAGTTTAATTATACTAAATGTACAGTTAATTATGTTTAAATATCCCAATAAATGTAGTTGAAGAGATAAATATCATTGAATCGAATTTAAGACAAATGACGTGAACACGATCGACAAAGGCCTTGATGCCATGATTTAAAATAAAAAAATAAAAAATTAAAGGACCAATTATTAAAATATGAAAACAACCATATTCATTTAAAAAACATACGTCACAATTAGGACAATTAAATTATGCTGCACATTTAATTAAATTAACTATCGTATTAATTTTAAATTAACAATTTCCATGCATTATAATATATATTTTTATATTAGTCACCTTGTAGTGAACACAGCCGTCCATGGCAAGAAGCCACAAGATAAAAAAAAAAAAGAGTGCCTACTTCACAAAAGAACTTAAAGATATAGGACAATAGATTAACTATGTGCATCGGATTATATACATATTCTAAAGCCATTGCCGTGAACTCATTCGAACAACAAATTTTACAACGAAATCAAGTGCGTCGAATTGATCACAGTCGGCAAAATACTTACAGCCATTGCCGTGAACGAATGAAAAAAAATTACAGTACCGATCTTAAAGCCATTGCCGCGAACGAATTCGGAAGACACATTACACAATGAAATACATCTTGCGCCATAATGGACGGTAGAACGACACAAGAACACGAAATACATTTTGCGATGAGTACAATCCCAACGATGGTACACTACCAATACCAAAATAAAATATACATGGTCTAAAATTAAATAAGAATATTTCATTAAAATTCGAATAGAAATACAATATCTTACATCCAAGTTCGACGACAACATATGCCCAACAAACATGGTCACGATACAAAGGAATAAGAAGAATGGAAAAAAAATGAAAAACAAAACTATATTTTCGACCAACTAATCACCCTACATCGCCAAGACGGAATAACAACCGCACGACATTGATAAAAAAATGTAGATAATAGAGGAGGATGGAGCCGAGGGTGCAAAAACAGGAATGACAAATGAACAAATTTATAGGAAAGAAAAACAATGATCTACGGCCGAGATTAATCACAAAATGAATCAACGGCCACAAAAGTTGGACACCTAAAATGAATATGAAGCAAAGGATATTGGAATGGATGAAATTGAAGGATGCCACATAGGCAAAGTTTGCTTCACAAATATAAATGATTTGATTGATAGTGTGGTAGTTATTTATGGTGGTGTAATGTTAGAATGTATTTTAGAGAATCTAAAAACAGGTGATAGGAATATTTTTAAACTATACTGTAAAATCAAAATTGATTTTAAATAATTTTTATTGTAAAATAAAAAAAGGGGAATATTTTGAGATAAAGTGATTTTAAAATGGAGAGTGTTTGACCAAAAATATTATAATTAATTAATACAATTATTCATGGCCCGCTCCAAAAGTAGATTTTTCTTACTTCTCCAAAATAGATTTTAAGTTAATAATTTAGTGATTGCAAATAATTACGAAATCTGCTCAGGTACGATATTAAATGCTTAAGTGATACAAACAATGTAGAATTGAATTTTTATCAAACAAAAATCAATCAATCACCTTATATAGGCAAAGAAGAAAATGCCTATGTGGCATTCCTCACCTATTCTCATTCAAACACCCTTGGCTCCTCATTGAATCAAGGTGTACATTCCATCTTGGCCATTGATTTATTCCATGTTTCATCTCGTCCGTTAATCTGTGCCATTTTTTCATATAAATTGTGCTTTTGTCATCCTCATTTTTCATTCTTGGTCCTCTCCTTCCTTCTTTGTTCTCTTTTTACATACCATCCAAATATATTGTCGGCTTATCATTTCTGGGGTACCGTAAGATCAAGTCTCTACGTTTGCTATTTGTCTTGGGGAATTCTTTCCGGTGTTTTATCTCCGGGGGATCATTTGATCGAGCATACTTGGTTGTTTTTCATTTTTTTTGATATTTTTGTTTTTTAATTGTAGGATAAAATTATTCGCCGCGTGTCTTGTGCCGATAAAATTGGATGTAACGATTTTCTTTTCGTTCAAATATTAATGGATTTGTATTGTTTAATTGATCTCTTCGTTCTTATCTTTGATGTTGGTGTTTTTTAGACTTATTGCACTCTATTGATTTGTGATGTTCGTCCATAGCAGTTGATTGATCAACTATACTTCATTTACTATCATATACTCGACCAACAGAAAAAAAAAGATGCTGATCTGTTTCATATTATAGTTGGCGTGATCGATCATGACACGTTGTCATGTTTGTCTCAACCAACTTCTTGTAGCAAAAGGCGAAGCCCTCGCCCCCAGAATAAGAATTGTTCAGCTGTGTTCTGACAAACAATAGCCTTTTTAGTTTGAAGTTGTCGTGGTTGCCAATTTATTATTCTTGTCGATCCCATAATTTCCATTGTTGTGGCAAGTTGTACATCACACTAAGTCTTGTGGCAAATCCGATTAATGTATATTTGTGTTTTTAGATTTTATCCATGGGCGTTCTTGCTTTGTATTATTAGGAATCCTTAGATAAAATTTTCCCTTAGATTTCTACTACTTTGTGCATAATTAGGGTGATTGACTTGAAAGTAGTTGTTGTTGACTAATTAAGGCTGCATAAATAAGATTTAATTTTAATTAAATCCTATGCCTCATACTATATTGCCCAATGAATTGTAATTAGGTCTCATAATTATGATTTAATTTGAATTAATATTGTATTCTTGTATAAAGAGAGATTCATGCACGGGATGGTATTATAGATTGTACAGGGTAATTTATTTGACATTTATAATTTTTGGGTTATGAATTACATTGTTTATTTGGTGCTTTGTGGATAATTAGGGTGATTGACTTGAAGGTAATAGTTGTCGACTAATTAAGTCTACATAAATAGTATTTAATTCAAATGAATTGTGGTTTAAGTCTCATAATTATTTGACATTTCTAATTTTAGATTATGAATTCCAATGTTTAATTGGTGCTTTGTGAATAAGTAGGGTGATTTGGCTTGGAAGTAATGGTTGTCGACTAATTAATGCTACATAAAAAGGATTTAAATCAAATGAATTGTGGTTAAGTCTCATAATTATGATTTAATTTGAATTAATATTGTATTCTTATATAAATGAAGATTCATACATGGTATGCTAATAAATTGTTCTAAATTTATATAGGTTGTTAACTTTTTGACATTTTGAGTTTGGTCCTGTGGTCTTGAATGTAGTAAACAACTTGACCATTTTAATGTTAAAATAGTATAGGGGCAAATTTATTTAACATTTTAAATTTTTTTATTATGAATTTCATTGTTTAATTGTTGTGTAATTAATTTTTTGTTGGATAAGGATGGATGTTTATAGACTTAGGGTATCAATTGTGTGTTATATGTGATGACTTGTAATAGCATTGTCTACAAAAAATGCTCCATAGATGCACCGGAGTTATTATTGTACGTGTTTCATTTTAATCTTCAAATCAGTCGTGCCCTTTCCTCCTTAAATTAAATAGAGATGGACAGTGGCATCTATCAAATTTTTGTACGCGTTTTGCCTTGAATTTGTTCAATTCATGGATCAATAAAAATTAATTGAGGAATTATTTTATCACCACGTGAAAATGTCTATGTGGCATTTTCTTCTCATTGTCGACTGTTACTTTTAACATACTCGGACCTTTTATGTCACTTAGTGAGTGATATAATTATGTTTAAGCGTTGTTGCAAAAAGATATTACACCGACATGAAATACCCTACATTAAGCGTTGTTGCAAAAAGATATTACATCTTGAATGTATTTACTGGCGTATATTGCCATCTTGGATTTTGTTTTAGCCGCCTATGTCCAACTAATTTGTCTAAGTATTACTATTCACTTTTTGATCAATTTTTAAAAAATATAGTTGTTTCGACTATGTTTATTTTTTTCCGAATATGGTCTTATAATCTTCTATCGTGTTGATTTATATTACCATATTTCCGAATAATTAGCATACATATTTTATTTAAATTCGATGCAGTTATTGTTATTTTAAATTATATATTTGGATACCCTCTTGCACCTTCTAAATTGATCACATGATGAATGAAATATAATGTGCTTACAATGATGTAGTAATTGTTCTTTGATAATATATGACAATGATTCAACATGTTCCTTTGTATTCGTCTTGATTCATACACTACTAATTTTAAAGATCTATATTTGGGTATTATCCATAATATATATTAGGTGTAGTTTGGTGTTGTTAATGCATGTCGACAGTCTATGGCATAGTTTTCACATGTTGCTAATTATTTATCTTGGATCATACATTGCTAATTTTGTTTATCAATGATGTATGAGTACTAATTTATCTATGTGTTGCTAATCGATTTTTTATTAATATTAAACAAAATATTGGTGATTTAAATTGCCATATTTTTCAAATAGCTAGCAACTTTTACTTTAAATAATATAATTGGGTATTACACTAAAAATTTATATTCTTTGACATTAATATTTTTTTTAGAGAGGCGTCTTGGTGTTATTCCTCATGCTATGAGGATATTTTTCAATCACTATGCTGGCGTGGATATTGCTGATCGTTTCAGTTTGATTGAGATTTGATTTTCGTTGCGATTACGCGTCGTGGTAGTAATAAGGACTTTTAATCATTTGTAACGTTTTCCTTGGATAATGGTGTAATGTTAAATGAATTTATTGGAATAAACTTATATTATTTGATACTTCCTTGTGATTTCAAAAATGGTCCTAATGTGTCTAGCATACTACCCTTGCCTCTTTTGTTGCCTTGTGCTTATGTTTATAGGCTATAAGGATTGTTAATTTAAACCAGTGGTTATCAAAGACTTTTAGTCATTTGTAACGTTTTCCTTGAATAATGGTGTAATGTTATGTGAATTTAATGGAGTAAACTTATATTATTTGATAATTTCGCGGGTTATCGAAAATGGTCCTAATGTGTCTAGCATGCTACACTTCCCACTATTTTTGTCTTGTGCTTATGTTTATAAACTAATGATATTCATTTAATCCAACAGTTAATCATAGACTTGTAATGTTACATGAGTTTATTGGAATAAATTTATATTTTTTGAGAATTTCTTGTGGTTTCGAAAATGGTCCTAATATGTCTAGCATACTACACTTGTCACTATTGATGTCTTGTGCTTATGTTTGTAAACTAAGGCATAATCCTTTAGTCCAGTTGTTAATCAAGGACTTTTAATAATTTGCAACGCTTTCTTTGGATAAAGGTGTGATGTTAAATGAATTTACTGCAATAAGCTTATATTGTTTGTTAATTTCCTGCGATTTAGAAAATGGTCCTAATGCATCTAGCACGTTACCCTTGCCACTGTTGTTGCCTTGTGCTTATAAACTAAGGAATATTGATCCAATTCAGTGTTTAATATATTGGAATATACTAAGAGAATAATTATGAACAATAAAGCATATCTACATAACCTTGTGCCGTTTTTCTTTTTAGTATGACGATTAATGATATTGGGTAAAATCAACTAATACATGTTCGTTAAATAACTATTATTCATTACTCTTTATCTAAAACTTATGGAAAAAAACAACTAAGATTCTTATGTGTCGACTGTGTTATTGGAGATATATATTGGCGCTTAGTTTGGACCGCTGGTATAATTAAATTACTGGATGTGAGAACTTATAATTTTTTTTTATAAAAATAATAAAAAATTTCTCATCTATTGATAATTTCCTGTGATTTCAAAAGTGGTCCTAATGTATCTAGCATGCTACACTTGCCACTATTGTTGCCTTGTGCTTTTATGTATAGACTAATACCTCTTAGTTAAATAATTATTATTCATTGCTCTTTATCTAAAACAACTAAGATTCTTCTATATCGACTGTGTTATTGGAGATATGTATTGGCGTTTATTTTAGACCGTTGATATAATTAAATTATTGGTTGTGAGAACTTGTGTCATGTATTTTTATAAAAATAATAATTAAAAAAAATTCATCTATTGATAATTTCCTGTGATTTTGAGAATGGTCCTCATGTATCTAGCATATTACACTTGCCACTATTATTGCCTTTTGTTTTTGTTTATAAAATAAGGAATAATTTTTTTAAAAAATAATAAAAAAATTCTCATTCATGTGTTGAACGGTTTTTTTAATAATATTAGTAACGGAATTATGATTTCATGATTATGTATAAGGACAAATCTGTGGAAGTTTCCTTCTAATTCAACATTCCCCAAATCTTTTTAACTTTAGTCCTAGATTTAGTCGCAACCGTGGATATTAAAATCTTAGTGTCAACCATATATTTTAAAGCTTAAAGTAATAAATATTTTTATAAAATTTGATTACTGTCTTCTAAATATATATATATATATATATATATATATATATTCTTATAATATTATGTATGATTTAATCAAAATCGATCATAGCATAGTCATTAAATCTCCCTGAAGGTTGTATTTATAATTAAATTTTAAAAATCGATGGGTTAAAAATGTGTTCGTATATTGTATATAAAAGGTAGTTTTGTGTATAATGATTTAATTGTGTTTATAACCAAATTTAAAATATACAATCTTCTGATTCGTTATGAATATGAAATGTGTTCAATTTATCAATGTTTCCTTTCAATTCGGTCAATTGGATATAATTTTGGCTCCTATTGGTCTAAGGATCCCCAATTGGTTGTAAGTAATCCGTATTCGTTCAATTATTGTTACGGTTAGTTGTGGGCGATTTACTGGATTTTAGGTGATGGTTCTCGTTCAGTTACTGTTCTTTAATTTTAGATTGTGAAATGTATTGGATTTGTTATGTGAATACACGTTTCTCGCATGCGATCCCAATATCTCACGCGATTGTTGCTGATTACTTCGCCTTGTAGTTGTCAACGACTGTTGCCGCTCGAAAGGTGAAAGAACATGCTCCTACTACAATATGAATTTAATTCGCGTCTTCATTCGTGTATTGGGGAAATTGGACTCTGTCTCTAAAATTAGTGGCTCAATTTCAGAATCTAATAATTTATTCATCCATTATAGATGTATTTTTTTATTCCAAGTAGATAAATATGTTGTATTTTTTTATGTCACGAAATTTTCACTGAGTTCCATTTTTTTTTTTTTGTCTTAGAAATGTAATGGGGTCAGAATTACGGGGGAAAAAAAAAAACTCATATCGCACATAGATATCGATAGTTTTTTAGTTTCATTTTATTGACATTAACTTTATTGTTGGTGTTGTCATTTGTAATCTTTTTTCCCCCGTCTGGTTGTATATGTAAATAATGAATTTTCCGTTCAGCCATGGGTGACTCCTCCGGCTCTGAACAAGGTGGTTACTGCACTTCGCGTGAGTCCTTTGTCGAAAATATATGTTTCCGTCGGTATTGGAATTCAAGGATGGTGTGGATACTCATCTTGATGTGTGCATTATATCTTGTAATTTGGAGTTTGTTCTGACATTGATAAGCGGAGCATTCTTTGTTGGAGTAGTTGTGATCGGATGCGTTCCCCCTCTTTCAGACAATCTCTTCAGGAAATTATAGATGAAAGTGGTCCATTGATGGTGGTTGATCCCAACGGTAAGACGCTTTTTAAGCGTACTCCCAATTGGAGAGTTGCGGTATGTATTGTGTGAGTGTGTACTGATTCATAAATTATAAAATATGTATGGATTATGTTGATTTATATGCTGTTATTATATTGATGTGTAATATAATTTTGATTGCTCGACTGTTTTTGCTTCTTACTTTCCATATTTTTTTAGTATGGTGTTATATGTGCGATAGTGTGCCAATTTGTATATTGTCGTCAATTTGTGTTAGATGTGCATTAATTTATCTTTGCTCCCTTGGTATTGCGTGTTATAGGAGAAATATCCGCGTACTTTGGTGTCTCATGTTCGGGCTCGGGGTTACAGTTATCATCTTAGAATTCCATCTCTTCGACCCTCAGTTATTTTTTTTTTTATTGTTATAGTTGTCTTTTTTTTGTGCTTATGTAAAAAAATTTCATGTTTGTAGTGTTGTATGATTTTGTTTTTCCTTAGCCTTGCAAGGTGAATAGTCTAGATTATGTGGGATTGGATGTTGACGAGGCTAATGCACCCTCATGCGTTCGTTGCATTACCGTTGCTGATTTGAAGAGCATGCGCCTGGCAAATAATTACTTCTCGTCTTTTCCCTTTTGATTTAATTTTCTCTCTGGCTATATATTTGTTATTGTTGCACTGCATAATATATGTCTTGTGATTTTTTACCCTTCTTTTGTAGTCAATTCCCTCTATGTTTTGGAGGCGAAATATTCGGAGGAACTACAAGTATTATCCAGATGCCACATTGAAGAGTGTAGATGGTATTTGGATTATTTCTTTCAAGGACAAAGGGGGTCGATACATGATCAGGGCAGGTTTTAAGAAATTGCCGCGTGATTTGGGTTTGAAGGTTGAATCCGTTGTTGAATTGAGGATGATTTGTGATCAGCCATTTGTTCTCAAGATTAACGTTGCGGCTTGAAGTCTTGTATTAGCACCCATTTTTCCTTTTTTTTTCTTTTTTTATTGGGCCCAGCTCTTGATGGCGCTCTTATGGACATTTATTTTCCAGTCGGTGTGTTTTTTGGATACTTTTTTTATGCATACTTTTGTGCAGTTGATAATAATATTATTGTCATTCTCTTGGATATTAGTTGTGTTCTGCGTGATTGTTTTTTTAGGTTGGAGTCGGGTATTTACTATGTTGCTTTTACGCGACTGTTCATGCACCGTGAATATAAATTGTTTGGGAAAATTGCATTTTTTGTCCCAATAAAATTAGTGCTAAACACTTTTAGTGTCTATGTGCAAAAGTAGTCTTTTTTTCATTTTTGGTCCCATCCGTTAATTTAATGACCAAAACTATAAATTTACTCATTCTCTTGGGACCAGAACTGTAATTTATTCATTCTCTTGGGACCAAAAATGCAATTCTCTTGGGATCAAAAGTGTTGAAAAAACTATGGGACTAAAAGTGTCATGAAAAGGACCATTTTAAAATGGACTCATTCTTGTGGGACCAAAAGTGCAATTAATCCTAAATTGTTGAAATATAAATGATGCAGTTGAATTGTATAATACTTCGTGCGCGGATACATTTGATATTAAATTAAACTTCACAATTGAGTTTATATTAATTGAATTGAGGAACTAGCAATTATCATGAAAATCAATCATTTGCAATATTATATGTGGATAAAGGCCATGGGTCAGTGCAATGTGTTTGTTAATGAGTGGGGTTGTTAAATTGTTTATTGAATGAAAGCGTAATAGAGTTGATCCTGGTGCAAAAAGTCTAACGTATATGGAGTTTCCTTCTAAGTACGTTTGGAACAACAAGAAATACATTTGGGTTAAAAGGAAGGACAATAGATTTGCATTGAGAAGATTGTATAATGTCCACCAAGTGCTGGTGAACATTTTTATATAGAGATTCTGCTGCCGCACAGTAACGGGGCTGAGTCGCATGAGGAGATCCGAACCATTGGTGGTGTTGTGTATCCTACTTTCAAGGATGCATGATATGCTCTCGTGTTGGTCCCGTACAAGTCTAAGTGATATGTGTATGGGCGGGGGGAATACATGTATACAAATTTTCAACTTTCTTTTCAAAGCTGAGTCCCCTTAACTCAGAGTTTAAGTGATGAACACTGAATAGATAATAAACCTACTAACTGTACTGAGGCGAGTCAGTTGGCTAACTATCTATTTATGTTCTTGTGCGGAAATGTGTGAGCCCTGAAAGTTTAAAGACTTGTTTTAGTTTGCTTTCTAAAAATTGATTTTCCTTTTAAGAAGTCGTGGTTAGAAGGACAGTGCAATGAGTTCAGGCCAGGCTGATTGATTAAGTACTGACAAAACGTGCAATGAATGATTATGACAATGAATAACAATACAAAGCAATATATCAAAGCAGTAAAGAACTCAGGGCAGTTTAACGTGGTTCATAGACTCAAGCTCTTACGTCCACTGTCCTGATTCAACGGGAGAATTCACTAAAGGATCGGCTTGTTTTTAACGTGCCAAAGTGCATAAGACCAACTCACTGATCTTCTTTCTTCTAACTCAGAAACTAACCTCCACCAACAAACCTAACACTAAGGATTTTGGTTTCAGTTTGGATTCCAACTAGTTGTGATAATCCTTACAAGGCAAACCTATGCTAAGGATTGGATTATCACTCTAAGCTTAAGATATGAAAAGTAAAGCTCAGTGGAATACACAGTAGACTCTAAACTTAAGAAACACTTGGGAAATTCTAGGTTTTTCGAGTGCTTCTTTGAATACTGAATGCTTTGAGTGATAAGAGTCTTGAGCAATTTCTGGCTTCGAAATTTCCCGTAACCTTGTTTGGGTCCAAGGTCTTCTGTATTTATAGGCAAACTTGAAAAAACCTATTCGTTGGAGAGATAGCCTCATAGTCACCTTTCTTGTAGGATAATTCAAATGGAAATATCTTCATGCAACAGCCATCCTTGTATGGATTTGGTAACTGCAGTAAATGCTTGCCCATTGAAATCTGTAGGGATGTCAGCTTCAAGTTAGTGTCCGTACATGACTTGTCATCTCCTCATTGGTCCACGTCAGCAGGTAGGTGAGAATGCCAAAACTCATTCTTCAGTTCAGTCTTGTCTTTACTGAGTTCAGGTTTGTCCTCATCTACGTATGTTTCCTAGCGCTGGCATTCCTTTTGCTTGCTTGGATCCTACTTCAAGTCTTTTCCCAACATACTCAGTGAGGTCATGTTCCCTTCAGGCTGAGTTAGCAATGATCTCAGGGTCATGCTCTTCATCCTGACACTTATTCAGCCAGCTTAGATAGACTGCCATAAGTTCAGTGATGGTGCTCTTGTATCTTCAGGCTTCAGTCTTGATTGCCAACAATGAGTACTGCTCTCGTTGTGTACCTGTGAATATAAAATATCCTAACAAGACTAGCCTGACTATTACAACACTTAGGCAAATTCATCCTTTTTAGGGTATTTGCAATCAACTCAAAACTGACATTGTCCCAACATCTCGGATTATTAGAAGATGACCGGGAGTACATTGAAGGAATAGTTGAGGCAAGTTTTTGGGCATCGACCCATTATGTCTGAAATTTATTCTCAATTCTTTTGTTGTTGTTGTCTATGAGTTCTCCTGAGAACGTGTTTGAAAGGACGTTGGATAGTTTATCAGATGATATTCAGTTTAAACAGCGATAATTGCTAAATCAACCAGGTATCCATACTGAGTCCAAATAACTAAGTTTGTTCTTTAATTATGTTAAATTACATTTGATATTGTATATTTTTCTAATATAAATTTGATATTAACGGCTGAAGAATTGAGAAACTGTACTTTGGTTGAGATTGAAAAGTTACTACAGTTGAATGGCAGCACCATGGCTATGTTTCATTCGATGCCTCAGCCAATTCAGCATTTGGTGACGAGTGGTGTAAATAAATTAATGCATGAGGAACTGTGTTATGATCGTACGATGTTGAGGGATGAATTCAATGGATTGAGTGCAATGCTTACACCTGAGCAGAGAGATGTATTTCAGGAGATAAATGATGCAGTTTTGCTAGACAGAGGTGGTGTTGGGACATTGTCAGTTTTGATTAAGATCCCAAAGCCCCTGAAAAGATGACTTACCTTAGAATGTCTTAGTCAGGCTAGTCTTGGTTAGATTTTTGTACTTAGTTATTTTACACTTCACAGGTACTCAGTGAGAGGAGCACTCACTGGTGTCAATCAAGATTTAGAGCCTGAAGATGAAGAGCACCATCCTGAACTTACGACAGTCTATCTAAGCTGGCTGAGTAAGTGTCAGTGATGAAGAGTGTGACCCTGAGGTCATTACTAACTCAGTCCTGAAGGGAACAGGATGACACTGAGTAATGGGATAAGACTTGGAGTAGAGCCAAGCAATGCAAAAGGAATGTCAGCGTCAGGACAAGACCGTTGTGCTCGAGACAAAAAGAACTTAATAAGACAAGCCTGAAGCCCATGAATAAGTTCTGACATTCTCACCGACCTGATGACGTGGACCAATCCAGGGAGGACACGCACGTACGGACCCTGACATGAAGACTGACTTCAGACTGCACTTTCAACGGGCAAGCATTAAATGGTGCATTAAATGCCATTACCTAATTCATGCAAGGATAGCTGGTGCATGGGAGATATGTCCGTTGAACAACTCTACGTAGATGACTAGAAGGCTATCTCTTCCAACGGATAGTTTTCAAATCACCTATAAATATAGAAGGCCTTGAACCCATTCAAGGTTACAGGAAATTTCCAAGCCAGAAATTACTCAAACTCTCAAGCTTTCAAAAGTATTCAGCGTTCAAAAGAAGCACTCGAAACCAGACAAATTTCCCAAGTGTTTCTTAGATTAGTGAGAGTTATTATGTATTCCATTGATCTTTCAAGCCTTATCATAAGCTTAGAGTGATTATCCATCCTTAGTATAGCTTAGTCTTGTAAGGATAATCACACTCTAGTTGGAATCCAAACTGAAACCAAAACCCTTTAGTCAGGTTTGTTGGTGGAAGTTGTGTTAGTGAGTTAGAAAGGAGTTTGTATAGGTCAGCGAGGTTAGCTGATCTTGGTGCACCTTGGCACGTAAAAAGCAAGAATCCCAGTAGTGGATTTCCTGTTAAATCAGGACCGTGGATGTAGGAGCTCGAGTCTCTGAACCACGTTAAACTCCCTGTGTTCTTACTGCTTTGATATTATTCTTATTTGTCTATTAGCATAAGTCATTCATAGCATTTGGTTTTGTCAGGCTTGAATCAATCAGCCTGATCATTAATCTGAACACTGCCCTACTAACCACTATTTCAGAATTGAGTAAACAAATTTTTAGAAAGCAAACATAAAACGAGACTATAAACTTTCAGGGCTCACGCATTTTCGCATTGAAATCAACTTGATAGTTAGCAAACTGACCAGCACTCAGTGCAGTTAGTAGGTGTGTTATCAACCCTGAGTTCTTTAACACTCTGAGCTAAGGGGACTCAGTAAGGTTGAAAGTCAGAAAAATTGGTATACGTGTATTCCCCCCCCCCCATACACGTATTCCTCAGTCTTGTACCGGGACCAACAGGTGGAATCTACTTCCTGTATGGATATGGTGGTACCGAAAAAATATTCATCTGGAGGACACTATCTGCTTCTATACGGTCTGAGGGCCATGTTGTTTTGAATGTTGCATCCAGTGGAATTGCAGCACTTTTTCTTCCTGGTGGTCGCTGTTGATAGGCTAACATCATCCAGCATGAAGCGAACAAGAGTTACGGGCTTAAACAAAGATATTCAACATTGGGGTGCATCTACCAATCTGAGAGGTGTATAAAGTGACGAACAACTCCCCCGACGAACAACTAATGGGCGAACAGGTATTAAGGCCCGAGACCAAGAATGAGCCAACTGTGAAGTCATCAATGACGAACAACTTGGTCAAACTATGATATAACAAACAGCCAAGGAGGTGTGTACAAGTGAACAAAGGACAAAGATCCCAAAGCCAAGCCGAACAAAGCCATAAGGCGAGCAACTTCCAAAGTACAACCTCAAGAGGCGAACAACTTTCAGTTGGAGAATCAACAAGATCAATCAAGCCGACCTAGGCGAACAACAATGAGTCCGAGATAAGACCAAAGAAGACTTTGTAACTAAGATTCAGCTTAGATAAGATCAAAGGGACACATGTCAAGCATGCAGGCTAGGGAGACCAAGAGTCTTGGACACCTCATGCTTGCTAGTCTCTATAAATAGTTGCTCTCCAGCTGTGAAATACAAGTTCAAAATTATAATCTCCCAAAACACACATAAATACACCCAAACCTACACATACACGAAATAAGTCCAATTTCGACTACCGAATTTAAAAATTCAATAAATTCATACCCCGATTTACCATTTACGGTGGTAATCAATCACACGTTATTGATTGGTGACGTAAAAACGGATTAAAACAGCCACTAATCCTTACGATTAGATTCGTTCACCAATAATTTGGCGCTAGAAGAAGGGTTCAAACCTCCGGTTTAGTGTGATTACTCAAGAACTTCAAGTTGAAAACTTGAAGATTCATAAGAAATCTCAAGAAATATTTGAAGATACAAACAAAAGTGTTCTTGGTGTTCTTAGTGTTCTTCAATTTAAAAATTAAGAAGTAATTTAAGTTGAAATGCCTCAATCTAAAGAGACCCAAGGATCACGTTTGTCAAAAAGAGCATCTCAGACCCGGGCCACGTCGGCCGACCACCGGGACCGTGACCCAAGACATGCGAACAGGTCACAACATACAGCCATAACACATAACCTCCCCCCCTGAGATGGAGGCTTTGGCGAACAACCCCAACGAGTTGGCTAAAACCATAGCTGCTCTCCAGGCCCTCCAGAGGCAACAAGAGCAGATTAGGCCAACACAAGCAAGGTCAAGGGACAAGTCCCTAGAGGTTGTTAGACCCAGGACTACTAGGGGCGAACAGCGAGAGGTTGATAGTGCCCAAGTCAGACGAAATAAGGGAAAGGCCAAGGTGGTCGACCAGAGAGAAATACAGGCTGAGTCTGGTCGCGGACGAACAACTATGTCTAGCCATGGAACAACGCGTTCCAGTGCCCAAGACAGGCTTAGCCAGCCCCAATGGGAAGCTGCTCGCCGGGGAGCAGAAGATGGGCGAGCAACTTTTGAACAGCCTCGCCCATCAGTCCATGAAAGACTCTCCCAGTCAGCCTTCAGGCGCCTAGGGCCAAATGCGGCGAACAACATTAGGAGGCAAGCCCAGGAAGTGCCCACTCCAAGCGAGGGACTGCGACGAGCAGAAAGGTTAATGCCTTTGCTCGCCGAACAGCCTCCAAGTCAGGGGGCACCTCTTGATGAATTATCAAGCCTAAGGAGGGCTGTGGAGAACATGCAGGGGCAACTAGACCAACAGAGGGGGATGGGAACGACCAGCATGCCATCCTC
Source organism: Ballota nigra (assembly GCA_947034835.1). Taxonomy (NCBI): domain Eukaryota; kingdom Viridiplantae; phylum Streptophyta; class Magnoliopsida; order Lamiales; family Lamiaceae; genus Ballota; species Ballota nigra. Next base: position 89,923,768 of record OX344722.1, on the reverse strand, counting down.
ACCTTTGGCAGCCCACATTTTGAAGGCCCCGATACAGAAAAAGATACAATTTCCGGCTAGCATTCAATATGAAGGCATCGCCGACCCCCAGGTCCACCTAACAAAGTATACGGACTACATGGTCTCCGTAGGAGCCAGCGATGCCACCCAATGCCGGAATTTTCCTTTAACATTGGGCGATCGGGTTCACAAGTGGTTTTCATCAATGCCGCCGGCATCAATCCACTCGTTCGTCCAACTAAGTCGAGAATTTCTTTCTCACTTTTCAACGGCGGGGTCGTATCTTTCCCAAAAACACCGGCTGTCAGATTTGAGGCAAAATGATGATGAAACTGACCGGGCGTTTATGGAAAGATTCGATAAAGTTTTGCTAGAAGGAGAACCGGTGAGCGAAGATACAAAGATCGTCGCTGTGATGGCCGGATTGAAAAAAGGGTCGAAGTTATGGAAGGAGGTACGTCTAAAGTGCCCAAAGACTTATGCCGAGTTCAGAAACCAAGCTGGCATTTTCGTTTCCATGCACGAGGCCCTACAAACAAATTTGGGGGAGAACAAGGCTGATCCTAAGGAGAATAACAAAAAGCCCGTCGGGACAAGCTACAGGGTCCCAAAAAATATGAAAGCATTCACCGAAGGATCGGATTTGAAGGAAAAACTGAACCAAGTGTTGACAGTATCAGTTGATACTGTGTATGAAAGCGTAAAGGAGAAAGAGTTGCTTTCCCCGCCACGTAAAATCCGTCAGGATACTGGCAAACTCAACCCAAACAAGTATTGTGCCTACCATCAAAGTGTGGGGCATTTTACGAGTGAGTGTAGAGATTTGCTTAAGCAACTCTGGCGATTTTATGAGGAGGGAAAGCTATCCGATTTCGTTAAAAGGCAACCTGGGAAGAGAACTCGGGAGAACAACTCGGAAGACGAAGAGGATGGTCAACCTCAGAGAAACAACAGACCCGGGCGACCAGTTCCCAGTATTCCAGCTCAACCTTTAGAAGATCTTTTCATGATGGAACCCGCAGGTCCCGCGGGAGGGTGTTTTGATGGACAACCACCCGACTCTAATCGGAAGAGGAAAGCGGAGCTACGAGCGATTGGCCAAGTACAAGAAATGGGAGTTAAGCCGTCTATCATGCAAATGGCAGAATTAACTTTCACCGAAAAAGACCTTGAAGGCGTCTTAACTCCGCACAATGATTCACTCGTAATCTGCGCCAAGATTATGGGGACCAGAGTCCACAGACTGTTGGTGGACACCGGAGCCTACACCAACATCTTATTCAAGAAGACCCTCGATAATCTGGGAGATTATTCGGGTTATGTTCGGAATACAACACATAGAATCATAGGCTTCGGGAATGCTGTGACAACACCGTTGGGAATTGTAACATTAGCAGTACAACTTGTAACGGCTAATGAACCCGAAAGAAATATAACAAGAATGGTAGATTTCTTGGTTGTAGACCAGGAGTCGACCTATAACGGGTTTCTTGGCCGACCTTTTCTCAATGAATTTAAAGCTGCATGTTCCACTTACCACTATTGTTTGAAATTTCCAACAGCTAGTGGAGCAGGCACAATTAAAGGAGACCAACGGAGAGCACGAGAATGCATTCAACAACTACGAGCAAAATTTGTACAAATATCCATGATGGAAACAACAAGTTATCCCGTCGACGAACCATCAATACTAAACAATATGATGGACATGGACGACCACAAGGATAAAGATGAACAACACTTGAACGAGCAAGTGTTGGACGAACAACTCATTACCACCCGCAAGGAACCTCCATCTGACGAATAACAAAGGGGTGATGACGAACAACCCTCAGTGGGGGACTTGGAGGGCCAAGTACAAACGAACAACAATGGGACGGAGCCAACTGATGATCTAGAACCCCGCCTGGGGGCAGAGCCCATGAACATTGAAAATGATTCCAACCCTGAGGAACCCATACTTGATCCCCGTTGGAAGGGACAAAAACGACGAGCAACTCCAGTCGAAGAGCTGGAGGCGTTCAAAGTTAATCCTAACAACGAAGATCTTGAATTATTCATAGGATCTGAGCTCCCAGAGCCTTACAGATCCCGAATGAAAGAGTTCCTCACCAAGAATCTAGATGTCTTTGCTTGGTCTCACGCAGATATGGTAGGGATAGACCCGAAACATGCTTGTCATAAGCTGAACATAAATCAAGCAAGAAAGCCCGTCCATCAAAAGCGAAGGAAGTACGGCCCAGACAAATACCAAGCCTTGAATGAAGAAGTACAGAAGTTGCTAGACAACGATCTCATTCGACAAGCACTCTGTCCACAATGGGTAGCAAACCCAGTACTCGTGAAGAAACCAAATGGGACCTGGAGGTTATGCATAGATTTCACAGATCTGAATGCAGCATGCCCAAAGGACAATTTCCCTCTCCCACATATTGATCAATTGGTGGACAGCACTGCAGGCCACGAGATGTTGACATTTATGGATGCTTTCGCCGGGTATCATCAAATTCCTATGCATCCAGATGATCAGGAGAACACAGCGTTTTATACAAATAAAAACTTGCTGTGTTGGAAAAGAATGCCGTTTGGCCTCATAAATGCTGGAGCAACATATCAAAGACTGGTGAACAAGATGTTTGATCAACAAATCGGAGACACGGTGGAAGTCTATGTAGACGATATCGTAGTCAAAAGTCCCAAGAAGGAAGACCATCTTCAACATCTGACTCAAGTGTTCGAAACTCTTCGACACTATAACATGAAGTTGAATCCAAAGAAGAGCAGCTTTAGAGTTCACTCGGGGAAATTCTTGGGCCATCTTGTTAGCCAGCGAGGGATTGAGGCCAACCCTTCAAAGGTTAAAGCCATCATGGATATGCAACCACCACGTTCGGTGAAAGAAGTGCAAAGACTCACCGGGTGCCTAGCAGCATTGAACCGATTCATATCCAGGTCAGGGGACAAGTGTCGTCCATTCTTCGAGGCCGTCAAAAAAGGAAAGTTTGCATGGACTAACAACTGCCAAGCGGCCTTCGATCAACTTAAAGAATACCTGGGAGATGTCAAAATCCTATCAAAACCAATCCCAGGAGAAAAGCTCTTTCTATACTTAGCCGCATCAGAAGTTGCCATCAGCTCCGTTTTGGTGCGCGAAGACGGCAAATTTCACCAACCTATATATTATGTCAGCCAGGCTTTACACGAAGCAGAGATCAAATATGCTCCAACCGAAAAGCTGGCGTATGCTTTGGTTATGAGCGTGAGAAAGTTACGACCATACTTCTTTGACCATCAAGTCGAAGTTCTAACAACTTTCCCGCTCAGGCAAATTCTCCATCGCCCCGATACTGCAGGTCGTCTCTTAAGATGGTCACTGGAGATTAGCCAATTCGGGGTGACCTATGCTCCTCGAACAGCGATCAAAGGGCAAGCATTAGCCGACTTTATAGTCGAACTAACTTTCCCACCAGATCCGACGAGAGGACTTGATCATCCTTGGCATCTCTATGTGGACGGATCATCAACCAATATAGCCTCGGGGGCAGGAGTAGTTTTAATCAGCCCAGATAGACAAGTATTCACCTCGGCAATCAGATTTGGTTTCATGGCAACCAACAACGAAGCTGAGTATGAAGCTCTTATTGCTGGTCTCCACCTATCTCTCGCAGTTGGTGTCAGACGCTTGCAAATATTTGGCGATTCACAATTGATCGTGAACCAAGTCCGAGGTGAATACGAAGCAAAAGATGATCACATGATCGAGTATCAACGGATTGTTGCTCACCTAATATCCATGTTGCAGCAAGTTTTCATACAACAAATTCCAAGGACGAGCAACACTCAAGCAGATGCGCTTGCTCGACTAGCAACAAGTGAAGGACCCGTAGAGTTGGCAGATATTATAGTTACAAAGATGAAAGATCCATCAACAGTAAGCTATAATGTCAACCAACTCGACGATCGAACCAGTGAAGAAGACTGGAGAACAAGTATAGTCAAATACTTGAAAAGTGGGGAAAAACCAAACAATCCTTTTGAAGCTGCCAAGCTAATAAAGCGAGCCGCCATATATACTCTGGTGGGCGAGCAACTCTTCAAAAGGGGAATATCAGTCCCACTTCTCAAGTGTTTGCCTAGGGGGCAAGGGCAAGCAGTACTCGAAGAAATTCACGCCGGAGTATGTGGAAATCACACTGGGGGGCAAGCCTTGGCGTACAAAACCATCAGGCAAGGGTATTATTGGCCGACATTACGTCAGGATGCGATCAAGAAAGCAAAAACTTGCCATCAGTGTCAGATTTTTGCCCCGAATATTCATACACCGGCCCAAGAGCTCGTGTCGGTTTATAGCCCATGGCCTTTTGCTAGATGGGGAATGGACATTATTGGTCCTTTCCCAGCTGGAGTCGGAAATGTTCGATTTGCCGTTGTGGCAGTCGATTATTACACTAAATGGGCAGAAGCAGAGGCCATGGTGAACATCACGCAGCAGAAGATGATCAACTTTATTTGGAAGAACATTGTCTGTCGTTTCAGAGTTCCACAGGCAATTGTGACAGACAATGGTCCACAGTTTGATGGACAGGAGTTGAGAGAATTCTGTGCGAAGTGGGGGATCAAAAAACATTACTCCACACCTTATCATCCCCAGTCAAACGGACAAGTTGAAGCTGTGAACAAGATAATCAAGCATACATTAAAAGTAAGACTGGCGGAGAGCAAAAGTGGTTGGTCTATCGAACTCCCGGAAGTCTTGTGGGCATACAGAGTTTCTCCCAGGTCTAGCACCGGAGAAACACCCTTTGCTATGGCTTTCGGAACAGAGGCTGTAATACCAATTGAGTTAAAGGCCACTACATTTAGGACGACCAACTTTGATGAACAGGCGAACAACTCTGTTTTGGCTGCAGAAATGGATTTGCTCGAAGAAAAAAGATTAAATGCTGAGTTAAAAAATGCAACATACAAGCAATGAGCGGAGCGTTATTATAATTCCCGTGTAAAAGTCCGGGAATTCAGAGTTGGAGATTTGGTTCTAAGAAAACTGCTCGCCCAATCTTCAGGAGTACTGGGACCAGCTTGGGAGGGCCCATATCGTATAACGGAAAAATTCGTAAATGGCGTATACGATCTCGAAGATATGGAAGGCAAGCCGGCCTCATACTCCTGGAATGCCGTACATCTCAAGAAGTACTATCAGTAAATGGGCGAACAATTATCTTGGGGGCAAGTATGGCGAATGAAGTGAATCAAGCAAATGGAATGGATCAATGGATCAAAAACTTGCATAATTTTTTGAAAAATTGGTTAAGTATAGATTAAAAAGTTGCTCGCCACATTTGTATAGTCTGGTGCTGCGTCTTTTAATTTTGAATAGAGTTGCTCGGCAAAAATCTATAAGCGAGCAAGTTTTTAGTTTATGTTCAAAGTTGTTCGTCATATTGTATATGTAAGTGATGAACAGTCTTATAACACTTGTAATTTGTTCAAAATATAAATACAGTAGTTGTTCGTCAGCAAAGGAAAAAGTCAAAAAGCTCGAGGTACAAGTCCATTCAAAGGTTGTTCGTTTTACAAATGAACAGAACCTAAGGACCAAAGCCACTTAAAGGTTGTTCGTTTTTTAAAAATGAACAGAACCTAAGGCTGAACCCTGATTCCACTAAAGGCAAAGTTCAATTCGAACAAAAGCCCAACACTATATGTTATAATTGTAAAGGCATTGACAAATGTAAAGACAATTAACATATATAAGAAAATGAGCGAACAAAAGAAAGACATTCCATTAAAGAAAGGCTTTAAGCCCAAAAAATAGTATAAGCTGGAAGCAGCCATTACAAGTACTACAAAAAAAAAGAGACGAACAGCTATTACAAAAAGTAGTCTGGAAAAGACTAACTCCTAAAACTATTATTGCTCGGCAAGGGGAGGATCTTGAGTTTGCTCGGCAGGAGGGTCAACAATCAAATCTTTGGCCAAGTCCTCCGCGGCCTTCCGTTCAATCTCTTCGGCATTCTGCTCGCCTGCGGCAGCCGGCTCATCTCCCTGCTCGCCATCATCAACAATTGGTGGAGGATGAGTGATGGTGATACTGGGGTCAAGTTTATCAAATTTAACCCCTAGCACAGCCAAGTCCGCCAACTGGATTTTAACGTTGTTCGGCGGAGGATAGTTCTCAAGGAACTCGTTTAAATCCTTGCTCATCTCCTCCACCATGTCCTTGTAATCATAGGCATCAGCCGTGCGGATGCTGTCCGCGTAGGCACAAATGTATCCAAGGTTGGAGATGGGGCCGGTGCGAGCTTGAACCTCCTCTTCAAGTTGCTCGCGGGTGAAGAGGTTGGTTTCTGCCTCCCGGAGACGAGCATTCTCCGCCTCAAGCTCAACAATTCTTTGTTCAGCCGCAGTCAATTTCTTCTCCCCCTCACCGAGCAAAACCTCCTTGTCCCCAAGCAGGGCCTCTTTGTCCTTCAGCTCTTTGGACAAGACTTGAATCTCTTCAAGGCGCTTGTGCTCAGAATCAATGTAAACATTGATCTGGTTGTTGAGGCGAGCAATTTTAGCCTCGTACTGGCCGACCAGGCCATCCTTTTCTTCAGTAAGCTGCCGAGCAGTATTCGCATAAAGGCGAGCAGACTCTTCTTGCTCGACAACTTGGGCAATTGCCCTCTGGGCAGTAACGAGGCCGTTGGCGATGAGCATCATTGAGAGATGGAGATTGTCCATTTGCCCCTGTTGGAGGATGGCTTTGTCCAGGGGACGCGTCCAGGCTCGGGCGACCAACTCCGTCGCCTTGCGAACATGCTCGCCAGGAATCTCCCTTATGTTAACGGGAGTTTTCGAGCAAGCGTATTGATGTACGACACTTGCTCGACCAGGATAATCGTCAGCACGATATCTGCGAACGAGAAAGGAAAGAATACTTAGAAGAATAATAAAATATGATGATGAAACTTGTTCGGCAGAAGCTAATGTGGACTTACTCCTTGAATTTTCGCTCATCCCAACCCAGATGGGTGAGATCCTCAGGGCCGCGACCAGAGGTAGAATCCTTGCTCGCCTTGCCTGTTCTTTCCACAGGCTCAGTAGAGCGACGAACAGCATCCCCCTCTGGACGAGGATGACTGTGACCCACTTTCTCCTTCCCCTTGCCAGGGACATCGTGGGACAAGGGAGTCCCGTCAGCTTTCTTTAAACGTTTCCCCCCATGAGGAGGGGAAACGGGAGGGGACCGGATTTGGACTGGGGGGGCAGCCTGTCTCGGAACTCTAGCCCCCTCAGGCTTGTTCGACATGGCGAGCACCGCTTGAGGAGGGTCACCTCTCCTTTTCTTCCCTTTTGGTGGCCCCATTACAAGGACCCTTTGCTCAAGGAGAGTGTAACTTGGAGGAACGGCAACTGTTACTTGCTCGGCTAAAAAAAAAAAATTAATTAGGCGAGCAAGTTAAACAAGATAATGACGAACAAAGTTTGAACCGAGAGTTAGAAATTTTCATACCTGGGGGCACCTCAGCTTGAGCCTCCAGGTGGTGAGGGTAAGTCAAGAGACGAGCAGCTCTTTGACACCTTGCTCGGCAAAGATAGTCAATAGTCCTATCTGCCCTATTGCGGAGGCCGACCAAGCACGAAGTAAACAAGAACTCGGAGCTCAACTCCTCCTCTTTCGAATTCCACTTGGGTAGACGAGGGCCTGCGAACAAACAAGAAAAGTTAAATTAGAACTACTTAGCCCAAAGGCGAGCAAGAAACAAACTTACGTTTCAGTTTTCCATAGGCTGCTGGAGAATTTACTCGTCCAGGGCCGCCGTGTGGACCAGAAGATTCTCACCAATCACCCCCAATCCAGAAGAAGTGTTGCTTCCAGTCACGAACCTTGTTCGGCACCTCTTCCACCATTTTCAACCCAGTTCTTGCCTTGAGATAGTGATAGCCTTCTTCTCCCAAGAGGCAGCTTGTAATTGTCATCAAGTAGTTGATCTCTTCCGCAGTGATCCGATCAACATACCCCTCCAAGGCGAACAGGCACATAGAGCCTAGAAGGTTCATCCACCCAATTGGAGTAATTTGGGTGATGGCCAAGTTGGTCGCCTCCAGGAATCGACCAACAACGGGTGGAAGAGGCAGCTTTAATCCGGCAATCAAGGTGTGAAGGTTGATCGCCGTACATTCGGGGGGTGGGCGATCAGCTCTTTCCTTTCTCCGGGGGGCCCACAGGTGAATATCGTATGGGATTTTGTAGTCCTTCCGGATAGAGTCCAGTTCATCTTCGCGAACAACGCTTTTTATCTTGCTCGCCTGGTACTCAGTTTTCACCTTATCCATTATTTCCCTCTGGGGACGGGGAAAGCTGTTCGCATACCTTTCAGCATATGTTCGCCATTCGAATAGTCGAGCAACCCCGGCTGGGATCTCGCTTTCCCGCATCTTTGGGGATGGGAAATTGATACCCTCCAAAAACTCGCGAGTAAGTTCGTTAAGGTCTGGATCTTCAAATTCGGCAGAAGACGAAGAGCTTTCGTCCCGATTGTTGTTCGCCGCAACCGTTAGTTCTCTCCCAGATGGGCCCACACCGGTGTCCTCCACAGAGCGAACAACTGAATCCACGTGAAGATCCGACGCCGAAGAAATCTCGAAGGGAGGTTGATCGATGGGGACCGCAACTGGAAAAAGTGGGTCTAAGGTCTCTTCAGTCTTATTGCTCGAGTGCGAAGACATGGAAGAGGAAGAAAAATCCAAGCGGCGGTAGAAAGAGTTGCAGACTGCGGCGCTATCCCGGAGAAGACGGTGGTGCTCGAACCCACACGGCGGCGATGGCGTTTTCGAGAGAAAAAGTAAAGAAGAAGATAGGAGAAGAAGAGTAACTACCTGGGAGTTGAAATTTGAAGCCAAACGCTGAAGAACGGACGTCGGAAAGCTTGGAATCGCCGGAGGAAAGTAGAATTCGCCGGAGCACTGTAGCAAGAGGGGGAAAAGTGGGAAAAATTTCAGTTTTCCCACTATTTATACCCCAAGCAAAAACGGGGTCCCATATATAATTTCTCGAAAACTCAGGGGCCGAATGGAGAGAAAACGGGGTTAACTCCTAGCTAACCCACAAGTTGAAGGACCTATAAACAATTATAGGGGCGCGTGGCCTCGGGGTTGTTCGCGCGTGAACGGAGCGCAATCATTGCGCTGGCGTCATCTTCGTGATCTCCCCAGATCATGGGAAGACGAAACAGTTATCCCGATGTTGCTCGTCACAACGATGATGTTCGTCCAAGTCTTGACCAGAACAATATCCTAACTACAGTTACTCGCCACAAAGTTGCTCGTCTGGTGCAACATCTAGTCAGGATAGGGGGCAATTGTTGATAGGCGAACATCATCCAGCATGAAGCGAACAAGAGTTACGGGCTTAAACAAAGATAGTCAATATTGGGGTACATCTACCAATCTGAGAGGTGTATAAAGTGACGAACAACTCCCCCGACGAACAACTAATGGGCGAACAGGTATTAAGGCCCGAGACCAAGAATGAGCCAACTGTGAAGTCATCAATGACGAACAACTTGGTCAAACTATGATATAACAAACAGCCAAGGAGGTGTGTACAAGTGAACAAAGGACAAAGATCCCAAAGCCAAGCCGAACAAAGCCATAAGGCGAGCAACTTCCAAAGTACAACCTCAAGAGGCGAACAACTTTCAGTTGGAGAATCAACAAGATCAATCAAGCCGACCTAGGCGAACAACAATGAGTCCGAGATAAGACCAAAGAAGACTTTGTAACTAAGATTCAGCTTAGATAAGATCAAAGGGACACATGTCAAGCATGCAGGCTAGGGAGACCAAGAGTCTTGGACACCTCATGCTTGCTAGTCTCTATAAATAGTTGCTCTCCAGCTGTGAAATACAAGTTCAAAATTATAATCTCCCAAAACACACATAAATACACCCAAACCTACACATACACGAAATAAGTCCAATTTCGACTACCGAATTTACAAATTCAATAAATTCATACCCCGATTTACCATTTACGGTGGTAATCAATCACACGTTATTGATTGGTGACGTAAAAACAGATTAAAACAGCCACTAATCCTTACGATTAGATTCGTTCACCAACAGTCGCACTGCGCACTCTAGATTTGCTATTCCAATAAATATTGACGAGTTCTCCACCTGTAATGTTAATCCTGGGTCTGAACTATCTGAGCTGATGATAAAGGCAAAACTAATTATAAGGGATGAGGCCCCAATGGTTAATAGGATTTATTTTTAAGCATTGGATCGTACTCTGCGTGATATTGTTAGGATGGTTGATGGTTCAGTGAATGACTTATTGTTCGGAGGAAAGACAGTTGTTCTGGGGGGGATTTTAGGCAGATTCTACCAGTTATACCAAATGGTAGAAGGGAGGATGTTGTTCATTCTACGATTAATTCATCTCACATGTGGCAATACTGTAAGGTGAATTAATTTATTTAAGTGTTTTGGAAAAAAATTAACGGTGCATATTATTCGTTGATGAATTCTTTTTTGGGTATTTTTCAGGTACTAACGATAACCAGAAATATACGGTTGGATTGTGATGTACATGGTGTGGACAGAGGCTTGGAGATTGCGGAATTTTCTGATTGGATTCTCAAGATAGGCGATGGCAAGTTTGGAGAAGGTAGAGATGATTTTTCTGAAATTGAGATTCCTCCAGGTAATTTGATTTGCGATGAAGTTGGTCCTGTTTTGACTATCATTAAGAGTATTTATCCTTTGGTAGAACGTAATCTTCGAACATATAAATACTTTGAAGAGAGGGCTGTTCTTGCACCTACACACAAGGATATGGATTGTATCAATGATAAGGTCATTTCTATGATTCCCGGGAAAACAAAATTTATTTGAGTTCGGATAGCGTGTGTAAGTCAGAGTTTTGACCAGGGGGTCAAGAAGAGTTGATTTCAGTCGATTTCTTAAACCCTAGCAGGTGCTCTGGAATGTCATGTCATCGTTTGGTTCTTAAAGAGGGTGTTCCAATTATTCTACTCCGAAATATCAATCATAAATTTGGTCTGTGTAATGATACAAGGTTGATTGTCGTTAGGCTTGGAAATCACGTAATCGAAACCGAGATTATATCTGGGAGGAATATTGGGAACAAGGTTTTCATTCAAAGAGTAACTTTAAGTAATTCAGATATAACCATGCCCGTAAATTTCACCAGAAGGCAATTTCTTGGTTTACTTTGCTTTGCAATGACTATTAACAAGAGCCAGGGTCAATCTCTTTCCAATGTAGGATTGTATCTACCCAAACTAGTGTTTACTCACAGTCAGCTTTACGTGGCAGTTTCGAGGGTTAAGAGAATGGATGGCTTGAAGATTTTAAGTCTTGATTCAAAAGGAAAGGCTTCCAAGTACACAATAATATTGTTTACAAGGAGGTTTTTAGGAATTTATGAGATATTAGTTCAAAACATGACGATGAATTTGGTGTTTGTTTATTGTGATGAATGTGTAGCCCATCTTGCAAAACATGACAATGAATTTGGTGTTTGTTTAGTTGACTTGATGGTGTTGAAAAAAGACCTTTTATCATTTGTATATGATGCAATTTTTGTTTATTTTTAATGAAGACTTTGTTGAGATGATTGGTGTATGATTAAAACAAAGAGGTATTTTAAATCCGCGAAATATCGCGGGTATGTAACTAGTTCTACTTATAAAGTAGAGTTTGCAAACAATCACTAAATCTCTTGTGTGTTAGGTGCACCATGCATATAGCCGGCAATTTAAGCCCGCTCCGATGGGATAGGATGGGCTAATCTAAGGATGAATTATCACTCTAAGTTTGAGATATATTTGCTAAGCTCGTGAATACAGAATGACTCTAAAACTGAAGAAACACTTAAGAAATTTAAAACTATTCTAGTGCTTCTTGAATTCTTGAGAGTCTAAATAATTTATTGCCTTCAAAATTTCCCATAACCTTGTTTGGGGCAAGGTCTTCTGTATTTATAGACGATTTGAGAAAAAAACTATCCTTTAGAGGTGATAACTTCCTAGCTTCCATTCGTAGGAAATATAACAGGCATTTTCTGTACTTCCATGCTTTGAGATATATGCATTAAATGTATGTCAATTGTAATTTGTAGGTTTGTCAGGTTCAGTGTCAGGTTCGTACACGCGTTGTCGACCTCTGATTGGTCCACGTCTTCAGGTAGGTGAGAATGTCATAACTAATTCTTCAGTTCAGACTTGTCTTTTCAGAGTTTAGTTTTGGCTTCATCTACTTGAACTACATGATCCAACTTTATTGTATTCCTGATATTCCGTTTGTATGATGATTGATTCCTACTCCAAGTCTTCCCAAAGGCTCAACGTAACCTAACTCCTTCAGGTTATACTGAATAAGTCTTGATCTCAGGATCAGACTCTTCATCATTACTCACAGTTAACCAACTTAGAAATACTAACTATAGATCAGTGATGGTGCTCATCGTGTCTTCAGGATTTAAGGTCTCGATTGTCATCAGTTGAGTTCCACCTCAACTGAGTATCTGTATAGATAAAATATAACTCTAATCCTACCGAGATTAATCCTGGCCTACAACACTTAGCCAAATTCATCTTTTCAGGGTTTTGGAATCTAATTAAAAACTGACATTGTCCCAACACTTATATACCTGAGAACTTGCAGCAGTATTTCATTTTTAAGACTTTTCCTTTCCCATCGGCCCACCATTGTCTAGCGTCTTCTTTAGTCCAATTTTTATACACACGGCTGAAGAGTACAGACAACTGTAAGCAAATTAAATTTGCACTCAATTAAATGGTGACACGAATATAAATAAAATAATAATATCAAATTAAATTTCCTATTTCATTTTGAGAATTTAATTAAATTATGTTGGTCTCGTACAATTCTGAGTAATACGTGTATGGGGGGGGAATACATGTATACAATTTTTCTTTCTTAAAACATCACTGAGTCCCCTTTCTCAGAGTTAAGTGTTGAACACTGAGTAGATAATACACCTACTAACAGCACTGAGTGCAAGTCAGTTGGCTAACTATCTACTTATGTTCTAGTGCGGAAAAGTGTGAGCCCTAAAAGTTTAAAGACTTGTTTATGTTTGCTTTCTGAAAACTTATTTTTCCTTTGCGAAGCCGTGGTTAGAAGGGCAGTGCGCTGAGTTCAATAAGTCAAGCTAATTAGTTCAGCACTGACAAAGTATGCAATGAATGACTTAAGCAATGAAAACAGTTAAGAATAATTTCAATGCAAGTAAAGAACACAGCGAGATAATGTGGTTCAGAGACTCAAGCTCCTACGTCCACGGTCCTGATTTAATAGGAGAATCCACTAAGGATTATCTTATTTTTAACGTGCCAAGGTGCACCCAGATCAGTCTCACTGACCCTTCTTCCTTCTAACTCACTTACTAACTTCAACCAACAAACCTAACTAAGAGGGTTTTGGTTTCAGTTTGGATTCCAACTATTTGTGATTATCTTTACAAGGCAAACCTATGCTAAGGATTGCATAATCACTCTAAGCTTAAGATGTATCTAATGTACTTGGTGGAATACAGAATAAACTCTCTACTTAAGAAAAACACTTGGGAAATTATAGGTTTTTCGAGTGCTTCTTGAATGCTTTGAACGCTGAGAGCTTTGAGTAATTTCTGGCTTCGAAATTTCCCGGTCTTCTGTATTTATAGGCAATTTTGAAAACTATCCGTTGGAGAGATAGCTTCTAGTCACTTTTTTTATAGGATACTTCAACGGCCATATTTCTCATGCAGCAGCCGTCCTTGTATGGATTATGTAACTTGTATTTAATGCTTGTCGTTGAAAACTTGCAGGGATGTCAGGTTCAAGTCAGTGTCCGTACATGACTTGTCTTGTTCACGTCATCAGGTAGGTGAGAATGTCATAACTCTGTAAGCATATTAATTTTGCACCCAATTAAATGATGACACGTGTACGAATAAATATTAATATCAAAATAAAATTATTATTTTATTTTGGGGATTTAAATAAATTAATTCTCAAATTAAATAATTAAATTAATTGGTATTTAATATACACGGTACAAACTTGCCAAAAATATGAGTCTTTAGTAATTAATACGGTTTTCTTAGTGCCCAAGAAAAAATCAAATCGTATCTTGCATGAAGAAGGAAAGAAATTAATGAGAATCAACTAAATCTGGAAATTGGCCTATAAAAGCCCATCAAATCGGCATCGGCTAATCAGAAAGCGCCACGTGGCACCATGAAGGAGGAAAGTTTTCATCTCCTCGCCCTATAAATAGGGGTCTTCATTCATTCATTTTACACACATTCAGACATTCAGAAGACATCAGAAGTCAGAAAATTCAAGAGCTCAGAAGTCTTGAAGATTCAAAGGCGTTCTTCGCGGCTTCAACGACGTTCTTCATCAACATCGGCCTCCGATCCGAGATCAAGGTCCAGCACCCCTCCGATCCGGCATTTCTCCTTGAAGATTCAAAGGCGTTCTTCGCGCAAGTCTATCAGAAACAGCCTCCGATCCGAGATTAAGGTTCAGCACCCCTCCGATCCGGCGTTTCTCCTTGAAGATTCAAAGGCGTTCTTCGCGGCTTCAAGGCATTCTTCGCGCAAGTCTACCACAAACGGTCTCCAATCCGAGATCAAGGTCCAGCACCCCTCCGATCCGGCATTTCTCCTTGAAGGTTCAAAGGCGTTCTTCGCGGCTTCAAGGCATTCTTCGCGCAAGTCTACCATAAACGGCCTCCGCTCCGACGTTTCTCCTTGAAGATTTAAAGGATCTTCAAGAACATTCCCCGCATCTGTTCAAAGATTCAAAGGACGTCCTTCACCAAATTCAAAGGCGTTCATCCCCCAAATTCCAAAAATAACGTTAAATCCAAAATAAGGCGTTTTGCCCTTGGATTAACGTTATAAATTCAAAGATCAATCTCAAACAAAGATCAAGGCAATGATTTCTCCCTAAGAACATCCAAGTCAAAGTCAACACCGAAGAGAAGAATCAGAGGATCAAATCTAGAGTTAGTCAACCCGCAGAAGTTTTTCGGTTAAATCCGAATAAATATAAATTGTAATCTTTTTCGTGTTTATTATATTTAATAAATTCGAAATTTGCATTTACAAACTCATTCTTCAGTTTAGTCTTGTCTTATTTGAGTTCAGGTTCGTTCTCATCTACGTACGTTTTTCAGCGCTAACATTCCTTTTGCTTGCTTGGATCCTACTCCAAGTCTTTTCCCAATAACTCAGTGCAGTCCTGTTCCCTTCAGGCTGAGTTAGCAATGATCTCAGGATCATGCTCTTCATCCTGACACTTAGTCAGCCAGCTTAGATAGAATGTCATAAGCTCAGGATGGTGCTCTTGTGTTCTTCAGGCTTCTGTCTTGAATGTCAACAATGAGTAATCCTTTCATTGTGTACCTGTGAATATAAAATATTCTAACTTAACAAAGTCTATCAAGACTAGCCTAACTATTACAACACTTAGGCAAATTCATCTTTTCAGGGTATTTGGGATCAACTCAAAACTGACATTGTCCCAACAATTTTCCCATTTTTGATGATGCCAAAACACACTGAAAAGATCCACAAAACACTTAGTGGAAATAAGTCCTATTCTATAAGACAAAGTCAGTGTTAGAGCAGTTCTTGATAAAGTACAGAATTTAAATAACAGCCAAAAAGACAATGAGTTTTTGTCTATGGGCAAAGTAATAGATTTTATTGATAAATATGATTGTGAGTACAATGAATCCTATCTATTACACAAAATGGGTACAACTAGATTTTCCTCATCTCAGGTTTGAGCCCATATTCATTATAGACTCTATCCTTCAACTCGTCAATGCACTGTAGTTGGTTTAGGTACCCTTCAGCCTTGGCAATCTTGAACACTTCCTTCATAATGGCCTTCGAGTCATATCCATTCGATCTAGGCAGGAGTGGTGATGGGCGAGTCAAGAACTCATGGGCTTTGATTTGAACCTTTGCATCATCAGCCTCCTCCAAGATCCTTTTGAGTAACTCAAGATGGTTATATGCCATAAAATCGGTGAAGTGGGCATCAATGTCGTCAGTGTCGCCCCACTTCTTCACAATGTACCAGAGCCTAATAAACTCATCCCTCGCATCCAGCCAGAACTCCTTCAGCTTCTCAGAGATGAAGTCATCAATGAGTACTGTCCTCTGAGTCATCTCCTCAGGCTTCTGCACTTGAAGTATTCTTGTCTTTCTTGTCGTTGGCTTCTTCCTGTACTTCCTTGGCTCAGGCTTCTCCTTCTTTCTCCCCAGCATACTGACCAATGCATCATCCAGTTCTCTTTGTTGCATCTCAGTAAGATCAGTAAGCTTCTCAACCTTTTTCTCCAGAATCCGTTGCTTCTCTTTCTGAGCAATTTCAGCTCGGTGCTGAGCTTCAGTCTTCTCAGGGGCAGATCCCCATGCCTCTTCGCACAACTCAGCCACTTTGTCGGCATCATAAGTAATTGGGTTCTTCCTTGTGCTTAAAGGCGAGCGTTCTGAAGTTTGTGGAATGATTGGAAGTTGAGGAACCTACTTCGAAGGGCCATTAGCCTGATTCGCCGCCAACCTTGTTGACTTGCGGGGAATCTGCACATTTTCTGCCTCAGATGCCTTAGGGAGTGATATTTTCTTTGTCTTCTTCTTTTCCCCCTTTTTGGCATCATCCTTGGTAGGAGGGGCAGCCTTTAGCACAGCTTCTTTGAAGGCCTCCTCCCCAGTGTTGATGAAGAAGGAAGTCAAGGACTGAACTTCCTTAAGATGGTCTTTCATCAACTCAATGCCAGACTCAATACCTTCTCCTGCATATAAGACTTGAACTAGACTTTCCTGAAGCTTCTTCTCAAAGACCTCCATGGAAGTATGCAAGTTTTGTTCAGATTTCGCCAGCCTCTCCGCCGTCTTTGCTGACTCGAGCATGAACCTCTCTGACTCTGATGTGATCTTGACTGACTCAAGAGCCATCTTCTCCACTGAATCATTCAGGGCCTTGGTGAGCAATTCAGAGGACTGAGTATCCAACTGCTCCGCCGTCTTGATCATCAGGTTTTCATTTTGCTCCTTCATCTGAGTTAGAGTGCCAGTCAGCAAGAGCTTCGTCCTTTTCCTGTCCTTCTTCATTGAGGTGATAGTCTCCTTCATGGCCTTGTGAAGATGTTTGAGCTTACTGTTTACAACAGTTCTCAGGGCTGACTTCAAGTACCGTATCTGCTTGTGGATTGCCCCTCTTCGAGCATGATAATCTTGTTCTCCAACTCAGCCAGGTTCTCTGTGGTCTTCTCTTGCTTCACGGTAATAATGTCAGTGAAGTTAGCCTTACAGACGTCAGTTATTTGGACACCATCTTCATCATCACCCTTAGTGAGTGACTGGTTTCCCTTGACAGCCCTTGCATCTTCAGTCTCCTCTTCAGGATGCACTAAAAGCAGTTCAAGAGTGATCATAGCCGTCCGTTCAGGCTCAGCTAAGTCAGCTCGAACTTCGGGAATTGAACCATCAGAACTAGGAGTCACCTTGGGTGCCTCTGCATTATCCTCCTTTGTCTCAGGGCAGGGAATCCCTTCATCGACTAATGCATCATTGGCAGATGAACCGTTCACAACAGTCTCATCAACTACTCCACCCTTGGAGCTAGTTCCCCTTCTCACCACCTTCTTCCCCGCTGAGCATCCGACTCAGTGGACATCTCATCCAACTCCCTTGCAGTCTCCTCCACCATCTTCTCACCATCCTGACCACCATCGCCATCAGGGCCATTGTCCCCTTCATCATCATCATCATCCTTGCCATCTTTCTCAGGCGTATCTAAGAATTTAGATTTCTCAATGCGCATGGCAATCATCTTGGTCACCAGCTGCCTGATTGCCTCCATCTTCAGCAACTCCAGGTAACTGGATATCCCAAAATAGTTGGTTATTCTGGCCATCTCTGAACATCAGAAGTCCCATCCTTTGACTTCCACCATCATCCTCTACTCAACCATGTTGGCCTGCTTGTACTCCAGCCAGACCTTCAAATCCACAACGTGTTCCCTGAGCTTTGGGAAGTTGTTTAGCGATGGGAAACTTTGTACCACCCAGCTCTCCGCCCGTTCTTTGATGGAGTTGATGAACAGAAGTGACATAATATCTTCATTTTCATCGCCACCTTTCTCCTCCTCGATAAACAATTCAGGTTCAGGGTCGGTCTCCTTTGGGTTTGGTTGGGATGAAGATGGTTCCTTAAGGATTTTTTGGATGTAATGGGGAAATCTTCAAGGTTGGGTAGGCTAGCATCAGTGTCAGGCTCGTTGGTATTGGAAATATTTGGCTCTGACTGTGGATGGGGTTGGGATTGTTCAGGGTTTGGCTTAGAAGGGTTAGAGGTAGGTTCAGTGGAGGTTATGGTGGGTTCAGTGGGTTGGGTTTCAGTGGGTATGGGCTTGGGTTATTCAGGTTGGAGAAGTTCAACAGTTTCAATCACTTCTCGTACCTGAGCAAGGTCAGAGCCCTCCTCTGCGCCTGACCCAGCAGCTTCCACCACGGGGCTGAGCTCCCTCACCTTCATGGGAGATCCATTTAGTCCCTTCTTCAGCCTCTTGAAGCTCTTAGGCTTCTCCACTGCAGCATTCTCCCTGACTTCTCAGTCAGTGTCCTCAGACTCAGAGACGACTGTCTTGGACACTTTTTCAGTCTCCTTCTTGCCAGTAGTCGTGGTCCTCTTCTTCAGCACCACCTTCAGGCCAGCAAGCCTCTCTTCCTTCTCCTTCTCCTTCTCAGCAGCTTGCCTCTCAGCCTCCACTGCTGCTTCAGTCTCCTGAGCCCTTTCAAACAGGTCATCTACTCTCTCAGGTAGATTTGTGACCACTTTCTTACCCTTAGACGCGACTCTCTTTTTCTGACCCTTTTGAGGTACATTAGGGTCAAGAAGGCCCAGAATGGTGTAGGTGTCACTCTCATTTGAGAACATGACCTTCTTCCCTGACAGGTCATCCTCCCAATCGAATGTACACCCTGGACAAGCCTGAGAAATCATCATTGACAGCCTTGTCCCAAAAGGCAGTGCTGCAGCGACTGAGGTGTCCTTCTCCTTGTCATCTCTCTTCACCTTCTCCACTACAGTGTGACCAATCTGATCCAGGAATAACTGGTCCCAGTTGGTCTTGACATTGTCAATCAGTGCAGCCATGATCTTGAGCTTATCCCTGCTAATTTTCTCATGGGACCCAACAGTACCCATGACCATCTTGCTCTGAAATGTGTGAGCCCTGAAAGTTTAAAGACTTGTTTATGTTTGCTTTCTGAAAACTTGTTTTTCCTTTGCGAAGCCGTGGTTAGAAGGGCAGTGCGCTGAGTTCAATACGTCAGGCTAATTGGTTCAACACTGACAAAGTATGCAATGAATGACTTAAGCAATGAAAACAGTTAAGAACAATATCAATGCAAGTAAAGAACACAGCGAGATAACGTGGTTCAGAGACTCAAGCTCCTAAGTCCACAGTCCTGATTTAACAGGAGAATCCACTAAGGATTAACTTATTTTTAACGTACCAAGGTGCACCCAGATCAGTCTCACTGACCCTTCTTCCTTCTAACTTACTAACTTCAACCAACAAACCTAACTAAGAGGATTTTGATTTCAGTTTGGATTCCAACTATTTGTGATTATCCTTACAAGGCAAACATATGCTAAGGATTGGATAATCACTCTAAGCTTAAGATGTATCTAATGCGCTCAGTGGAATATAGAATAAACTCTCTTCTTAGAAACACTTGAAAAATTATAGGTTTTTCGAGTGCTTCTTGAATGCTTTGAACGCTGAGAGCTTTGAGTAATTTCTGGCTTCGAAATTTCCCGTAACCTTGTTTGGGTTCAAGGTCTTATGTATTTATAGGCAATTTTGAAAACTATCCGTTGGAGAGATAACTTCTAGTCACCTTCCTTGTAGGATACTTCAACGGCCATATTTCTCATGCAGCAGTCATCCTTGGATGGATTAGGTAACTTGTATTTAATGCTTGCCCATTGAAAACTTGCAGGGATATCAGGTTCAAGTCAGTGTCCGTACATGACTTGTCTTGTTCTGATTGGTCCACATCATCAAGTAGGTGAGAATGTAAGAACTTATTCTTCAGTTCAGTCTTGTCTTATCTAAGTTCGGGTTTGTTCTCATATACATACGTTTTCTAGTGCTGATATTCCTTTTGCTTGCTTGGATTCTTCCCCAAGTCTTTTCCTAATAACTCAGTGCAGTCCTATTCCCTTCAGGCAGAGTTAGCAATGATCTCAGGATCATGCTCTTAATCCTGATACTTACTCAGCCAGCTTAGATAGAATGCCATAAGCTCAGGACGGTGCTCTTGTGTTCTTCAGGCTTCAGTCTTGAATGTCAACAATGAGTACTTCTCTTCATTGTGTACCTGTGAATATAAAATAGTCTAACTTAACAAAGTCTATCAAGACTAGCCTGGCTATTACAACACTTGGACAAATTCATATTTTCAGGGTATTTGGGATCAACTCAAAACTGACATTGTCCCAACAAATTAATTCTTGTATTAAATAGTTAAACTTGATATTAAATGTACATGATACAAGTCGATCAAATTAAAGGAGTTTTCGATACTCATTTTGGGTAATAAATACAGTTTTTTTGTCATAAGGTCGAAGATTAAATGATATCTCGTCATGAGGGGAAACGAACTAACTTAATTAAATCAAATCTGATTAATTTGCAAATTAAGCTAATCAAATGGCACCGACCAATCAGACGGTGCCACGTGGCATAATAGAAAAGGAAATTTTCTCAACCCCACCCTATAAATAGGGGTTTTTCTTCGCTCATTCAGATGACATCGAGCATTCAGATGATCGAGCAAGCGAATGAATCCTCTGCAACCATTCTTGAAGATTCGAAGTATTCTTCATCAACCTCAAGGCGTTCTTCCTGGAAAGCAACCAGAATCAGCCTCCGATCCGAGATCAAGGTCCAGAACCCCTCTAATCTGGCTTTCCTCCTCGAAGATTCGAAGAAGCTTCAACAACGTTCTTCACAGCCTTTGAAGATTCAAAGATGTTCTTCACGGCTCCAAGACATGCAAGTCCACTACAAACAGCCTCTGATTCGAGATCATGGTCTAGAACCCCTCTGATTTGGCATTTCTTCTCAAAGATTTGAACAAGCTTCAATAGCGTTCTTCGCAGCCGCTGAAGATTCAAAGGCGTTCTTTGTGGCTCCAAGACGTTCTTCGCCCAAGTCTACCACAAATAGCACTCGATCTGAGATTAAGGTGTTAAACCCCTCCGATCAAGCGTTTTCTCCTCGAAGGAGTACTTGAAGATTTGAAGAAGCTTCAGAGGCTTTCTTCACAGGCTTTGAAGATTTAAAGGATGTTCTTCACCAAATTCAAAGACGTTTATCCTGCCTTCGAAGGCGTTCATCCATCAAATCTCCAAAGGTAACGTTTAATCCAAAATAAGTTATTTCGCCATTGGGTTAACATTATAAATTCAAATCAAATTTCAGACAAAGATCAATACGAAGAATTTGCCCGCAAATCATCCAAGTCAAGGTCAAACTAAAGAAAAGAATTAGAGGAGCAAATCTAGAGTCTAGGACACGCACAAGTTTTTTCGATTTAATCCGAACAAGTTCAAGTTGTAAACGATATTCGTGTTTATTATTTTTAATAATACGAAATTCGCAGTTATAAATTTGGCACGCCCGATGGGACCTACTCTACCTCTCATCTCTTCTATTCTCAAGCAAGCTTAACTATCATGACGACGGATGCCTCAACCATCGAGGAACGACTCGTCAGTCTGCTCAAGGCTGTTAAAGGGCTCACTCAACACATCAAGAATAAAGATGCTCAAATCTCCAACCTGATGAATAAGGTGGATAATATCGATGCAAGCCACACTAATGGTAAGCAAGTTGAGGGCCACGATGACGAGAAGACCTCAACCAAACACCAAGTTAGTGAAATCGAGGCAACTTCTAAGGGGTAGCAGATCTCATCAGACGGAGGCATCCAAGTTGACCAACTCCAGGAACTCATTTTAGAGACGGTAAAGGGTAAGCTCGATGATGGCTTCAAATCATCCTTTTCTTACACCAAGCCTTATACCAAGAGGATCAACGACTTGAGGATGCCAGCTAGTTATCAACCCCCGAAGTTCCAACAATTTGATGGTAAAGGGAACCCGAAGCAGCACGTAGCTCACTTCATTGAAACTTGCAACAACGCCGGAACTTATGGAGATCATCTAGCAAAGCAGTTCGTTCGCTCCTTGAAAGGGAATACCTTCGACTGGTACATCAACTTGGAATCCAACTCCATCGACAGTTGGGATCAAATGAGGTATGAGTTCTTAAACTGCTTCTACAGCACAAAGAGAATGGTTAGCATGATCGAGCTAACTAATTCTCACCAGAGGATAAATGAGTCTGTGATCAATTATATAAATCGATGGAGAATTTGAGCTTTGAATTGTAAGGACCGACTGTCTGAGACTTCTGTAATCGAGATGTGCATCCAAGGCATGCAGTGGAGTCTCCGATACATTCTTCAAGGAATTCAACCAAAGACCTTCGAAGAACTTGCTACAAGAGCTCATGACATAGAGCTAAGCATGGCCACAACTGGAGCCGACATACCACCAGTTCGTAAACCTCGCGATAAGACTCATGTTAAGCCTTCAAGTAAAGAATACATAACAGACCTTCCTCACAACAGGGGGCAAAGTGGGTTGACTCTGAAAGATTTACGTTAAAAACAATATCCTTTCTTAGACTCTAACGTCTCTGGGATATTCAATGACTTGATGGATGCAAAGCTTATTGAGTTGCCTAAGATGACACAGCCGGAAGAAGTTGGATGCACTAACGATCCAAAATACTGTAAGTACCACCGCTTAGTGGGCCGCTCAATTGAAGATTTTTTTATCTTCAAGGAAAAAATCATGCAATTGGTCGAGCAAGAAGATATAGTGCTGAAAGAGACTTTTAGAAGTTCCTCAAAGTCATATAAAATGCTACTTTATACAAGCATAAATTGTCTGTGAAGCTTCTTTGATACGGGTATAAACTATCTGAAGTTCTCCTTGATAAGAGATAAAATTGACTGAAGCTCTCAAGCCGGAGATCAAATTGAAGTCACCATCAAATCCATTCTCCTTGACAAGAGAATAAACTGTCTGAAGTTTGCAAGACGGAGATCAAATTGAAGCCTCCCCGAATCAAGTGATACTCTTTGATACGAGTATCAACTATCAAATAAATTTAAAATATACTTCTTGATACGAGTATAAACTATCTAACAAATCAAAATCAATCTCCTTGATGTACAAATTTAAATTGTATGTCACTCCTAGTCACATGAGTATAAACTATATGGCACCCAAAGCAAATCAAATTTTATTCTCGAACTACGTTATGACTTGATACTCTTTAAAGGGGTACGTAGGCAACTTAGACATCCTCTAAGTTCAGTCATGATTCAAAACTCCAAATACATATGAGGGTGCAAAATACTTTCGTGCTTTATTCACTCCAAGTCCAAACGAACGTGAACAAAGCACGAGGGACATTTGTAAGCAAATTAAATTTGCACCCAATTAAATGGTGACATGTGTACAAATAAAATAATTATATCAAATTAAATTTATTATTTCATTTTGAGAATTTAATTAAATTAATTCTTGAATTAAATAGTTAAACTTGATATTAAATGTACACGGTACAAGTCGGTCAAATTAAATAAGTTTTCGATACACATATTGGGTAATAAATACAGTTTATTTGTCATAAGATCGAAGATTAAATGATATCTCATCAAAAGGGAAAGCAAACTAAATTAATCAAATTAAATCTGATTAATTCGCAACTTAAGTCAATCAAATGGCACTAACCAATCAGACGGCGTCACATGGCATGATAGAAAGGAACGTTTCTCAACCCCCACCCTA
Source organism: Ballota nigra (assembly GCA_947034835.1). NCBI lineage: Eukaryota > Viridiplantae > Streptophyta > Magnoliopsida > Lamiales > Lamiaceae > Ballota > Ballota nigra. Next base: position 89,899,786 of record OX344722.1, on the reverse strand, counting down.
TAAATAGGGGTTTTCCTTCGCTCATTTCCACACCGACATCGAGCATTCAAACAATCAAGCAAGTGAATGAATCCTCTGCAACTGTTCTTGAAGATTCGAAGTATTTTCATCAACCTCAAAGCGTTCTTCGTGGAAAGCAATCAGAATCAGTCTCCGATCCGAGATCAAGGTCCAGAACCCCTCCGATCCGACGTTCCTCCTCGAAGATTAGAAGAAGCTTCAATAGCGTTCTTCGCAGCCTTTGAAGATTCAAAGACATTCTTCACGAATCCAAGACATTATTCGCGCAAGTCCACTATAAATAGTCTCTGATTCGAGATCAAGATCTAGAACCCCTCCGATTTGGTATTTCTTCTCAAAGATTCGAAGAAGCTTCAACAGCGTTCTTTGCAGCCGCTAAAGATTCAAAGGTGTTCTTCTCGGCTCTAAGACGTTCTTCGCCCAAGTCCACCACAAACAGCACTCGATCCGAGATTAAGGTGTTAAATCCCTCCGATCAAGCGTTTCTCGTCGAAGGAGTACTTGGAGATTTGAAGAAGCTTTAGAGGCTTTCTTCGCAGGCTTTGGAGATTTAAAGGACGTTCATCCCACCTTCGAAGGCGTTCATCCATCAAATCTCCAAAGGTAATGTTTAATCCAAAATAAGGCATTTTGCCCTTTGGTTAACGTTATAAATTCTAATCAAATCTCAGATGAAGATCAATACGAAGAATTCGCCCGCAAATCATCCAAGTCAAGGTCAAACTGGAGAGATGAATTAGAGGAGAAAATCTAGAGTCTACGACCCGCACAAGTTTTTTCGGTTTAATCCGAACAAGTTCAAGTTGTAAACGATTTTTGTGTTTATTATTTTTAATAATACGGAATTTGCAGTTACAACAACGTCAAAATATCTCTTCTCAGTTCCATGAGTTTAAAGGTCAAGACGAGACCAACAAAGATATTTTTACACCAGTTTTCGAACATTAGAGATATTTTTTTCTTTTCAAATCATGAAAATCGGTTCTGAGGGGTCACTGGTTCGCCGAGTTTTTGTTAGTGTTAGTGTCTTAGAGACAATCTTTTGTGAGGACATAATACTAAGATAATATTTAGTTTTGGTTTAATATTATTATTGATTTAATATTAAATATATGGCATTGCACTTATCTGAATATTATGTTTGATTGTTTGCATTTTTTATTGTTTGTGTTCCCATGAATCACTACTGTCATTGAATGAGTGAAAACTCAGATGACTTAAGTATGATTCTCAAAATAGCCCCGATCAAGGATCATCAAGAATGGGATATTGATGATGCAATTGAGATTGGTGTGCTATCTGCATCATACATTTGGAGAGTGTAGTAAGATCTCACTTACTATGAGATATCGGGTATCTCATGATGGATGCACAAATACCTTAGAGGGTATTGGTATACCCATATGAGAAACCGTTTGATGTAATTCCACAATATGTGTTTACGGGTGTCTCGGTTAGTGGGAGCGATGTGATACTCCTTTGGTTTGAGGTCAATACGCACGAAATGTGTGGAGTGATGAACTTTGACCATGATCGACGCTTGCACCCTTCCACGGGTATATATGACATGGATTGGGTTCATCACGAAATACATGTGTGTGGTAGTTGAGCCAAGAATATGATTCATTCCTCAAATATGGATTTAGAGAGAATACTCATTTTCTCATCTTAATTGGATCTAAGTCATCTGCCGACGCGCATCAAGAATATGATTCATTCCTCAAATATGGATTTAGAGAGAATACACTTGATCAATTAGTGATTAGAGATAATATGATTAAGTTATTTGAATAGACACTTCATCATGTTCAAGACTTAATCGGGTATTCGTGAATGAAATGAAGATATCACAATAGCCTACAATATTACAGGTAGTTGCAAAATTCCTCGCAACGTACCTCGTATATTGAGAATGACTGATTTATTATCTAGGTTCAATTAAGACCGTTAGTTTAACTAAGCGCTCGATATACGAGGGTCTATGGGTCACACAACAAGTAATTGTGATGTACCAATTATAGTTGGTTGATTAAATATTATATTAGATATATTATTTAATTTATGGAGAATATAATAATTATATTTGGAATTAATTATTAATGATATTTAATTAAATTAGATTTAATTAAATAGAAATTCCCAATAATAATATTTGGAATATTATTATGTAGAAATTTTATTTACAAGGAAATAAAATCCGTTGGAAATTTATTTAATGAGCTAGAGCTTTTTTATCTTGCTTGGAAATTAAGTCAGCTCATCCTTATAAATACAAGTCCTGTGGGAATTCCAAAACACACTAGAAATTAATTCACTCCATAAAATCTCTAGCTCGAATTTTCCTAGCAAATTCATCTCGAGATTTAGCGTTGGCAGATCGGTGAAAGTTGGTAGAAAACTGTTACGTGGATACCATAGTTGAGAAATCCATGTACAAATCGTTGTAAGGATTCTATTTACGTTTTCAAATATTTAATTATGCAATTTATTGTTCGTTGTTGGTGAACTATTCCGCTGTGCATGTATTACATGTTTACGTGCCTCTAGAACCCAACAGTTTTTTGGTTTTTTGTCGACATCGACTCACATTGGGTCAAGCGTAAATCGACGAACACTAAGAACCGGACCAGTATCATTTCCGGTTCCTGGTTAAAACGGTCGGACCGGCCAATCCGGTCCGATTTTAAAAACATTGATGTAAAGAAGTAAAAAATGTGCTACTACATGAAATAATATACCTAGATTTTATCTTATAAAAACACATTTTGCCTTACAGTAACATGCACTTGTCCATGTAGTAACCTAAACTAGGAGCAAATGTGTGTTACCGTACATATAAATATTTATTTATTCTTACATAAATATATTTTGTCCTTATAGTAACACGTGTAAGGTATTGAAAGATGTGTTACAACATTAACAAAATAGTACCAACATGAAACAATATACTTAGATTTAAAGTGATGAGGAATAAATTAATAAACATATATTTATTCTTATAAAAATACATATTTGTCCTTATAGTTACTATAAGTACAAATAGTTATTGTTTTAAGGACTAGTAATACACATTTTGTCCTTATAGTGACATGTGTTTGTCCATATAATAACAGAAATTGGGAGCAAATATGTGTTATTGTGAAAGCAAATATGTGTTACTGTACATATAAATATTTAAATGTCCTTAGAGAAATATATTTTTTCCTCATAGTAACACATGCAAGATATTAAAAGACGTGTTACTACATGAACAAAATAGTATCAACATGAAACAATAAATTTAGATTTAAAGGGATGGAGAATAAATTAAAAAATATGTATTTGTTCTTGTAAAAACACATATTTGTCATTATACTTACTATAAAGTACAAAAAATTGTTATTTTAAGGATTAATAACACACATTTTACCTTTACAGTAACACATGTTTGTTCATATAGTAACATAATTTGGGAGCGAGAATCTTGAAACCATTCATGTGCAAATATTTATTGAAAATTTCACCCGACCCGGTCTAACCCGCTTAGGATCCACAAATTTTGCTTGGTTCGACCCTAACTCGCGAATTTTTTAATATTTATCTATTGTACATGTAGAATAGCTTATACTCTAAGGTTGTGTTTACTTCATGAAATAAAGTCCATTTAGAGGAATAATAAGCGTTTATTAATGGTTTACTTTGCTTGTCTCCGAACCTAGGTAAACCATTCAACCCGGGACAAATCCCTCTTATTGGTACCTTTTTAATCCGCCCATTCTGGGCAGACAAATTTAAGCTCGAGATTATTATACCTCAAACCGATTCAAATTACGTCGGTTACCAGACCCTTCCATCTGTCCTTATCCATTATTTCTTCTCATCAATCCCTGTAGCCTTTGCTGCCACCCTCAACTTCGCCGGCAAAAACTTGGGCATTTATGTTATGTCGCTTAATTTGCTGCTTCAATTAACCCAACAATCAATAAATTAATTGTTATTTGGTATAGATTCATAATTCATTCCAGATTATAATTTTATCTACGTAGATACTGTGACATCATCGCTACATGGAATTAAATACAAAAACCCTATCTTGTACTTTCTCCGTCCCAATTTTGTTTTTCCGTTTGACTGTGCGCGGAGTTTAATGCGAGATTTGCATTTTAGTATTTAAATGAATAAAATAGTATTGGGAATGCTGAATGGTGAATAAAGTAGTATTTAAATGAATAAAGTAGTATTGAGAATGGTTTATTTAAATGAATAAAATAGTTTCCATTTTAGGGATGGGAAAACAAAATTGGGACGAACCTTTTTGGCAAATGGAAAAACAAAACTGGGACAGAGGGAGTAAATAATTAATAAGTACTTCTTGAGTGCATGGTATGGTATGCACTTGAATTTTGAAAAAAAATACCCCAAAAATACTCGGTATTACACCAAAAAGTAATCAGTAATACTTCAATTGCAAAAAATTAAAAATAAAATACAGTTCGGTATGTCAGTGTGTATTTAAAAAAAATAATTAAAATTGAAATCAAAATTGAGCTTAAAGTCCAAGTGAATTTTATGTACTTGAGTGCATGCCAAAATTTGTGTTAATTAATAGGAATAAGTATGCGGGGTATATTAGTAAAGTTATATACTCCCTCCATCCCAGGTTTTATTTTATAGGTGACTTTGCACAACATTTAAGAAAAAATGGAGTTTGTGAGTGTAAAATTAAATAATAAAATAATACAAGGTGCTTTATTGACTTTTGTGAGTGTAAATTATTTCATTTGTAAGGGTGTGAAAAAAGAGTTGGGACGCCCAAAAAAGAAAAATGTGAAAAAAGATTCGGGACGGAGGTAGTATAATTTATATATAATCTTGAAAGTTAAACAACTACATATTATTTAAACTCAATACAAATCCTATAAAGTAAACAATTGATATCTTGAAATAATTTGAACATGATCTACTATTTAATTTATGATAAATTCTAGGGTGCATCCAAGTGCATAGTATGCACTTGGATTTTGCACCCAATTTGAAATTGATTTTAAAATCAATTTTGACTAAATTCGCGGGTCGGTTTGTGGGATCCAACAAAAAATTCGCGGGTCAGGCACAGCCCGACCAAAATTCGCGGGTCTGGCAACAATCGGAGTTGAAAATGGGTCGCGCGCGCTTCGTACCAATACCCGAAGTTATATCACCAATACCCGAAGTTATAATCACCAATACCCGAAGTTATAATCACCAATACCCGAAGTTATAATCACCAATACCCGAAGTTATATCACCAATACCCCAAATTATAATTACCAATACCCTAAGTTATAATAACCAATACCCCAAGTTATAATCACTAATACCTCAAGTTATATCCCTAAAAAATTATTTAGCAATATCTCGAGACTTAATCACCAATACCCCAAGTTATAATCACCAATACTATAAGTTATATTCTCCAATACCCTAAGTTATAATCACCAATACCCTAAGAATTACTCAATAATAATGTATCAAATAATTATTCAGGATTACCCCAAGAGTTAATTACCAATACCCCAAATTATAATCAACAATACCCCAAGATTTGATCCACCAATACCCGAAGTTATAATAACCAATACCCCAAAATTTGATCCATCAATACCCCAAGTTGTAATAACCAATACTCCAAGTTATAATAACCAATACCCCAAGATATAATCATCAATACCCCAAGATTTGATCACCAATACCCGAAGTTATAATCACCAATACCCCAAGATATAATCACCAATACCCCAAGATTTGATCACCAATACCCGAAGTTATAATCACCAATACCCCAAGTTGTAATAACCAATACCCCAAGTTATAATAACCAATACCCCAAGATATAATCACCAATACCCCAAGATTTGATCACCAATACCTGAAGTTATAATCACCAATACCCCAAGATATAATCACCAATACCCCAAGATATAATCACCAATACCCCAAGATTTGATCACCAATACCCGAAGTTATAATCACCAATACCCCAAGTTGTAATAATCAATTCCCCAAGATATAATAACCAATACCTCAAGATATAATCACCAATACCCCAAGATATAATCAACAATACCCCAAATTGTAATCACCAATATCCCAAGATTTGATCACCAATACCCGAAGTTATAATCACCAATACCCCAAGTTGTATTAAGTCTCAAACAGAAAAAGTAGGTTCAACACTGTCAAACGTTGGAATTTGGGCCCAGACTTGCGTACATCACCACGCGTTGCGCAGTCGATCCGCTTTCAAAAAGGTATCACAATAAAAATTCTGAGTCTGACTCCAAAAGTTATGTCTGTTTTGATTTCTACCGACGAGCACTAGGAACGGAGGTCAATTTGGTTCATCACAAAAACTGTCAAGTAAACTGGCGAGAGGCTTCTGAGATTTGGAAACGTGGGCGATGAAGGTTTCCTGGCCGTCGGATTCAGAAGAGAAAGCTGAAGGGAGGAGGAGAGAGATGCGGGTTAGTCTGACCCGCGAGTTTTGGTCGGGTTGGGCTGACCCGCGAATTTTTACTTGGTCAAAATTGATTTTAAATTGAGTGAAAAATCCAAGTGCATAGTATGCACTTGGATGCACCCTAGAACTACTCTTAATTTAATCAACACAATTCCAACAAGCAAAGTAAACACAACCTAAGTATATTAGTATGGATCTCGCGTGTTGCGGGAGTTTTAAAATACTTTTTTCTTTTTATAAACTATAATATTAATCGTATTTATTATTAGAACCAAACGTATAATATGGGTTAAAAAATTATATTACTAATTTTATATTAATACTTTAAGTATTTATTTAATTCGATTCAACTATAATTTTATTTTTATTTTTAAATATTATCTATACACAATATATTTCCTTTCAAATTTATTTTTATATTATAAGTATGTGTTTTTAAATATAATGCATTTCTGGTTGTGGGTATTCACTAATCACATAGGAAAAATCTTTAATACATGAAATGCTTAATATTTAAGATAAAGTATTGTTGAACAAGTTTCACGATGTTGGAAAAGTATGATATTTTTTTTTATTAAAGGTGTTAATTGCTTTTATTAAAAAGCAAAAATTCTGAAGAGTATTATTTATTTTCATTAAAATGTATTTGTTAAAGGTTATGAATATTATCGTTAAACGGTACTATAAATTGTTCTATAAAGAGTATTAATTATAGCTGAGCGAAAAAAAAGAGTATTAATTACAAAAAAATTTGATAAGTCGTAATTTTTGTATAAACTGTATGCTTTAATTGATTGTTTTATAACAACAATTTTATATTTTGCTCGAAATTGAACGACTTACTATGAAGAACATAACAAGAAAAAGAGAAAATAGATAAAATCATTAACTCATTCTTGAAAAAAATGGAAGAAGTCACTTTATTTAATGATATTTGGGTGGAGGGGTAAGTTTCGTGCAACTTCCAAATTATGAGAGAATTTTGCGCAACATTTTCAAACTACGAGGAAGTTTCATGTAAAAAGAGCTAAAGAGATAATCTTTTGGGTAGAAAGGATTTGAAATGTATTGAGTAAAAACATTATGACAAAAACTTGCGTGAGACTATATCATAAATTGAGATAATACAAATTAACACTCAGCCTATCAAAATTTAATGAGTCATGCTCAATTTATACTTCATTCCACCGTCTTATGACATGAGACGGTCTCACACAAGACTTACTTAAATATTATTTTACGTATATAAAAAGAATATGTATAGAGTGAAATTGGTTCATGCATGAATCACTTTGCAATACTCTTTAAGGTAAACTGATAATATTTATTTTGGTGTTTCTACGGTCAGGAAGACTTTCGCCCTTCCTGACGTCAGTAGACCCTTTGGATACCGCTAGATCGAAGATCCAACGTACAATTTTTTTAAGTGATTGTACTTTGCATTATTGCAATCGCACTGTATCGCCCTAATAATAAATTAAATTAAAAAATATAAAATTACAAAAATACCCTTTTTATTTTACAAATAATTTAGAATATTACTTCATTGAACATTTAATATTTAAATTAAATCCTTTTACTTATTCTTAAAATTAAATTTATAAATAAAATATTAATATTATCCTAATCTACTAATCAAACATTTCAACCTTTATTCTTCAAGTATGCCTTTCGTCTGTACTTCAAATTCCTCTATTATTCTTGTTGCGATCCAGGCCTCCACTCAATCCTCGTCGTCGTGTGGAGCTTCAACAATAGATTAATATCAGTTTCTCCACTTGATCTCGCCTGTCTGGAAGACGATTCCGGCGGCGAGGTGATCTAGCGGACTGTTGCCAATGGCTTTTACTGTCGAGAACACCAAAACGCTGCCGCCATGTCTCTGCTCTGCTCCAACGGAATAATATAAGATATATTTTATTTTAGTTCTTCTAATTGATTAATAACCATCGTAATTTAGAATATAGGTTTGTAATTTTGAATTTTAAAATTTTTTTATTGTAGGGATATATTAGTAATTTTATATATATACATATTTTAAATTAATTCTTTTTTAAGTGCAAAGCTAGATCGCTAATGGCGAAATAAAATGATGTGTCAACTTTTTATTCGTTCACTGACGTCAGGAAGCGCGAAACCCTTTCTGACCGTAGAAAACCCTATTTAGTTAAACGATTAATATTCTTCGTACTCTTCAACTAATATCCTTCAGCGAAAATAATTCATATCCTCCAGGACTAATGCTCTTTAGTGAAAACAACTAATACTCCTTAGTGAAAACAACTAATATCCTTTAAATGATTCATGTATTATCATATATTCCCTCCGTCCCATATTTTATTTCACGCTTGGAAGTGATATATTTAATAAGAAACAAGGGAATATGTGAGTGTGAGATTGAATAAAATAATGATAACTTTATGTTTTACTGACTTTTGTGAAAGAATGTTTTTTTTTATGTGAAAATAATTGTGGGAAGTTCAAATAGAATAAATGTGAAAGTAATCGCGGGATGGAGGGAGTGACAATGTAAATATTAGATAAGATTGTTATGAAACCATTTGAATGTCCTAGAAGTTACAAGATATTATAGGGAGTTAAATGTCTATGGAGGTAACAAGCAATGATTTAGGATTATCATAATGTCCTAATAGCAATGATTTAGGATTATCATAATGTTCTAATAAATTGTCATTATGTATATTCATGAATGACTCCACTATAAATAGGGACCATAAAACCTTCATTGTACACCAACAATAAGTTGAATAAAATCATTCTCCCTACATATTGTTCTCTCTTTACTTTTGCACTCTCTATAGTATTCATATTTCTATTAATTTTATAACACGTTATCAGCACGATTCTTTACCTTGAGCCTAGTTGAAGATATTTGGGCGAGTTCAAGTATCATACACTATTCTTGAGGTAATATTTTATTTGTCAATTTGTTCTTCCATTATGGCTAACCTTACAAAGTTAGAATTTGCAACTCTAGATATCACCGGAAAAAATTATTTATCGTAGATTCTAGATGTTGAAATTCATCTTGAGGCAGGAGGTCTTGGAGAAACTATTATTTATAATAATAATAATAATGCATCAAATCAAGACCGTGCAAAAGCAATGATCTTCTTTCGTCATCATTTGGATGAAGGATTAAAGAATGAATATTTAACTGTAAAAGATCCACTAGTTTTGTGGAAAGATTTAAAAGAAAGATACGACCACCTGAAGATGGTCGTCCTTCCAAAAGCCCGGTATGATTGGCTCCACTTACGTCTACAAGATTTTAAAACTGTTAATGAATATAATTCGGCTATGTTCTGAATTACTTCTCAATTAAAATTATGTGGAGAAACAATAATTGATAATGATATGCTTGAGAAGACATTCTCGACTTTTCATGTCTCGAATTTGCTCCTACAGCAGCAATATCGAGAAAATGGATTTAAAAAATATTCTGAATTAATTGTCTGTCTTCTTTTGGTTGAACAAAATAATGAATTATTATTGAAAAATCATGAGTCCCGACCCACTGGTTCTAGTCCATTCCCTGAAGCGAATGCGACTCAATCCCAAAATTATGGACGTGGTCGTGGTCGTGGTCGTGGACGTGGTGGAAGTCGAGGACGTGGTCATTTTCGTGGTCGCGGTCGTGGTAGATTTACTCCATATAATACCCACCATGATCGTGACAAAAAGCAAGTTGTCTCCCAGAAGAGAGACAATGGTGAAAAGAAAAAATATGAGGAATATTGTCACCGGTGTGGAATGGAAGGTCATTGGTCCCGCATATGTCGAACAGCGGATCATCTTGTTGAACTTTATCAAGCCTCTTTGAAAAATAAAGGAAAAAATGTTGAAACAGATTTTGTTGATGAGAATGTTGCTTTCAATGGTGATGATGTTGCTATGACTCATCTTGATGTAACTGATTTCTTTAATGATATTAACTAAGCATATGATATATGTATTTTCATTATGAATAAAATATTTATATATTTGCATCTTTCATTAATTTTAATTTCTAATTTATATTTTATTTTTCTATTTTTTATGAAGAAGCGTTGGATGTCAAACATTTGGGAATGGATTTAGATGGTGATATTTGTCTAATTGATAGTGCTACTACACACACTATACTTCAAAATGAAAAATATTTTTCTCATTTGCAAAAGGGGGAGACAAATGTTAATACCATAAGTGGTAGTGCAAATTTGATTGATGGCTCCGGAAGAGCCACAATTTTTCTCCCTAAAGGGACCAAACTTGTTATACATAATGCACTACTGTCTCCCAAGTCTCGAAGAAATTTATTAAGTTTTAAAGATATCCGCAGAAATGGGTATCATGTCGAGACTTTAAATGAGAAAAACCATGAATGTTTATTGATAACACAAGTTGTTTCTGGAAAGAAATGTGTGTTAGAAAAATTGTATTCACTCTCTTCTGGCCTATATTACACAAAAATAAATACAGCTAAAATATATCACCTAATAGACCAGAAGTCTATTACTCCCAAAGATTATATGGTTTGGCATGATCGTCTTGGACATCCTGGTTCCATAATGATGAGACGAATAATTGAAAATTCACATGGTCATTCATTGAAAAATATAAAGATGTTGAATTCCAATGAATTATCATGTGTTGCTTGCTCACAAGGAAGATTAATTGTGAGACATTCACCAACTAAAGTTGGGATTGAATCCCCTGCATTTCTAGAACGAATTCAAGGAGATATATGTGGGCCTGTAGATCCACCATGTGGACCATTTCGATATTTTATGGTGCTAATTAATGCATCTACAAGATGGTCGCATGTATGTTTATTATCATCTCGCAACCTGGCATTTGCGAGATTGCTTGCTCAAATAATTAAATTACGAGCACAATTTCCAGATCATCCAATTAAGAAAATTCGTCTAAACAATGCTGGTGAATATTCATCACATATTTTCTATGATTATTGCATGTCAATTGGAATAAGTGTTAACATCCTGTAGCTCATGTTCATGCACAAAATGGTCTAGCTGAATCATTTATCAAAAGATTACAATTAATCTCTAGACCATTATTAATGAAATCAAAACTTCATTTGCATGCATGGGGACATGCTATATTACATGCAGCAACACTTGTGAGAATTCGGCCGACAAGTAATAATATTTTTTCTCCCCTACAATTAGCTTTTGGCTATGAGCCCAATATATCACATTTGAGAGTCTTTGGGTGTGTAGTTTATGTTCCTATTGCACCGCCTCACCGTACTAAATTGGGCCCCCAACGAAGATTGGGAATATATGTCGGGTACGAATCACCTTCTATAATAAAATATATTGAACCATCTACAGGTGATTTGTTCACTGCACGATTTGCAGATTGTCATTTTGATGAATCTCATTTCCCGACATTAGGGGGAGGTAAGGACCAACCGAAGTATGAAATTAATTGGAAAATAAAAATGGATTTCTTTGATCCTCGAACAAAAGAATGTGAACCTGAAGTTCAAAGAATTATACATTTGCAGAAAATTGCAAATCAATTACCGGATGCATTTAGTGACTCCAAAAGAGTTACTAAGTCACATATTCCTGCAGAAAATATTCCGGTTAAGATTGATGTCCGTGAAGGACAAATAACAAGTGCTAATGAGTCTAAAGCACGCCTGAAGCGTGGTAGACCTCTTGGTTCCAAAGATAAAAATCCTCGAAAGAAAAGAGGATTAAATAAAAGTGATGAGTCAATAAATAATGAAGGATTCACACGTAGTGATAAAATTCTACTTCCTGAAGAGGTTGCTTCTGAATATATTTCTCCTGAAGAGCAAGATTCTGAAGAGAATGAGGTTATTGAAGCCTCAATAAATTTTGTCACTACGGGGAAAAGTTGGAATCGAAGAGAAACAATAATTGATGACATTTTTGCATATAATGTAGCACTTGATATTATGGAAGAAAATGAGGATCATGAGCCCAGATCGGTTGATGAATGTCGGCGTAGAAATGATTGGTCAAAATGGAAAGATGCAATCCAATCTGAATTGGATTCACTGGCGAAAAGAAAAGTATTTGGACCTATAGTCCAAACACCAGAAGGTATAAAGCCAGTAGGATACAAATGGGTATTCGTGCGAAAAAGAAACGAGAAAAATGAAATTGTGGGATACAAAGCACGATTGGTAGCTCAGGGTTTTTCACATAGACCTGGATTTGATTATGATGAAACATACTCCCCGGTAATGGATGCGAACACATTCAGGTATCTTGTAAGTTTTACCGTGCATGAAAAACTTGACATGCGCTTGATGTATGTCGTCACTGCATATTTGTACGGTAATCTTAAAAAAGATATCTATATGAAAATCCATGAAGGATTTAACATGCCTGAAGCGTGTAAATCAATTCCAAAGGAAATATGTTCTATCAAATTGCAAAGATCATTGTATGGACTCAAACAATCTGGACTTATGTGGTATAATCGGCTTACTGAATGCTTAGTTAAATAAGGTTATACCAATGACTCAATATGTCTGTGTGTGTTCATAAAGAAAGATGGGTCAAATTTTGTGATAATTGCAGTATATGTCGATTATCTCAATTTGATTGGAACTCCTGAAGAGCTCCAAAAGGCAGTTTCATATTTGAAGAAAGAATTTGAGATCAAAGATTTTGGACAGACTAAATTCTGTCTTGGTTTGCAAATTGAACATTTAAAAGGTGGGATTTTGGTTCACCAAACTGCTTATACCCAGAAGGTATTAAAGCGGTTTTACATGGAAAATGCACATCCATTAAATACCCAAATGGTCGTTCGGTCTCTTGATCCTAATAAGGACCCTTTTAGACCGCGAGATAAAGATGAAGAGATTCTTGGTCCTGAAGTACCATATCTCAGTGCCATTGGTGCACTAATGTATCTTGCTAATTGTACTAGACCGGATATATCATTTGCAGTAATTTTATTAGCAAGATTTAGTTCATCTCCTACACGACGATATTGGAATGGTATAAAACATAAATTTATGTTATCTCCAAGGAACAATTGATCTTGGCTTATTTTACTCAAATAAATCTCGACCTGAATTGCTTGGTTATGCTGATGCTGGGTATTTGTCTGACCCACATAAAGTAAGGTCTCAAACAGGATATGTATTTACATGTGGTGGTACAGCAATTTCATGGCGATCTACCAAGCAATCGCTTGCTGCCACCTCTTCAAATCATGCTGAAATTATAGCAATTCATGAGGCCAGTCGAGAATATGTTTGACTAAGATCAATGACCAGTTATATCCGGAAAAATTGTGGATTGTCACTTGACAATAAAAATCCTCCAACTGTATTGTTTGAAGACAATGCAGCTTGTATAGCTCAACTGAAAGGAGGATATATTAAAGGAGATAGAACCAAACATATTTCACCAAAATTCTTTTTTACTCATGAGTTGCAAAAGAATGGTGAAATTGATGTGCAACAAATTCGATCAAGTGATATTTTAGCAGATTTATTTACCAAGGCATTACCGACTGCTACCTTTGAAAAATTGGTGAAATGTATTGGCATGCGTCGGTTAAAGGATTTTAAATAAAGTCTGAATCAGGGGGAGTATTGATACACTAAGTAATATGTACTTTTTCCTTACTTGGGTTTTTGTCCCACTGGATTTGTTTTCCCTTGTAAGGTTTTTAACAAGATAAGTTTGTATAACGACGGATATCCAAGGGGGAGTGTTATGAAACAATTTGAATGTCCTAGAAGTTAAAAGATATTATAGGGAGTTAAATGTCTATGGAGGTAACAAGCAATGATTTAGGATTATCATAATGTCCTAATAGCAATGATTTAGGATTATCATAATGTCATAATAAATTGTCATTATGTATATTCATGAATGGCTCCACTATAAATAGGGACCATAAAACCTTCATTGTACACCAACAAGAAGTTGAATAAAATCATTCTCCCTACATATTGTTCTCTCTTTACTTTTGCACTCTCTATAGTATTCATATTTCCATTAATTTTATAACAAAGATAAATTTATAAATTAGATTTCATCATATCCACTAAAATATATGATGGCTAAGGGAAAGGAATTCAATCCGGTGTTTTATTTCACAGTATCATATCCAATTTAATTTTTTTTAAGTCTGATTGATTATGCCATTTATGTTTTTCAATGATTCAACTCATCGAATCATGTTTCAGTCTGTCTTTTTATCATAAGAAAGTTTATAGAATTTTCTGGTAAGAAAGAATCATCGACTTTCAAGTAGGACAGAAAACAATTAGATTATTAAATACTCTAGGCAAAATAAAAAATAAATCTGACCGCATAGCGCAGTGGATTAGCGCGTCTGACTTCGGATCAGAAGGTCGTGGGTTCGACTCCCACTGTGGTCGTTAATCTTTTAATATTTATCCTTTTTTCTGCCTTGTCTTGTGTTTATGTTGCCCTTCTATTTGTGAACTTTTTTAACTACCCAGCCCATCATATCTGTGTGGGGGAGATTATAGTAACTTTTCATCATATATTCAATACTTTAATATACTTTTATAATAAATTTATCATAAATTATTTTTATATAATATTTTGTCTTTCTTTTTTTGGTACTTCTGGTTTAATAAAATAAAAAAATCCATTGATATGCTTGGAATTGTGATATTTTAACTGTAGTTGATGTATGCCTATGGTGTAACACTTTATGTTATGCTAGTTGGAGCATATTTCTTTTGAAGATCAAGCGGATCCAAACAACTTGAGGGAAACCATCCAAGTATGTGATCCTTTACATTAGATTAATTAACACAAATAATTGTATGTTGCATTTGAATTTTGAGTCTAATTTTCAAATCAATTTCAACTTTTTGAAGTTCTTTAAGTAAATTGATTTGAAATTGGACTCAAAATTCAGGTGCATGTTATGCACTTGAATGTACACAAGAATCACTCTAGTATTAGTTTTTAAATCTGCATACTAATCACAACACAACACATGATCCAGCATTCCAAAAAGTGCGTATGATTTCCACGAGAAATAATTACAAAGAATTCATAATAATGTCTGTCACACGCCAAAATCGCAGCCCAATACCCTTTACAAACACAGGTTACTCAACTTTCTCATTGTACTCTACAAAAGTCCCGATGCAATGAATGGTCCTCTCCAAATCAAACTGAAATTAATAGTCTTGTTTCAGGCAAGTGACCTGTGTGTGGAAGATACTTCTCTCAATCCAACCGGTTGTTCCCTGATTTGAGAAAGAAGCAACGAGACTTGCTCGGTCGCCAGATCTAAGCGTTCTTTAGATTTAGACGACTCTGTAACAAGAGTCGATACCATGCTCTGCAACAGCTGAATCCTCTCCGTGCAATCATTCCTCGGAAGTTGAAGATTCCTGTTGGGTGGTAGGCGGCGCCACCGGATGGGCAGATACCTTTCGGGGATTTGGAAACAGTTTCCGGTGGAGAGAACTCGAAGAGCATGCCTGCAGAGGATTCCGGAGAAGTCGAATTGGTGGCAGCTGCAACTGATGATGCCTTCTCGTGGGACCCAATAAACCTTGCGACCCCCTTCCAGCTTGGTGTGATGTCTGACCAGGAAACCATCTTCCATCTGATACGAAGCGTAATGAGCTGCCATAACGAGCTGTTCTTGGAGCTTCGAAAAGGCGTAAGGTGTGAAAACTGAGGCAGCATGAGATTCCATGGGAGCCCCTGTTTTTAGGCTGATGTTTTGGATGTTTTGTTGCATAGTCTGTTGTTCTCCGGCTTGATCCTTGAAATCCACTGCTACAGCTACCTGTGAGGTTCACAGATATTCCATGAGTTAGATTTTCACAGGGTTCACAGAAACTTCCTTTTGAGAGCAAAATACAAAGTCCTTTCACATTTACAATGGAAAATAATTATTTTAGTCCAGTAACCGGAGGCAGGAGGTGAAACATCTGTTTGACCACTTAGACTACGCCACGTGGACAAATTAAACTCTGTCACGTTAGCATCAACCAGATATTTCAGCTTCTGCAATCGGTTACCAAACTAAAATGTTGTAAACAATTGAAAGTTAAGACGATTTTCAATTCGTGAAAGTTGACAGGACTGAAACTAAGATAGGAGTAACTTAGAGGACTAAAAATACTACTTTCCCTATTTACAAACATGGAAAAGTTCTGTGGAAGTTTGGCATAAAGAATAAAGAAATTCATAAAACCAAAACTTTTTCATGAACCAGCACATTACCTGCAACTTCAGTTTTGTTTCTACATCAACATGATTATGAAAGAGAGAGGAAAAAGAAAACGAACCCACACCATATAACTAAATGACGCTAGAGAGCTTACTTGTTCCACAAAATGTGCAAGCCGGGTCTGAGCACTCAAAAACCGTTGAATGAAAGCATTAATTGATTTTGGTTGGCCGGGAGTGGTCATTCCTGCAAAAAAGTGGCTTCTCAAGTACGGTAGTGCCCAAAGAGTTCGCAAGGCATACAAGCTAGCTATATGCCTGTTTGTGTGCAAACCAAAAGAATTCACCATATCCCTCCAACCCAATTCGAAATCCTCAATTGTTTCCAGGTTATAAAGTCGATAGAACTCAACCTTCCAATCAGTGTACCGTTCTCCCAATACAGCATTGAACCATGATGGGAATTTTGCCACTATAAGCCATATGCAAAGTGCATGTTTCGTTGTTGGCATCTCCATTCCGATTGCTTCTTTGAGACACATATTTTGGTCAGTCAATATTGTTTGTGGAGCTTTCCCATTCATGAATCCTGAGAAAGCCTTATACATTCACAGAAGAGAAAAACTTCAAAGTTAGCACAGATGTGTTGACTGCATAAAACCAAGAATATGTCAATTAAATGAGAAATGCATTGACAAATATGTTGATAATTAGTCAACTTGGAAGCTTCCACTTCTCTCCATATGTGTGTGTGTGTGTGTACATTCACACACACACACACACGTGTACACAAGTACACCCACATTTCTCATTCTTTTCTTCTCTTGTTTTGCATGTAGGAGGAGGGGCTTTAGTTGTTCGTAGGGTATAAAGGTCGGAATCCAAGAGGAGGTATCATTTTCATTTTGTTGATTAAATGTCTCAAAAAGCTCTGGTTTTCATCAATATATATTAACTAGGATGCTGCAGAAAAATATTCTGCCAAAAGTTCATAGGAATACTAACTGTTCTAGCAACATATTAAGCAAATACAAACAGACAATAACATTAACAGAAAAGATCACAAACTAATTCCTGAAGCAACTACTGGTTTTTCACTTTTTTACCTTCAAAGCCCAGGAGAACGATCTCAAGTTTTCCTCGCGAAGAAGCACACAGCCAAAGAAACAGGGCATGCCATAATTATTCATTCCTACCCATATTCCCAGTGGCATGTCAAATGCAGTCAATCGATGCGTTGTATCAAAAACTACAGCATCACCAAATATTTCATACGACTCGATAGAGGAGGCATATGACCAAGCTATATTCTCCAATCTTCCATTGGAATCAAGAGTAAACTCAAATTTAAAATTGGGATCTTTATCCTTAATATTTCTGCACATTTTAAGTAAATCAATGCTCTCATCCTCGGGATCTACTTTCCTGAAGGATTGTAGCAAGTTCCTAACATCTTTCTCGGTGAAGGGCAAGTATCCAGGCTCAACACACTTTTCAAGTTCAAGCAACCTCATCATTTGTTGTACCGAAATTCCAGTCTTGGCAAACATTAGAATTCGGTTCTTATCTGATTCAGATATGGTACGATAAGCTGGAAGAAAACGCACTTGATTTGGCTCAAGAAGTTCATGATTATGGTGGTTCGCAAAGCCCGTGACTCGCCATTCAGGCACTCCTAACTCAGTTGACTTGCTTATACGCATGTATGCCTGACATCCACAGCGAGATGATTTTCTATTTCTCTGTGGTTTGTTCTCATTTGAATTTTTTACAGGAGTATTTCCCGCACGATGGCACACAAAGTAACGCCTTGTTAGACCTTTCCCAACACCATCTTTACCCTCGGTTCGATGACGTCTGATCGAAAACCCACAACGTTTTGCAAATTCACTATAGAATTCATAGGCAGCATCATGAGTTGAGAATCGTTGACCAATATAAGGGATAGCATCATTTGTTATTTCTAAGGATAGTCTGGTCCCGTCAGGTGATTCCTCAGCGCTGCTTGTATCATCCAGCGAGAAGGATCTGTGATCCGAGGGATCTTCATACACCAACAACATATGTCCAGCCTCTTCCGACATTGTAGCCTTCTCAAGGAGTTTAGGGAATGCTATTTTTCGCCCATTTCTAACAATAAATCTGTGGTGAGGATGCAAATTTTGTAAAATGGGCTTATATGGCTACAAGATTTATCACAAATAAGGCAACTTTCTACATTGAACAGAAATATTTACAGCATGAGTACACAAATAACTAGATAAGATCAAAATATAAAGCAGAAAATCTGAAACCGAGCTCAAAAATCTGACATCCACACACGATTCGCGATAAGATTTATATAACTTTCCTATCCTAATTCATTCTATCTTATAGCCTCACTCCCTAAGCTAAGTAGCTAAGTTAATGAAAGCACATATATACTGATAATAGGAATAACAAAAATACAACAATGCAGATAGATACAGCAATATATAGTAGTAATGGAATTGCAAACACAACTATCATATCAAGAACCAGCATCCAAAATTCCGCTCTCCAACCGAATTCATAAATGCATTCTAACAACGATTTATTGAGCAAATTCGGAATAAGAAAGTGAACACAGTCTAGAATTCTAAAAATCCAGCAAAATTAAAATAAAAGTGTATGCATACTAACAGCGTCTACGGAAATGTCGAACAGAGCCTGTGCTTTAATTAATCGTGGCACCAATCAAGCTTCAAGTGATAAACCGTATATTGATAGAGATACATGTGTATATGAATCCAGATGGATTAAACGAACATAGGGATCGCAATTGTGTTAATTCAAAATTGGAAAGACGCTGCGAAGAGGAACCCTAAATTGCGCAGGGGTGTAACGAGACCAATATATATGGACGGCGCACGGTGCTATTTGACGCCTCTTATGCACTTATCCAAACAAGCCTTTCAAGGACTGGATTACTCATGGAACCAAACAAGCTTAAAGAATTCTTTTATATTTAATATTTTTAATATTAATTTATCTTCAAACTATTCAATATAGTAATGTTTATTATTTATGTCAATAAAATCTCTCTTTTTTTAAATTTTTTTATTTAAATCTGTAAGAAACCTTGTAAATATAACACAAAAACTCATATGAAGTAGGGCTTAGCTATTAATACCTACGAAAATATTTTGTTCACCCACGAAAATACTTTGTTCACACACTAATAAGTTGGCCCACCATATATTTTACTTAAACTTTTTATTTTTATTTTACTTAATGTACTCCTTTAAAATTTACAAATATGAAGAAAAATGTCAAATTCCTTTCTTTTACATGGTATACCAATTTATAGAAAAAAATATTTTAATCTCATTTAAATTGTGTCTCTGTGCTTTATATTATTATGATTATAACTTTTTTAATGGTGTAATTGTGTGTGAAGGAGTAGAAAAAATTGCGTGAATTCTAAGATTTTAGGTGGGTGTTGAAAGCATGAGTGTTAAATAAATTTAATGTTTTTTTTTATAAGGGGTATATTGGTAGTTTTTGTTAAACATATTCTTGTTAAAAATAGCGTGTGAACAAAACATTTTTACGTGGGTGAATAGTTGCGCCCTATGAAATATTCTACATGTAAAATAATGCTCATATTGAAAAATTTGCAAATTCTGGTCGGATCGGTAAAATTTTCCTTAAACTCTTGCGCATGGCTAATTATAGAATTTTTATTCCCAATTTGTGTTACTGATGGTCCCGTTTTTCGAATAGCAAAATGGGAATTTAGGAGCAAATTTTTTTTTAAAACTTATCCTCAGGGAGTTCAGCAAGAGTGAAGAGTTCTCAAGTCACTGCATTGCTAAGAGGTTGAGCTACTCAGTCAGTGAGAAGACTGGAAGGCTCATGCTCTTAGCAACAAAGTGACTCGAGAGATTTCACTTCAAGTCACTGCTCTACTTAGAGGCTGAGCTACCAAGTCAGTGAGGGGACTTGAAGGCTCATGCTCTAAGTAAAGCAGTGACTCGAGATACTGAACTCTCGAGTGTGTTGCCTGAACTGGTCAGTGAGTGGGTTCTCCCTGACCTGAATACTTAACCAAAGTTTTCTTTTAACAATGCTCTCAGTGAGCAGATTTTCACAACACTTTAGTAAATACTTTAAAACAACAAACGCTCAGTTTAACGTGGTTCAAAGACTCAAGCTCTTACATCCACGGCCTGATCTAACACGAAATCCACTACTGGGATTCTTGTTTTTAACGTGCCAAGGTGCACTTACAACTGGACTCACGCCACTCCTTGGGCTGCCCCTCCTTACAAACTCTCTGACAACTTACTCCCAACAAACCTAACAAGAGGGTTTTAGTTTCGGTTTGGTTTCTCCAACTATGTGAGGTTTTCCTTTACAATGAGATAGCCTAAAGCTAAGATTAGGAAAACCTCTCTAAGCTATGTGAATTGTGCCTCCTTATAACTCCCAATATGATGCACTAAGCACTCACACCTTCACAGCTCGTAGGTGTTGATTTTTCTTACTTCACACACACTTGAATACGCAGCTATGAGCTTGTATTTATAGTGTGGATTCAAATGTAACCGTTGGATGAAATTACATTTGAATCCATACAATTAATGGTTTCAACCACTTTTCTTGGAATGCGGCCTTGTCAGTGTCAGAGTTGCTGCCTTGTGCTGATTGGTCCACGTGGGCAGGATCCAACGGATCTTTGACTCAGTGGGTTGACCAAGACCCACTGACTTTAGGTAGCTTCCTCCTTCATTGACTGGTGATCTTCAGTGGACTGAACGTCTTCAGTGTAGTTTTCCTTCAGAGACTGTTTGAAGATCACTCCAAGAAGTTTGTCATAAGGCTGAATGACAAACTTCCCTGACCACAGTAGTCTGACTCCTTTAGGGCCTACTTGGTGCAGCACTGATCCTCTTGATCATGCTCTTCACTGAGTGGTCCACTTGACTTAGCTTAGAACAACCAAGTTTACACTCAGTGGGACATCCTTCAGGCTTCTCTTCAGGTTCAGGTCTCTGGCTTCAGTCTGTTCTTCTTGTGATGTCATCTTGATTTCCTCAGGCTGTGTTGCTGAGTTCCCCCTCGCCGAGTTCCCCCTCAACTGAGTTCTTCTCAACTAACAACCTATTCTACTGAGAAATAACCTAGCCTGACCTGAAACAAAAGATACAGTCCTGACTGCTTTCAAACCTATTACATGTGGTTTTGGAAAATCATCAAAACTAAACCATATTCCAACAGTTACTATATGATATGCGCGTGTTATTGTAAGGGCAAAATGTGTGTTGCTAGACTATATATATATTTTTTCACAAATATTTATGTGTTTTACAAAAATAAATATTTTAAACCATATCAATTTATATTGTACAATTTCATCAAATTAAGCTTATTCGATCAATTTTTAAATATTGTGACTTGAACTTATGACCTCTCATTTATAGGTAGTGAAATTCTAACCATTTGAGTTAAACCCATTAAAATAAATGCATTTTAATTCCTAAAATAACATTATTAATTTTACAAAAATATTTAATTTAATATCAATGTTATGCATATATGCTTCAATTTAGATTACATAATTTTTGTCAGTCTTGCACCAGACTAACTTTTGGCTGCTATATAATTTTTAATCACGTCGAAAAATAGCTCCATGTATCGAATTAATGCTACAATTAATTAGTTCATATATTGAATTATAAATTTAAAAAACATGTTGTAATTGATAAATACTCAAAATGTTGTGAATTTCAATTGACCCTAATTATAATTATCATGATGATAAAATTTCACACAACATAAAATATTTATATATTACTTAGAATAAAAAAAAATAAGTGAATGAAATATGCATTTTAATTAATTAGAACAACAGTAAATCAAAAAAAATTCAAATAAAAAGTCTTTAAAAAATATCACATTTATAATATACATATTAATTAATAGTATTTATTATATAACTTTCTTATTTGCCCCTGAACTTTACATATTAATATGAATTCATGTAAAAAATAACAATAGACTTTTGGTTTCAAAATTATATTTCTATTTTTAGTATAAATTTTTATTATTATATATGTATAGATAAATATAGATGTCATTACTTTTCAATCTTCATATATTAATTCATTTTGAAATGATAAAACTACCCTTAACAAAAAAATCACTTTAATACCAATAAACAATTTTTATATTAAAACTCAAGCAAATCCTAATCCTAATCCTAATCCTAACACTATATATTGTTGAGGTTTTTTCAGCATATGTGGCAAAGCTACATTGAGACATTTTACAAACTCTATGTTTTTATTAATCCTATCATTTTTATTGCAATGTAACTATCGCATGATCATAATTGTCGCCTAATTTAGTTTTTATCCTTATATATATTCTGCATATGTGGCAAAAGCCATTATTATCCTTATATATATTATGCATATGTGGCAAAAGCCGCAATGAAGTATTTCAAAAATACCATTTTCTTAATAATTTATTTTTTTTGTTTGTTTGTTTATCAATCTATCTATAATCTATAACTATAATATATAATACACTCTACTTTGCCTAAAATAGTTTTGGCGGGAAGCATTTTAGGCCATTGATCAGATTTTTATTTTTCATCACCACCGTTCAATTTCTTTCATATTCATTAAGGTTAATTGATGCATAATTTGTCCATGATTGACTTAGAAGGAGGAACTTTTACATTTGGTTGCCTATTTATACTCTTACATATTCAACATCTCAACCATGAATTCATTGAATATGTAATCGTTCTTATGTAGAATTCCTTTGTAGATTTTATTTAGTTTATAATGTATATTTCATTGAATCTATATAATTTATAGATTCAAATGTTTGAAGACACTTATCTAGAATTTAGAGATTGTTTAAAATCTCATGATCTAACTAGCATTTTGCATGTATATTATTCTTTTTTTTTTTTTCAGAATTTTTGAATTTCTCATTGTTCTATGTAAAGAAGAAAGAGATTTTTCATTGAATCGGCATTTTACTTTCTTAAGTATGTTCTTCCGTATATTGAAGATCCTAATATATTTTAAGTAGCTTAGTTGATGATTTTGTGATTTAGTGTATCCATATCTTCCGAATTATTTGTGTGGATGCTCTATCTAGAAATGTTTAAGCTTTCTATAACATGTGAATTATTGTACTCATTTTTTTACATTTTTTTTTCATGAATGAATTATTGTATTAAAAAATTGAAGTCTATGCATATAATTTTACTCCTAATCTAATTGAACAAAATATGTCACAAATTGAATGGATAATCATATTGGTATCATATTGGTTGTTTAAATTATTATTCCAAATCTATGCATATAACTATATGGAAATTTATTACTAGGAGGCTAATACCGAAATTGTATTTCTTTTGAATAATTTAATGTAATTATGTTAATTGTGTCTCTTATGTGTGTAAGTTGTCTATCAAATGAATTTATTTGTTAAATTTTTTTCAAATTTATATATTTGTGTACATTATTCTTTTATTAAATGGAATTTTTTATTATAAAAATACTGAAATTATAGGATTTCTCTCTCCAAGAATTTTGACATCTTTTTTCTTCATCTCGCTCAAAAAGCACAACACATTTTTTTTTATTATGAAATTTGATTAATTTAATCTCCCTTGAGTAGAAATAGTAAACTTAAATTGAAAATCGTTATATAGTTATATGGAGGATAAGAGTAAACATTCTCATTCTAAAGAGTATTTTTCTTCTCTCTTTTGTTCATTTTTTCCTCATGAAATTTTATATTTTTTCGTTTTCATAGTTTTATCTTTTAGAAGAAATGATACACATTTATTATTTATATTTTTTATTATTTTATTTACAATGCTTATTTATTTTTCTTCACAAGAAACGGGAAGTCATTCTTATATATATTTCTATTTGTTGAATTTAAATTGTTGATTGTGTTACCTTTATAAATAAAACATAATCTTTCATTTGATACATTTCTTATATTCGATATGTAAAATTGTTTGTCAAAAGGATATCCTAAAAAAAATGAAAATTATATTGTACTTATCAAAATAAAAGTCATTTATAAATATTGATGCTATTTTTTAAAATACATTCAAATAAAAAAATATAAAACATATGAATGCAAATTATGTAGTTAGAAATCCAAAAGATTGTATTTCAACTATAATATTTTAAAAGTCAACAATATAAATAATAAAATTATATTTCAATTCATTATTTACATAATCTTTAGTTGATCTTTTTAAAAAATATGAATGTATTGAAATTAATGTTAATTTTGAGTTCATTTTTAAGTACAACTTTGAGTTGTTGACTAATTGGTATTAATCGATGGTCAAAAGTACAAAACTATAGTAGTAACCTGCATGATGACTAATTAGTGCTAATTTACAATTTAATATATAAATTATATATCTATAATCTATAATATATAATACACTCTACTTTGCCTAAAATAGTTTTGGCGGGAAGCATTTTAGGCCGTTGATCAGATTTTTATTTTGATGCATAATTTGTCCATGATTAACTTAGAAGGAGGAATCGTTACATTTGGTTGCCTATTTATACTCTTACATATTCAACATCTCAACCATGAATTCATTGAATATGTAATCGTTCTTATGTAGAATTCCTTTGTAGATTTTATTTAGTTTATAATGTCTATTTCATTGAATCTATATAATTTATAGATTCAAATGTTTGAAGACACTTATCTAGGATTTAGAGATTGTTTAAAATCTCATGATCTAACTACCATTTTGCATGTATTTTATTCTTTTTTTTTTTTCTTTTTTTTTCAGAATTTTTGAATTTCTCATTGTTCTTATGTAAAGAAGAAAGAGATTTTTCATTGAATCGGCATTTTACTTTCTTAAGTATGTTCTTCTGTATATTGAAGATCCTAATATATTTTAAGTAGCTTAGTTGATGATTTTGTGATTTAGTGTAGCCATATCTTCCGAATTATTTGGGTGGATGCTCTATCTAGAACTGTTTAAGCTTTATATAACATGTGAATTATTGTACTCATTTTTTTACATTTTTTTTCATGAATGAATTATTTTATTAAAAAATTGAAGTCTATGCATATAATTTTACTCCTAATCTAATTGAACAAAATATGTCACAAATTGAATGGATAATCATATTGGTATCATATTGGTTGTTTAAATTATTATTCCAAATCTATGCATATAACTATATAGAAATTTATTACTAGGAGGCTAATACCGAAATTGTATTTCTTTTGAATAATTTAATGTAATTATGTTAATTGTGTCTCTTATGTGTGTAAGTTGTCTATCAAATGAATTTATTTGTTAAATTTTTTTCAAATTTATATATTTGTGTACATTATTCTTTTATTAAATGTAATTTTTTATTATTAAAATACTGAAATTATAGGATTTCTCTCTCCAAGAATTTTGACCTCTTTTTTCTTCATCTCGCTCAAAATGCACAACACATTTTTTTTTTATGAAATTTGATTAATTTAATCTCCCTTGAGTGGAAATAGTAAACTTAAATTGAAAATCGTTATATAGTTATATGGAGGATAAGAGTAAACATTCTCATTTTAAAGAGTATTTTTCTTCTCTCTTTTGTGCATTTTTTCCTCATGAAATTTTATATTTTTTTGTTTTCATAGTTTTTATCTTTTAGAAGAAATGATACACGTTTATTATTTATATTTTTTTATTATTTTATTTACAATGCTTATTTATTTTTCTTCACAAGAAACGGGAAGTCATTCTTATATATATTTCCATTTGTTGAATTTAAATTGTTGATTGTGATACCGTTATAAATAAAACATAACCTTTCATTTGATACATTTCTTATATTCGATATGTAAAATTGTTTGTCAAAAGGATATCCTAAAAAAATGAAAATTATATTGCACTTATCAAAATAAAAGTCATTTATAAATATTGATGCTATTTTTTCAAATACATTCAAATAAAAAAATATAAAACATATGAATGCAAATTATGCAGTTAGAAATCCAAAAGATTGTATTTCAACTATAATATTTTAAAAGTCAACAATATAAATAATAAAATTATATTTCAATTTATTATTTACATAATCTTTAGTTGATCTTTTTAAAAAATATGAATGTATTGAAATTAATGTTAATTTTGAGTTCATTTTTAAGTACAACTTTGAGTTGTTGACTAATTGGTATTAATCGATGGTCAAAAGTACAAAACTATAGTAGTAACCTGCATGATGACTAATTAGTGCTAATTTATAGTTTAATATATAAATTATATATATTTAATGATAACACCGAAATTTTATAGGAGTTTTTTTCGAATTTATTGTGATGTTACACAAATCATGGGACTATGATACAAATTATGGGATATAACAAATCACAGAAGTAATCATTTCTTATATTGAAATTATGACTTTTATTTAAATTAATATATAAATTATTTATATTTAGTAATAATCCTGAAATCCCAACTACTTTACTAAATTTACTCACTACTAAATTCACCATCTTATTTTTTAATTTTTTTTTCTATTTATACCCACAATAAAATTATAATATTATCCAATATATAATAATTGCACCTATAATTCAATTTTTCATGCAAATATTCCGGCTGAAAGTCAAATTGATCATTTTGATAAAAATTAAATTTTTAATATGTTTTTAATCTTTTTTTAAGATAAAAATCAGATTTTATTTTATTGATGTATGTCATAACTGAAGAATTGTCACGATTTATTTTGAATACATAGGTTTATTGGTGACACAAATAGTCGCATGTTTCATCTCACTAAATTTTGGTTTAAATTTATTTGAAGTGTTGTATTGCATAAAAATGATAACATATTTTTAAGAAGTATAATGGGATCGATATCGAAGAAAGGTATTTGCAATGAATATTTGTTATTTTATGTGAATTGGTTGTGAAAGAAACCAACAAAACAAGGTAATTTGTTTATATGTATTATGTTTTTTTATGTTAATATTTTTTTCCCTGGTAAAAAGTTGTGAATCGAACCAATACTTTTTTATGTTAATGTAATAGTCTTTTTTTCTATGTATTATATTATATATTTTTTATTACTTTTTATTTGATGTGGTGAAAAATGTCATTGGATTGTGAATAAGAAATTTAAGTTTTCCTCCAACTGTTTCAACTAATAGTTATTTCCCTATTTAATATAGTACTCTCTCCTTTTCAAAATAAGTATCATTTTAAAGTTCAAACTTTATTTCAAAATAAGTGTCATTTTTTAAAAGATATTTTCACATTTTTCTTAATTCGCCCCGAATCTTAATTTAAAAAATTAGATATTCCTTTTAGGATTATTAACATTTAACATTATAAGATCTTTTAGAGATATATACAGGGATATATATGTAAAAAAATTATAATTCTTAATATGTCACAAAATCTCTAAAACAACACTTATTTTGAAATATGTGGAGTATAATATTTATTACCTTATGTTTAAATAGTGATGAAAACTATTATTGTTCATATGTTTTAGCTAAATTCAAATTGATCATTTTGAACTTTGAAGATAATATTAAAAGAGAGGGGAAATACATTTTTTTGCCCTTTAACTTTGGTTGAATTTGGTTTTCGTCCTATTAATTTTGAAATTTTAAATTTTATCCTGTAACTTACGAAAATTTATACTCCTTCCGTCCCTGAGTAAACTTCTCACTTTCCTTTTCGGGTCGTCCCCCAGTAAACTTCACATTCCATAAATGGCAAAAATAACATTTTATTACATATAACCTTTAACCTTCAAATTCACACAATATTACCAAAGTGTCACTCATTCAATTCACTTTTCAACACTATTCATTACTTTATCTCAAAAGTCAACATGTGACCCACCATATGTTAATAAATAAATGCACTTTCTTAAATCATTCAACATAAAAAAGTAGGAAGAAAGCTCGGGGACGGAGGGAGTATTTTTATTCTGTTACCAGCTATACAAGGTAATTCTTTAGGTTAACCTGACATGACACCATTTTTTATAAGGTATAGGACTAAATTACAGGAAGATTTACCTGGTATAGCAGGTTACAGGACAAAAAATCCAAACTTTAAAAGTTATAGGACGAAATTAAAAAATACAAAGTTAAGAGGACGGAATCCAAAGTTAACAAAAGTTAAAGTAAAAAAAAAGTGCATTTTTCCTAAAAAAAAATTAGAACCAGTGGTTGTTGGTTTAATCATTGAACTTTATGTGAAATACATTTAAATTTTAGTTTGGTGAGATTTATATTTTTTGGATGATTTTTTTATTTTTATTTTTATTGAAATTATAATTTTAGTATGTTTTTCAATTTTTTTAGCACATACCAATGCTGGGTGAATACTTTGTTGTGGAAGAATCGAATTTTAAAAGGTAAATTGCACTTTGGTCCCAACAGACTGGATCAACTTCAAAATAATAATTTTTTTGATATTTTTAGTACCATAGTTTTTTTTTATTTGCACTTTTAGTCCCAAAAGATTGAGTAAAATGCAGTTTTGGTTCCAAAAGAATACGTAAAATTGCAGTTTTGGTCCTAAAAATTAACTAATGGGACCAAAAATGCAAAAAATAAGATAACCTTTGCGGACAGGTACCAAAAGTATTTGGTCCCATTCTATTTAGACCAAAAGTGCAATTTTTTTTTAATATATTGAATTATGTCACAACTGAAAATTTTATCTCGATTTATTATGAATTCAAGTTCATTGGTAACATGGAATATCGCATGATTTTTTCTACTTAAATTTGGTAAATGTTTATTGGAAATGTTGGATTGCATAAAAATGATAAACTTATTTTTTTAGAAGTATAATAATATTGATGTCAGAGCAAAAATATTTTTTATTAATTGTGCAATAAGGTTGACCAGTACATAATATTAATATTTTTAATTAGGATCATTTGTTGATGTTTTTATTTGTATTGCTAACTTTCAACGACGATATATAATTTTATTATTGTATAAAATAATTATTATTTCATATGGATGTTAATGTTTAGAAACACTGCAGTAACAGGTTATAGAGATTTCTATTTTGTGATTTTTATTAAAATAAAGTACTGATTTTTATTATATTTGTCTTAAATAATGCTTGTGTATATATTACCGTCACCGATATAATGTTTATTACTGGAAGCTTTAAAAATAACACTGACTTTTTAATAAATAAACAAGTTTTTTTAATTATTAAAACTCAGAATTTTAAATTATTGATTATTAATCAAGTTAAATATGAAATTGATTATAGATAAATATATAATAGGATACAACTTTTGTCCTCCAAATTATTCGGTCCTTGCTGATTCGCCAAAAATTTATAGGTAATAAATCTACCTCCACTATTTTACTAAGTTTACCCAACCCATTTATATTTTTTTTGTAAAATATACCCACTTTAAAATAATAGTTTTAACCAATATATAATACTTAAATCCATATCTAAAAAAAATACTCAGCCACCAATATCGTTCAATTTCATTACAACCATCAAACATACTTAATCCCACACCTCTTTAATCCAGCAATGAAAAATATGATTAAAGTTTTTACACAAAAGTGTCTCCTAAGCAGAGAAATTTAAAATTGAGTATGAAAAAACCAACAAAGCAAGATGTTCACATACTATATTTTTTGGAACTCACAACATGATAATTCCAAACTTTAAAGAAAAGATCAACAAAAAAATCTAGATAAAACATAATTTAGTTTTTAGTTAATTATATATTAATTCGCGACCTTTAGATCCAATTTCAATTAATTACGACTTTCAATATTTTTAAGAAAATTCATCACCTCTTTATTTGTTTCAATTTGGTACACACTTTTAAATTATGATATTATTTTTTCAACCACGTGTCGGATACTTCTCTTGCCTCCCTTAAAATGATTTCATCCATGTAGAGAAATTTTCAATCCAAGCAATATTCACCCTCTTGAGTCACATAACTTTTGTTGAAAATGAAAATCATGTATTGAATTGAAATAACTAAAGAGGCGACGAATTTTCTTAAGAATATTAAGAGTCGTAATTAAATTAAGATCAAGGCAAAAGTTCATGAATTAATATAGAATTAACTATTTTCTTAATTCAATGTAATAGGACTTTTTAATATTATATTATAATTTTATTACCTTTTTAATATTTAAACATAGATGAAAGTTGTTATTTGACCATGTATAAGTAATTAAAATTTTCCTCCAAATGTTTCAATTGAATTTAATTTGATATTTTGAAGATATGTTGACAGAATTTAAAACCAGCTAATAGTCAAATCAATGAGATTTTAATGAAATGACATAATGTTAAATTTTAAACTTCGTCTGGTGAGATTTATATTTATTCGGATGCATATCTTTTTTTTATTGAAAATCTAAAAGTTAATATTTTTTCTCTTTATTTTTAATAGCATATATGAGTATTGAGTGATTTTTTTTAAAAAAAAGAATCGAGTTTTATTATTTGAATTATGCCATAACTAAAGAATTATTTCCTTTTTATTACAGATCCATGTTTATAAGTTAACAATGAAATTCATAATGGAGGAGGTTTTTAAAGAATTTAAGAGACACTCTTGGATATGGAATCAACAAAATGTGAAGTGGCGAAAAGAAGGAACTTATGTTGAATGAGAGAGGAATCCAGTTTTAATGTTAAGGAGGTTGTAATTTTAGAAAGAAATTGAGTGCTAGGAGTGAAATTTGTTAGCAGAATTCTGTATTTTTTTAAACTTTAAGGTGTATCTCACACCTAAAAACTGTACCGTTGTTTTTCAAACCAATCAAACTTTTCCTGATAAAAAAAAGTCAACAATAAAATTATTTAAAATTTAATAGGGAATATCACAAATTTTATCAGGAGTATATTTGATATGGGATAAAAAAAATTAGTGATTTTTTAAAAAGAAAGTAATGTTTAAGTTTTATAATAAAAATTAGGTATTATCATAGTTAAAAATTGTAACAAATTCCAGCCGTGCGAAGCACGGGTAGGATTATTACTAGTATATATAAAAGGAGGATTGCACTCTCTAAAATACCGCCAAGTGGCAGCCTCCAACTGCTGCCAAGTGTGCATAAAGAAAAAACTAATTATATTTTCACCCATTAAATTTTCGGCAGTTTCTTTACTTTTAAAAAAAAAATTAATCTTTATAAATTAATTAATTATGTTATTGAAATGCTTAAACATAATTATTACCTTTTAAATATGCCTAAACACGTTTCTTCAACTTCTCCAGTATACCCGACATACTATCATTGATGGAGCCTGGAAAGTCGTCCATTAATTTGGAAAACATGAATGGTGTGGGAGAACTGAAGTGAGGCACATTTCAAAAATTCATAGCATCATTAGCCATAGGAATTCAGGAGCTACTCCACTACAGGTTAGTGTTTTCCTCTGGTTGTATATGTTTAATTTTATTTAATTCCTTTCGGTCTTCTATTCCTCTAAGGTATTGAGTCCATATTTGCTCATGTAGCTATAAATCTTGAGAAATTTTCCAATCAGAGAAGTCAAAAGACCCTTTTGATGAGGTAACTATATCGTCTTTAGAAATTTTCCAATCAGAGAAGTAAAAAGACCCTTTGATGAGGTGCTCTTCCAATTAGAGAAATTTTCGTGTGTATGCTCTTCCCAAGTTTCTTGATTTTGTTTATTAGTCTTCACACGTTTCTTAATTCTAATTTTTGTTTATTAATTATTGCAAATGTATTATATTATTATTTTAATTGATTCTGGTGCTTCATTTTTAATGTTAAGGAAGTCATACTCATTATTTCATCAAGAGATTTTATTGATGCTTTGTTAGTGAACATGATGGAATTTGATGAATATGGAGGAGTTAATTTTGAGAGGCTTACAGTACTAAGCTGATGAATGCCATGGAGGATTAATTTTTTATTGGCTTATAGTGGACTAAATTGATGTATGCCGTAATTTGCAGTTACTCGGAAAACCAATCTTGGGTTGAAGGTTCGTCTATTTACCAAACGAATCATAATAGAATACAATTATTTTTCTTTAAGTTTTCCAATCGGCACTTCATTTTTCACTCAACTTTGTTCTCTCATCTCTAGCACTCTCCAATATTAGCTACTTTTGAAATCTACTCACTGAGATTACTTGAAAATTCAGTCCATTAATGTGATTCCTATTCGATTCAAATTTCTTGAGTATGTTTAACACTAATGTTTCTTGTGGAGATTTCCTACGACTATTTTCATTTGCGTCAGATAATAGTTCAACAATCTTCTATGGCGGTTCCTTGGTTGGAGAAAATTAAATCGAAGAACAAATTGTAAGCCACTTTTCGACATTCTAAGATTTGAATGCTATTACATCTGATGAGTTTTTCAACCATGAATTTGATACCAATATTTAATTTTATGATTCGATTTTTATTGTTACCACTGATTCACATGCTTCTTTTTCACTCGACAGAGGTGAACTAGAGTAAGATGTTTTGCCTTCACCGAAGTCTTCAATGACAACTCCAAGAGACATAATTCAAGATTCGATGTTTTTCATTGGCGGTTTAAATTCCTAAATATTTCTCTGGTTTCCAACGCGGTGCTATACAACTTTTGTGTCCAAAATCAGGTATGAATTTGAGTCTTCAATTTTTCGATAATAATATCTTCAATTTTGGCTTCTTTTTCGATAGAGGTAAACAATTATCTCTTAGTGTTTTGAATAATGTTTATTCAATTTTCCATCTCCCTCTCTAAAGAAGCAACAGAACAGTTTGAAGGACGCCAAACAGCCCTGAAGCAGGTCAAATACAATCTTCTTCTCCCTCTACTGATTGGTTCAAAGATAATTATCTGACTCAAAACCAAAGAATACATGCCGTTCATCGCCCCTCTAGAATGGTATTTCCTCCATCCCAAAAACTCTTCATACTTTTAGTGACACACTTTCTAAGAAAAATGTGTAATGAATAAAGTATTGAGGGTGAAGTGTAAAGTTTTATTATTAAAATAATGGAATGGGGTTGAGGGACTGTAAAAAAATTAATGACATTTTGTGTAAATATATGAATATTGTGATGATAAAGTTAGTAGGAGTTTTCATTTATAGGGTGTGCAAAGTGTTTGAGAACGGAAGAAAAATGAAAGTGTGCAAAGTGTTTAGGGACTAAAGGAGTACCATTTTTTAATATCTATCTCTCTCTAAGACAAAAAATGGTTATGTCACATATGTTATAAGATGTGTGTTGTAGTTTATAAGGATTGAGTAGTTCGCTTGAATATGAGATTGGGAAAACTTTTTTGTGCATTATCTAGAATTATGTAGTTGGAACTTGGATGCTATGTCTCTGTGACATGAAATTGTGTTGGAATTTCAATGATAGGTGCTCAATTTTGCTTTATGTAATACAAAGTGTGGAGTGTCATATGTGAAGTATCTTGTTTACTGTGCTTGATTCAATAAGAAGCTATGTTGTTAAAGTGTTGACCGTGAGAGTTAGTCAAATTTGGGGTACCAGAGGAGGTGGACCAGATGAGGATGACCAGAGGAGTCTGACCAGAGTAGTCTGGCAGACGAGCTATCAGAGGAGGTCCATCAGATGAGGTATACCAAAGGAGTCCTATCAGAGGAGGTCTGGACCAGAAGTCATCTGATGTGAGTGACCAGAATCAAAAGAGGTCAAGTCATCTGATCCTAAGCTCGTTATACGCAAACTACACCAAATTGAAGCTAGCGCGATGGCGGTTCTAACTGAATCAACTAGAGCGGTTATTGAATTCGTTAGACAGCTGGATAACTACCTTACATTGAGTTCGTTACAACTGAATCAATTCTAGGGTTCATCTCAATCTCTGTAAACTATAAAAGGGGCTTCTCAGCTGAGAGAATTAACACAATTTGAGGGAGATCATTATTGAGTGCAAACACAGAGAGTCTGTGAGATTGAGCGATTGTAACTTCCATTATTCTCAACTTAGTGAAAAGTTATTCTCTCCGATCCCGTGGACGTAGGAGTATTCATCTCCGAACCACGTAATTCTGGTGTTCTTGTGTGATTTCAATTTTGTTCTTATTTTGTTGCCGTAATTCCGATTCCCTGATTACAAGTTTTTCTTGTGAATCTAAAACGATTAACACAAAGTAATCTTCACACTGTTAGGGTAATCAGCTTTGCTAGAGCTTAAATTATGTTATTAACAAAGTCCTCTTCATGACTAAGAAAACACCCTAAATTGATTCAATCCCGAACTGTCTCCATCGCTGCTACCCCAAATCTCTAAAATAATTCATTGGTTATATAATATGTGTGTTTTGTGCTAGGGGATGTGATTGTATTTTTATGCTTGTTGTGTGAGAGAGGTGAGAGATGAGGTGGTATGCAGTGTGTAATATTGTAACTGTAAGTACTGAATATTCTTATGTGTGTGTCCTTGAGGAAATGAAGAGAGAAGAGGATATTCGGGCGTGTTTTAGAGGAATTTTTAGAACATGGTTTCCTTCTGGATTCTGGCAAATTTCTTACTCTTTGTTAAGATATAAAGCCCACTTAATCTTAGAACCTGGAAATTTCAAAACTTAATTGGTTGATTCTTATGTTGTGGAAAACTAACGCCTTTTTACCTTGTGCATGTCATTTTGAAAAAAAAAACTAACAATGTCTTTATGATCTGTATTAGATTGACTTTTGAGAAATTATATCTGAAAAATTAATGAAGCAGATGTATTTTATATTACTGTGTTTGTTTGAATTCAGTTTTCATAAAGGATAAGATAGCGTGTTTGTGTATTCATTAGCATTACTATATTTGATTTTCTCTACTAGCGGCAGGCTGCTGAACCGAAAATTTAGAACTACAATATGCATTAATCTAGATTTGATCATCAAATAAAAGACCTAAATGTGAAGGTAGAAAGTGTACTGCTACTTCAGTAGAAGAAAAAACTAAGATTTTGGAACATGAAAAAGATACATTTAGAGTAGAAGTACCATATAAAATATTTCAGTCATGAAGATGGTGGTTCTATGTTAAGAAAGGAAGGAGCAGAAATAACCCACAGACAAGCCAAGATGACTACTCTTAAGTTTATTGAATAGAAACTAAAGCAAGAGAGTACTAATCATAATGTTGGAGTTGAGTTATAGCAGTTGAACAAACCAAACAAAAAGGATATCCTGTTGTATATGAACTTTTTGGTATTATATATCACTATGTAGAGTTTTGTATTTTAAAATTCTTAGAAATTAATATTTATGTTAACGTAAGAAGTTGCATGATTTATTCAATCACAAAATTATTATATACATGGTGCCCTAAAGATGCCTCTTTCTTTGTTATTGTGTTTTAATATGTGTGTATGTATATAATATAATTATCCTTTCACTTATTCTTTTACTAACTACAAAAATTTACATGTTGGTATGTTATGTCTTTCTTCTTCATCTCCCGACAAGTCTTCATTTATTTGCCTCTGATTTTTTTTTTTAAGAATTGTATAGAGTAAGCATTTATCCCCCATTTGTTTCATTATAAATATGTGGTCACGGTAGCGTTTTGAAAAAATTGATTAGAGAGATTGAGTTTCACTAAATAAAACATTGTTTATCCTCATGAACTACACATAAGTAAATTGTTGGATAATCAAGTTCATTGCCATGTTTTCATACTCACGTGCTATATTTCTACTTAGTCTTTGAGGTTTATTTGAAAAACCAATAGACTATATGATGACCTTATATATGTTAAGGGAATTTGATTTATTTGTAAGGCTACATAAATAGAAATTAGACGTTAATCAATGTTGTATATCGACTATTAGTATAATATTTCATGCCAAAAAATCATTAATTTTAAATAAATAAAAAAAAATAACATGTCGGGCTCAAATCTCCTAAGAAAATGTTTACAACATGCACGGGCAATAAACTAGTTAAGGTAAATGATAATATAATGTGTTCATCATTTGCTATAATTAGGAACCGTTACTCTTTTTATTTTATTTATATCCTACACTCCAATCAAAAGTTTCACCACCCTTTGCAGTCTTCAATACTTCTCAAAGTTTCTTCTTTTTGTTACTAAAGATTCATTGAAGAATAGTGATGGCTATGAAAGAAAATGCTTTTATTTACAATGATGCTTTTATTTACAATACTAGCCCATCCTTTCTTCTTCATCTTCTTTTTTTCATTCTTTGTAATTATTTCGATGATCTTTTGTAACTCTTGAAAAGCTAATTTAATTTGAATTTTATATATTTTATAGTTTGTATCTATGTTCGATAATATTGTTTATCCTTTTGTTTCAATTTTTTTATATATATATATTTTTTTGTGTGTCAATTGACATTATTTTTATATCTTTATTTTAAAATGTATATTTGTAGATTGAAACATTGGTTGAAGATTCATAATAATTCAATAATTCTTCAGAATATCTCAAGTGAATAAAGAAGTGAATTGTTGTATTGTATTTTTCACATCATTTATTATATAGTGTATTGTATTTTTTTTATGACTTTTCCATGAACAAAATGTATAATTTGTACGTAATATATAGTATTTTTAATAATGATAGTATTGATTTATAATATAAAATATAAAATGACAAATTCCTGATATGGATACATTTGAAGAAAAGTAATTGCATAATATATAATATATCATATTATTGGTAAAATTAATTTGACATTATGCATAAATCAATTTATTTATAAATGAATACTATAATTATGTTATATCCTTAGCATGAGACAATACAAATTAAGTGTTAATGTATCATGCCCAATTTATACCCCATATCACCGTCTCATGACATGCGACAGTTCCACAAAAAACTTACTCTTGATTTATAAATCTATGATTTCTAATTTATAAACTAATAATCTATGTTGATGTCATTCATAAAATTATTGAGATATCATTAACATGGTATAATGCCATATGTTTAGCTTTATAATTACTTATATAAAACTTTTAATTATAATATTCACTCAATATTGCACATACCAATAAAAAGAGTATGTATAAAGTGAAATTGGTTCATATATAAATTAATTGAAGAGTATTAGTTGATTTAATTAAATAGTATTAGTAATTTTCACTAAAAATTATTAATTTTTTACACTGAAAAACCTTAGTTTGTTTTTAGTAAGCAACTAATACTCTTCAGTAAAAATGATTAATATCCATCACTAAAAACAATTAATACTCTTTAGTGAAAACAACTAATACCATTCAATTGTTCATCTATAAATCATTTTCACCCTGCTTATAAAAAAATGATCTTCTTTACATAATTAACGGATTATTTTGTATTACTTAACTTGAGTGGTACGATTATTTATTGCTATCAAATAAAATTTAAATATTAGATATAAAACATTTAAAATATGGCCATATATTGATCAAATTTTTCTGACTTTCATTTCACACTGGGCTTATTATTTTATTGATCTATACAATTTATTCATTAATAAAAATTTGTCGTTTTTTTACATAATTTTGATTATTTGTTTTTTCCATCATAACATATACTTTTGTGTCTTTTTTCCAACATTATAAGAATATCATAATTTGGTCAATAAAAAAAATGTAATTACTAACCTGAAATGAACCCACGATATGTAATAAATAATAATTCATCGAGATAATTTTGACTTTCTTTCTAGGGTTTTTCTTAGATCAGACATCCTTTCGAGTTGCTTGATATCGGCAATAGTTTATAATTGTTCCAAGTGTCATTGTTTTGTATCGCACTGACCTACTACCTGTTGAGCTAATATATATATTTTTTTTAAGATTGTAATTTTTTATTTACTATTATATCCTTTTTAAAAAATTATAAAATTAATCATTATATTAATTATTTAGAGGAATTGAAAACCCATATATGTGGATAAGAAATTCAAAAATTGAAGTTACGGAAAGTGAAAAATTCCCAATGATTTCTGCTCTATCCGGCGCTCCCACTTCCGCTCCCATCGCTACCCTCACCACCCGCCATACCGCCCCTCCCCCCCACTGCTCGACATACCACCGGCCCCACCGTTCGCGATACCACTACTCCAACCGCTATTCCAAATCGCAACCACTGTCTGATCCAACCTTCGCAGAACACCGACAAAGCAGAGGGGAAAGTTATGTTGTTCGCAAAGCATAATGTGTGCCATGAAAATGATGTTAAACTATAGATGTTGATTTAGGGTTCTTGTGATAATGGATATGTAGATGGAAATATGGAGAGTTTCTTTCTTTATTATTTAGTTTGACGATTTCAAATTAAAACATAAAGATATAATCAGTGGGTAATTTTTTATTTTAAAATTTTAAATTAAAGAATTTAATTGGTTGATTTTTTAAAATGAAAACTACCCGAGGATAAATTCGTAAATTTACAATTGATTTTTTTTTAAATTATTAAATTTAATATAATAATGAAATAATACAACACAACTCGATAATACTCGATGCAAAACGATTGAAAATTAGATATTAACTCAACAGGTTGCAGGTCATCAATTTTAAACCATTGGATCTTATTAAATTTTAGATCTGATGGTTTATAAATCGTACTTGATATCAAACAACTCGATAGGGTGTCTGACCTAAGAAAATCCCTTCTTTCTATTCTATGCGAAATCATTTCTCAACACAAATATTATTTTCTATAAGTACATATCATTTTTCTTTTTCATATTTTAATAATTTTTAAATTAGAATATTTTGAACTATAATATCATTTATTTATTATCAAATAGATTTGATAGAGTGTAGAGTGAAAATGGTTCATATATGAATCATTGAAGGATAATAATTATTTTCATTGAATGGTATGAGTTGTTTCCATTGAACGAAATGCATTATTTTCACTAAATAGTACTCCCTCCATCGCGAAACACATTGCATAGTTTCCATTTTAGTTTGTCCCACGAAAAGTTTTCATGCCTAAAAATGGTAAGTATTCATTTAACTTTACTCTCACAACACTCATATGATATACATAAAAGTGTATTTATTATACATTTTTCTTAATCCGTGTGCCCAAAAAAAGTACTGCAATGTGTTCCAAACGGAAGAAGTATTAGTTGTTTAGTAAAAATATATTCATACTCTTTAGTGAAAATAAAATCATATTTGTTAGTGAAAACAACCCATACCCTTAAATAGTTCACTAGATTTTTAATATTTAATATATCTAATTATAAATACATTATAACGATAGATACAGAAATATCAAATGCCCATCGATGGACACAATATTATATACCCACTGCGAATGTATTAATGATACATATACAGGGGGTCCACTATTATTTTAATTGATGATTTATATTTACTTATGTGTCATTAACACATTCACAATGGGTATATAATATGGTGTCCACCGATGGAGATGTGATCAATTTCAATGATAGATAATATCTTATAATTATTTATCACATTATAATGTTTCTTTAATATATATGACGTTAAATGTGGTGTAATTGCATAAATCAATTTACACGTGCTAAATGTATATTCACGGGGTAATGGCACAACTCATTTTAGTTAATATTAACTCCATTTTATTTGCATTAAAATATTTTCATAATCTTTGTTCAATATCTTTATATTATCATTTGTACTTTAACTAATTTTATTGAATTTTCAATTCTTAACGATATATTAATTTAAAAATGTTTTGTGTTCTGTACTCTTTTGTTTCATGAACTTTTGGTTAGAAGATAATATTTGTTACACATGGATTTTATTTCCGTGTGTATTATATACTACCTCTGTTAACTTTTATTTGGAAGACATTGTCATCAACTTACAACATAAAGTCCAACAGTGATTTGTCAAGACTTATATTGAAGGGAAAATTAATAATATAGGATGAAGTGCCAATGATTAATATTTTTAGTTTTGAAGCATTGGATAAAAGTTTCAAGGATATTTGTAGATTGTCTGATGGTTCGATGTCTAAATTGTTATTCAGGAAAAAAATTGTTGTTTTTGGTGAAGATTTCAGACATATACAATGAAATATAATTTATTAAAAAATTATTAAATATAATTTGTTAAATTTTAGCAATTACAACAAAATTTTATCTACAAATTAATCATTCATTTGGTAGAAATTGTTTAATTCAAGGTACTCACATTAAAAAAGAACATGTGTTTGCAAAGTGAACATACGAATGTCAATCCGTATTCTTGAACTCATATTCTTGAAGCAGAAATTATATCAGGAAGGAACATTGGGAATAAGGTATTCATTTCACAATTGACCTTGAGTAATCCGTATGAAACAATGGCCACTAAAGTTTAAAAGGATGCAATTTCCGATATTTCTGTGTTTTGCAATGACCATAAACAAGAGTTAAAATCAATCTCTATCGACTGTAGAATTGTATCTTCCAAAATATAATTTTACACATGAACATTTATATGTTACAGTATCTAGAGTCAAAAGCAAAAGAGGCTTGAAGTTGTTGTGTC
The DNA here is from genome assembly GCA_947034835.1 of Ballota nigra. NCBI lineage: Eukaryota > Viridiplantae > Streptophyta > Magnoliopsida > Lamiales > Lamiaceae > Ballota > Ballota nigra. Next base: position 89,858,606 of record OX344722.1, on the reverse strand, counting down.
TCGGTTTTGATGGAAGACCATCAAAGTAAATGACAAATGTAGTTTATAAAGAAATTTTTCGAAATTTTTAATTATAATTATAATATTCATTCATAAATAATAAATTTGTCAATTAATTAACGTTTTATATGATTTTCAAATAATTATTTTATATATACAAATGAAAATTTAAATTAATGGTATGACATATTATAAATATATATTTTGGTTACTAAAAATATATAAGGAAATAAAATATAGTTAAAAGTTTAACATTTTACAACAAAAAAGATTACTTTCAGTCCGCGATTTTTTACGGGTTTTGTACTAATAGTAAATATTGCACGAACTGAAGAACATAGAAAACTAGATGAGTGCCCGCGTATCACGCGGAATTTTTGTAAAAATTAATTATATAAATGTTATATATATTTAAATAAATTTGTTCATCATAAAATAATATAATTATATTATATAATAAATATATTCAAATAATATGTATTCATAAAATTATGGGATAACATTTTAATTCACGACTTTCAGACTTGATCTCAATTTAGTTACGAAATTCACGTAATATTTTGTTTTTATTTACTGTACACTTTTAAATTATGACATAATTTTCTCAACAACGTGTCAGATACTTATCTTTGTCTCTTAAGACGTTTTCCTCAATGTAGGGAGATTTTCAATTCAAGCACTAATTCACTCTCACGCATTTTTTTTTCTTCTAAAAGTGCAAGTCGAAATATCAGATTGAAACAACTAAAGATGTAGTGAATATTCATAAAATTATTGGAAATTATTAAAATTTTCGAAAAAAAAATCCTCAAATATAGTGAAACAATAAAAATAACACAATTAAACATTAAAATTTCACATATTTAGAATTTTTAAAATTTATTTAATCAAATTAGTAATAGTATGTAGAATTAAATATACTTAAGTTACTTAGTTGCATTACTAACACAATAAAAAAATTTATATATAGGATATCCTAAATATAGTTAAGTAAAATGTAAATCATAGTAAAATTTATAATATACTTTTCTAAACTCAAATTATATATAATAGTATTCAAACTTTAAACATGTTCTTAACATAGCTTAATTGATAAATATCATGAATATTACTTATGAGGTTTAGGGTTCAAATCCTTGTAGATAAATTTTTTTTGTTAGATTCCTTATTGTATAATAAGACATGTAGATGACACATATGATTCATAAAATTGGCACGTATGACTTCCACGAAGTTAACCTCAGATGACACATAAGCGAAACGAACCTTGTGACGACACACATAGATGACACATATGATTCATAATATTGACATGTCAAATGACACATAAGCGAAACGAACCTTGTGACGACACACATAGATGACACATATGATTCATAATATTGGCATGTAGGCTTCCACGAAGTTAACCTCAGAACGACACATAAGCGAAATGAATCACACGATGACACATAGGCGAAATAAACCTCGTGATGACACATAAGCATAATAAACTCCCTATTAGTATAATAGGGGATACTTCATCTGTCCCAAAGTTAATTGCTATATCGAAATCAAGGCTTGTTCTTATGTATTATGATTTACGACATACTATCTCAAAAACTTTATTTTATTTTTTATTGGGATATTCCTTATACCCTTGGTTTATGACAATTTTTACTTATAAAAAAAAAACCTACATACCAAAACTACTCCTTCTCTTGGCTAGTCTACATTTTTATAAATGACAATATAACAACATTGTTTTTTTTATGATTATATCTTCCCTACACTAGCATACTTACATATAATATTATTATTTTACACATACTAATTTATATTTATTAATTAAATTCAATTTAATTTAAGTAACAAATACTCCCTTTCTTTTTTATTAGATGTCTTTTTAGAATAAACCAACAAAATTAAAGTCATAAAATTTTATCAACATTGCGCTTAAACCCTAAATTATGGTAAAATTTAATGGAAGTATTTGTGAAAAAAATGAATAGAAAGGAAAGAATATTGCGGATAAAATTGGGATTATTGAGGAAAATCTATTAAAATAATATGTATTTAAAATATAGTTAAAAAATTAAAACGTCATCTCATCTCATCTCATTAAAGTTTGGAGAGTATTAGTTTGATAATACTATAGTCTATAGTTGGAAAGAAGAATACTTACTCATTTCACAAATCATCCTCGCTCTTCAATCTTCATAATCATAGTCAGAGCATGAAATGAAATAGTAAAACAAGAAAGACTTTAGCTCTCCACATTGGAAATCGGAAGCTCTTTATTTGTCCATTGAAATTCTTCAGTCATTTCAGTTGAGCTTTACATTAGGAGAAGAACATGAGCATCGATGGAGGAAAGCAGCAAGTCCTGGCGGATACCCTCCCATTTGCCAGAAGGTAATTAGCATTCGCTGCTAGGGCGTGTTTTTTACTTGTTAATTTTTGAAATTGGAAACTCTTTAATTGATTGTAGTTATCAATTGGAAGCTCTGGAGATGGCATTGAAACAGAACACGATTGTTTACTTGGAAACTGGAAGTGGAAAAACTCTAGTTGCAATCATGCTTCTCCGCAGCTACGCCCATCATTTGCGGAAGCCCTCGCCCTACATTGCTGTGTTTTTGGTCCCTACTGTTGTTTTGGTCACTCAGGCATGTCAACCTTTGCTTCATAATCAACTCATACTTACCTTGAATCAATGTTTCATTATACTCTCCGTCCATTAAACCTATGCACACAGAAAAAGTACCTAAACTAAGAGTGCCGTGGACTTCATTTAGGAATACAATACTTATTTGTGAGTGTGATAATAAAGGAATGACGAATGTGACGGTCGAATAAGCCAAGTGAACATACTTTTAGTGGATAGAGGGAGTACTACATATATATTGCGATAATTTTGATCTTGAGGATTTTTCATGATTATTGTCAGCAACGTGACGCTGTGGCGACGCTCACTGACTTGAAAGCGGGCAAGTGTTATAGTGACATTGGAGTTGATTTTTGGGACGCAAAAACATGGAAGCATGAGATGGATAAACATGAGGTTTGCTTGCACCACTTATCATTTTTGTGTTTAGGTGATTGGATTGGCTAAGTATATCTATTGGTGTAGTGTGTATGATTCTCAATCAAGTTATTATGAATGTTTCTAACGTCTGGATATTCGTTGGTTATTAAAATAAATTTCCTTTTCTGCTTATTTCCTTGCGAAATATTTCCATTTCCAGGTGCTTGTAATGACACCGCAAATCTTGCTTAATGCTTTGAGGCACAGGTGTGTGAGACTTGATCAGATAAAGGTTTTAATATTTGACGAATGCCATCATGCAAGAGGCAAACATCAATACGCGTGCATAATGACGGTAAAATATTGCACAAGTTTGGGCTTACTTTTGGAAGTTTCATAGACATCTCAAGATTTTGCATATTCTTAAGTAATGTCATATGTTATTATCTGTGTATGCTGTACTTGCTTGGATTTCTGTTTTATATTTCATCATTTCACTTTGGTCTCAGATTAAGTCTTGGCCCTTCTTTGGAAAATTAAATAAAGGTTATTAATCTAGGACCTAGTACATATTTCAATATAAACAAGAACATAAACTTGCAGGAGTTTTATCATCAGGAACTAAAGAATAACAGTCAATCGCTACCTAGAGTATTTGGAATGACCGCTTCTCCTATAAAGGCTAAAGGTTAGTGCAATGAAACAACTAGAATTATTTTTAATTTTATAATAGGGTTAATTGCGCGAAACCATTCACATAAAGCCAATTCTCCCCTTTTTAGAAACAGGTTAATGGATTTAATCCATTCCCTCTATTTTCCATTATGTAATTTATAGTAAAGTCTTGAAACTTCAAAACATGGAAAAAAAAGATACGAGAAATGGAGGAAATTGATAAAACTGTTAACTCATCTGAAAAAAAGGGAGAGTTAGCTTTATTTAATGCAACACAATGGGATTTCGTGCAATATCCAAACCAGAGGGGATTTCGCTCTTAGCTTTGTCGGCTTTTGTGTAAGTGACTTTGCATGCCTTCTTCCACATTCTTTACAGCTCCTGCTACAGACAGAGCCTGCTGGAATCAGATCAGTGCGCTTGAAGATCTTATGCATTCGAAGGTTTTATTAAACTTTTAAGCTTGTACTAAATTGTCGAATATAGACATCATA